>CM019066.1:115912189-117112189 GCA_009667805.1 Leptobrachium leishanense
AGAAAATGTATTTTTTCACTAAGTTGGTCGACTGTCTTTCCAGGACAAGTAGGATTCCCCTAGGGTTAGGCTAGGGTCAGACGAACGCATTTTTATGTTGTCTGTGAAAAAGTGCGTTCGAACGAATGGATGCATTTTTTCACAGAATACGTGATAGTGGTCATACTATGCGCATTTTCGTCCGTGATTTTGTACGGATCATCAATAAAACTCTTTTTGTGTCTGGACGTTATGTTGGCCGGACATTAGCAGCGTCTGACGTCTCCTAATCACGCACACACGCCGCTAGCGGACGCAGCACACTCTGTACGTCAGTACCTGCGGTTTCACGTTCTCGAAAAAATGCGTTCATTTTCCACTTGCGTTGCGCAGCCGGACTTTTGTGCGACCGTACTTCGTATATTGGCCGTCATTGCCCGGCATCTGCTGCTAGTGCGGCCGTGATTAAGTGCGGCTGCACGCGCGTTCGCACTGCCTCAGTCTGACCCTAGCCTAAGAGAGTGACCTGCAGCCAAGCTCAGTATCAAAACTGTCTACTATACTCTTTCATGTGTAGCTTTTAAGAATAAAATGATGCAAATACACACATACACACACTCACATGGCATACAGCATATCTACAGACATGAGAATCATACTGTAAGCGTATTAATGAATGAAAAAACAAATACTGTCAAATTGTATCATAGATAAATAATACAATTTTATGTGCATAAAGTTCTCCACCATAATTACTGGAGACATGATTGGAGATAATATATACATTATGTTCCACATGGATTGTCTTGAGACTATAGGGAATAAGAAGGCACGTGTGGCCTTCAAAATTCAAGGTCTGCAAGGCAGTTTCCTTGGTATGTCTTGGCCTCTGTCAATCTTCAGTTTCTTCCTACAGGTTTGTTTTCTAGGTAGTTCCTATATTTTGTCCATATGTATATATATACTGTGTATATATAGTTCCTATATTATGCTTTTGTACCTTTTTTTAATAAACCGAACAAAAAACAAGTGTCTTTATTATTATTATTATTATTCTTTATTTATAAAGCGCCAGCATATTCCGCAGCGCTGTACAATAAGCACAGTATAGACAGGGTTACAATACATTGAACAACATTTCAGAAACAGTACAGGAGGAGATGAGGGCCCTATTCCCGTAGGAACTCACAATCTGGGAGGGTTGGGGTTGGAAACAGGAGGAGAGGACTGTAAGGTGAGAGTGATTGATGGTTGCGTCAGTGAGTTGGGTGGTAGGCTTCCCTAAATAGGAACGTTTTAAGGGAGCGTTTGAAGGAAGAGAAGTTAGGGGAAAGTCTGACAGTATGAGGGAGAGCGTTCCAGAGAGTGGGGATGTCTATGAGGATGGGGATGGGGATGGGGATCAACCACAAAAAATTTGAATTAAAAAAAATCAATAGATAAATTCAGATCATACGCCAATAGATGCACCACGTAGTAAAATAGTAAGATTTAAGGGAAATGGGGGGTAAGAGAAAGGACTGTGGGCTGCTCAGTCCAAAATGGCCGGGCCTATTTTTTGTCCCAGCGAGAGGTGAGATCCTGCAGGTCATGTGATCTGGCAGTCAAAACCTCAATTGAGTCCTATGGACTCGGGGAGGTTAAGCTCGGGGTGGCGTGTTAGCTCTGTGTTATGGGGCAGGCTGCTGAATTAGCGCCTTCCCTGTAATATCACGCTAAAACGGGGATGCTAAGGAGAAACTCGCAGGCGCAGGTTTTCCTCCTTAGCGTCCCTGTTTTAGTATTACCTTTGTAATAGTGCCCAGAGTGTGCATCAAAGTTCCTCATTGCAGTGATGTCATCAAATGGCGTCATGGCAAGAGAACCGACACTCCCAGATATGGTCAAGTGGTAAAATAAAGCTTGGTTTTCAAGTGTGTGAATTTACTATATTAACCAGAATGACTGTAGGAACCCATTTTCCCACAATCAATGGAAATAACTGCGCAGGATAAGGTTGGCAAGACCAACCTAGATATGTGTTTATCGTTATTCCAAGGACAATTTATAATGGCGTCTGAATAGGTGAATTCGTGCGGATGATAAATTGATTTCCAAATTGGTCAATGAAGCCTGCGTATTTTGCTTTATGGGATCATGATTATGACATCAACCCACATTCCCCTCATGTTGCCTTTCATTCTGCCTCCAAAAAAAATTACTTTAAAACTTAAGTGATATTAGATACCAACCAGTAATAAATGTAGTTCTACACAAATGAGCTATTCACACGGACAATCTACAGTTATTTCACAGTTTTAATACATTTATTCCAAACCATGGAAACATTATTTATCTTACCTGCCAGAGATTGGCTAACAGGTGATTGCTGTAAATGTGTTCTTATTTTAGCTGGGCATCAATAATGGATGTTGCTTGCAGACACATAATACATCTTACATATTTCATCCTGCTGATGGCAACTTAATTATAGGCTAAGTGCAAAGCAAACAAACGCCACAGTTTAAACACACGATACACAACCTGTGTAATTAACACAGGTAAAACAAGACTTTTTCTGATAAATCTTGTTGCTGTGTCAAAATGTGCAAGATAAAAACTGAGATTACTGAAAAAAAAAATCAGACATTCAAACCTAAGCTTGATATTACTGGAGATGTGTTTCAAAGCTTTATAATACTTTCTGGGTGTAGCGGAATGATTTGCATATGGAGCAGTTGACCCTGTAATGGCACAATCCAGCTAAAAACCTTGTGAGTTCTGAGCCACTAGTGCCGTTGCTCGTTCTCAGGACCCTCACAATCCTCTCTTTTTCTCACTTTATCAGGGTTATCCAAAGAGATCCGAATTGCTTGAGAACGGTAACTGAACGCTGAAAATTAGCGTTCGGTTACCTTTCCTGGCCATTCGGCTATCCAGAGAGCAGGCAATTCACCAAATCCTAGCGAATTGCCTGAACATACGGTGCCTGTTCGGTGCCTGTTCGAGGGCAGTGAAATCCCCATAGAGAAGCACTGCTTCGGCTATACTGAGAACGAAAACCAGCAGTGAAAGGTTCCCCTAATGCCCTGCCATTCGGTGGTTTAATTCGGCAAGTTTATTCAGGAGAATCCCATAGGCTTCAATGTTAAAAATATTCCCGTTTTAATTGAATATCTAATAAACCGTTCATTATAAAATTCTGCAGTAAAGAGTCTCTTTATTTATTGATTTTTTAGGATATTTTAAGCATTTTTCTGAACTTTCTTTTTTTTTAAAGTCTGATTTTTTTTTATAAGTTTACTTATTTTTTCTGTAACAGCCCTTTTTATTATCATTCCCTGGACCTCATATGCAAATTTCAGACATTTTTGCTCAGTAGTTTCTTTGCAAACAGCGTTTCATTTTCACACATTCACACAAACGGTTTTGCTAATTTATTCACTGCCTCGTCTGCGGTCTCGGTGGCTTCACAGTAGGTGATCGGCTCCTGCTCGGGTTTTTCGGCGGGTTAATCCAGATGTTTTTGCGGGTTTTCGGCATGCATTCGCCGGGTTTTGCGGTTCGTTTTCGTCGGGATTGCGGTAGCTTTTCCCTGCAATTCGGGGACCCTGTGGTGCTTGCTGAATACACCGCAGGGTCACCGAAATGGGATCGGCAACAGGAACCGAATTGAAGAGAACAAAAAGTCACCGAACGTGCAGTGACTTTTCGAATCTCTTTGAATTACCGTGTATGTCTTTTATAGGTTTTACAAGGAAGATGGAATTAAACACAGGAATATAAAGTACAGACCGTTGTTGCTTTAACATTAAGAAATTTACTTTGGATAAAAACTGGTGCACTAACAGACAGTCCTCAGCCTCATCCAGGAAATATGTAGGGAGGCATCACTCTTCAAAGGAGGTCACAGAAGTAGTCCGACTCCGTAAGCGATATCAGTACCACTTTTCAACTGCAAGGTCTAGAAATGATCCTTAAGGGATACTATCGATGCTGTGACCACTCACTGTTATTTGAGTGGTCTCAATGACATGAGTGCCCACACTCCTTTCCGGAGGTGGTGCTCTTACACTGCTGATTCAGGGGTTTAGCTCTGCTCAGAAGCATAGATCAACGAGCAGTGGTCTCAGCGTCTGATGGTTTCCAGGTAACAGGATGATTTTCGGGACCTAGGTCCCACCAACTGCTCTCACATAGAGAACCATTAGAATGGCTGGACATTCCCTCGAGCATCCAGCACACCAACGGTCATGTAACTGTTGCTGCAGAGGAAGCATGGCAGCAGGTCATATTTGGAGGACTACTGAGGGAACCCAAAGCTGGAATAAATGGGACTTTTCAAACTCTCTAAAGGGTTAAAGTTTGAGTGGGGTTTTGGAGAGGGCTATGGAGGTTATTGTTTAACCCCTCAGTCTCACTTCAGTCTCTTTTAACCTTAGAGCATCCCTCATAAGTGTCATGCAATCACATGGTCAATGGGATTTAAAATGTTGTTCCACTGAACCAGGAAACTTAACGGATTATTCAGAGAGCACCGATTTGGCCACGAAATTGTACCGAATGGTGAATTTCCCCATACGGTGCAATTTCGTGGCCATTCAGCTATTCACAAAGCTGGTGATTTGCCAAATATTAACGAACTACCAGCGAAATATGGTGATCTTCAGCGGCAGTGAAATTCCCATAGAGAAGTAATGGTTAATCTATTCAGAGAACACCGAACAGCACCGAAATGTCAGTGAAATGCCCTGATTTTCAGTGGTTTCATTCCCAGGCGAATCCCATAGGTTTCAAAGCAAAAAAAATACCCTGTTTTTCTCCAATATTTATTCATCCGTCTATTATTTTCATTTGCAGCAAAAAATCTATTTATTTTTTTAGGATTTTTAGGCATTTTTCAGGATTTTTTATGGCAAAATTTTTGATTTCGATTTTTTCTTTACATGGCGTTTTTTTTAATTTATTCTGTAACAGACCTTCTATTGCTATTAGTAGGACTTTATATATTATTTCCAGGCATTTTCGTGCAGTAATTTTTTTTTTTTAACACTTTTCAAAAGTTGCTGGTTTTTTTTTTAACCTCTGTTCGGCGGCTGGTCGGCTTTTTTTGGATCAATTCATCGGCCTGTGTGGTGGATACATTTGGGGGCTTTTCGGATCAATTGGGAGGTTTTGCAGCGGGTTAGCAGATCACTTTGGCGTTTTGTTTGAAGTTTTTTGATTCATTCGATGGTTTTTCGGCAGGTTGCGGCTGCGGTTGGCGAGTTTATCGGTGGTGTCCGGTGCACTTAGTGAACCCTGCGGTGAATGCTGAATTTACCTCATGGTCGGCGAATTAAGGTTGTCGAAGTGCGCTGAGGGAGAGAACACTGAAATTTTAGCAAATATCCTCTGAATAACTCCTTTAGTGGAATAGGGAATTCTTGGTGGACAAACTGCTGTCCCCAGGTTATCAACTGATAGGTCTCGAAGAGGGTTATTCAGAAAACACAGAGAGTTTAGTGAAACTTCTCGTTCTCGCTTTCTCGTTCGTCATAAATGCTATTCTTTACAAAGGTGTTTAATACAATAAAAATGCATTACAATGTGTGGAAATATTAAAAAGGTCCTAAAAAGTAATAAAAAGATCTGTTACAGAATATAAAAAGAAATCATTAAAAAAAATGGGACAACAAAAATTTCACCTAAAAAGTCCAAAAAAATAAATTAATAAAAAGACGGTTTGCTGAGAATGAAAAGAGTAAATGGTTGAATAAATAAGAGTAAAAACATTAATTTTTTTTTCCATTGAATCCTGCGGGATTCACCTGTTTAACCACTTCCATGCGGAGGACGCGCTCAGAGCGTCCTCCGCATGGCTCCCGCTGTGCAGAGGACGCGCTGAGCGCGTCCTCCCTTTGGGGTCAGCGTTCGGCCGGGTTCCGGCCGATCGCTGGCCTCTCCGGTGCGGGCTGACATCCTCGATGTCAGCCCAGCATCCGGAACCACCGCCGATGAAATTAGGTGTCATCGCGGCAGCGCGATGACACCTAATTCAGGCGCCCCCCCCGCATGTGCGGAGGAGGCGCCTGAAAGGGAGGGGGGAGGTCCTTCGGACCTCTCTCCCTCCCGATCGGCGGCATTGCAGGGGTTAACCCAAGCACCATTTGGAAGGGCACAGCCTGCCCTTCCAAATGGTGCCTGGCATTAACCCCTGGGGAGCTGGATCGCGAATCGGCGCTGAAAAGCGCCGGTTCGTGATCCTTTCCCGGAGCTGGCCGACATCTTGGATGTCGGCCAAGCCTCCGGGAACTCCCCCTGAGGACTGGCGTCATCGTGCATAGCACGATGACGCCAGTCCTAGAGTTAACCCCTAACTGCCACCAACGGTGGAGATAGGGAGTTCCAATGAACTCCCTATCTCCCGATCCGTGGCAGCTAGGGGTTAAAGTTTGGTATGGTTGGATCGGCCAGAGCAGGGCCGTTCCAACGATACCAAACACTACAGTGAAAAAAGTTTTTTAAAAAAAATTAAAATTAAAATTAAAAATAAAAATATATTTAAAAAAAATTTATAAAAAAAATAAACATTTTTTTTTCTTTTTTTTGGTTCGTTAATGCAGCAATATTGTTCTCATTTCAATTATAATGTGAACAATGATGCTGCACTAACGATTTTTGTATGCGGTGCGTTTGTTAAAAATCGTGTAATTTTCCCCAAAAAAAATGTAACGAGACCCCATCTCTAATTTTTTTAACAAGTGCACCCCATACAAAATATAACCGCAATTGCTCGCATGTTAAAATGTGAAAAAAAACACTTTACACGTTGTAAATTATTGAAAATACATATTTTATTGCATTTTTTGTTATAATATACAGACATGACATAACGTATACATATAATAATGACATATTATGAATCTACCGAGTCTGACGGAAAGAACGATATATAATATGTCTGGGTCATATACTAAAATAAGCCTTCAAAACACGTTTAAACATGATGAGCGAAACCGGTAAAAATGACCTCAGCACAGAGGTGTGAAAAGCCTCAGCAGCGAAAGGGTTAAACCTGTCGAAGTTCACCACCGAAAATCAGGGCATTTCACTGACATTTCGGTGCTGTTCGGCATTCTGTGAATAGATTAACCATTACTTCTTTATGGGACCATTTCCCTGCCAGCAAAGATCGCCCATCTGCAGTGAACTGCACAGCTTTCTGAATAGTGAAATTACCACAAAATTGCACTGTATGGTGAAATTCACTGTTCGAGGCTTTTCGGTGTCAAGTTCGACGTTCTTTGAATTACTCTTTACGAAATGTTACAACACTACAAAGAATTCAGACAATCCACGCAACAAGAATGCTACACAGATCAAAAATCAAAGATGATTGCCACTAAATAATGTTTATGCTTGAGAAATAGGTGTAATGTATCCTTCCTGGTAAAATCCTTTATAAATAAATAAACAATATTTCTCAGTGCCTATTCGTACCTAGAAACAGAAAAAGCTATTTGCAAGAACTTCTATTCTCAGACTGGCAGGTTTGGTGTAGATCCACATCCATGGTGATTTAGGACCATGTCAGACAGGCGCACTATGTGCTGCCATGCCTCCTGGCGTCCATCGCAACGTTGTGACGCTTCGACGGGGCCGGCCACATGCTGTAGAACACGCATGAATTGCTACGACGCGCTTTCGACTGGGCTGTAAAGTGCAATCCTCCATAGGTGGATCGAGCCTTGCAGCGCTGAGCGCACTAACTGCGCTCATCAAGGTGGCCAGACGGGCGTCAGAGTGGAAAGAACGGCCACGCACACAGACGTTCCTTCCACTCTTAAAAACACTTGTCTGACACCAGCCTTAGTAGTATCGCATGCTGCTGGTGATTACCCAGTTCCTTTTGACCCCTTAAGGACCAATGACGTAAATGTTCCGTCATAAATGCGTTTGACTTTAAAGACCCTTGGTCATTTAGGGGTTAAAAAGCTAGCTAAAATAGAATAGGAATAACAAAGACCAAAAAGACTAACCTGGAAAGAACCGGTGTGACCAGCTTCTAATTCTCCAATAAACCAGCTCTCCCCACACACAATTTCTTAATTCCAGTAATTGTTTGAATAAGGAATCTCACTGCTTTCCTAATTTGTCACTGTATTTCAATAAGAGCTCAAGCAATAATAATTTATTCATAATTAGAACATGGTGTCCCATTAATGAGTGCATTACGAACCACAGAGGTTTCTGTAAATATTACAGTTATACACTTTGAAAGAATTGTTTGGGGGGGAGGGACAATCAAGACAAAGCAACAAAACATAAAAAATATGGAGCATTTAAATAAAAACATATTTGTATCATTTCCACCAGGCATTTTATATATATATAGATTTACAGTTGTGTTCAAAATTATTAAACCCCCACTGAAATTGAGTGTTTTGGCCAGTTTGACATTGATTTTGATCATTCAGTCATCTTGCTTACAATTAAATCAAAGAGGCACGTGTAGGTCAGACAAATATAACATAACATTTATAATGAAATAACCACAAATGTCTTTTCTGTGCTCACATCATTATCAGTTTTATTCAACCCCCAAGTGACATTCAATCTTAGTACTTAGTACAACATCCTTTTACAGTTATAACATCCTTTTAAATGTGAAGCATAGCTTGACACAAGTGTCTTGCAGCGATCTACGGGTATCTTCGCCCATTCGTCATGGGCAAAAGCCTCCAGTTCAGTCACATTCTTAGGCTTGCGCACTGCAACTGCTTTCTTTAAGTCCCACCAGAGGTTCTCAATCGGATTTAAGTCAGGTGACTGCGATGGCCACTCCAAAATGTTCCAGCCTTTAATCTGCAACCATGCTCTAGTGGACTTGGAGGTATGCTTGGGATCATTGTCCTGTTGAAAGGTCCAACGTCTCCCAAGCCTCAGGTTTGTGACGGACTGCATCACATTGTCATCCAATATCTCCTGGTACTGAAGAGAATTCATGGTACCTTGCACACGCTGAAGCTTCCCTGTACCTGCAGAAGCAAAACAGCCCCAAAGCATGATTGACCCCCCGCCATGTTTCACAGTAGGCAAGGTGTTCTTTTCTTCATAGGCCTTGTTCTTCCTCCTCCAAACATAGCGTTGATCCATGGGCCCAAACAGTTCTAATTTTGTTTCATCAGTCCACAGAACACTATCCCAAAACTTCTGTGGTTTGTCCACATGACTTTTGGCATACTGCAGTCGACTCTTCTTATTCTTTGGAGACAGCAAGGGGTGCGCCTGGGAGTTCTGGCATGGAGGCCTTCATTACACAGTGTGCGCCGTATTGTCTGAGCTGAAACTTCAGTACCCACATCTGACAAATCTTTTCTCAGTTCCTCAGCAGTCACACGGGGACTTTTCTCCACTCTACGCTTCAGGTAGCGCACAGCAGTCGAAGTCAGCATCTTCTTTCTGCCACGACCAGGTAGCGTTTCAACAGTGCCCTTTGCCTTGAATTTGCGAATGATGCTTCCTATGGTCTCTCTTGGTATGTTTAACATCTTTGCAATCTTCTTATAGCCATTGCCCTTCCTGTGAAGAGTAATCACCTCTTCTCTTGTCTTCCTGGTCCATTCTCTTGACTTCACCATGTTTGTAACCACACCAGTAAATGTCTAGAAGGAGCTGAGTATCACAGTCATTTTAAAACTGCCTAATTGGTGCTTATTATGCTTTATTGCTGTTCCGTGACATCCACAGGTGTTTTCAATACCTGATTGAAAACACTTGAGTGAACCTCTGTTCTTCAGAGTGGTAGGCTTTAAGGGGTTGAATAATTGTGTCAATGAAGAATTCACAAAAGAAACATTTACTACTGTATTACAAAAACAATTGATGTCATTTTAGTTGCATATGGTTCTTTAAAAAGTCCTTGTAGGATTTCATTCTGAATACAATTACAAATGTACACTAAATTCCCTAAAACCCTTTACAGCATTGAGGGTTGAATAATTTTGAACACAACTGTATATATATTATTTTTTTATATTTGTAACAGTGCAGTGTTTTGTGTCGTTATGTGTATTCTGCAATGCTACGTTCAGCAGAAGCAAAGAATCTATTGAAGGTCAAACAGATCATAGAAAATGAAGCATTAGCAGGAAGACGGTGGAGAAATGCCAGTAGGTACAGTGTGAAATCAGAGCACAGAGCACAGCAATGCACAGAGGGCCAATACTGGCAGCATGCTGGAGATACAACTCCCATTAAATTCACTCTCAGTATTGATGGGAGACTCTGCAGTCAAACAAACTAGGAAACAAATACTTTTTTATTGTTATTTGATAGTTTTTGAGAGCCAACATATTACACAATTCTAGGGAATTATTACACTGGCATTGTGGAATATGTTAGTTCACAAATACTGCCAAATAATACAAAAAACCTAATCACAAACAAACAATAATATTACACACAGAATTCAGATAATATTTATGTCAATAATGTTCTGAAATTTAACTTCTCACTTTCCAACAAAGCTTTGCAATAAAGCAAAACATTTACATATTATTTTTCACCACTATATCAATCTTTAACCGTTTCAAGCCCAATGTCGGAATATATCCGGCACAACCTTTTGCTGGTTGCGGTCCAATGTTGGATATATTCCGACATGACTGGACAGCTGCTTCCCTGACACTTACCACTCTCTCCGGGGTCCCATGGAGGTCTGACTAAAGAAAGTCAGACCTCCAGTTTTATACCCCTCCCGGCGCGATGATGTCAGTTAGGGAATTATTCCCTAGCTGCCAAGGGGTTCCCTATGGAAACCCTATGGTGGAGATCAGGGGTTGTTTGGACCCCACTATCTTCCTATCGGTGGCAGATAGGGGGTCATGTTTGGTATCACTGGAAAGGCCAGATGATGGCCTTTCCTAGTATACCAAACATGACCAGGTTAAGTGTAATACAAAAATTAAAATAAATATTAATGTATTAATGCAGCACTACTGTTCACTTTTCAATTATAATGTGAACAATGATGCTGCACTAACGAAAAATTTTGGTTTTTGAGTTTTAACTAAACTCTTTTATTTTTTTACGAAAAATACAGTAATGAGTTCCCATTTCTAATAATTTTAACACGCGCACCCCATAGAATATATAACCGCAAAGGATTGTATAATAAAATGTTAAGAAATAATTTTAAACGCTGTAGATGATTGAATTTTTTTTACGTTAAAATTTCAATCATCTAAAGGATTATTAATGAAAAATTCACTTTTTTAAAAAAAAATTGCTATAGCATTCTGGCAGGACATGGCGTATACATATACTAAGGATATATTATAAATCTGCCGAGTCTGCTGAAAAGAAGGATATATAAATCGCCTGGGTCGTATAATAAAACGTGACTTCAAATCGCGTTTAAACGTGATGAGCAAAAATTGTAAAAATTAGCTCAGTACACAGAGGTGAAATGGCTCAGCAGTGAAGGGGTTAAAAAGTTTCATACAATGAGAACATATGAAGACTAACATAATATAAGGTTTTAGAATAGTAATTGTAACATTTATATTAGGCTAGGGTCAAACGAACGCATTTTTCACATCGTCCGTAAAAAAGTGCGTCCGAACGCATGGATGTACATTTTCACCGAATATGCGATAGCGGTCTTACGATGCGCAATTACGGCCGTGATTTTTTACGGTTCCAAGATAGGAAACTTTGGGTGTCTGGACGTTGTGTTGGCCGGACTTGAGCAGCATCTGACGTCTCCTAATCACGCACACACACGCGGTTATGCGGACGCAGCGCACTCTGTACGTCAGTACTAGTGGTTCGACATTCTTGCAAAATGCGTTCGTTTGCCGCTTGCGTTGCGCGGCCGTACTTTGTGTGTGGGCCTGCGTTGGACGTCATTTGCTGCTACCACGGTCGTAATAAAGTGCGGCTGCATGCGTGTTCGCACTGCGTTCGTCTGACCCCAGCCTAAAACTTAAAAGTGTGTGTGACGGATCCCGCTACTCGGGGTGAGTAGATTCGCCGTCAGCGCCGAGTACACCTGGAGGTCGGTAGTGTGGTAGCGAGGTGCCGTTGGTGCTCGTAGGATACCCCGAGGTTGCAGCTCTGTAGAGAGGTCGTTGAAGCATCCCAGTTCCCAAAGCCCTGTTATCCCCAATTACTTGCCGAGGCAGGAGTAAAGGTTCAAACAAGAGTGATTTATTTTTCCTGGAGAACACAGCTTATTTATGGGGAAAAAAGACATTGTTCTCCCTGGTCCGCCCTCAGCCCTCCCGGGGTGATTTCTGCCACTGCCTGAGCCATGGCCCAATTCCCTTTGTTCGCCTGGGCCCCCCTGGTGGGTGCAGCCCTTATCTTGAGGCTCGGTGCCAGCTCGTCTGGTGAACTTTCTGTGGCTTTGAGTGAGCGGGAACAGAAGAACAGGGAAAAGCACATTGTTACTTATAAAAATAAGGGCTAACGAACTTTTAATAACACACAAATAAGTAAACACTTGAACTGCTGTACTGCGCTACAGTGTAGTGGAGGCTGTCCCGTCACATATCTCCCCCAAGTTACCAGTTGGCAGACCCGGTGAGACCCTTTGCTTGGGGTTGTCACTTGGGGATGTCCACGGACCCCACCCTAGGTCTCAAGTTCAGTCTGGCGGGATAGCCTATCCGCATTGGCATTTTGCTTACCAGGACGGTATTGGATAGTAAAGTTGAAGGGCTGTAGGGCCAGGCTCCACCGCAGGAGCCTGCCGTTGTCTCCGGCCACCCGGTTCAGCCATACTAGGGGGTTGTGGTCTGTGAGGACCGTGAAGGAGCGCCCATACAAATAGGGTTGGAGTTTCTTCAGTGCCCATACCAGGGCTAGGCACTCCTTCTCGATTGCCACATAGGCAACCTCCCTGGGTAGAAGTTTCCGGCTGACGTAGGCAACCGGGTGGTCATGCCCATCTTCACCGACCTGGCTCAGCACCACTCCCAGTCCGAACATAGAAGCGTCTGTGTGGACGACAAAACGTTTAGTTGAATCAGGAGCGGTCAACACGGGGCCCTCCACCAGGGCTCGCTTGAGCTGCTGGAAGGCTTCCTCACACTCAGGGGACCACAGTACATGTCGGGGAAGGTTCTTGCGTGTCAAGTCAGTCAGGGGTTTGGCAATGGCGCTGTAGTTGGGGACGAAGCGGTGGTAGTACCCCGCCGTACCTAGAAATGCTAACACTTGGGTCTTAGTGCGGGGTGTGGGCCACTGGGCGACAGCTTCAACCTTGGCGGGTTCCGGGCGCTGCCTTCCGCAGCCCACCCGGTGGCCCAAGTACTGGACCTCGGACATGCCAAGGTGGCACTTGTCTGGTTTGACTGTCAGACCTGCAGTGCCAAGGCGTTCCAGTAATGCCCGTAAGTGCTGTAAGTGCTCCTCCCAGGTGATTCTAAAGATGGCTATGTCATCTAGGTAGGCACTGGTAAAGTCCTGCATCCCATCTAGCAGCCGATCAACCATGCGTTGGAATGTGGCCGGGGCATTCTTCATCCCGAATGGCATGACCCGAAATTGGTACAGGCCAAACGGAGTGATGAATGCCAATTTCGGCACACCTTCCTCGGCAAGGGGAATCTGCCACTACCCCTTACACAAGTCAATGGTGGTGAGGAAGTGACCCTGGGCAATGTGGTCCAAGAGCTCGTCTACCTGGGGCATGGGGTAGGCGTCGGTAACGGTGTGCTCATTGAGCCTTCTGTAATCTACACAGAACCTGGTAGTGCCATCCTTCTTGGGTACTAGAACCACCGGGGAGGCCCATGGGCTCTCGGATTGTTATATTACCCCTAGATCCAGCATCTCGCGGATCTCCTTCTGCATCCCGTCTCTCACTGCATCGGGGATTCGGTATGCCGTCTGCCGCAAGGGGGTTTGACTCTGGGTATCGACCCAATGCAGAGCTACAGAAGTGTAGCCGGGACGGGACGAGAACAGGTCTCGGTGCTCCCGTAGTACCTGCTGAGCCTGTTCCCTGTGGCGTGGACTGAGTCCCTCGCCCAACCGGACATCAGCTATCCCCTGGGCGCTCGGATCCCCAGGCAGTACCGGCAGGGGGAGATCCTCCAGATCCCCCGCGTCCGGTGCACAGATGGCGGCTACTGCCTCTTCTCTTTCATGAAATGGTTTCAGCATGTTCACATGAAAGGTTCTTTGGATCCTTTCATCCGAACATCTGGCTGCGATGAAGGTGGTATCACAGATCTTCTCTATTATTTTGTAGGGTCCCTCCCAGGCTGCCTGCAACTTATTTTGTTTGACCGGCCGGAGCGCTAACACTTTCTGCCCTAGCTGGAAGGTGCGGTCCCTAGCCGACCGGTCATACCACCTCTTCTGCTTGGTTTGGGCCGCTTGGAGATTGTCCCGTACCAGGGCGGTCAATTCCTGCAGCCGGTCCCTAAACTCAAGCACATAATCTATGGCTGAGGTCCCCTCCTCGGCCAGAGCACCTTCCCAGTGCTCCCGGAGCAAGTCCAAGGGACCTCGGACTCTCCGGCCGTACAACAGCTCAAAGGGAGAGAAGCCAGTGACTTCCTGGGGTACCTCCCTGCACGTGAACAACAGATGGGGCAAGTGGCGTTCCCAGTCGTTATGGGACATGGTAAAGGTGCGAAGGAGTTGCTTGAGGGTCCCGTTAAACCGCTCGCAGAGCCCGTTGGTTTGTGGGTGGTAAGGGGAACTGTACAGGGGTTTAATCCCGCACAGTCTCCAGAGCTGCTGGGTCACCTCGGCCGTAAATTGCGTGCCCTGGTCAGACAAGATTTCCTGGAGAAATCCGACCCTGGAGAATATCTGTAGCAGAGCTCCGGCAACGGTCTCTGCGTGGATATCTTGGAGGGCCACGGCCTCTGGGTACCTGGTGGCGTAGTCTACTACGGTCAAGATATACTTCTTGCCCGTAATACTAGGCACCGCCAGGGGTCCTATCAGATCCACCGCCACCCGTCTAAAGGGTTCTCCCACTATGGGTAGGGGTCTCAGGGTTGCTTTCTGGGTGTCCCCCCTCTTTCCTACCCCCTGGCATACCTCACAGGTCCGGCAATAGTCCCTAACATCCCCGGATAACCCGGGCCAGAAGAAGCTCTGGGTCAGGCGGTGCAGTGTCCGCCTGTGCCACAGATGGCCTGCAAGGGGAATATCATGCCCAATCTTCAACAGATCGCGCCGAAATCTCCCCAGCACTACCAGTTGCCTATGGGGTACCTGGTCCCCTCCCCTCCTCGCTCCCCCGGAGGTCCTATACAACTTCCCCTGGTAACAGGCAAATATCACTTCCCCTAGCCCTCCCGGATCCCGCCCAGCCTGTTGTCTGTAAGAGGCAAGGGTGACGTCTTCCCTGGTGGTTGGGCAAAGTCTGTCGGGGAATCCCAGGTCAGGGAGGGGGTATTGTCGGGGCCAAGGGTTGGGCTGGTCTCACTTACCGCGGTCCCCTCGGAGTCTGTGTGCGGAGCCTTCCTTGCTTGATGATGGGTGGTGACAGGGCATACCCCGCCAGGGTGGGTGTCCTCAAAAGTAGAGGTCAGCAGACCAAGGTCGTTGCCGAGTAGTACTTCAGTTGGTAGGTCTTTCATGATCCCAACTTCCATGTCCCAGGCATCCGTGCCCCAATCGAGATGGACGCGGGCCGTAGGGATCCGGTAAACATGGCCGCCGGCGACTCGGACGTCCACCGAGTAGCCTGTGGAGGCAGCCGGGGTAATAAGGTGGGGCTGTGCCAGGGTAAGGGTTGCGCCGGTGTCCCGCAGGCCGTTGGCACTCCGTCCATTCACCCGAACCTTTTGGCGATGGTGCTGCCGGTTATCTTGGGCAGCTGCTTGAATCGGGTCTGCTTCATGTAGGATGCCCCAGTCTTCGTCCGGAATCGCTGTGGGTTCTGGCTCCGGCTCATGTTGGCAACAATATGCCGTAGCTCTGCCCGGAGGGTGTGCTGGGCGATGCGGGGCAGGACGGTTGGCATTCAGTGGACAGTGGTCCCGGATATGTCTGATTTGGTTGCACCCATAGCACCGGGGACCGGTCCGAGGAACCAGGGTGTGGATTGTTGGTGGCCGGGGTGCTCTCTCGGTGGGTGCGGTACGAGGCTGGGGTGCTGGATGGAACCGGGGAGGTGGGGGCTGGATGTCAGGAGGAGGTACTCGCCTGGCGTCCTGGTATTCATCGGCGAGGCGGGTAGCTTTGGGCAGGGTAAGGGGACGTCGGTCTCGCACCCAATCCCGGACCTCTGGAGGTGAATAGTTATAGAACTGCTCCAGCAAGAGCAGTTGGATGATCTGGTCTGGGTGGGTGGCTTGGCATCCCTGTATCCAGCTGCAGACGGCCTGTTGCATGCGGTGCCCCCATTCCGCGTAGGAGTCATGGGTCCCTTTCTTTAGAGCTCGGAACCGGACTCGATACGCCTCGGGGGTGAGCGCATAGCGGGCCAGCAGGTGTTCCTTGACCCGCTCGTACACCATGCAGTCCTCATCCGCCACAGCCCGGTAAGCTTCAGCCGCTCTGCCCGTCAACTTACTTGCCAGTAGAGGTACCCAATCTCGGGCCGCCACCTCTTGCAGGGCACATTGTCTTTCAAAATCTTGCAGGAAGTCGTCAATATCCTCGCTTCCCTCTGGGAAGAGTTTGAAGGCGGCAAAGGGAATCTTTTGCTTGGGGGGTCCGGTGCTGCCCTGGGGAGTCAATGACCCACCGGACCGTTGCTGCATTTCTGCTTGGCGGAGTCTGTCTGTATCTGCCAAGACCCTCCCAATGATGTCGGCGGAGGGATCTGTTCCGTACAGGGCCAGGCGCCACTGTACCTCTCGCCGCCATTCTGAGGTCTCAGAGCCCTCGGAGGGAGGCATACAAGCACGGTCGTCCTCCATCAATTCGCTGATGATGACCGCCTTCGGTTTGCCCCCGGGGATCTTGCCTCTGGCTTTTAGCAATTCTTTAAGGACCGTGCACTTCAGACTCTCGTAGTGCTGGGCCATACGGGGTTACGGCCGTTACTTGGGGTGTCTGCCTCTTGGACCCAGGGGTGTCTGAGACCGGGGTCAAGCCAGCGGCTGTTTTTCCCCCTGCTGGGCTGGTCTCAGAATCTCCCCCCGGATAGCGGCCGCTCCGGATGCTCGGCGTGTTGCGGTGGCTGAGACTGGGGTCAAGCCAGCGGCTGTATTTCCCCCTGCTTGTCTGGTCTCAGCCGATCCCACCGCTGCCACCAATGTGACGGATTCCGCTACTCGGGGTGAGTAGATCCGCCGTCAGCGCCGAGTACACCTGGAGGTCAGTAGTGTGGTATCGAGGTGCTGCTGGTGCTCGTAGTTTACCCCGAGGTTGCAGCGCTGTAGAGAGGTCATTGAAGCGTCCCAGTTCCCAAAGCCCTGTTATCCCCAATTACTTGCCGAGGTAGGAGTAAAGGTTCAAACAAGAGTGATTTATTTTTCATGGAGAACACAGCTTATTTATGGGAAAAAAGACATTGTTCTCCCCTGGTCCGCCCTCAGCCCTCCCGGGGTGATTTCTGCCACTGCCTGGAGCCATGGCCCAATTTCCCTTTGTTCACCTGGGGCCCCCCTGGTGGGTGCAGCCCTTATCTTGAGGCTCGGTGCCAGCTCGTCTGGTGAACTTTCTGTGGCTTTGAATGAGCGGTGAACAGGGGAAGAACAGGGAAAAGCACATTGTGGTACTTATAAAAATAATGGCTAACGAACTTTTAATAACACACAAATAAATAAACACTTGAACTGCTGTACTGCGCTACAGCGTAGTGGCGGCCGTCCCTTCACAGTGTGTGTTTTTTTTGGTTTTTTTTTAAATTGAACAAGACCAGCTGGCTTTTATGTTCTATACATGAAGTAGGCTGGACACTCCTGATTTATGCAGCCACCAAGGTAGGGATTAGTGCACAAGACCGCTTTTTGTGCATATTTGTATATTTTGTTGTATTCCCAGTCAGGTAATTTTTTGCTGCTGTCCCTTTCTGTGTTTTCTTTTTCAATCCCAAAGTGGAAATGTTTTGGTGAAGGTATAAATATAAACCCACAATTCTGTCTCTTAGCTGAGAAGCAACAGGAGGACACGTGGTTGCTTGTAAAGCAACTTTTGGTTTCATTAGATTAGGTCCCACCTTGAAAGAGGTTGCTGTGGCAGGTAGGGATGAGCTGTTCTGTTCGATCAGTTTGGAGTTCGATTCGAACTTTGGCCATTCGCAAGTTCGCAAATTTCGAACTTTTTTTGGCGTGTTTGGTTCGAGTTCGCAAAAAAAATAAAAATTTTGAAAAGAGTATAAAAAATGCTTAAAAAATACTACAAAATCTAGAAATAAAGAGACTCTTTACTGCAGAATATTATAAGCAATGGATTATTAGATATTGAATTAAAAACTAATGTCTAAGTGCAAAGATTCTCACCTCTAAATGACCTGTGTTTTCAAACGGCGAAAACAGGTGTTTTTAGTCTGGTCTAGTGAATTTGATACATTGTATGTACAATGAGGGTGTGGTGTGTCTCCTGATGTGTTAAACAACACCTGTGTTTCTGAGAAGTGTTAATTTCTCTCCTAAATCTTCTTCTAATATGCTGCATTTCACTGCTGTGTGCTCAGCTCATTTTTACCGCTTTCGCTCATCATGTTTAAACGCGATTTGAAGCCACATTTTATTAAATGACGCAGACATATTAGATATCGTTCTTTCCGGCAGACTCCGCAGATTCATAATATAACATTTTTATATGTATACGCTATGTCCTGCCTGTGTATTATGACAAAAAATGCAATAAAAATTGAATTTTTAATCATCTGCCGTATGTAAAGTGTTTTTTTTCACATTTTAGCACATGAGCGTTTGCGGTTATGTTTTCTATGGGGTGCACTTGTACAAAAATTAGAAATGGGGACTTGTTACATTTTGTGGGGGGAATTACGTGATTTACAGCAAACGCACCCCATAGAAAAAAATCATTAGTGAATCATCGTTCACATTATAATTGAAATGTGAACAATATTGCTGCATTAATAAAAATAACACACAAAAAAATACATGTTTTTATTTTCTTATTTTTTTTTTACTTTATACCTGGTCATGTTGGGTATCATTCGAAAGGCCATGCTCAGGCCTTTCGATTGACACCCTCCATGACCCCCTAGCTGCCTGGAGATATCGGGGTTCAAATGAACCCCCTATCTCCACCAGGGGATTGGCCTGGGCAATATATATATACGCATGATGTGAGCAGGCCTGGGCCTGGGCAATATATATACACATGATGTGAGCTGGCCTGTGCAATATATATATACGCATGATGTGAGCTGGCCTGGCCCTGGGCAATATATATACGCATGATGTGAGCTGGCCTGGGCAATATATATACGCATGATGTGAGCTGGCCTGGGCATGGGCAATATATATACGCATGATGTAAGCTGGCCTGGGCCTGGGCAATATATATACGCATGATGTGAGTGGGCCTGGGCCTGGGCAATATATATACACATGATGTGAGCTGGCCTGGGCATGGGCAATATATATATACGCATGATGTGAACTGGCCTGGGCCTGGGCAATATATACAGTATACGCATGATGTGAGCTGGCCTGGGCCTGGGCAATATATATACGCATGATGTGAGCTGGCATGGGCATGGGCAATATATATATATATACGCATGATGTGAGCTGTCCTGGGCCTGGGCAATATATATACGCATGATGTGTGCTGGCCTGGGCCTGGGCAATATATATACGCATGATGTGAGCTGGCCTGAGCAATATATATATATACGCATGATGAAAATTTGCAAAGGATAAGGCACGCAAAGTGAAATTTTGATGTGTCTGAAATTGAAACTTATGTGACAACTCTTATTTTTTTTCGTTAATTTATATTTGTTCAATACAGTTAATTTAAATCTGTTTAATAGAGTTAATTTAAAATGGTTTAATACAGTTTATTCATATTTATTTTACCTTTACTATTGGTGCTTTTCAAACTTTATTCTTAAATAAAAAGAAATTTAGCAGTTTCATGTTGTGTCTTTTTTTTTTTTGGGGGGGTGCAAGTAGCTGGTCTTGCCTAGGGCGCAAAATAGTCTAGCACCGGCCATGACCGCATGGTCCACCCCTGCACTCTTTCACAATACCACAGAGGGGTTACTGTATGATGGCACTTGCTGGCCTGGCACCAAAGGCACAATATTTGGGTGCACTGCCACTGACGCCTGTACCAGATTCATATCCTCAGAGGGGTTACTGTGTGACGGCACTGTTGCCGACGCTAAAGGTCCAATTTTAGGCTAGGGTCAAACGAACGCATTTTTCGCAGCGAACGTCAAAAAGTGCATCCGAACGCATTGAGGTGTTTCTTCACGGAAAGCGCTTAAACGGTCATACGATGCACATTTTTGTGTGTGATTTTTTACGGATCCAAACCAGGAAACTATGGGTCTCTGGACGTTATGTTGGCCGGACATGAGCAGCGTCTGACGTCTCCTAATCACGCACACACGCCGCTATGCGGACGCAGCGCACTCTGTACGTCAGTACTAGCGGTTCAGTGTTCTCGAAAAAATGCGTTCATTTTCCACTTGCGTTGCGCAGCCGGACTATCGTGCGGCCGTACTTCGTATATTGGCCATCATTGCGCGTCATATTCTGCTAGTGCGGCCGTGATTAAGTGCGCCTAATGCGCTAGTCTGACCCCAGCCTTAAAGCATCTATTGTTACTTTCATCCAAAGCCTGCATAAGTTTCACCATAATTTAGCCAAAAAATCACTAAACTTTTTCTGCATGTCCGAAAATGTCTCCTCTTTTCATACAGACTGCCGCCCCAAGCAGTTGTTTATGGATAGATTAAAGGAAAAGCATTTACCGTCATTTGAAATATCATTTTTTGGTTTTTACATATATCTATACATCCTACAAATCTGCCACTTCACGGGCAGGTTATGGGGACCTCCTAGGCACGATATTTGAAATAATTTTAAATTTTTATTTTTAACCCTTATTTCATGGAAAACTCACCGTCCCTTTTAAAACGTTTTTATTTTTAACTTTTTGTCCTTGTTTCCTGTCCCCCAGGGCACTACCCGGACCCCCATACACCTTTTATGGCAAATATCTAGCATATATGCCCTCTTGGAGGGCACTCTAAAAATCGAATTTTCAGCCCCATTGACTTCTATTGAGTTTGAGTTCGAATTCGAACATTTGGAAAGTTCGAGTTCGAATGCGAACCGAACTCGGGGGTGTTCGGCTCATCCCTAGTGGCAGGTAGGCGTAACACTTTAATGGCCATTCAATATAAACTAAAACTTCTGTTTTTAACATGGAGCCACAGGGATAAGCGCAAATGACAACCTTTTTTCTTGTTATGTTCTAAGCTTTATAAAGTGCAGAGTGGAGTTGGGTTAACCAGATCCTCAGAGTGGACATAAAGCCCCAATATCCAGAAGGCAGAGAGACTGGTTACACTATAGATACATAAACTGTGATTGATGTTATACTTCACTATAATATATAGAAGTTGTCAAACAATGTCACTGAGCACTAGGACATTTCTGTGACATAAATGCAGATGGATTTACAGCATCCAGTGTCTTCAAAGCTGAGCTTCAATACCTTCAAATCCCTAATGGAGTAGAAGCTGCATTAAAACCATTAACAAACTGTTATACGAGCCTCATGCATTTTTAATTGGCAGTGAATCCAAAAATATTGAAAGAATATCCCTACATCAAAGTATATTTAAATAGGGCCACATCAATACAGATGCTGAATCAATCCCTTAAGACCTGAAAATGTTCAAGGAAGTAAATTTGTTAAAGAAAAGAGGATATATATCTTGGCAGAGGTTATAAATGAGGAAATTACCTAAGCATGGACAAGTTATGCACAGGATACATCACTTCCGTTTCTACAGATTATGTACAGTACGCAAGGACAGATTCCATTCACAGACCCTACTGAAAGCCATGTACACTGGAGTATATTTTAAAGCAAAGGTCAGGAAACTTGTCCCTCTGGATGTTTTGGAACTACATCTCCCATGGTGCGTAGTCACAGATCAGTTGGCTGAGCCTCATGGGAAATGTAGTTGCAAAGCATCTGGAGGGCCAAGGTTGCCTACCCCATTCTTAATCAAGGTAGGTGTAATCCGAAAACTGATACACAGAACATAATGATGTAGCACACAATTTTTTTTAATCTTATCTTGTATTGATTGTGTAATACCTCTTAGATTCCATATCAACACACGGGGATTTTCCTTGATCAATGGGTGCCAACCTAAAAATAAGCAGGGCCCTATTCCACTCTTGCTGGTAACAGGGAGCTGCTAAGGAGAAATGTCATCTTTTCTGACTCTTATCTGACCCGGCCACTATTAGCCGGCTTGAGGCGTAATATTTGGGAGTCACTGATAGATACTGGCAGCACCTCCAGTATCATCTCCTGGAGTACATGGAAGTTCTTGGGAGCATACGAGACCCTACGTGAACTGGCACTCTGTAGGGTTGTGTTGAGTCAGCAACGAACTCTGGGAACTATTTGTTTGAAATATTCTGCTGCATTAACCATGAGTGCTTGGCAGATGATTAGGGATGAGTCGAACACCCCCGTGTTCGGTTTGCACTCGAACAATTTCAAACTTCGAGTTCGAACACGAAGTCACGAACACGAACCGAACTCAATGCAAGTCAATGGGACTCAAAAGTTCGGATTTTAGAGTGCCCTGCAAGAGGGCATATATGCAAGATATTTGCCATAAAAAGTGTATGGGGGTCCGGGTAGTGCCCTGGGGGACAGGAAACAAGGACAAAAAGTTTTTAAAAAAAGTTTTTAACCCTTTCAAAGCGGAGGACGCGCTCAGCGCGTCCTCCGCATTCCCGCTGCTGTGCGGAGGACGCGCTGAGCGCGTCCTCCCATTGGGGTCAGCATTCGGCCGGGTTCCGGCCGATCGCTGGCCCCCCCGGTGCGGGCTGACATCCTCGATGTCAGCCGCGCATCCGGGACCGCAGCCGCCAGAATTAGGTGTCATCGCGGCAGCGCGATGACACCTAATTCAGGCGCCCCCCCCGCATGTGCGGAGGAGGCGCCTGAAAGGGAGGTCCTTCGGACCTCTCTCCCTCCCGATCGGCGGCTCTGCGGGGGTTAACCCAGGCATCATTTGGAAGGGCACAGCCTGCCCTTCCAAATGGTGCCTGGCATTAACCCCTGGGGAGCTGGATCGCGAATCGGCGCTGAAAAGCGCCGGTTCGCGATCCTTTCCCGGAGCTGGCCGACATCTTGGATGTCGGCCAAGCCTCCGGGAACTCCCCCTGAGGACTGGCGTCATCGTGCGTAGCACGATGACGCCAGTCCTAGAGTTAACCCCTAACTGCCACCAACGGTGGAGATAGGGAGTTCATTGGAACTCCCTATCTCCCGATCCGTGGCAGTTAGGGGTTAATGTTTGGTATGGTTGAATCGGCCAGAGCATGGCCGTTCCAACAATATCAAACTTGAATGTGAAAAAAGTTTTTTTAAAAAAATATAAATAAAAATAAAAATAAAAATATATTTTAAAAAAAAATTATAAAAAAAAAATAAACATTTTTTTTTCTTTTTTTTGGTTTGTTAGTGTAGCAATATTGTTCCCATTGCAATTATAATGTGAACAATGATGCTGCACTAACGATTTTTGTATGCGGTGCGTTTGTTAAAAATCGCGTAATTTTCCCCAAAAAAAAATGTAACGAGACCCCATCTCTAATTTTTTTAACAAGCGCACCCCATACAAAATATAACCGCAATTGCTCGCATGTTAAAATGTGAAAAAAAAACACTTTACACGTTGTAAATTATTGAAAATACATATTTTATTGCATTTTTTGTTATAATATACAGACATGACATAACGCATACATATAATAATGACATATTATGAATCTACTGAGTCTGACGGAAAGAACGATATATAATATGTCTGGGTCATATACTAAAATAAGCCTTCAAAACACGTTTAAACATGATGAGCAAAACCGGTAAAAATGACCTCAGCACAGAGGCGGGAAAAGCCTCAGCAGCGAAAGGGTTAAAGGGACAGTGAGTTTTCCATGAAATAAGGGTAAAAAATAAAAACGAAAAATTCCTTCAAATATCGTGCCTAGGAGGTCCCCATAACCTGCCCGTGAAGTGGCGGATTTGTAGGATGTATAGAAACATTTAAAAACAAAAAAATTACGTTTCAAATGGTTTTCCTTTAATCTATTCATAAACAACTGCTTGGGGCGGCAGTCTGTATTTAAAAAGGAGACATTTTAGGACATGAAGAACAAGTTTAGTGATTTTTTGGCTAAATTATGGTGAAACTTATGCAGGCTTTGGATGAAAGTAACAATAGGTGCTTTAAAATTGGGCCTTTAGTGTCGGCAACAGTGCCGTGCCACTGTAACCCCTATGTGGTATTGTGGAAGAGTGCAGGGTTGGACCCTGCATTCCAAAAAATTTAAATGATATAAATCTGGTACAGGCGTCAGTGCACCCAAATATTGTGCCTTTCATGGCATCAAGTGCCTTCACACCATAACCCTTTTGTGGTATTGTGGAAGAGTGCAGGGTTGGACCCTGAGTTCCAAAAAATTTAAATGATATAAATCTGGTATAGGCGTCAGTGCACCCAAATATTGTGCCTTTCATGGCAGCAAGTGCCCTCACACCGTAACCCCTTTGTGGTATTGTGGAAGAGTTCAGTGGTGGAGGTTTTGTGAATGCAGAAGACATCCCCAATCTATTCCGTTACGTCAGCATTAGGGGATTGATAGCTGCTGATCCAGGACTGATTCATTTTTATAAATGTCAGCCGGTCTACAGAGTCGGTGGACAGACGCACTCTTTTGTCTGTGACAAAACCTCCAGCGGCACTGAACATCCTTAGAGAAAGCACACTGGATGAAGGGCAACCTAGTAGCTGCATAGCATATTGGCTAAGTTCTGGCAAGTGATCCAATCTCAACACCCAGAAAGCCAGTGGATCATCTGCTGGAAAGGTATCCAGGTCTGCCCTTGCCCCTAGGTAGTCCTGCACCATACGGTGAAGACACTGGCAATGGGTGCCCCCATTTGACGTCCCTGGACGTCGTGGACTAAAATATTTTAAAAAAGCATCAGTCAAGCGGCCCCGGCCTTCACCACTATTCCTCTGATCATCCGCAGCCTCAGAAGCACCTGTGTCATCACTTGGTAACCTAACAGTGCCTGGAAAAGTGTTACACAAGTGTCGCTTTAGAGCGTACTCAAGTTTTGTCATCCTGTGCTCCCTCTGTGCGGGCAGGATGAGCTCGGCAACTTTACCCTTGTATCATGGATCAAGAAGGCTTGCCAACCAGTAATGATCCCTCTCCTTGATAGCACGAATCCTGGGGTCCTTTAGCAGGCTTTGCAGGATAAGGGAGCCCATGCAGCATAGGTTGGAGGTGGCATTAGCTTCCGAGTCTTCCTGTTCAATGAGGAGGACCCCATCGTGCACTACCTCCTCCCAGCCACATACTAGTCCTTGTGTTTCTGGGCACACAAAACCCTCCCTTGAGGAATCCCCACCTTCAATGCCCCCACTACTTAAATATTCCTCCTCCTCCTCATCCTCCGCCTGTCTGATCTGAGGAGGACCCGTTGGAATGCTGACTGTGGAAAGACTGGGGCCTTCAGAGCTAGGGAAGGCCTCCTCTTCCTCCCGTTGCTCTTCCTCTAGAGCCACATCTGTAATTCCCCGCAGAGTGTGTGCCAGCAGGAACACTAAAGGAATTGTGTCACTGATGCATGCACTGTCCCTGCTCACCATCCTCGTTGCCTCCTCAAATGGTGACAGTACAGTGCATGCATCCTTGATCATCACCCACTGTGGCCGGGGGGGAAACAAGTTGACCTGAACCTGTCCTTGTGCCATACTCACACAAGTACTTGTTGATGGCCCTCTGCTGCTTGTGCAGACGCTGCAGCATTGCTAATGTCGAGTTCCACCTGGTGGGCATCACACAGATCAGACGGTTTGTGGGAAGGTGGAATTCTCTTTGAATTTCTGCCAGGCAAACGCTTGCTGGGAATGACCATCTGTCACGGAATTCCCCAAGAGGCTCGACCGCAAAGCCCAGGACCCTCAGCCAGGGACAGCGTTAATGACGTTGTGGTTACTATGGACTCCTAAGTGCCGTTGCACTGTAGGAACACCTTGTTTTATTTTACTAGATGTGGTTATTATTGTGTGATGTAATAAAAGTGTCCCCTGTATGTATAACTGTGAAACGTATGTTAAACCCCATTGTATGTTCTGCCCGTCGCCATTTGCCATCGCCTCGTGGATCCGGTCGGAGTGGCCGAATCATAAAATGGCCGATTCGGAACATCCGGTTACGAATCGACCAATACGAATCGGGACCAAGGCACTCCACCTCGAGAAAGGGCCAATGGGATCATGGGGGGCGGGCAGGGTTTCCATTGTCTTGTTTATGTTTGATTGTTGATAAATATATGTGAAGTTCCCAGTAAAGCTCAGTTCAACCTGTACATTCAGCTCCGCCTGGTGTCTTTTCTGATCTCTCGCCACACGAGGCTCCTCACAGTCTCTGTGCGCATCACCCACGAGGTACGACTCTTCGACCACTGTGGCGACGTACCGCGCATCGGAACAGTGCACCGCCGCATCCACGATAATTTCGTATCTCCGAATCGAAATTGCGGCGCCGCTTCCGCGCATCTATTCCCCGAACAGTTGTACCCGCTTTGAGTCTGCGGCTCGATCCGAAGCCCCGACGCGGCACTTCCCGCGCGCATCGACCCATCGAAACGTGGCCCATCCGAAACGTTTCCCGTCCGAACGAGTAAACCCGCACGGACGAAACGTTTCCCACCAGAGCAGCTATCTCAGCAGACGGTCTCATCTTTCCCGAGGTCAGTAGATCAGCTGCTCGAGACGCCGAGTGCCGTGATGCTCGGTGGTCGGGCTGGTCTCATACAGGGGTCCCTCTCCATAGCCCGCAAACCCTTCCCCATGGTCACTCCAGGCCGCTCGAGAGGCCGAGTGCCGTGCCACTCGGTAGTCGGGCCGGCGGTGAGCGCAGTGGGAGGAGCAGATAGGAGCACACCCGCAGGCGGACAACACCCATTCCGTCTCACTGGTGGCAGCGGTGGGATAAGCTCTCTGCACCCCCCAAGAAGACCCTCACCATGGTTGGGTAAGGGGTCTACAAAAGGGACGCCCTGCGGGTCATGTTGGAGAGTCGGGGAGGAACCCCCGGCACCAAAAGCAAGAAAGTCCTGGTGAAGGAGCTTACCAGGATGGACCAGCAAATGGTAAGCACCCCAACCCTGACTCCGGCCCTAACGAGCACCTCCGACAGAAAGCTCGATCAATATTCGAGAGATTCAGCCTCACCCCCTCCGAGGACACAGTGATGCAACTGATGATGGACCTCCAAGAAGATGAGGAGCGAGATAAGGAGTGCCAACACCAGCTGCGGTTGGCCGAGCTCCAAATGACTTGGATAGAATACCCCACCCCTGAAACCTACCCCGTAGAGCCCTGGGTTGAGGTTGACAGCCCGCCTGGAGCTTCGTCCAGGGAATCTACACCCCCCAGCGATCCTTTTATGGGGACATGCAGCTGGGCTGGAGCCTCAGAGGAGGAACCCACACTCCCCGGCGATACTTGGGAGGAGATCTACAGCGTGCCTGGGATTTCCGTCGAGGAAGCTACACTTTCCACAGTCTGCCAAGAGGAGCAGACAGATGTTCCCCCCGGGCTGGTCTGCCCGCAACCGTTGACCCTCCTGGAGATGGGAGAAGCCATCCTCCCGCAAGGAGACCCCCACCCAGCCGAAGAGCTGGCCACGGGGCAGAGCGCCGCTGGCCTCTGCCCACTTTCCACAGTCTGCCAAGAGGAGCAGACAGATGTTCCCCCCGGGCTGGGTTGCCCGCGACTATTGATTTCCCTGGAAATGGAAGAAGCCACCCTCCCACAAGGAGACCCCCACCCAGCTGAAGTGCTGGCGACGGGCCAGAGCGCCGATGCCCTCTGCCCTCCATGCATAATGGTCACATTGGACCCAGGAGAGGAGTTCCCCGGGCTGGTTTTCCCACAGCCCATGACCCCACCGAGAACGGAGGGCACCATTCTCCCGTCAGGAGACTTATCGTCGGCATCTACCCCTCCAGCGGAAGCGCTGGCAACAGGGCAGAGCCCCGCTGGCCTCTGCCCACCTTTGTCGGTTCACCCAGAAGATTGCAGTGAGGACTCCCAGGGGCTGCCGGCCCCGCAACCGACGACCCTACCCCGACTGGAGGTAAACTGTGTCCCGCATAATATACCCGTCCCCCAGCAGAAGAGCTGGCAACGGGGCAGAGTGCCGCTGGCCTCTGCCCACCACCCAACTTGTGCCCAGGGGATCCAGGCCAGTTTTTCCAGAGGGTGTTACCCTCCCGACCGACGGCTCGCCTCCTCCCGACAGACTATGGACCTGGGAGCACCGACTTCCCCGGTATGACCCGTTGGGGTCCAACCGGGTGCGTCGGACTTTGGGAGGGGGGAGGAGTGTCACGGAATGCCCCAAGAGTGTCGGCCGCAAAGCCCAGGACCCTCAGCCAGGGACAGCGTTAATGACGTTGGGGTTACTATGGACTCCTAAGTGCCGTTGCACTGTAGGAACACCTTGTTTTATTTTACTAGATGTGGTTATTATTGTGTGATGTAATAAAAGTGTCCCCTGTATGTATAACTGTGAAATGTATGTTAAACCCCATTGTATGTTCTGCCCGTCGCCATTTGCCATCGCCTCGTGGATCCGGTCGGAGTGGCCGAATCGTAAAATGGCCGATTCGGAACATCCGGTCGAATTGGCCGAATCGAAAAATGCCCAATTCGGAACGTCCGGTTACGAATTGACCAATACGAATCGGGACCAAGGCACTCCACCTCGAGAAAGGGCCAATGGGATCATGGGGGGCGGGCAGGGTTTCCATTGTCTTGTTTATGTTTGATTGTTGATAAATATATGTGAAGTTCCCAGTAAAGCTCAGTTCAACCTGTACATTCAGCTCCGCCTGGTGTCTTTTCTGATCTCTCGCCACACGAGGCTCCTCGCAGTCTCTGTGCGCATCACCCACGAGGTACGACTCTTCGACCGCTGTGGCGACATACCGCGCATCGGAACAGTGCACCGCCGCATCCATGATAATTTCGTATCTCCGAATCGAAATTGCGGCGCCGCTTCTGCGCATCTATTCCCCGAACAGTTGTACCCGCTTCGAGTCTGCGGCTCGATCCGAAGCCCCGACGCGGCACTTCCCGCGCGCATCGACCCATCGAAACGTGGCCCATCCGAAACGTTTCCCGTCCGAACGAGTAAACCCGCACGGACGAAACGTTTCCCACCAGAACAGCTAACTCAGCAGACGGTCTCATCTTTCCTGAGGTCAGTAGATCAGCTGCTCAAGACGCCGAGTGCCGTGACGCTCGGTGGTCAGGCTGGTCTCATACAGGGGTCCCTCTCCATAGCCCGCCAACCCTTCCCCAGGGTCACTCCAGGCCGCTCGAGACGCCAAGTGCCGTGCCACTCGGTAGTCGGGCCGGCGGTGAGCGCAGTGGGAGGAGCAGATAGGAGCACACCCGCAGGCGGACAACACCCATTCCGTCACACCATCTGAAGTGGCTGCAGACTTTTCTGGCCTGGCTGAGAAGCTCTGCCAGCCCTGGGTACCTGGTTAGGAAACGCTGTACCGCCAGATTTAAGACGTGTGCTAGGTATGGTACATGCATCAACTTACCCAGGCATAGGGCGGAGAGAATGTTGCTGCCATTATCACAGACGACCATTCCCAGCTGAAGCTGGCATGCTGTTAATCATTTGTGCACCTGCCTCTGCAGAGCGGACAGAATTTCTGGCCCGGTGTGGCTCCTGTCCCCTAAACAAACCAGCTCAAGCACAGTATGGCATCTTTTTGCTTGAGCCATTGCGTAGCCCCTGTCAGGACTCAGTTTAACTGCCACTTCGCCAGAGACAGAGGAGGAGGAGGAAGAAGAGGGAGAGGTGGTGGTGGAGCAGACAGTCCTCATACAAGCAGCTTCCTGGAGGCGTGGTGGATGAACAAGCTCCAGCATAGAGCCCCCTCTTGGATCCCTCCCAGCTGCAATCAGAGTTACCCAGTGTGCCGTGAAGGAAATGTAATGGCCCTGTCCATGCTTGCTGGGCCACGTGTCTAAAGTCACATGCACCTTGCTGCTGACTGCCTTTCCCAATGACTCGATAACTTTCTCTTCCACGTGCTGGTATAGTGCTGGAATGGCCTTCCGTGAAAAGTAATGGCGTTTTGGAACCTGCCACTGTGGTACAGTACATTCAGCAAATTCACGGAAGGAAGCAGAGTCCACCAGCTGGAAAGGCAGCAGCTATAATGCGAGTAATTTTGCTAAACTGGCATTTAGACGCTGTGCTTGGGGATGGTTGGGACTATATTTTTTCTTACGCTGCAGCAGCTGGGGCAACGTAATCTGACTGCGTAAATCTTCAGCTGATAGGATGCTGTCACATTGTGAGGAAGGACTTGGTACATCCATTACTGTAGCATCATCCCTGTCAGTGGAGGTTGGAGTCAATGACATGGCAGGACATATAGTGGGGGTAGAGACAGGTGAGGAGGACCTACGCAAAGATTTGCGCCAACGGGATGCGTGGCAGGTGGTCATATGTCGCCTCAAGCACGTGGTACCCCAGCGTCCGGTGTCTTTCCCACACTTGAGCCTCATCTGACATAGATTACAAATAGCAACGGTGGGGTCTGCTGCACATTTCTTAAAGAACTCCCAGACAGCAGAGTTCCTGGATGTGTGCTTTGAGACAACAGCGCTCTGCACCTGAGCAGCTCTGACATCTGATGCCTTGGACTGGCTAGTGCTACGGTTGGTCATAGAGGATGTTGTGCCTCGTGTTTGTTGTGCCTCCTCCCTTGACTCCTCTGTTCAATCAGGCACCCAGGTGGAGTCAGTGACCTCATCATCATTGTCATCACCCCCTATCTCCTCGTCACTGGAGCCAACTTGGCAGTATGCTGCAACTGCTGGGCAACATGAGTGCCAGTTATTTGTGTGTCACTGGCACCCCCTTCCTCTAGGTTGATTATACTCCCTTCCTCAACCTCAGAGATTGAATCAGAGTACTGTAGTTGCTGCGCATCCTCAAGTAGCATGTCACTGTCATTGTAGTCAAACAATTCAGCTGACTCCTCCGTGTGTGATAGTAAGGCTACGGCAGGAGTAGCTGTGGACATGGAGGCTGCATTAGATGCTTTGGCAGCTGAGGTGGACTGTAAAGCACTACAAGCCTGGCTGGCAGAGGACTCAGAGGATGAGGATGGCCTGGTTAGCCAATCCACCAAATCCTCTGTATGTTGCTGCTTAAGACGGCCAGCACCAGGTAGAAAGGACAAGCGTGCCCCTGCAGAGGATGCACCACGTCCACGATGACCAGAGGCACAGCCTCCCGACACAGAGATTGCTTGCCCTCTTATCTGTGCCTGGGAGCGTCTGCCTGTCCTTTTTGGTCTTTCTGACATGGTGAGTGATATATAGATTAAAGATATACAGAACTCTGATTCAACTCTGTTATAAAAATTGGAGATATGCTGCAGAACTCTGATTCAACTCTGGTATAAAGATTAAAGATTTCCAGAACTCTGGTATAACTCAATGAGACACCCTGATAGCTGGCAGCCAGTGACAAGACACAGTTTACGATTCCCGGAAACCTCCTATAAATCAGTGTGACCCCCTGATGGGTGGCAGTGACAAGACAAAAATTACAATTCGCAGAAACCACCTACAAGTCAGTGAGACCCCCTGATAGGACCTCCTGATAGCTGGCAACAGTGACAAGACACAGATTACAATTCGCAGAAATCTGCTAGAAGTATGTGGGACCCCCTGATAGCTGGCAGTGAGAAGACACAGATTACAATTCCCAGAAACCTCCTATAAATCAGTGAGACCCCCTGATGGGTGGCAGTGAGAACACAAAGATTACAACAATTCCCAGATATTTTGTAGAAATGAGACCCCCAAAATACTTGGTGTCAGTGAGAACACACAGATTACCACAATTCCCAGATATTTTGTAGAAATGAGACCCCCACAATACTTGGTGGCAGTGAGAACACACAGATTACCACAATTCCCAGATATTTTGTAGAAATGAGACCCCCAAAATACTTGGTGGCAGTGAGAACACACAGATTAGAACAATTCCCAGATATTTTGTACAAATGAGACCCCCCCCCAATAGCTGGTGGCAGACTGGCAGTGAGAACACACACTAACAGAACAATCTCCTCTCAAAAAACACATGCTGAAGCGCTGTGTGAAGCCTTATATAGTGTGCTGCGGGACTTAGCTCTGTGAGCCCATGATTGGGCAAAATTTGCCCAATCAGGACTCTGAGCCGTGACTGGCATAGTGTTGCACCTGTCTTGCACCTGACCTGTGGTCAGGTGCAAGGCTGTAGCCAATTACAAGCTTCAGGCCAGTGGAAAAGTGCATTGTGGTCCATTGTGGTGCATTGTGGGCGAACATGCGGCGAACACGCGGAAATGTTTGTAGTTCGCGAACGGGCGATGTTCGAATCGAACTCCGAACCGAACAGCTCATCCCTACAGATGATGAGTGACGTCCTCTGCACCTCAGCTCCAGAGGTAAGACGTTATTTATATTTTTCTGTGTTAAGAGATTTTGCAAAAGCAACTTAACACCAGGAGCTGTTATTCTTTTGCAGATGGTATTCTTGAGCAGAGTCCAGCGAACTACAATGAAACAGCTCCCTGTTCTTACTGTTGAGACATTATTCACGGCTCCTATACAAAGTATAGGAGCCATTCATTTACTGTAAGGAGTCACTAACACAAAGCCAAGAGCCAACCTTGCTGCAAGGTCAGAATAGCTACTTGAGCTGTTTCAGTTACAGGTACTTATAAAGCGCTACCAGGTTCTGTAGTGCTGTACAATGGGTGAGAGAGAATAACAAATATACATACAAGTACACCCAGAACAGTAGGAGAGAGGACCCTGTTTGAGAGCTTACAATTTAATAGACGAGGGGTGACACATTAGGTGAGGATAAATTGAGAACCTGAAGTAGCAGGGTGCATTTCGGCTGGGTGGGAAGATGGTGCAAGAAATGTACAGTTGGGGATCATGGAGTGAGCCGGTGGGCTTCTCTAAATTAATGTGTCGTCAGAGACTTCTTGAAGGACTGGAGAGACGGGGAGAGTCTGGTGTTGCGGGGGTGGGAGTTCCATAGAAAGGGGGCAGCTTGGTAGAAGTCCTGAAGGCGAGAGTTGGGGGTGCGGGTACATGAAGCTGATAGCATCAGATCATTGACAGAGCAAAGTGGCCTGGATGGGATGTACCTGTTAATTAGGGAGGAGATGTAAGCAGGGGCGTGGTTATGGAGAGCTTTGCATGTGAGTACCAATATTTTGAATTGGATTCTAAAGGAAACAGGGAGCCAGTGTAGAGATTGAGAATGGGGAGTGGTATTAGAGGCTGTGTGAGGTGAGGTGGATGAGCTTGGCACAGGCATTCATAACAGACTGCAGAGGGCGAATCTGGGATCTCTTAAGACCAGAGAGAATGAGTCAAGGTGGGAGATAATAGGAGCTTGGATGAGCATTTTAGCAGAGTCCTGATTAAGACAGGGACGGACGCATGCAATGTTTTTTAGGTGGAAGCAGCAGGATTTGGTTAGAGACGAAATGTGAGGAGTAAAGGATATCTCAGAGTCGAAGAGGACCCCAAGACAACAAGCCTAAGAGGTAGATGTAATAGTGGCACCAGTCACTTGAAGGGAAATGGGTGCAAGAATGTTAGTTTCATAAGGAAGGAAGACAGGAAGTTCAGTTTTGGACAGGTTAAGGCTAATGTCAGATGAACGCAGTCTGAGCACACTCTGCGTTCGTGCATAATGGATGGACGTACTGATGGAAGATACTGTAGGTACCACACGGTCTGTTTTTTTTAACGGATGTAGAACAAAAAAGGGAAATATGGGAATCAAAATTAATTATAATTAAAATACAAGTACAGTCAGCCAGACCATAAAAACCTCTGAGCATCAACGTTATGGACGTCGCAAATGCGCTGCGTCTGACTTCACAGCATAACGCACACAGGCCGCTAAGCGGATGTGGCGCACTCTGCACGTCCGTTTTAGCGGTTTTACGTTCTTGCCTAACTTGCGTCCATTTGCCACATACGTTGTGCAAGTGCAGTTCGGTGTGCACGTACTTCGTGTGTGGGTCTCTATTGATTCTATGCTACGACGGACGTTAAACTGTGCGGCAACATGGAAGTGATCACTGCCTTCGTCTGACGCGGGCCTAGGCTTTAGGAAACAGGAAATCATCCAGTCGGAGACAGCCGGTAAGAGGAAAGAGATCGTGGGAGGAAAGGTAGATTTGGGTGTCGTCAGTAGTGATGAGCAGAACACCCCCGTGTTCGGTTCGCATTCGAACTCGAACAATTTCAAAAGTTCGAGTTCGAACTTGAACACGAACCAAACTCAATTCAAGTCAATGGGACTCGAAAGTTCGATTTTTAGAGTGCCCTCCAAGAGGACATATATGCAAGATATTTGCCATAAAAGGTGTATGGGGGTCCGAGTAGTGCCCTGGGAGACAGGAAACAAGGACAAAAAGTAAAAAAATAAACGTTTTTAAAGGAACAGTGAGCTTTCCATGAAATAAAGGTTAAGAATAAATACGAAAAAATCCTTCAAATATCGTGCCTAGGAGGTCCCCATAACCTGCCCGTGAAGTGGCGGATTTGTAGGATGTATAGAAACATTTAAAAACAAAAAAATGACATTTCAAATTATGGTAAATGGTTTTCCTTTAACCACTCCGCTGCTGAGGACGCGCTCAGCGCGTCCTCAGCAGTCCCACTGGTGTGGGTTCCGGCCGATCGCTGGCCCCTCCGGTGCGGGCTGACATCCTGGATGTCAGCCCGGCATCCGGACCAGCAGCCGCCAGAATTAGGTGTCATCGCGGGGGCGCGATGACACCTAATTCAGGCGCCCCCCGCATGTGCGGAGGAGGCGCCTGAAAGGGAGGGGGGGAGGTCCTTCGGACCTCTCTCCCTCCTGATCGGCGGCTCTGCGGGGGTTAACCCAGGCATCATTTGGAAGGGCACAGCCTGCCCTTCCAAATGATGCCTGGCATTAACCCCTGGGGAGCTGGATCGCGAATCGGCGCTGAAAAGCGCTGGTTCGCGATCCTTTCCCGGAGCTGGCCGACATCTTGGATGTCGGCCAAGCCTCCGGGAACTCCCCCAGAGGACTGGCGTCATCGTGCGTAGCACGATGACGCCAGTCCTAGAGTTAACCCCTAACTGCCACCAACTGTGGAGATAGGGAGTTCATTGGAACTCCCTATCTCCCGATCCGTGGCAGCTAGGGGTTAAATTTTGGTATGGTTGGATCGGCCAGAGCATGGCCGTTCCAACGATACCAAACATGAAAGTGAAAAATTTTGCAAAAAAAAAAAAAAATGAAAAATAAAAATAAAAAATAATTAAAAAAAAAAAATAAAAAAAAAAAAATTAAACACTTTTTTATTATTTTTTTTTGTTTGTTAATGCAGCAATATTGTTCCCATTTCAATTATAATGTGAACAATGATGCTGCACTAACGATTTTTGTATGCGGTGCGTTTGTTAAAAATAGTGTCATTTTCCCCAAAAAAAAATGTAATGAGACCCCATCTCTAATTTTTTTAACAAGCGCACCCCATACAAAATATAACCGCAATTGCTCGCATGTTAAAATGTGGAAAAAAACACTTTACACATTGTAAATTATTGAAAATACATATTTTATTGCATTTTTTGTTATAATATACAGACATGACATAACGTATACATATAATAATGACATATTATGAATCTACCGAGTCTGACGGAAAGAACGATATATAATATGTCTGGGTCATATACTAAAATAAGCCTTCAAAACACGTTTAAACATGATGCGCAAAACAGGTAAAAATGACCTCAGCATAGGGGCGGGAAAAGCCTCAGCAGCGAAAGGTTAATCTATTCATAAACAACTGCTTGGGCGGCAGCCTGTATGAAAAGAGGAGACATTTTAGGACACACAGAACAAGTTTAGTGATTTTTTGGCTAAATTATGGTGAAACTTATGCAGGCTTTGGATGAAAGTAACAATAGGTGCTTTAAAATTGGGCCTTTAGTGTCGGCAACAGTGCCGTCAGGGCCGGCACTGCCGCTAGGCCAGCTAGGCAGGCGCCTAGAGCACAGTGCCCGCCTAGGGCGCAGCCGGCCCGACCAATTATTTAAAAAAAAAAATTGGCCGCGGCGCATCCTGGGGCGGCCGCGTGCTGCAGCCAGCCCCAATACGTGCCGGCGTCATCGCAGGCGTCAAGGAGATGGAGGCGTGGACCTGGTGCTTCCAGCTTCCTAGACCAAGTCCACAACTACGTCTCCTTGACGCCAGCGGCGACGCCAGCACGCATTGGGACTGGCTACAAGGAAGACGGAGACAGCGCTGGAGGCAAGTATCCATGTGTGAGCCTGTATCCATGTGTGATCCTGGGGCCTGGGGCAAGTATCCATGTGTGAGCCTGGGGGCAAGTATCCATGAGTGAGCCTGGGGGTGTAGCGAAGCGAAGAGAAGCAAACATTTTGCAGGCTTGACTTCACTCCGCTCCGCCTTGCAGTGTGGCTACACTGCATTACGTTTGCTTCTCACCGCACTGGACAGGAATCCATTAACTAAATTAAAATGTACACACAAAACCGTTTTATTTTCACAAAGCACATGTTATATAGGCAAAAAAAAGTTTCTACTGAATAAAATACATCAAAAATTACTGTTAATTTAATAGGAATAGTATAAAAAATATAAATAAAAAGGTAACCCCATATCATATATATTATAGGGACACAGAGAACTGTGTATAGAGTAGGGATGCATTGATACCACACACAGACATATACGTATATATATCAACACGCAGACCTATATCTACGTATATATCAACACGCAGATATATATATATACACCCACCCACAGACCTCAGACCATATATACACATACACACATGGGGGGGTGGCATGTGGACAAACTCAACTAAATGCACCCCCCCCCCCCAATTTGGCTGATCCCGCCAGAAGAAATGTTGAACCCAACAGAGCAGAGAATATATATATTATTCTCTGCTCTATCGGGTTCAACATTTCTTCTGGAGGGATCAGCCAAATGGGGGGGGGCAATTAGTTGCCAAAATGTGTGTGTAATACAAGTCTGGATATATATATTTATAAGAATATAGATATATATCTTATCTATATATATATATATATCTATATATCATACCCCTTCCCCTATAAATTTGCTAAAAATATACACACACAAAAACAAACCACTGCCTGAGACTCCGTGCAGCCCACATGCCACCCCCCTCTACCTGGCTGAATGTATCTAATATATATAATTAAATACATTCAGCCAGGTAGAGAAAGAAAAAAAAGGTTTTATTTTATGTTCCCGGGGACATTTAAAAATGTCCTCGGATTTTTTTTTTTTTTAAGAAATGTGTCGCCTTACTTTAGCCTGGTGGTCAGTGGGGGCTCCCTGGATCCTGGTTGTGGGGGGGGTCTGCCTTGGCCGCAGGTGCAGTGGCTCCCTCCCTGCGCTGCCTGTCTCTGCCACATGCACCCGGGCGGCTAGCCTGCACAGTCGCAGCTCTGTCATCCGGCAGCCGCATGCTCCTCAAGGGGATCCTTGGGAGGCCCCGGCAGGCTGCCCTCTACAGTGCCTGATTAGAGGGCTGTGTCTGCCTGATGTTTTAGTAACAAGAATGTTTTATTCCATAGGCTTCAATGTTAAAAATTTTCCAGTTTTAATTCAATATCTAATAAACCATTGCTTATAATATTCTGTAGTAAAGAGTCTCTTTATTTCTCGATTTTTTAAGCATTTTTTAGACTTTTTTCAATTTATTTATTTTTTCAGAACTTTTGGTGAACGTCCCAAAAAGTTCGAAGTTCGCGAACTGTCGAACGGTCGATGTTCGATGCGAACTCCGAACAGATCGACCCGAATAGCTCATCCCTAGTCGTCAGCATAGAGATGATATTGGAGTCCATATAGATGAGGTTGCCCAGAGAGGCTGTAAAGATCGAGAAGAGTAGGGGACCCAGAACAGAGCCTTGAGGTACCCCAACTGAAAGAGGAACAGGTGGCTAAGAGGCAACAGCGGAGGAGACACTGAAGAAGCGAAGCGAGCGAGAAGAAGAGAATCAGGAGAGGGCAGTGCCACTGAGGCCAAGTTGGCACAGCGTGAGGAGCAGGAGAGGGAGGTCAACAGTGTGAAATGCAGCAGAAAGGTCAAGAAGAATAAGCAGAGAGAAGTGACCTTTGGTTTTAACAGCAACTAAATAATTTTTCTGTTATCTGGTTTAATAGGGCACCTAGAGTTATGAACCTTGCAGTTTACCAACGTTTCTGCTATTGATAAACAAGTACATGAAAGATTATAAATGAGAAATTTCATGTTTTCATCATTTAGCCATCTCATAAGAACATTCTTTATGTAAAACTACTTTTTTACTGTATATTTAATTGTTATCTGCACATTCCTCGGATCTAATAAATGTTATGATAATACTTTTTTTCAACAGAAAGCCCTTGGCAGTGAAAGATTTAAAAGCTACAGCGAGGAACACAAACAAGAAAATTAATATCTTCAGCTAATATACAGTTGTGTTCAAAATTATTCAACCCCCAATGCTGTAAAGGGTTTTAGGGAATTTAGTGTACATTTGTAATTGTATTCAGAATGAAATCCTACAAGGACTTTTTTAAGAAACCATATGGCAACTAAAATGACATCAATTGGTTTTGTAATACAGTAGTAAATGTTTCTTTTGTGAATTCTTCATTGACACAATTATTCAACCCCTTAAAGACTACCACTCTGAAGAACAGAGGTTCATTCAAGTGTTTTCAATCAGGTATTGAAAACACCTGTGGATGTCACGGAGCAGCAATAAAGCATAATAAGCACCAATTAGGCAGCTTTAAAATGACTGTGATACTCAGCTCCTTCTAGACATTTACTGGTGTGGTTACAAACATGGTGAAGTCAAGAGAATAGTCCAGGAAGACAAGAGAAGAGGTGATTACTCTTCACAAGAAGGGCAATGGCTATAAGAAGATTGCAAAGATGTTAAACATACCAAGAGAGACCATAGGAAGCATCATTCGCAAATTCAAGGCAAAGGGCACTGTTGAAACGCTACCTGGTCGTGGCAGAAAGAAGATGCTGACTTCGACTGCTGTGCGCAACCTGAAGTGTAGAGTGGAGAAAAGTCCCCGTGTGACTGCTGAGGAACTGAGAAAAGATTTGTCAGATGTGGGTACTGAAGTTTCAGCTCAGACAATACGGCGCACACTGCGTAATGAAGGCCCCCATGCCAGAACTCCCAGGCGCACCCCCTTGCTGTCTCCAAAGAATAAGAAGAGTCGACTGCAGTATGCCAAAAGTCATGTGGACAAACCACAGAAGTTTTGGGATGGTGTTCTGTGGACTGATGAAACAAAATTAGAACTGTTTGGGCGCATGGATCAACGCTAGGTTTGGAGGAGGAAGAACAAGGCCTATGAAGAAAAGAACACCTTGCCTACTGTGAAGCATGGCGGGGGGTCAATCATGCTTTGGGGCTGTTTTGCTTCTGCAGGTAAAGGGAAGCTTCAGCGTGTGCAAGGTACCATGAATTCTCTTCAGTACCAGGAGATATTGGATGACAATGTGATGTAGTCCGTCACAAACCTGACGCTTGGGAGACGTTGGACCTTTCAACAGGACAATGATCCCAAGCATACCTCCAAGTCCACTAGAGCATGGTTGCAGATTAAAGGCTGGAACATTTTGGAGTGGCCATCGCAGTCACCTGACTTAAATCCGATTGAGAACCTCTGGTGGGACTTAAAGAAAGCAGTTGCAGTGCGCAAGCCTAAGAATGTGACTGAACTGGAGGCTTTTGCCATGACGAATGGGCGAAGATACCCGTAGATCGCTGCAAGACACTTGTGTCAAGCTATGCTTCACGTTTAAAAGCTGTTATAACTGTAAAAGGATGTTGTACTAAGTAGTAAGATTGAATGTCACTTGGGGGTTGAATAAAACTGATAATGATGTGAGCACAGAAAAGACATTTGTGGTTATTTCATTATAAATGTTATGTTATATTTGTCTGACCTACACGTGCCTCTTTGATTTAATTGTAAGCAAGATGACTGAATGATCAAAATCAATGTCAAACTGGCCAAAACACTCAATTTCAGTGGGGGTTGAATAATTTTGAACACAACTGTACTTCCACTAGTGTACAATAGTATCTGGTATGGTGTGTCTGCATTTTCATGGTCTGCGCACTGCAGCCTCACTTCACTGTATTTTTCTTGATACTTGGTAACTTCACTTAGATGGTCAGTGTTTGCCAAATTGTTTAATGTCAACTGTTTTCCTTTAACAGCTTGCTTGTAAATACCAGTGCACACTCAGCGTTTGTTAAGTGCAGGATACACATCTCTCTTCATGTAACTTGGCTCCTGAGTATCATGAATTGATGACATTTTTCACTTGGCCCTTATGTAGCTGTTACAGCATTTTTAGAACTGTGTCAATAATCAGCTGCAGCCCTGTCATTAAAAGCTTAGATTGGGGGAGATCTAATTCCAATACAGAAGTACTGATAGATCAGAAGTACCTTTATTATGGGAGTAAATCTGGCATTAAGGGGATAAACGTGGCCGGTGAAAAACAGGTAGCTATCTGATTAAAGATTCTGAAATAAATTAAAGGAAAGCTATTCCCACAGTATTTTCCACACCGGTCCTTTTAAGTCAGGGATTGCAAACTACAGAACCACCAGCCCCATCTAGATGTTGAGGGCCTACAATTCCCAGAATTCTTTGAATGCAACAAATGGCCACAAAATAAAGGGAGTTGTAGTTCAGAAACATGGGGGGGCAGAGTTTCAGATCACTGCTTTAGGTGAAAATGATGTGTGGTTGACACAAAATTTACTACATTGGGTAAAAGTGTTGGGTCTGAACATATATTATGAATGAGGTGCATAACGGCAGAGTGTAAGGGTTCTATTACTAGTTCATGCTACAGTTGTGATAAAAACCCTCACCCTATTCACACACAGTCTACAAGTCTACAATTAATTTACACAAAACTGGTGGTTGAGCTCTTAAATTCATTAAACCCAGGTAGGTACAGTTAAGAAATTTGGGGCAATATTACAATTATAATGTAGTGCATGGATTGCACTGTGTATTCCCCTTGTATTTTTGTTTAAGATTTAGGAAATAACCCCAGGAGGGAATGTGTTTGTGTTGCTGCAGGTGTCCCTGCAATTAAGGGCTTAAATAACTCCTCCTTGAGAGGGGGAGGGGAGAGAGTAGTGGGTGCAGCAGCAGCAGCAGCAGCAGTGAGAGTCTGCAGTTTGAGATACCAAAGGTTGGTGTCACTTTTGGGTAGGATCCCTGCTAGTGAGTGAGGGACCTTCAAGTGAGTGAGTGTTCAGGTGAACCAGGATTTTGTCTGTGTTATGTTTTATTTTCTGCTCTTGCTGCAATAAAGGGTGCAATATTTCACCATTTAAAGGACGTTGTGTGTCATAATTCGCCCTAGAGGACCGCGCTATAGCCCCCGTGTGACAATATGGTGGAGGATGCGGGAAATTAGCGCAGAAGAGGTCTGTGGGCATGGAAGTTTGGAAAAGTGCCTGGTGAAGTTTCCTGGTTCACCTGAACACTCACTCACTTGAAGGTCCCTCTCTCACTAGCAGGGATCCTACCCAAAAGTGACACCAACCTTTGGTATCTCATACTGCAGACTCTCGCTGCTGCTGCTGTTGCTGCTGCTGCTGCACCCACTGCAGACTCTCTCTCTGCTGCATCTCATTACTCTCTCCCTCCCCCTCTCAAGGAGGAGTTATTTAAGCCCTTAATTGCGGGGACACCTGTAGCAACACAAACACATTCCCTCCTGGGAGTTATTGCCTAAACCTTAAACAAAAATACAAGGGGAATACATAGTGCAATCCATGCACTACATCAGGGCTCAAAATTTCAAGTCCCAAGCTACTAGCCAGACCATAAGAGTTACTCGCCACCAGTTGCCCCACCTACCCTGCCCTAAACTCCACCCCTAAACACACCTTCTTAAATTATCTTATGAAATTACACTGGTAAAGGTTTTATTCAGAACAAAGTTACAAAAATAAATAACATTAATACCCAGGCATCAGATACATGTATACCCAAGCACCAGACCCAGACAAGTAGTTTCATCCATTAAGTACAGACTCCTCTCCAACAGTTTTTATGACCAAATTAATTTGGGGTTTATGCATCCAATATATCAAGTGGAACCTAATACTCCCATTATTCATATGCCAGTTTATCAATAGCCGTTAGAAGACCCCAAAGTCAGGTTTCCCCCTTGGATGCTTATATAGATGAATCCATTAATTTTCGTCTGCGATACTTCCATCCCCATTTTTTATTTTTTTTGCTCCTTCTGTATCACCCATCTCTTTCTTTATAAATAGGATTTATTTTGCATAACCTCAAATGCCTACACCACCATTTCACCAATTATGGCCTCTAGCGGGAGCTGTAGTAGCGGCGCTGGTTCTGGCGTCACTTCCAGCACGCTGACAGCTTGGCAGCTTTTTACTTTCTCTTAGTTTACACCAGGGGTGGGGAACCTTTTTTCTGCCAAGGGGCCCCCTTTAATTAATTTCTCTCCCCACTTGAATTCATTTCTCCCTCCCTTTAATTTCTTTTGCCCAATTAATTTCTCTCTCCATTTCATTTCTCCCTCACCATTCATCTTTCTTTCCATTTAATTTCTCCTCCCCAATTCATCTTTCATTTCTCCCCCAATTCATCTTTCATTTCTCCCCCCAATTCATCTTTCATTTCGCCCCCCCAATTCATCTTTCATTTCTCCCCCCAATTCATCTCTCATTTCTCCACCCAATTCATCTCTCATTTCTCCCCCCAATTCATCTCTTATTTCCCCCCCAATTCATCTCTCATTTCTCCACCCCAAATTCATCTCTCATTTCCCCCCCAATTCATCTTTCATTTCTCCCCCCAATTCATCTTTCATTTCTCCCCCCAATTCATCTTTCATTTCTCCCCCCAATTCATCTCTCATTTCTCCCCTAATTCATCTCTCATTTCTCCCCAATTCATCTCTTTCTCTCCATTTCACCCCCTGCCGTTTATTTCACCACCCCCCGCTTACCTGACCTGGAGAGTAGAATGAGGGGGCGGAGATTAGCCTTCACGCTGTGCCCGGAAGATAAGGGGCCCAGCGTGAAGGAGAAAGATCCAGCGTGCAGCAGGATGGTCTGGTAGAGGTGCCGCGGGTGAGAGTATTTGCAACCCCCCCTCCCAGGAAATGATTCGGGCAAGTCCCATTTGTTGAAAAGAAAAAAAAAAGCAGACAGGTTGACCCTGAGCACTTCAGCTGGCCTGAAGAAAAAAAACCAACACGGCCGCCGGCTGAAAACGCAGCGCAGGTAGCACGATAGACTTTATCATGCTGCCTGTGTCTGCAGTTTTACTCGCCAGCGCTCAATTTCCCCTCGCAAAACGCGAGTATGCGAGTGGAAATTTTGAGGGCTGCACTACATCACACAATCTTAACGCTAATGTGAGTACTCAGCTACTCTGCAGAATCAGTTAGTAGCAGCTGAAAACCCCTACAAAAATCAGATATTCACCTCTCTTCCCACAGTGCAAACGGCAGCCCGATCCACTGCTTCTGGCTGCCGGGAGCAGAGTGAGACTGGGTGGGGGGTCCCCAGTCTCCCCCCGCAATCACTCCGCCGACCTGCAGAAGCTTGCAAGAGATCCTACCGGTTATGTGACCCGGCAACAGACACATCCATGGAGGGTATGCTCTGGACGGCAGGTTCCCCCTTAGCATCCTCGTCTTAGCGGGCAGATTGTAATACTGCCCATAGTGTTGCATTTGGAGAGATAATATAGATGTTCTAATTAAAGGGTCACTCCCACCAGAAAAATGATCTGTCCTTATTGTGTTTATTATTATCCTTTATTTATATACCGCTGCATATTCTGCAGCACTTTACAAGATCAGTGTACAAGAGGTTGATACATTAGAATACCACATATGGTTGATATGACCTGTTTCAGGGGGATCCTGTTCCCAAGGGGAACTTACAATGTATGAGAAGTACAAGTATTTTGTCAGGAGCTTGTGTACACGAGGTCGCGCAGGAACCTCGGATGATCATTGGAAACTATTTGTTCCCAGGCTTTTGACGCTTGTAGACAGATGAAACGGGGATCATGCCATCCTCTGCACCGCACTACAAGTAGGAAATAAGAGATAATTTGACGAGTTTAAATTTAATCGTTAAGTGACTTTACAAAAGCAAATTCACTTAAAACCAGGATTATATTAATTTCTGAAAAGCACCTTGAGCCAAGAAGAACACTTGTGGCTGGATAACTGTTTCTTCAGTGTCTAGCTTCAAAGCAGTGGCTCCATTACAGAGTATACAAAGCAAAGGAGCCATCAATTTACAGTAACCGACTGCTTGTGGCTCGGCTGGAAGAAGGCGCTTTGTGACTGTGTGAAATTTTGGTAAATCACAAAAATCTTCACCGGCAAAAAGATTACAACTCGTTGAAAGCTCAGATGATGCTTGGCATTTTTAGCAATAAATGATTTGTTAGTTAGGACGTTTACATTGTTGGGTCCCCCCCTCCCCAATTTGCCAAAGTTATGAAAACCAAAGGAAAGAGTCAAATATTTTTTTAATTTGTTTTAATTAAAATACTCCAAGACTATGACAAACTTGTCCATGAAGTGATTGTCACCCTGATTTGTGGCATACTTTTAACAAATGTTCTTCACCTGTGCCAAATTTTACCCAATATCTTCAATATCAGGAGAATCCACAGTCGCTTTCCAGACACTCGGTGAACACAAATCGATTAGTAAATAATTATCTGCAGACACCAACCAATGGGCTCGGGTTTAAGGGTCTGATGGGGTGATTTTGAATGGATGGAAACTCTACAATGACTACAGAGAGTGAGGATGTTGCCCAGAATCTGAGCCAAATGGCAACAGGTCAGGGGCAAGGACATGTTTCTCTGTGCCCATCAGTGCAGTTGTGCCAGTTTTGTGATTGGATTATTGTAACTGCAGCCAAAAAGAGCAGCCAAAAGTAGCAATAATAAGCTTTGGCAGCAGATCACAGATGTAGTTAATTCTGTTCGTGGGAACAACAGGAATGAAGAGGTTATGATGAAGCAGAAAGATCGATCTATATCTTACTCATCTAATGCATAGATTTCACATTACACACACACGCCTACTAATTAATGAAAATATATTCTTGTGTCGGGTATGCAATACATTTGCCAATTTAATGTAACAAAGACATTGTTCCACACGTCAAATGATAAGTTTAGGCAGTAATGTATAACCTGGGCTCTGCAGACTGTACAATATATCAGACCATGAACTTTGTAAAATGTTCATAGAGGAAAAGTATTTTATTTGTGTTTTTTCATCAATGCTCCTTCCACGGCTTCTACCAACCACCTCAAATCACTTTATCTATCAGGGTTATTCAGAGAGAGGTGAAAACCAGGAGAATGATTGGAGAAGAGAAAAATTCTAGGTCAAAATAGCCAAACCAGAAAAATTCTCCTTAAATCAGCTATTTGGTCTAGATTGTTCTCCTCTCCTGCCAGTTCTCCTGGTTTTCATCTCTCTCTGAATAACCCTGTGTATGTTTAAAGTACCCCAGTACCATAGTTTAGATCATTTGAACTTGTGCACAAATTATTATATTTTCAAAATAACCCCCTGACGGTTATCCCGAGTGTGTCTTGGGGTTAAATTTCTCCGCTGAGAGCAGTAACCCCGAGACACACTCGGGCTGTATACATCACCTCTCCCTGCGCTCCCTCGCTGATCCCCGCAGTCTCCTCCGGTGAACGCAACCTCATACTTCCTGGATTCCTTCTCGCGAGGAGGGAACCAGGAAGTATAGGTCGCTGTCGCCGGAGGAGGCTGCGGGGACATCGAGGGACCGCAGGGAGCGGTGAGATATCCGGCGGCATCCCAAGTGTTGCTCGCGGTTACCATAGAAACATAGAAAAATGTCGGCAGATAAGAACCTTTCGGCCCATCTAGTCTGCCCAATTACATGGATACTTTACCTGGATTTATCTTTTGTTTAGGATAGCCTTATGCCTATCCCATGCTTGCTTAAATTCGATTACTGTTTTGGCCTCTACCACTTCTACTGGAAGACTGTTCCATGTATCCACCACTCTCTCAGTAAAATAATGATTCCTGATGTTACTTTTAAATCTTTGCCCCTCTAATCTAAGACTATGTCCTCTTGTTTTGCTACTTTGTTTCCTTTTAAATATACTCCCTTCCTCTACCTTGTGGATTCCCTTTACGTATTTAAATGTTTCTATCATATCTCCTCTGTCTCGTCTTTTTTCCAAGCTGTACATGTTAAGATCATTAAGCCTTTCCTGGTAACTTTTCTCCTTCAAGCCGTACACCATTTTAGTAGCCCTTCTCTGAACTCTCTCTAAGATGTCTATATCCTTCTGGAGATACGGTCTCCAGTACTGCACACAGTACTCCAAGTGAGGTCTCACCAGTGCTCTGTACAGTGGCATGAGCACTTCCCTTTTCCTACTGCTAATACCTCTCCCTACACAACCAAGCATTCTGCTAGCATTTCCTGCTGCTCTATTACATTGACTACTTACCCTTAAATCCTCTGAAATAATAACCCCTAAATCCCTTTCCTCAGATGTTGAGGTTAGGACTGTATCAAATATTCTATATTCAGCCCTTGGGTTTTTACGTCCCAGGTGCATTATCTTGCACTTATCCACATTAAAACTCAATTGCCACAGCTCCGACCATTTTTTTTTAGTTTACCTAAATCATTTGTCATTTGGCTGATCCCTCCAGGTACGTCAACCCTGTTGCAAATCTTTGTGTCATCAGCAAAAAGACATACTTTTCCATTAATACCTTCTGTAATATCACTAATAAAAATATTAAAGAGAATGGGTCCAAGTACTGACCCCTGAGGTACCCCACTGGTAACAAGACCTTGCGCCAAATAAACTCCATTTACCACAACCCTCTGTTACCTGTCACTCAGCCACTGCCTAATCCATTCAACAATATTGGAATCCAAGCTCAAAGATTGCAATTTATTGATAAGCCTTCTATGCGGAACAGTATCAAAAGCCTTACTGAAATCTAAATAAGCAATGTCTACTGCACCACCTGTGTCTATTATTTTTGTTACCCAATCAAAAAAATCAATAAGATTAGTTTGGCATGATCTCCCTGAGGTAAACCCATGTTGTTTCTGATCCTGTAATCTATGTGTTTTTAGATGTTCAACAATCCTTTCCTTTAACATGGTTTCCATTAATTTCCCCACTACTGACATAAGACTAACTGGCCTATAGTTCCCTGATTCCTCCCTACTACCCTTCTTGTAAATGGGCACAACATTTGCTAATTTGCAGTCTTCTGGGACGACTCCTGTTAACAAGGATTGGTTAAATAAATCTGTTAACGGTTTTGCTATTACATCACTGAGCTCTTTTAATAATTTAGGGTGGATCCCATCAGGCCCCATTGACTTATTTGTCTTTACTTTAGACAGCTGCTGTAGAACCTCCTCCTCTGTAAACTCATATATAAATGTCTCGTTAGTGGGGGCGTGGCTGGCTCTGCAAGGGAGAAGACGTGCCTGGGGAGAGCTCTGCTCAATTTGCTTGTTACCGGGGGTTTTAAGCTGGTGTCTCTCCCCAAATTACCCACTACTGAGGTCCCTGCACTGCTGGCCACAACGGGACAAGCTCCGGGGCCGTTTTTACCCCCCCCTCCGGAGCACAGCTGAGAAGTTGCCGCAACTCCCCGGCAGGTCAGAGTACCCGTCGGCCATCTTGAGGCCTACAAGTCTGCTCCGGGACGATCGCTTCTCCTAATCTCCCCTGCAGAGAGCCTAATCTGGACGGTCAGTGGTTGTAGGAATGGAGGGCCCCCATCTTCCGGCTGTACTGGCTGTCCCCTCGGAGATGATTTTGGGGGAAGGAGTGAGGTGGTGCAGTCTGGAGCGGACCCCCACTGCCAGGGGCATGGAGGCTGCATTCGCGGCCCTCGAGGCCTGCCTGGAGCAGCTGCCAGGGGGAGAAGATAGCCCGATTTCTCGGGCCTCGTGGGGGCGTCTGATGGCCGCGTGGAAGACGGGCCGGGTGGAAGCGGACCTAGCAGAGGACGACACGTGGGAGGCTACGTCTGTCGCCGACGAGGAGGAAGCTGCCCACCACTTGCAGAGTGATGGAGACGGGCTGGGGTGTGCTGAGTTGGAGGATGAGCTGACTTTTGTGGACCCTCATCAGATGCATGCTGAGGAAGATCTCCCACGGCCGGCAGTAAAAATAAAACGGATGCGTTCCCCGACACTGCGTATGAACCGGCCCCGAGCGTTTGGCAAAGGAGACCACGGAGCAGCTCGGTTTCCGATGTGGCTCGGAGGTCGCACCTGTGGTCTCGGTCTTATTATGGTTGGATGCCTCAGCCTCTTGTGTGGTATGCTGCCTGTCCAGCGGTTGCGGCCGCATCTTGATACGGGCTGAAAGGGACTATTGAACCATGTTTCCGCTTTTCTGCGGCAACCCCTTGCTGTGCTCTTTCTGAGAGATCCCCATATTCCCCCCCCCGCTGCTTTCTACTTTTGCTGACATTTTGCAGTCCCCCTTGAATACCTGCCATACTTAGCTGACTTTTGCTTTTTCTCTTTCATATGCTGTTTTTTTTTTCCTCCTATGCGGCCTACTCGCTGGACACAGGCTGAGGAGTTTGGGGTGCTATGTGTTTTTGCTGACCTGCCTGTTGCTGACCCATGCTTTCCTGAGATGACACCCCCATGCAGAGATTTTCCCCATTTTTATGCTGATTTATGCTGGCTACGAGCTGACAATATTTTTTTTTTTTTTTTTTTTTTATGACCCTCTCACCTCTAGTATACGCCTTGAGGACTCTTTTTGATTCATGCATGTGTTTTTCCCCTATTGTTCCCCCCCCCTTATTTTTCCCTTTTACCCCCACACTCTTTGCGTTGTTGGTTGAGGACTCTTTGAATATTATTTTCTGATGCTTAGTTCTTGCTACCTGACTCTAATATTTCTCTATGTGACTTATCAGAAGTTTTGTTGCTTCTCTATAGATGAGACCCCCCATCTGGGGATGTTTTTTGCTGTCCTATTGTTACTCTTTGATGACTTTATAGATGTCCATATATTGTTTTTCTTTATGCTGAGTTATTACAGATGACTATGTGCGGCCCTGCGAGGCCCTAACTTTACGTTTATTTGTATGATGACATATTTCAAAATAAAAAATTTGAATTAAAAAAAAAAAAAAGTCTCGTTAGTGTTTCCTCCTAACTGAGGTCCCTTTCCTTCTGCAAAGACTGAACAAAAATATTCATTGAGGCAGTCAGCGAGACTTTTATCCTCTTCTACATACTTTCCTTCCTTTGTTTTTAATCTAACTAATCCTTGTTTTACTTTTCTTTTCTCGTTTATGTATCTAAAAAATGTTTTGTCCCCCTTTTTTACTGACTGAGCTATTTTCTCTTCTGCGTGTGCTTTGGAAGCTCTTATAAATTGCTTTGCCTCTTTCTGCCTAATCTTATAGGTTTGCCTATCTTCTTCACTCTGAGTTGTTTTATAATTATTGAATGCTGTCTTTTTGATCTTCACTATTTTGGCCACTTCTGCAGAGTACCACAGTGGTTTCTTCCCTTTTTTGTTTTTGCTAACAAGCCGAATGCAATTGCCTGTGGCCTTCAATAATGCTTCCTTTAAATAATCCCATTTCTCCTGGACTCCCTTTAAACTCCTCCAGTCTGATAATGACTCCTTCACACAAAGTCTCATTTTAGAAAAATCTGTTTTTTTTTTAAATTCTAAAACTTTTGTTTTTGTGTGGTGCGGCTCCATCCCTGTTCTTATATTAAACCATACTGACTGGTGATCACTAGATCCCAAATTTTCACCTACAACAACGTCTGATACCAATCCTCCATTTGTGAGTATTAAATCCAATATGGCCTCTTTACGGGTCGGCTCCTCAACTACTTGTGTTAGAGATAATCCCAGTAGGGAGTTTAGAATATTTGTACTCCTGGTGTACCCAGCTATTTTGGTTTTCCAGTTCACATCAGGAAGATTAAAGTCCCCCATGATAATAACTTCCCCCTTCATTGCCATTTTAGCTATTTCCTCAAACAGCAGATTATCTAGCTCTTCTACTTGTCCAGGGGGTCTATAGATCACACCTACACAAGCTACTGTATGATTGCCAAATGTTAGCGTAACCCAAACTGACTCTATGTTCACCTCGCTCACTTTTATTTGGTTCGTTTTTATGTTCCAGCATAGGAATTTAACCCTGAGCCACACTTGGGAATACCGGTAAGGGGGGGGGGGGAATAGATCGCTTTTTGACATGAAAATGTCAAGAAAACAGACCGCCAGGGAGGTTAAAAATAAAATATGGGATTTTCCTTTTTGTGTATGTATATAAATATATATTTAAAAATGGTGATTTTTTTTTGGAATGTAATGAATTGGAAGAATGTGGTAATTTCATGGAGTGCTCTTTTTATGTATATTATATAATTATTATATATATATATATATATATAAGCACTGATTTACCCACGCTAGGGGTCCAAGCATCCAACTGCAACTGGTCATGCCTAGCTTCTGCTGAAAAGGGTCCAATAAACCCGAAACAGCGCTGTCCAGAAGTGGTTTTGACCAGTTGCATAAACCAGATCTCTGTTAAATAAGTCATCTAGTATGGCATGGCATTGATTGGAGGGTTTTGTGTGAAAACAGACCCAGGATGCAAAAAAGTGAGACAGATGTCATTTGCATGTCTTACCCAGAGTTCCTTGCTGCATATGGGGAATGTAGCACAAGAGCTCTGTAAGCAGTTCTCTGAATTGCTGGGATGTGTAAATGCTTTCTGCAGCTATAAACTTAATTATTTTCAGTGTGGAGGCTTTTAATCTCACTTTTCTGCCCTCCACTTCAATTGAAATACTAATATATATAAATGTATATACATACATACACACAAAAAAACTGTTTTGTTTAGCTCAACGCTCTGGTTAACTCTCAATTGTCGAGGTGCTGCATCCCAGTAGCAAGAATAGTACACCAATGATTGTGGGAGCACTCACGGTCTTGTAAATAAAACAATAAACTTTATTGGTGATGCATCAAAATGATCCCTGATGAAAGCTCGTAAATGAGCTGAAACGTTGGAGAAATTTTTTAATGCATCACCAATAAAGTTTGCTTTATTTACAAGACCGTGAGGGCTCCCTCAATCATTGGTATATATATAAACACATACATATACATCAATACATACACACTCACCCCTTTTATATCTATCACTCAAGAAAAAAGAAAAAAAATCATAAAATTGCAGAGTATTTGAGAGTCAAATCTCTTTATAGAAAAAAAACGATCTAAAAGCCATTCAAATCCTGATGTTATGAAGTTGTTTCACAGCTAGCTCATGATACAGTATGTGCCACTTTGACTTCATATACAATAGCAATAACATACAGCACAAACAACAACAAAAAATAACACATATACAGTACTGTGCAAAAGTTTTAGGCAGGTGCGAAAAAATGCTGTAAACAAAGAATGCTTTCACAAATGGCAGTGTTAAAAATGTATGTTCATAAATGAACAAAATGCAGTGAATGAACAAAAGAGAATTCTAAATCAAATCAATATTTGGTGTGACCACCCTTTGCCTTCAAACCAGCAGCAATTCTTCTAGGTACACTTGCACACAGTTTTTGAAGGAATTCGGCTGGTAGGTTGTTCCAAACATCTTGGAGAACTAACCACAGATCTTCTGTGGATGTAGGCTTTCTCGCATCCTTCTCTCTCTTCAAGTAATACCAGACACAGTCGATGATGTTGAGATCAGGGCTCTGTGGGGGCCATGCCATCACTTCCAGTACTTCTTTTTCTTCTTTACGCTGAAGATAGTCCTTAATGACTTTGGCTGTATGTTTGGGGTCATTGTCCTGCTGCAGAATAAATTTGGGGCCAATCATACGCCCCCCTGATGGTATTGCATGATGGATAAGTATCTGCCTGTATTTCTCAGCATCGAGAACACCATTAATCCTGACCAAATCTCCAACTCCCTTTGCAGAAATGCAGCCCCAAACGTTCAAGGAACCTCCACCATGCTTCACTGTTGCCTGCAGACACTCATTATTGTACCACTCTCCAGCCCTTCGACGAACAAACTGCCTTCTGCTACAGCCAAATATTTAAAATTTTGACTCATCAGTCCAAAGCACCTGCTGCCATTTTTCTGCACCCCAGTGTTTTCGTGCATACTTTAGTCGCTTGGCCTTGTTCCCACCTCGGAGGTATGGCTTTCTGGCTGCAACTCTTCCATGAAGACCACTTCTGGCCAGACTTCTCCGGACAGTAGATGGGTGTACCTGGGTCCCACTGGTGTCTGCCAGTTCTGAGCTGATGGCACTGCTGGACATATTCCGATTTAGAAGGGCAATAAGCTTGATGTGTCTTTCATCTGTTGCACTAAGTTTCCTTGGCCGACCACTGCGTCTACGATCCTCAAAGTTGTCCGTTTCTTTGTGTGTCTTCAAAAGAGCTTGAACAGCACATCTTGAAACCCCAGTCTGCTTTGAAATCTTTGTCTGGGAGCGACCTTGTTGATGCAGTATAACTACCTTGTGTCTTGTTGCTGTGCTCAATCTTGCCATGACATGAAACTGTCTTTCACAACCTCACCTTGGTAGCAGAGTTTGGCTGTTCCTCACCCAGTTTTAAGCCTCCTACACAGCTGTTTCTGTTTCAGTTCATGACTGGGTTTCAACCTACGTGTGACATTGATGATCATTAGCACCTGTTTGGTATAATTGGTTGATCATACACCTGACCATAATCCTACAAAATCCCTGACTTTGTGCAAGTGTACCTATGAGAATTGATGTTGGTTTGACGGCAAAAGGTAGTAACACCAAATATTGATTTGATTTAGATTTTTCTTTTGTTCGCTCACTTTGCATGTTGAAAATTTACATATAAACAATCATTATTTATATTTCTGAAAGCATTCTTTGTTTACAGCATTTTTTCACACCTGCCTAAAACGTTTGCACAGTACTATATATATATTGTCACAAGGGGGCGCTATAGCGCGGTCCTCTAGGGCAAGTATGTCACAGAAACAGTCTCTTTATAGCTGAGTTTTATTGTGGCACTCCAGCATACAAACAAAATAAAACAGAAATCAAAGCCTAACTCGTCTGAGTTTTACTAACAAAATATATGTCCCTAACTAACGCAGGTAAATAACAAAATAACGTAACTCTTTGCCAACCTTTTCTTTTGGGATGCTGCCAACCTTAGCACTTCACCAGCTCTGCTGCTGCTGCTTGTCTGTGTCTCTCTCTCAAAATGAATCAATCTCCTCAAACTCTCACTGGTTCCTCACAACCAGGAAACATTTAAGGGCTTTTATTTAGCAGGTGTGGAGACCTTGCAGCAGAGAGGAACAATTTAAAACACATATTTTCCTTCTGAGTTTAAAGAGCCCACTGCCCTCTCAAAAGCAGCAGGGGGAATGTACACACCATTGCACACAATTCCCCTCACCTTATCACATATCCCCCCTCCCAGCTCAGACCCATCGGGGCAAGTGGCCTTAGACCAGAGGCAATGAACTCTGGAGAGGCCATCAGCATTACCCTGGGCCGTACCAGCCCGGTGCTCCATCAAGAACCGGTAGGGTTGGAGACTAAGAAACCACCTTGTCACTCTGGCATTCGTTTCTGTGTTTTGCCTCATCCATGTCAATGGCACATGGTCAGTGATCAGCAAAAACTGCCTCCCTAACAGGTAATATTTCAAAGTCTCTAGAGACCACTTAATAGCCAGGCACTCCTTCTCAACTATGGAGTAACTCAGCTCGAGAGAATCCAGCTTCCGGCTCAGGTACATAACTGGATGTTCCTCTCCTCCATGCACCTGAGAGAGGACAGCACCCAAACCCACATCTGATGCATCTGCTTGTACGACAAATTGCTTCGAGAAATCTGGAGCTACCAGAATAGGGCTAGCACACAAGGCTTCTTTTAGGATCTGAAAGGCCTGTTCTGCCTCCGGGGTCCATTTGACCATGATGGGGCTTTTGACTCTAGTAAGCTCTGTCATAGGGCTGGCAATAGTAGCAAAATTGGGAATAAACCAACGATAGTAGCCTGTTAAACCCAGGAATGCTCTCACTTGCTTCTTGGTGACGGGACGTGGCCAATTGGCAATGGCATCCACCTTACTTTGCTGAGGTTTGAGGAGCCCGCAACCAATTGTATAACCCAGATATTTGGCCTCTTCCAAACCCAAGGAGCACTTTGCAGGGTTAGCAGTTAGACCGGCAGCCCGGATACTATCCACTACTGCCTGTGCCCTAGACAGATGTGTTTCCCAGTCCTCTCTGTGAATCACTACGTCGTCAAGGTATGCAGTTGCATACTCTCGATGGGGCCTCAGTATCCTATCCATCATACGCTGGAATGTGGCTGGCGCACCATGTAGCCCAAATGGCAGTACTCTGTACTGAAATAACCCCTCGGGGTAGAAAAGGCTGTCTTTTCCCTTGCTTTCACTGCCAAGGGAACCTGCCAGTAGCCCTTGGTCAAATCCAGCGTGCTTAAGTATCTAGCTCTACCCAACCTTTCAATGAGCTCATCAACCCGAGGCATAGGGTAGGCATCAAACTTCGATATTTCATTCAGTTTATGGAAGTCATTACAAAATCGAATTTCCCCGTTCGGCTTGGGGCACCAACACAATTGGGTCGTTCCATTCGCTTTGTGAGAGTTCTAGAATGCCCATCTCGAGCATCTTTTTCACCTCTGCGCTAACAGCTTCCCTTCTAGCCTCTGGGATCCTATACGGTTTTAGATTAATCTTTTTCCCGGGATCTGTAACAATGTCATGGGTGATAACATGTGTTTTTCCTGGTACTGGGGAAAACACATCTCTGTTCTTAGACACAAACTCCTTCCCTTCCGGTTTCTGATGAGGGGCAAGGGTCTCAGCAATATACACCTCAGGTTCCTTCCCACTAGTGGCTAAGTGGGTTTACCTTTAGACGTTAAGAGAGCATTACACTCTACCCAGGGTTTCAATAAATTAATGTGGTAGATCTGTTCTGCCTTCCGTCTACCCTGCTGGCTTACTTTATAGTTCACTTCACTTGTCTGTTCAATAATCTCATAAGGCCCTCGCCAGCTGGCCAGGAATTTACTTTCATCGGTAGGGATCAAGACTAGTACTCTATCCCCTGGTTTGAATTTTCGTAACCGCGCATTTCTATTGTAACTGGCTTGCTGAGCCCTTTGAGATTTTCCCATGTTTTCCCTGACTATAGGCAGGACTGCTTCTATTTGGTCTTGCGAAACATGTTCTATCACGCTACAGTGAGGGGTATGCTCTTGGTCCCTTGTTTCTTTAGCAATATCGAGAATGCCCCTGGGATGTCTGCCATACAATAGTTCAAATGGTGAAAAACCAGTGGAACTTCCCGAACTGAGAACATTAGATAAGGCAACAGACAATCCCAGTTCTTTACGTCTTTATCTACTACTTTACGTAGCATGGCTTTAAGGGTTTTATTAAATCTCTCGACCAGGCCATCGGTTTGCGGGTGATATACCAATGTTTTTAAGGAGTGTACATAGCTCCTTCATAACTCTGGAAATGAAAGGAGTTCCCTGGTCCGTAAGGATCTCCTTTGGGATGCCCACCCTGCTGAACATCAGCATTAACTCCTTGGCAATATTCTTAGCGGAGGTGTTTCATAAAGGTACCGCCTCAGGATACCGTGTGGCATAATCTACAATGACTAAGATATATTGGTGCCCCCTAGCGGACTTAAGCAACGGTCCTACTAAGTCCATACCAAGTCACTCAAATGGTACCTCTATGACAGGTAGGGGTACAAGAGGGTCGCGGAAACTCTTACTCGGAGCCTTGAGCTGACAATCTGGGCAAGATTTACAAAACCTTTCAATGATAGCAAAAATATCTGGCCAATAGAATCGCTTCAGAACCCTTTCCCTTGTTTTATCCACTCCAAGGTGACCTACCAACACACGGTTGTGGGCTAGCTTCAATACCGTCTTCCTGTGTGTCTCTGGAACCAACAACTGTTCCAGCTCCTCAGCCCCCTTTTGCTCCACCCGGTAAAGCAAATTATTTTTCACCTTGAAATAGGGGAAACATAACAGTTTCTCAGGGTTAACCAGATCATGCTCTATGACTTGCACACTTTCTCTGGCCATAGCCAAAGTTGGGTCCTCCCACTGGGCAGCTCGGAAGTTGCCAGGATGGACTACAATATTATGAAGCTCCACTTCTCCAGGATCATCATTATGGGGCGCATCCTCCTCATTGTCTAAACATACCAAGGGAGACTCTGGCTCTCTGCCAGGCTCCCAATCGATTTTAGAGAAAGGGAAAATAGCATCTGACCCTTCTACCTCCTGCTCCTCCTCAGACCCCGGTTTCTGCTGTAATGAGAACTTTTCACATAATTGACAGAATTGAGGGAAGTCTCTTCCTATCACAACATCATAAGGCAATATAGGTACTACCCCCACTTTACATACAACTTTCCCCACATCAGTGAGTATTTCTACATCCACCGTGGGGTACGAATGGGTGTCCCCATGTATACAAACAATACTAACAGTTAGTCTGCAATCAGGTTTTTCAGGCTGGAGCAGAGTGCCCTTTACCAAGGTGACCTCGCTCCCAGAATCAAGGAGCGCTTGAACACCCTTCCCTTCAACCCTCACAGTCCTTAAATGGTTAATGTTCACAGTACTTGTTACCACACATAGTTTTGAACAGGTTAACACAGTCTTCTGTGGGGTTCGTGCGCCTATGTCACACTGCATGGGCTCATCACCCTGACGGCAATTATGGGCTATATGTCCTGGCAAATGGCACCTGAAACATACTATTTGCTCCTCGGTTTGGTCTGGCACCCATTGCCGCTCTCTTTGGTACCTTTTACCACCATAGTCATATAACTCCACGCTGGGCACAGGGCTCTGTCCTTTGTTGCCAGGTTTCCTATTGGCCCAGCTGTTAGGAGATCTGAGCTTAGGCTGAGGGTCATCGGTGTGCAGCTCCTTAGCAATCACGTACTGCTCAACCAGACACATCATCTCCTCAGGATCCATTGGTCTCCTTGGCTGACCCATTGTCACAGGGCAGCAGGCAAATTCCTGAGAAAACGGTCTATGACCAGCATCTCCATGATTTCTGTGGGTGAGTTTGTCTCTGGTTGTAACCATTTCTGAGCAAATCTCAGCAGTTCATACATCGGAGTCCTTGTCGGTTTTTCCATATCATAGCTCCACTTGTGAAACCTTTGGGCTCGTAGCGTGGGGGTTATTCCAATACGGGTCAGGATCTCTCTTTTCAGGCGTATGTAGTCCTGAGCTTCGCAGAAAGGCAGATCCTCATAAGCTTTCTGGGATTCCCCACTCAGACATGGAGCCAACAGTCCTGCCCACTGTTCAAGGGGCCAATTTTCTCTGTCAGCGACACGCTCAAAGGTTGTGAGATAGCTTGTGCAGAAAGTCAGTCGCTCGAACACACCGCTCCCTGTCCGCAGGAGGACTCACTATACCAGGCTGTAAGGCTTGCTGAAAAAAACAACAAATTGGGGGAGTAAACTCTATAAAGAGATAAAGAGATATATCATAGTGCAATAAAACACTTATTAGTGAGAAGAAAGCCCCCTCCTTTAGATCGCACTCACAAAATGTACAGAATTAGAAGGCACGTCAATGATTACCGCTCCCCTGGATAGGCACAGCCGGAAATGGTTACCCCGCCGTCATAGGAAAATGCACGTCAAACTGGCACCAATGGCAGTAAAAGGATGTTTATTTAAAACAAATAGTAAAATAGCCAACGCGTTTCGTCCGTAGATAAAGCGGACTTCATCAGGGCAAAAGAAATATTACAGATACATCTCATACACTACATTTATATAGTGTCTGAAATCAGGACGTCCTGCAGTCCGGTATCCAATTCCATCCCTTGCATCCGGTTTCCCTCAACTCCGTCCCCGGAAATGACATCACAAAGCAGTTCAGACGACTACAGCAACACACGCAGAAGCGGAAATGAAAGACCTGCTGCAAAGCATTTGTGAAGATTGCTCCGTCTTCTTGCTGAGCTTCCCTTACACTTGCCAATTGTGCCACTAATAAGCGGCTGGTTTCTTGCTGTACCGCAGTGGCCTGTACCAAGGCTTTCACCAACTCCTCCATTATCACAGCCAAATGGGAATAAATGAGCCTCCACAGGAATTCTGTTTAAACGTACCAGGAACACATTTTTTTTCTGCTGCAGCAGCACTGTGCTGATTAAGCCTTCAGCTGTTCACCACAGTTTCACCAGCCACTTTTCAAACTTCCATGCCCACAGACCTGTTGGTGCTTAATGTCCGCATTCTCTTCCATATTTGTCACACGGGGGCGCTATAGTGCGGTCCTCTAGGGCAAGTATGTCACAGAAACAGTCTCTTTATAGCTGAGTTTTATTGTGGCACTCCAGCATACAAACAAAATAAAACAGAAATCAAAGCTTAACTCGTCTGAGACTTACTAACAAAATATATGTCCCTTACTAACACAGGTAAATAACAAAATAACAGAACTCTTTGCCAACGTTTTCTTTTGGGACGCTGCCAACCTTAGCACTTCACCAGCTCTGCTGCTGCTGCTTGTCTGTTTCTCTCTCTCTCAAAATGAATCAATCTCCTCAAACTCTCACTGGTTCCTCACACCCAGGAAACATTTAAGGGCTTTTAATTAGCAGGTGTAGAGACCTTGCAGCAGAGAGGAACAATTTAAAACACATATTTTCCTTCTGGGTTTAAACAGCCCACTGCCCTCTCAAAAACACAGGGGAAATGTACACACCATCGCACACAATTCCCCTCACCTTATCACAATATATATTGTAGTCATGCACAAAAAAACTACTTATCACGGGAGATTTTGATAAAACATTTGGGGCCCTAGTCCAATGGTGACGTATCAAGAACTCACCTTATCGCTAAGGAATTGCTATTTCACTTTTTCCGGAGCCTGGGCTTGTGCCTATAATTAATGTCTAGTGTAACTTGGTATTTTGTATAGGAGGTGTTAATTTGTACCTGGGAATATAAGAAAACTAGCTATTACAAGGTAGTGCACTCTTCTCGTCTGGAAGAAATACTGACTGCAAAAACCTTCTATTAAGTGATTCTGTTTTGCAAAATCACTTAACACAATAACCTATCCCCCCAAAAAACAGAAGAACCCCCCCAATAAAACACCTTACGTATGTCTAAGGCAGTGTGATTCACAGAGAAATAGTTCTAACAATACGTGCTATAAAATTGGGCCTTTAGTGTCGGCAACAGTGCCGTCACACTGCAACCCCTCTGTGGTATTGTGGAAGAGTGCGCAGATAGATCCTGCGGTCAAATATTAAAATTATATGAATCTGGTATAGGCGTCAGTGGCAGTGCACCCAAATATTGTGTCTTTGGTGGCAGCAAGTGCCTTCACACCGTAACCCCTCTGTGGTATTATGGAAGAGTGCAGCGGTGGACCCTGCAGTCCAATATTAAAATGATATGAATCTGGTATAGGTGTCAGTGGAAGTGCACCCAAATATTAAGCCTTTGGTACCAGCTAGTGCCTTCACAATGTAACCCCTCTGAGGTATTGTGGAAGAATGCAGGGGTGGAGGTTTTGGTAATGCAGAAGAGATCCCCGATCTATTCAGTTACGTCAGCATCAGGAGATTGAAAGCTGCTGATCCAGGACTGATTCATTTTTATAAATGTCAGCCGATCTACAGAGTCGGTGGATAGACGCACTCTTTTGTCTGTGACAAAACCTCCAGCGGCACTGAACGTCCCTTCAGGCCAGTGATCCAATCTCAATACCCAGTAAGCCAGTGGATCATCTGCTGGAAAGGTATCCAGGTCTGCCCTTGCCCCTAGGTAGTCCTGCACCATACGGTGAAGACGCTGGCAATGGGTGCCTACATTTGATGTCCCTTGGTGTAGTGGACTAAAAAAATTAAAAAGGCATCAGTCAAGCGGCCCCGGCCTTCACCACTATTCCTCTGATCATCCGCAGCCTCAGAAGCACCTGTGTCATCACTTGGTAACCTACCAGTGCCTGGAAAGGTGTTACACAAGTGTCGCTTTAGAGCGTCCTCAAGTTTTTTCATCCTGTGCTCCCTCTGTGCGGGCAGGATGAGCTCTGCAACTTTACCCTTGTATCGTGGATCAAGAAGAGTTGCCAACCAGTAATGATCCCTCTCCTTGATAGCACGAATCCTGGGGTCCTTTAGCAGGCTTTGCAGGATAAGGGAGCCCATGCAGCGTAGGTTGGAGGTGGTATTAGCTTCTGAGTCTTCCTGGTCAATGAGGATGCCTCCATCGTGCACTTCCTCCTCCCAGCCACGTACTAGTCCTTGTGTTTCTGGGCATACAAAACCCTCCCTTGAGGAATCCCCACCTTCAATGCCCCACTACTTAAATATTCCTCCTCCTCCTCATCCTCCTCCTATCTGATCTGAGGAGGACCTGCTGGAATGCTGTCTGCAAAAAGACTGGGGCCTTCAGAGCTAGGGAAGGCCTCCTCTTCCTCCCGCTGCTCTGCCTCTAGAGCCACATCTATAATTCCCAGCAGAGTGTGCTCCAGCAGGAACACTAAAGGAATTGTGTCACTGATGCATGCACTGTCCCTGCTCACCATCCTCGTTGCCTCCTCAAATGGCGACAGTACAGTGCATGCATTCTTGATCATCAGCCACTGCGGGGGAACCAAGTTGTCCTGAACCTGTCCTTGTGCCATACTCACACAGGTACTCGTTGATGGCCCTCTGCTGCTTGTGCAAATGCTGCAGCATTGCTAATGTCGAGTTCCACCTGGTGGGCATGTCACAGATCAGATGGTTTGTGGGAAGGTGGAATTCTCTTTGAATTTCTGCTAGGCGAACACTTTTCTTGCCTGGCTGAGAAGCTCTGCCAGCCCTGGGTACCTGTTTAGGAAACGTTGTACCAGCGGAATTAGGACATGTGCTAGGCATGGTACATGCATCAACTTACCCAGGCGTAGGGCGGAGAGAAGGTTGCTGCCATTATCACAGATGACCATTCCCAGCTGAAGCTGGCGTGCTGTTAATCATTTGTGCACCTGCCTCTGCAGAGCTGACAGAATTTCTGGCCCGGTGTGGCACCTGTCCCCTAAACAAACCAGCTCAAGCACAGTATGGTATCTTTTTGCATGAGCCATTGCGTAGCCCCTATCAGGTGTCGGTTTAACTGCCAGTTCGCCAGACACACAGAAGGAGGAGGAGGAAGAGGGAGAGGTGGTGGTGGAGCAGACAGACCTCATACAAGCAGCTTTCTGGAGGCCTGGTGGATGAACAAGCTCCAGCATAGAGCCCCGTCTTGGATCCCTCCCAGCTGCAATCAGAGTTACCCAGTGTGCCGTGAAGGAAATGTAACGACCTTGTCCATGCTTGCTGGACTACGTGTCTAAAGTCATATGCACCTTGCTGCTGATTGCCTTTCCCAATGACTCAATAACATTGTCTTCCACATGCTGGTATAGTGCTGGAATGGCCTTCCATGAAAAGTATGGCATTTTGGAGCATGCCACTGTGGTACAGCACATTCAGCAAATTCACGGACGGGAGCAGAGTCCACCAGCTGAAAAGGCAGCAGCTTTAATGCGAGTAATTTTGCTAAGCTGACATTTAGACGCTGTGCTTGGGGATGGTTGGGACTATATTTTTTCTTACGCTACAGCAGCTGGGGCAACGTAATCTGACTGCGTAAATCTTCAGCTGATGGGATGCTGTCACATTTTGAGGAAGGACCTGGTACATCCATTACTGAAGCATCATCCCTGTCAGTGGAGGTTGTAGGCAATGACATGGCAGGACATACAGTGGAGGTAGAGATAGATGAGGAGGAGGAGGACCTACGCAAAGTTTTGCACCAACGGGATGCGTGGCAGGTGGTCATATGTCGCCTCAAGCACATGGTACCCAAGCGTCCGGTGTCTTTCCCACGCTTGAGCCTCATCTTACATAGATTACAAATAGCAACGGTGGGGTCTGCTGCACATTTCTTAAAGAACTCCCAGACAGCAGAGTTCCTGGATGTGTTCTTTGAGACAACAGCGCTCTGCACCTGAGCAGCTCTGACATCTGATGCCTTGGACTGGCTAGTGCTACGGTTGGTCAGTATGCTGCAACTGCTGGGACGACATGAGTGCCAGTGATTTGTGTGTCATCACTGGCACCCCCTTCCTCTAGGATAATTATACTCCCTTCCTCAACCTCAGAGATTGAATCAGAGCACTGTACTTGCTGCCCATCCTCAAGCAGCATGTCACTGTCATTGCTGTCAAACAATTCAGCTGACTCCTCTGTGTGTGATAGTGAGGCTACGGCAGGAGTAGCTGTGGACATGGAGGATGCATTAGATGCTTTGGCAGCGGAGGTGGACTGTAAAGCACTACAAGCCTGGCTGGCAGAGGACTCGGAGGATGAGGATGGCCTGGTTAGCCAAACCACCAAATCCTCTGTATGTTGCTGCTGCTTAAGATGGCCAGCACCAGTTAGAAAGGACAAGCGTGCCCCTGCAGAGGATGCACCACGTCCACGATGACCAGAGGCACAGCCTCCCGACACAGAGGCTGCTTGCCCTCTTATCTGTGTCTGGGAGCGTCTGCCTGTCCTTTTTGGTCTTTTTGACATGGTGAGTGATATATAGATTAAATATATATAGAACTCTGATTCAACTCTGGTACAAAGATTAAAGAATTCCAGAACTCTGGTATAACTCAGTGAGACACCCTGATAGCTGGCGACCAGTGACAAGACACAGATTACAATTCCCAGAAACCTCCTATAAATCAGTGAGACCCCCTGATGGGTGCCAGTGACAAGACACAAATTACAATTCACAGAAATCTGCTACAAGTCAGTGAGACCCCCTGATAGGACCCCCTGATAGCTGGCAACAGTGACAAGACACAGATTAAAATTCACAGAAATCTTCTAGAAGTATGTGGGACTCCCTGATAGCTGGCAGTAAGAAGACACAGATTACAATTCCCAGAAACCTCCTATAAATCAGTGAGACCCCCTGATGGGTGGCAGTGACAAGACACAGATTAGAACAATTTCCAAATATTTTGTATAAATTACTGAACCCCCAAAATTCTGGGTGGCAGTGACAAGACACAGATTACCTCAATTCCAAAATATTTTGTAGAAATTACTGACCCCCCCAAAATAGTTGCTGGTGGCAGTGAGAACACACAGAATACAACAATTCCCAGATATTTTGGAGAAATTGCTGACCCCCAAAATAGTTGCTGGTGGCAGTGACAAGACACAGATTACCTCAATTCCCAAATATTTTGTAGAAATTACTGACCCCCAAAATTCTGGGTGGCAGTGACAAGACACAGATTACCTCATTTCCCAAGTATTTTGTAGAAATTACTGACCCCCCAAAATAGTTGCTGGTGGCAGTGACAAGACACAGATTACCTCAATTCCCAAATATTTTGAAGAAATTACTGACCCCCCAAAATAGTTGCTGGTGGCAGTGACAAGACACAGATTACCTCAATTCCCAAATATTTTGTAGAAATTACTGACCCCCCAAAATTCTGGGTGGCAGTGACAAGACGCAGATTACCTCAATTCCCAAATATTTTGTAGAAATTACTGACCCCCCAAATAGTTGCTGGTGGCAGTGAGAACACACAGATTACCACAATTCCCAGATATTTTGGAGAAATTACTGACCCCCAAAATAGTTACTGGTGGCAGTGACAAGACACAGATTACCTCAATTCCCAAATATTTTGTAGAAATTACTGACCCCCCAAAATTCAGGGTGGCAGTGACAAGAAACAGATTATCTCATTTCCCAAGTATTTTGTAGAAATTACTGACCCCCCAAAATAGTTGCTGGTGGCAGTGACAAGACACAGATTACCTCAATTCCCAAATATTTTGTAGAAATTACTGACCCCCAAAATAGTTGCTGGTGGCAGTGACAAGACACAGATTACCTCAATTCCCAAATATTTTGTAGAAATTACTGACCCCCCAAAATTCTGGGTGGCAGTGACAAGACACAGATTACCTCAATTCCCAAATATTTTGTAGAAATTACTGACCCCCCAAAATAGTTGCTGGTGGCAGTGACAAGACGCAGATTACCTCAATTCCCAAATATTTTGTAGAAATTACTGACCCCCCAAATAGTTGCTGGTGGCAGTGAGAACACACAGATTACCACAATTCCCAGATATTTTGGAGAAATTACTGAGTCCCCAAAATTCTGGGTGGCAGTGACAAGACACAGATAACCTCAATTCCCAAATATTTTGTAGAAATTACTGACACCCCAAAATAGTTGCTGGTGGCAGTGAGAACACACAGATTACCACAATTCCCAGATATTTTGGAGAAATTACTGACCCCCAAAATAGTTGCTGGCGGCAGTGACAAGACACAGATTACCTCATTCCCAAATATTTTGTATAAATTACTGACCCCCCAAAATTCTGGGTGGCAGTGACAAAACACAGATTACCTCAATTCCCAAATATTTTGTAGAAATTACTGACCCCCCCCCCCAAATAGTTGCTGGTGGCAGTGACAAGACACAGATTACCTCAATTCCCAAATATTTTGTAGAAATTACTGACCCCCAAAATAGTTGCTGGTGGCAGTGACAAGACACAGATTACCTCAATTCCCAAATATTTTTTAGAAATTACTGACCTTCAAAATAGTTGCTGGTGACTGGCAGTGACAAGACACAGATTACCTCAATTCCCAAATATTTTGTAGAGATTACTGACCCCCCAAAATTCTGGGTGGAGGAGACAAGACACAGATTACCTCAATTCCCAAATATTTTGTAGAAATTACTGACCCCCCAAAATAGTTGCTGATGGCAGTGAGAACACACAGATTACCACAATTCCCAGATATTTTGGAGAAATTACTGACCCCCAAAATAGTTGCTGGTGGCAGTGACAAGACACAGATTACCTCAATTCCCAAATATTTTGTAGAAATTACTGACCCCCCAAAATTCAGGGTGGCAGTGACAAGACACAGATTACCTCAATTCCCAAATATTTTGTAGAAATTACTGACCCCCCCAAAAAATGGTTGCTGGTGGCAGTGACAAGACACAGATTACCTCAATTCCCAAATATTTTGTAGAAATTACTGAGCCCCCAAAATTCTGCGTGGCAGTGACAAGACACAGATTACCTCAATTCCCAAATATTTTGTAGAAATTACTGACCCCCAAAATAGTTGCTGGTGGCAGTGACAAGACACAGATTACCTCAATTCCCAATATTTTTTAGAAATTACTGACCTTCAAAATAGTTGCTGGTGACTGGCAGTGACAAGACACAGATTACCTCAATTCCCAAATATTTTGTAGAGATTACTGACCCCCCAAAATTCTGGGTGGAGGAGACAAGACACAGATTACCTCAATTCCCAAATATTTTGTAGAAATTACTGACCCCCAAAATAGTTGCTGATGGCAGTGAGAACACACAGATTACCACAATTCCCAGATATTTTGGAGAAATTACTGACCCCCAAAATAGTTGCTGGTGGCAGTGACAAGACACAGATTACCTCAATTCCCAAATATTTTGTAGAAATTACTGACCCCCCAAAATTCTGGGTGGCAGTGACAAGACACAGATTACCTCAATTCCCAAATATTTTGTAGAAATTACTGAGCCCCCAAAATTCTGCGTGGCAGTGACAAGACACAGATTACCTCAATTCCCAAATATGTTGTAGAAATTACTGACCCCCAAAATAGTTGCTGGTGGCAGTGACAAGACACAGATTACCTCAATTCCCAAATATTTTTTAGAAATTACTGACCTTCAAAATAGTTGCTGGTGACTGGCAGTGACAAGACACAGATTACCTCAATTCCCAAATATTTTGTAGAGATTACTGACCCCCCAAAATTCTGGGTGGAGGAGACAAGACACAGATTACCTCAATTCCCAAATATTTTGTAGAAATTACTGACCCCCCAAAATAGTTGCTGATGGCAGTGAGAACACACAGATTACCACAATTCCCAGATATTTTGGAGAAATTACTGACCCCCCAAAATAGTTGCTGGTGGCAGTGACAAGACACAGATTACCTCAATTCCCAAATATTTTGTAGAAATTACTGACCCCCCAAAATTCTGGGTGGCAGTGACAAGACACAGATTACCTCAATTCCCAAATATTTTGTAGAAATTACTGACCCCCCAAAATAGTTGGTGGCAGTGACAAGACACAGATTACCTCAATTCCCAAATATTTTTTAGAAATTACTGACCCCCAAAATACTGGGTGGCAGTGACAAAACACAGATTACCTCAATTCCCAAGTATTTTGTAGAAATTACTGACCCCCAAAAAAGTTGGTGGCAGTGATAAGACACAGATTACCTCAATTTCCAAATATTTTGTATAAAATACTGACCCCCCCAAAATACTGGGTGGCAGCCAGTGAGAACACACGGATTAAAACAATTTCCAAATATTTTGTAGAAATTCCTGACCCCCAAAATAGTTTCTGGGAGTGAGAACACACAGATTAGAACAATTCCCAGATATTTTGTAGAAATCACTGACCCCCAAAACACTGTGTGTCAGTGAGAACACACAGATTAGAACAATTCCCAGATATTTTGTAGAGATGAGACCCCCCCCAGTAGCTGGTGGCAGACTGGCAGTGAGAACACACACTAACACAAGAACAATCTCCTCTCAAAACTCCTCTCAAACACGTGCTGAAGCGCTGTGTGAAGCCTTATATAGTGTGCTGCGGGACTTAGCTCTGTGAGCCCATGATTGGGCAAAATTTGCCCAATCAGGACTCTGAGCCGTGATTGGCATAGTCTTGAACCTGTCTTGCACCTGAATGTGGTCAGGTGCAAGGCTGTAGCCAATTACAAGCTTCAGGCCAGTGGAAAAGTGCATTGTGGTCCATTGTGGTGCATTGTCGGCGAACATGCGGCGAACACGCGGAAATGTTCGTAGTTCGCGAACAGGCGATGTTCGAATCGAACTCCGAACCGATCGAACAGAACAGCTCATCCCTAGGGATGAGCCGAACACTCCCCGAGTTCAGTTCGAGCCCGAACCCGAACATCCCATTTGTTCGGGACCGAACCCGAACCCCCATGCAAGTCAATGGGGCTGAAAATTCGGTTTTTTAGAGTGCCCTCCAAGAGGGCATATATGCTACATATTTGCCATAAAAGGTGTATGGGGGTCCGGGTAGTGCCCTGGGGGACAGGAAACAAGGACAGAAAGTTTTAAAAAAAAGTTTTTAAAGGGACAGTGAGTTTTCCATGAAATAAGGGTTAAAAATAAATACCAAAAATTCCTTCAAATATCGTGCCTAGGAGGTCCCCTCCCCATAACCTGCCCGTGAAGTGGCGGATTTCTAGGATGTATAGAAACACTTAAAAACAAAAAAATGATGTTTCATATGACGTTGAATGCTTTTCCTCTAATCTATCCATAAACAACTGCTTGGGGCGGCAGCCTGTATGAAAAGACATTTTAGGATGCGCAGAAAAAGTTTAGTGTTTTTTTTGGCTAAATTATTGTGAAACTTATGCAGGCTTTGGATGAAAGTAACAATAGGTGCTTTAAAATTGGGCTTTTAGCGTCGGCAACAGTGCCGTCACACCGTAACCCCTCTGAGGATATGAATCTGATACAGGCGTCAATGGCAGTGCACCCAGATATTGTGCCTTTAGTGCCAGGCATGCAAGTACTATCATACAGTAACCCCTCTGTGGTATTGTGGAAGAGTGCAGGGGTGGACCATGCGGTCCTATATTAAAAAGATATGAATCTGGGAATAGGCGTCAGTGCACCCAAATATTCTGCCTTTGGTGCAAGACTGTCAGGTCAGCAAGTATCATCATACAGTAACCCCTCTGTGGTATGGTGGAAGAGTGCAGGGGTGGACCATGTGGTTCTATATTGAAAAGTTTTTGATCTGGTAATGGGCGTCAGTGCACCCAGATATTGTGCCTTAATGGCAGGCCAGCAAGTATCATCATACAGTAACCCCTCTGTAGTATTGTGGAAGAGTGCAGGGGGACCATGTGGTCCTATATTGAAAAGTGTTTTTTTTTTATCTGTTAATGGGCGTCAGTGCACCCAGATATTGTGCCTTTAATGCCAGGCCATCAAGTATCATCATACAGTAACCCCTCTGTAGTATTGTGGAAGAGTGCAGGGGTGGACCATGTGGTCCTATATTGAAAAGTTTTTGATCTGGTAATGGGCGTCAGTGCACCCAGATATTGTGCCTTTAATGGCAGGCCATCAATTATCATCATACAGTAACCCCTCTGTAGTATTGTGGAAGAGTGCAGGGGTGGACCATGTGGTCCTATATTGAAATGTTTTTTAATTGGTAATGGGCGTCAGTGCACCCAGATATTGTGCCTTTAATGGCAGGCCATCAAGTATCATCATACAGTAACCCCTCTGTAGTATTGTGGAAGAGTTCAGGGGTGGACCATGTGGTTGGTCCTATATTGAATTTTTTTTTATCTGTTAATGGGCGTCAGTGCACCCAGATATTGTGCCTTTAATGGCAGGCCATCAAGTATCATCATACAGTAACCCCTCTGTAGTATTGTGGAAGAGTTCAGGGGTGGACCATGTGGTTGGTCCTACATTGAAAAAAAAAATTTTATCTGTTAATAGGCATCAGTGCACCCAGATATTGTGCCTTTAATGGCAGGCCATCAAGTATCATCATACAGTAACCCCTCTGTGTTATGGTGGAAGAGTGCAGGGGTGGACCATGCGGTCCTATATTAAAAAGATATGAATCTGGGAATAGGCGTCAGTGCACCCAAATATTCTGCCTTTGGTGCAAGACTGTCAGGCCAGCAAGTATCATCATACAGTAACCCCTCTGTGGTATGGTGGAAGAGTGCAGGGGTGGACCATGTGGTTCTATATTGAAAAGTTTTTGATCTGGTAATGGGCGTCAGTGCACCCAGATATTGTGCCTTTAATGGCAGGCCAGCAAGTATCATCATACAGTAACCCCTCTGTAGTATTGTGGAAGAGTGCAGGGGTGGACCATGTGGTCCTATATTGAAAAGTGTTTTTTTTTTATCTGTTAATGGGCGTCAGTGCACCCAGATATTGTGCCTTTAATGCCAGGCCATCAAGTATCATCATACAGTAACCCCTCTGTAGTATTGTGGAAGAGTGCAGGGGTGGACCATGTGGTCCTATATTGAAAAGTTTTTGATCTGGTAATGGGCGTCAGTGCACCCAGATATTGTGCCTTTAATGGCAGGCCATCAATTATCATCATACAGTAACCCCTCTGTAGTATTGTGGAAGAGTGCAGGGGTGGACCATGTGGTCCTATATTGAAATGTTTTTTAATTTGGTAATGGGCGTCAGTGCACCCAGATATTGTGCCTTTAATGGCAGGCCATCAAGTATCATCATACAGTAACCCCTCTGTAGTATTGTGGAAGAGTTCAGGGGTGGACCATGTGGTTGGTCCTATATTGAATTTTTTTTTATCTGTTAATGGGCGTCAGTGCACCCAGATATTGTGCCTTTAATGGCAGGCCATCAAGTATCATCATACAGTAACCCCTCTGTAGTATTGTGGAAGAGTTCAGGGGTGGACCATGTGGTTGGTCCTACATTGAAAAAAAATTTTTTATCTGTTAATAGGCATCAGTGCACCCAGATATTGTGCCTTTAATGGCAGGCCATCAAGTATCATCATACAGTAACCCCTCTGTGTTATGGTGGAAGAGTGCAGGGGTGGACCATGCGGTCCTATATTGAAAAGTTTTTGATCTGGTAATGGGTGTCAGTGCACCCAGATATTGTGCCTTTGGTGCCAGGCCAGCAAGTATCATCATACAGTAACCCCTCTGTGGTATCGTGGAAGAGTGCAGGGTTGGACCCTGCTGTTCAAAAAATTAAAATGATATAAATCTGGCACAGGCGTCAGTGCAGCCAAATATTGTGCCTTTCATGGCAGCAAGTGCATTCACACCGTAACCCTTTTGTGGTATTGTGGAAGAGTTCAGTGCTGGAGGTTTTGTGCATGCAGAAGACATACCCGATCTATTCCGTTACTTCGGCATCAGGGGATTGATAGCTGCTGATCCAGGACTGATTCATTTTTATAAATGTCAGCCGGTCTACAGAGTCGGTGGACAGACGCACTCTTTTGTCTGTGACAAAACCTCCAGCGGCACTGAACGTCCTTTCGGAAAGCACGCTAGATGAAGGGCAACCTAGTAGCTGCATAGCATATTGGCTAAGTTCTGGCCAGTGATCCAATCTCAACACCCAGTAAGCCAGTGGATCATCTGCTGGAAAGGTATCCAGGTCTGCCCTTGCCCCTAGGTAGTCCTGCACCATATGGTGAAGACGCTGGCAATGGGTGCCTACATTAGACGTCCCTGGGCATCGAGGACTAAAACAAATTTAAAAATGCATCAGTCAAGCGGCCCTGGCCTTCACCGCTATTCCTCTGATCACCTGCAGCCTCAGAAGCACGTGTGTCAGCACTTGGTAATCTAACAGTGAATGGAAAGGTGTTACACAAGTTTCGCTTTAGAGCGTCCTCAAGTTTTGTCATCCTGTGCTCCCTCTGTGCGGGCAGGATGAGCTCTGCAACTTTACCCTTGTATCGTGGATCAAGAAGAGTTGCCAACCAGTAATGATCCCTCTCCTTGATAGCACGAATCCTGGGGTCCTTTAGCAGGCTTTGCATCATTAGGGAGCCCATGCAGCGTAGGTTGGAGGTGGCATTAGCTGCCGAGTCTTCCTGGTCAATGAGGATGACCGTATCGTGCACTTCCTCCTCCCAGCCACGCACAAGCCCTTCTGTTTCTGGGCACACAAAACCCTGCCTTGAGGAATCCCCACCTTCAATGCCCCCACTACTTAAATAGTCCTCCTCATCCTATCTGATCTGAGTAGGACCCGCTGGAATGCTGTCTGCGGAAAGACTGGGGCCTTGAGAGCTAGGGAAGGCCTCCTCTTCCTCCCGCTGCTTTGCCTCTAGAGCCACATCTATAATTCTCCGCAGAGTGTGCTCCAGCAGGAACACTAAAGGAATTGTGTCACTGATGCATGCACTGTCCCTGCTCACCATCCTCGTTGCCTCCTCAAATGGCGACAGTACAGTGCATGCAACCTTGATCATCAGCCACTGCGGGGGGGAAACAAAGTTGACCTGAACCTGTCCTTGTGCCATACTCACACAGGTACTCGTTGATGGCCCTCTGCTGCTTGTGCAGCCGCTGCAGCATTGCTAATGTCGAGTTCCACCTGGTGGGCATGTCACAGATCAGATGGTTTGTGGGAAGGTGGAATTCTCTTTGAAATTCTGCCAGGCGAACGCTTGCTGGGAATGACCGTCTGAAGTGGCTGCAGACTTTTCTGGCCTGGATGAGAAGCTCTGGCAGCCCTGGGTACTTGGTTAGGAAACACTCTACCACCAGATTTAGGACGTGTGCTAGGCATGGTACATGCGTCAATTTACCCTTGCGTAGGGCGGAGAGAAGGTTGCTGCCATTATCGCAGACGATCATTCCCAGCTCAAGCTGGCGTGGTGTTAACCATCTCTGCACCTGCCCCTGCAGAGCTGACAAAATTTCTGACCCGGTGTGGCTCCTGTCCCCTAAACAAACCAGCTCAAGCACAGTATGGCATCTTTTTGCTTGAGCCATTGCGTAGACCCTGTCAGGCGTGGGTTTAACTGCCACTTCGCCAGAGACAGAGAAGGAGGAGGAGGAGGAGGAAGAGGGAGAGGTGGTGGTGGAGCAGACAGACCTCATACAAGCAGCTTTCTGGAGGCGTGGTGGATGAACAAGCTCCAGCACAGAGCCCCGTCTTGGATCCCTCCCAGCTGTAATCAGAGTTACCCAGTGTGCCGTGAAGGAAATGTAACGACCCTGTCCATGCTTGCTGGACCACGTGTCTAAAGTGACATGCACCTTGCTGCTGACTGCTTTTCCCAATGACTGGATAACATTGTCTTCCACGTGCTGGTATAGTGCTGGAATGGCCTTGCGTGAAAAGTAATGGCGTTTTGGAACCTGCCACTGTGGTACAGCGCATTCAGCAAATTCACGGAAGGGAGCAGAGTCCACCAGCTGGAAAGGCAGCAGCTGCAATGCGAGTAATTTTGCTAAGCTGGCATTTAGACGCTGTGCTTGGGGATGGTTGGGACTATATTTTTTCTTTCGCTGCAGCAGCTGCGGCAACGTAATCTGACTGCGTAAATCTTCAGCTACTGGGATGATGTCACATTGTGAGGAAGGACCTGCTGGTACATCCATTACTGTAGCATCATCCCTGTCGGTGGAGGTTGTAGGCAATTGCATGGCAGGACATACAGTGTGGGTAGAGACAGATGAGGAGGAGGAGGACCTACGCAAAGTTTTACCCCAACGGGATGTGTGGCACTTCATGTGTTCATATGTCGCCTCAAGCACGTGGTACCCAAGTGTCCGGTGTTTATCCCACGCTTCAGCCTCCTCTGACATAGATTACAAATAGCAACGGTGGGGTCTGCTGCACATTTCTTAAAGAACTCCCAGACAGCAGAGTTCCTGCATGTGTTCTTTGAGACAACAGCGCTCTGCACCTGAGCAGCTCTGACATCTGATGCCTTGGACTGGCTAGTGCTACGGTTGGTCACAGAGGATGTTGTGCCTCGTGTTTGCTGTGCCTCCTCCTCCTCCTCACTTGATTCCTCAGTTCGATCTGGCACCCAGGTGAAGTCAGTGACCTCATCATCATCAATGTCATCTTCACCCCCTATCTCCTCGTCACTGGAGCCAACTTGGCAGTATGCTGCAGCTGCTGGGGCAACATGAGTGCCAGTTATTTGTGTGTCATCACTGGCACCCCCTTCCTCTAGGTTGATTATACTCCCTTGCTCAACCTCAGAGATTGAATCAGAGCACTGTACTTGCTGCGCATCCTCAAGCAGCATGTCACTCTCATTGTAGTCAAACAATTCAGCTGACTCCTCCGTGTGTGATAGCGAGGCTACGGCAGGAGTAGCTGTGGACATGGAGGCTGCATTAGATGCTTTGGCAGCTGAGGTGGACTGTAAAGCACTAGAAGCCTGGCTGGCAGAGGACTCGGAGGATGAGGATGGCCTGGTTAGCCAATCCACCAAGTCCTCTGTATGTTGCTGCTGCTTAAGACGGCCAGCACCAGTTAGAAAGGACAAGCGTGCCCCTGCAGAGGATGCACCATGTCCACCACGACCAGAGGCACAGCCTCCCGACACAGGGGCTGCTTGTCCTCTTATCTGTGTCTGGGAGCGTCTGCCAGTCCTTTTTGTTCTTTCAGACATGGTGAGTGATATATAGATTAATATATACAGAACTCTGGTATAAAGATTTAAATAACTCTGGTATAACTCAGTGAGACACACTGATAGCTGGCAGCCAGTGACAAGAGACAGATCACCTCAATTCCCTTAATTCCCAAGTGTTTTAAAGAAATTAGTGAGCCCCAAAATACAGCGTGGTACTTTTTGTATGACGAGACACAGATCACCTTAATTCGCAAATGTTTTAAAGAAATTAGTGAGCCCCAAAATAATGCGTGGTACTGTTTGTGTGACAAGACACAGATCACCTTAATTCACAAATGTTTTAAAGAAATTAGTGAGCCCCAAAATACAGCGTGGTACTTTTTGTATGATGAGACACAGATCACCTTACTTCCCAAGTGTTTTAAAGAAATTAGTGAGCCCCAAAAAAAATTGCTGGCTGTGTGACGAGACACAGAAGATCACCTTAATTCCCAAGTGTTTTAAAGAAATTAGTGAGCCCCAAAATACAGCGTGGTACTTTTTGTATGACGAGACACAGATCACCTTAATTCCCAAGTGTTTTAAAGAAATTAGTGAGCCCCAAAATACAGCGTGGTACTTTTTGTATAACGAGACACAGATCACCTTAATTCCCAAGTGTTTTAAAGAAATTAGTGAGCCCCAAAATACAGCGTGGTACTTTTTGTATGACGAGACACAGATCACTTTAATTCCCAAGTGTTTTAAAAAAATTAGTGAGCCCCAAAATACAGCGTGGTACTTTTTGTATGACGAGACACAGATCACCTTAATTCCCAAGTGTTTTAAAGAAATAGTGAGCCCCAAAATACAGCGTGGTACTTTTTGTATGACGAGACACAGATCACCTTAATTCCCAAGTGTTTTAAAGAAATTAGTGAGCCCCAAAATACAGCGTGGTACTTTTTGTATGACAAGACACAGATCACCTTAATTCCCAAGTGTTTTAAAGAAATTAGTGAGCCCCAAAATACAGCGTGGTACTCTTTGTATGACGAGACACAGATCACCTTAATTCCCAAGTGTTTTAAAGAAATTAGTGAGCCCCAAAATACAGCGTGGTACTTTTTGTATGACGAGACTCAGATCACCTTAATTCCCAAGTGTTTTAAAGAAATTAGTGAGCCCCAAAATACAGCGTGGTACTTTTTGTATGACGAGACACAGATCACCTTAATTCCCAAGTGTTTTAAAGAAATTAGTGAGCCCCAAAAACAATTGCTGGCTGTGTGACGAGACACAGAAGATCACCTTAATTCCCAAGTGTTTTAAAGAAATTAGTGAGCCCCAAAATACAGCGTGGTACTTTTTGTATGACGAGACACAGATCACCTTAATTCCCAAGTGTTTTAAAGAAATTAGTGAGCCCCAAAATACAGCGTGGTCCTTTTTGTATGACGAGACACAGATCACCTTAATTCCCAAGTGTTTTAAAGAAATTAGTGAGCCCCAAAAAAAATTGCTGGCTGTGTGACGAGACACAGAAGATCACCTTAATTCCCAAGTGTTTTAAAGAAATTAGTGAGCCCCAAAATACAGCGTGGTACTTTTTGTATGACGAGACACAGATCACCTTAATTCACAAGTGTTTTAAAGAAATTAGTGAGCCCCAAAAAGATTTGCTGGCACAGTGACAAGACCCAGAAAATCACCTCAATTCACAAATGTTTTAAATAAAGTTGTAATCCCCAAAAAAACTTGCTGGCACAGTGACAAGACACACATCACCTGAAATCTCCTCTGAAATGCACGCAGAAGCGCTGCGTTGAAACCTTATATAGTGTGCTGCGGGACTTAGCTCTGTGAGCCCATGATTGGGCAAAATTTGCCCAATCAGGACTCTGAGCGGTGATTGGCATAGTGTTCAACCAGTCTTGCACCAGACCTGTGGTCAGGTGCAAGGCTGTAGCCAATTAGGAGCTTCAGGCAGTGGGAAAATGCATTGTGGTCCATTGTGGTCGAACATGCGGCGAACACCCGGAAATGTTTGGGGTTCGCGATCTGCTCGAACAGGCTAAGTTCGGGTTGAACCCCGAACCGTCCGAACCCGAACAGCTCATCCCTAATCCCTATTGGTCATATGTCACCTCAAGCACGTGGCACCCAAGCGTGGGATGTCTTTCCCACGCTTGATCCTCATCTGACATAGATTACAAATAGCAACAGTGCGATCTGCTGCACATTTCTTAAAGAACTCCCAGACAGCAGACGTCCTGTACATGTGCTTTGAGACAACAGCGCTCTACACCTGAGCAGCTGTGACTTCTGTTGCCTTGGACTGGCTACGGTTGCTCATAGAGGACGTTGTGCCTCCTCCTCCTCACTTGACTCCTCTGTTAGATCAGGCACCCAGGTGGAGTCAGTGACCTCATCATCGTCATCACCCCCTATCTTCTCGTGACTGGAGCCAACTTGGCAGTATGCTGCAGCTGCTGGGGCAACATGAGTGACAGTTATTTGTGTGTCACTGGCACCCCCTTCCTCTAGGTTGATTATACTCCCTTCCTCAACCTCAGAGTTTGAATCAGTACTGTAGTTGCTGCGCATCCTAAAGCAGCATGTCACTGTCATTGTAGTCAAACAATTCAGCTGACTCCTTAGTGTATGTTGGTGAGGCTATGGCAGGAGTAGCTGTGGACATGGAGGCTGCATTAGATGCTTTGGCAGCTGAGGTGGACTGTAAACCACTACAAGCCTGGCTGGCAGAGGATTCGGAGGATGAGGATGGCATGGTTAGCCAATCCACCAAATCCTCTGTATGTTGCTGCTGCTTAAGACGGCCAGCACCAGTTAGAAAGGACGAGCGTGCCCCTGCAGAGGATGCACCACGTCCACGATGACCAGAGGCACAGCCTCCCGACACAGAGGCTGCTTGCCCTCTTATCTGTGTCTGGGAGCGTCTGACTGTCCTTTTTGGTCTTTCTGACATGGTGAGTGATATATAGATTAAAGATATACAGAACTCTAATTCAACTCTGTTATAAAAATTGGAGATATGCAGAACTCTGATTCAACAGTGTTATCTAGTTTAAAGATTTCCAGAACTCTGGTATAACTCAGTGAGACACCCTGATAGCTGGCAGCCAGTGACAAGACACAGATTAAAATTTGCAGAAATCTGCTACAAATCTGTGAGACCCCCTGATAGGACACCCTGATAGCTGGCAACAGTGACAAGACACAGATTACAATTCCCAGATATCTGCTACAAGTCTGCGAGACCCCCTGATGGGTGGCAGAGACAAGACACAGATTGAAATTCGCAGAAATCTGCTACAAGTCTGTGAGACCCCCTGATAGGACCCCTGATAGCTGGCAACAGTGACAAGACACAGATTACAATTCCCAGATATCTGCTAGAAGTGAGACCCCCCCAATAGCTGCTGGCACTGACAAGACACAGATTACAACAATTCCCAGATATCTGCTAGAAGTGAGACCCCCCCAATAGCTGCTGGCACTGAGAAGACACAGATTACAACAATTCCCAGATATCTGCTAGAAGTGAGACCCCCCCAATAGCTGCTGGCACTGAGAAGACACACTAACAGAACAATCTCCTCTCAAAAAACACGTGCTGGGGCTGCGAGGGACGCCTTATATAGTGTGCTGTGGGACTTAGCTCTGTGAGCCCATGATTGGGCAAAATTTGCCCAATCAGGACTCTGAGCCGTGATTGTCATAGTCTTGCACCTGACCTGTGGTCAGGTGCAAGGCTGTAGCCAATTACAAGCTTCAGGCCAGTGGAAAAGTGCATTGTGGTCCATTCTGGTGCATTGTGGGCGAACATGCGGCGAACACGCAGAAATGTTCGGAGTTCGACGAACAGCCGAACAGGCGATGTTCGAATGGAACACCGAACAGCTCATCCCTACCCACAGCCTGACCACTTTAAATTTCTAAAGTGGTGCGGGTGTGTAGATTGTCCCTTTAATATTAAAAATTCTATCTGACAGCAGATATATATTTGGAGAGAAACTCAATGGAAATAAAAAAAGAAAGCACATGAGATATTAACGCCTTTCAACCAGTTTTACATAGCTAAATCGTGTAATAAATCTCATTTAGAATAATCATTACTCATTCTGAAGCGCCTTCTGTGACCAACACGCGTGGGTGAAGTTTGTGGACCAGGATAGTCCAAAAACCTGAAAGAGGGGCAGGGTGCTGACCGACGGCCTCCAAGGATGAGGAATGACCAGAAGGAACAGGGGAGAGGGGGTAACAGCATCCTGACTCTATGACCACATATAAATCAAGGGCCTTCATGAAGGCTGATCATTGGTACATTTGAGATGTATACTCACTAACTGGTTGAGCGTTCTGCCTCATTTTATGCATACTCCTCAAATCCACATACTGTACTTTTTTTCGACAATGTCAACTTGACTTGTATCCTGTGTTTGTTGACCATATTACTTCGAATAATTATTATCCATTCTCCATTGTTTCTTTTTTTTCCCTACCCAATTTTTTCTTTCTGTATCCCATATGTTGAAACAAATGTAATAAAAAAAGTTACGTTTAAAAAATAAATGAATAAACAAAGGTGCTCATATAGCTAGAGCAGGGGACAGCAACCCTGGTCATCCATATTTTATAAAACGATACATCCCATGAGACTTAAGTAAATGAACGAGTGACTGAGTATCATGGGTGATGTAGTTATAAAACATCTGGGGGCACGGTTGCAAGGTTACTGACACCTGAGCTAGAATGTCCTTTTAAAAAGGTTCTTTGGTGGCCTGAATCATTTAGAAGGTAGATATATTAGAGCAGGGGTCAGGAACCTTGGCCCTCCAAATGTTTGGGAACAACTACATCTCCCCCGATGCTTTGCTTCTCATTAGGTTGGCTGAGCATCATGGGAAGTGTAGTTCCAACATTTGGAGGGCCAAGGTTGCTGACCCCAGTAGGAGATCATTTTTGAAGGCATATTAAAAGAACCCTCAATGGAGCTGGGATTTTGCAGGTGAGCTCATGTTAGGGGGTGGAAGTCTGCAGACTTGTCTTTCAAACAGCAATAGATAGAGAACTTGCTGTAGTGGCAGGAAACAAATACTGGACAGAAATCATGAATCCTGCTCATCTTAGCAGGCTGAAATGATTTAGGGAAACTTACTAGAATGTCTCTTGAAGATATAACGTTATTGTAATATATTCCTTTTAAAAAGAGGTGATGCAATGGTGTGTTGCCATCTGGATGTGCATCTGCCCATTGCTCCTCAGTGTGTTTAGCCTGGGAGCTCCAGCAGCTGTCAGGACACATCACAGTGCTCTGTGATACATTGTAACAGCCAGGCAGGCTGGCCACTATCTAGCAATGATGATACATTATTCATGTAGTTTTATAGTAGTGTGTGTCTCGGTAGTAACTATTGCTCTCAGGTCCCAATAATAAATAAATACATAATAATAATAATATAAATGATAAACAGCATAGATAGTCTTATGAGTCTTCTCTGTGTGTCTCGGTAATGTGGTCTCCTGTCCAGGAGCAGATGAGATGAGCACAGCCTGGCAGCAGCACTGATTGCTCCCTCCATGGTCCCCATGCATTGGTGATGAGGAGGAGGATGCTGCTGCTGATGCTGAGGAGGAGGATGCTGCTGATGCTGCCTTGGCTTTGCTAGGGGATGCTCCTGCTGTGGCCACACTCCAGTCCTCTCCCTCTCTCTCTCCTAACATGATGATCAAGTTGTCTGCCTCCAAGGTCACCGGGACAAGAAGAAACCCTAAGACAGAACTCCTCGCCCCCTCCTCCTCCCCCTCCCGCAGCCTCTCCCGCACGCAGCTCCCCTCCCCGGAGTGGATGGAGAGGTGATCCTCGCCGCTGACAGCGCCAGACGATGTGGCCGCTGCGATGTGGCCGCTGCCCATGCGGCGCCCGGGCGGCAGTGAGGAGGAGGCGGAGGGCGCCGCCGGCGGGGGGCTCGCTGCTGGTGACGGCGGTGCTGCTGTGCTGGGAGCTGCCGCGAGGCTGCCAGGCGGGCTGGAGCTGCGGGGACCTCCTGTGCGGGGACAAGGAGGGCTGCTGCGTCTTCGGGAATGTCAGCCACACGGAGATCCGCTGCTGCCAGCTGCCCTTCCACACCTTCCTGGACAACGTGGGCTGGTTCGTGCGCAAGCTGTCCGGGCTCCTCATCCTGCTGGTGCTCTTCGCCATCGGCTACTTCCTGCAGCGCATGATCTGCCCCAGCCCGCGGAGGTACACGCGCCAGCCCCCGCGGAGCCGCGGCCCCCGCGGAGCCGCCGGACTCTTCAACGAGACCAGCTCGCAGGACTCGCTGATAGACAGCGTGCGGCGCCTGCCCGAGCACGAGCTGCGGGTCATCTCCTCCCCCACCTTCCTGCAGCTGCCCAGCTACGACGAGGTCAAATACCTGCCCACCTACGAGGAGTCCATGAGGCCCGGGGGCCAGGTCATCCTGCCCGTCTCCCAGGTACCCGGAGGGGAGTGGGACGGAGCCAGCCAGACCCCCCTGACAGAGGACAGGAGGACAGGGGGACCCTGACATCTCTCACCGTCTCTGAAGGACTGCTGCGACCACCACCACCCTGCCTGGACACCGAGGGGGGTGTCACCCCGATTTACAGCATCATGCCCCTTGGTGCTGCCAGCTTCAGCCTCCACATCCCACCTGGCTGAGCTGGGGAGCAGCGCCCACCGCCCAGGCATCCCCCCCCCCAAGACTGATTTATACAACCCCAATGCTCCTACACTTACCCCTTCATGTCTGCTCTCCTGGGCTTATTTCTAAATACCCCCTTAGTGCTCATTCTCCTGCACTTTTCCTAATGCCCCAATAATGCCCCAATAATGCCCATTCTGCTGAGATTATGTCTAAATACCCCTTTAGTGTCCATAGGACCCATCATTTAAATCCCCCCACCTTTGTATCCATTCTCCTAGGTTTATTTCTAAATACCTCTTTAATGGCTAATATCTTGGGTTTATGTCTAAACACCCCCATAGAGTCCTTAGGACCTATTTAAATACCCTCCTTGGCTCCTTTACCATAGGGTTAGGTTTATAAACCCTCTTAACGCTCATTCTCCTGTTTTTATGCAAATACCCCCTTAAAATCCATTCTGCTGAGATTATATCTTCATACACCCTTAGAGCTCATTCCTCTGGATTTATGTCTAAATACCCCATGGAGTCCATAGGGTTTATTCTTTAAATACCCCCAAATAGTGTCCATCTTGGGGTCTTATCCTCAAAATAAATACCCCCTTTGTGTTGATTCTCCTGGGTTTATGTCTAAATAATGCCCACCCCCAGCCCGGGTCAATAGGGGTATTTAATAGAGGATAAACCCTGAGTGTCAGTTCTGCAGCAGCTCATCTAAACATTCTATGCACTCATTCCCATTCGCTGACTTTGAGGTCTATTCTGTGTATGTATCCAATGTTCCCATATGTGCACTTTTTGTAATGTTTATACTCTAAATACCCTCTTAGTGTCCATGCTGTGGTAGCTGTCCCCTGCATACCCCTCTATACGTCTTCCTATACCCCTCTATACGCCTTCCTATACCCCTCTATACGTCTTTCTATAATGTTTATACTATAAAGTGCACCCTCTTGCTGCCCGTCCTGCAATGCCTTCACTATCAGTGGCAGAAAGCTTGTTATACGCTGGATTTCCTATTTCTGTTTATTCTGCAATTACTACATTGCATAAAACTCTGTCTGATCTGCAGTAATGATCTCCTATAGTTCACGTCCTGACTATCCTGCAGCACTATCACCTAAATACTACATACCTGTCTATTCCCCAGCCCTTCTCATCTCCATATCAATATGTCCTGCTATTACTCAAATACTATCAGTGTCTGCACTCACTCCCCCCCCTTAAAATGCCCTCCTGCTGCTGTACCCTATCTCTGTCCGCCAACCTGCAATGCCCCCTTCTAATATTCATGTGACCATAGTATTCATGTATAGGGATCACCTCAGTAGGTTATTGGGGTTCAGTGCCTCCGCAATCAGTAACATTGGAATGGAAAGCATCCCGGTGTTATACAGTAACCGTTTGATTGCCAGGAGGTTACCTAAGGTTAGGGAGCTGGATGCTTTGCACCCATTTCTGGTAAATTTTAGATGTTTTAAAGAATTCTTAAGAGATAACAGCTTTTAATTAAGTTGCTCTACATGGGCTAGGAGTTCTGGCTCTTAGATGTGGGGCGTTCTACTCATTAAGCCATTTATAATCCCTCCAGCTGGGTGACTCGATTTGTCCCATTTGCATGGTGCAGTGCTGTCCACGGTCCATGTTTGTACAGCATCCTTACCTCTGCACCAGCATACTGCAGAATCCTCCAGTCACAGAGTTTATTTAATATTCTGCCTATGTTCCCTAGGATTTCCATCATGCACGTTATTTTATAGCGCTCAATCTGATTCACATGCCCCATTAGGCTTCCCTATGAGATAAGAAATCGTACTTTTTGCAGCACACTGCAAGCTCCCCTGACAGCTGACTGATTAACACTTGTCCGTAGACCGCCGCAAAGCGGCTTTTTTTTCGTCACAGCTCCCACATTTCACACTCATGTCCATGTCTTGCCACGTCTTTACTGTAAATCCCAATTTAATACCATGCACATAGGGACAGCACAGTAAGTCTGGGCTTTTAAATGCCCCCAACGACATCTTCCATGAACAGACTGCCAGCTGTGAATCAGAGCCCCGAAAAGGAAAGAAAATCGGAAAAGAGCAGCTGCAACCTACCACCCATTTCTGTATTTCTTTTTTTTTTTTAATCTGCGTTGAGTTTAAGACTCAGCTGTTTGTCCTTTGCTATAGGAATCGCTGACAGTACCCTGTGTCAGGAGAAAGACTACATTGGTCATTTATAGGATAATCAATAAACTCCTAGATGTTACTTTGCTAGAAACTCCAGAAATAAACAGCGACCGGGTGATACAACGTGCATCACAACACATATTGGTTGATATATACAAGCTATATCGCAAGTGCCTGAGAAAATAAGTTATTCTGCCTACTGTGCTCGTCAACGACTTTGCCCTTCTTCAGGCTCTAAAAAGGCAATTTGGACCTTGAATACCTGGAGTGCAAGAAGGAAGAACTAAAAGGTTCATGGGATCCATTTACCAGGATCACTCCCTGACCTCCATAAACGATGACCATGTCCTTTCGGGCCTTAAAAACCTAGTTTTGTACTTTTACGACTCTACGCTCAAGCCATAGACTTTACCGGGTGCTTAACGAATAGCTGTGGGGGAATTCGGCTGTAAACCATGTCACTGGGTTCTACATGCATATTCTTTTACAAGCTTCAAATACTGGGTTTTATTTGCACTATTTTAAACAAAAAAGATGCAACTCATGTCATCGAAGAATTGATGTGATTTGCTACCGTGGGAGAAGTGTACAGCGATTGTATGGGTAATTCATTTTTTTGGAAGGGGTGGGGTGGGGTGGGTGGATAATGCAAAGCCATGTGAAACACAAGGCCATATTTAATGACATGTCATCCATTAAGGCAGATGACGTCATTGTGTGAGACTAGAGAGTGTCTGTGTCCCTCCAGCAATTTAGACACTTCAACTCTCTTAATTAATTGCCAGCATTTGGTTTTTGGAGATTTATACGTTTGGGGAGAGCACCGGGGCATGCGTTCAGGAACATTGTATTATGTTACGTAGAGATTAAGTGGGGAAAAACTTCAGGTACCAAACAGAGAGATGTTCCTGTCCTTATATGATGAGGATTTATATTCCAGACGTCAGCAACTGTGGCCCTCCAGATGTTTTGGAACTACATCTACCATCATGCTCAGCTACTCTTTAAGTTTATATCAACAAAAGGTGAGAAAATGGTCCCACCTAGAAAACAATCACCTGTCCACGTAGCAAAAGGTGGACAACATTCCCATCAACAGGATTAAACCTTTATTATTATATATACACAAAAACAAAAGAAAATAACCAGTATAACAGGCAACAAGGCCCATTAACTGATGATCAGGGAGTTGCTAGTACTTAATGAACTTTATTAACCGAAAAAACCCACTCTCAGATCCCAAATTTTAAAATACATATACACACACAGCAACGTAGGGTAAATTGTACAACTAACCAAGCATAAATAGGCTGAGTAATGGGCTGACTGGAAAGCACTAAAAGGCACTAATACTGTGTAATAATACAGTCCACATAGGGAAAATAGAGCAAAAAAAAAGGACATACAGCTGTACCAATATTTTCTTGCTCCTGATGAAGCCGACGTGCAGCCGGCGAAACATATGTTGAGCTAATGTCCAACTTTTTATTTTAAAGTTGTCTATGTTGTGTCAGCATCGCTAGGGTCAGGAAAGAATTAATGAGCATGAGCTCTATCAGCATCAGGGCAAGTTTGGGTTGTTCAATCAATTGTGGTGCACTTGAGTGAGCTTAATGGGTTTTTTTGCTCTATTTTCCCTATGTGGACTGTATTATTACACAGTATTAGTGCCTTTTAGTGCTTTCCATTCAGCACATTACTCAGCCTATTTATGCTTGGTTAGTTGTCCAATTTACCCTACGATGCTGTGTGTGTATATGTATTTTAAAGTTTGGGATCTGCCAAGGTTTATAACCCCTGATATAAATGATTGTATCGGTTTGCTCTGATAGGGAATAGCAGAAGTCAGCAACCTAGGTGCCCCAATATGTTGAAGCTATATTTCCCCCAAAGTCTGTTCAACTCTAAGTGTGTCTGAGCATTAAGGCAGTGGTTCCCTACCGCAGTCCTCAAGTACCCCTAACAGGCCAGATTTTAAGGATTACTTTGGAGAAATACAGACTGAATCCTGCAATCACTGAGAAGCAAATCATATCACGTGTGCTGTGCTTCAGATATCTGGCAAACCTGGCCTGATAGAGGTATTTGTGGACTGCATTAAGGGAAAAGTTGTTTCAAAATCTCTTTGGTTTCAGTTTTATTGACCCCTGGCCCAAAGAGTGGCTGGGCATCATTGTAAAGGTTTATCCATATACAGAACAAGGGAGTGTTAGGGTTGTGGATACCTGCTGTAGGCTTCTAGAACAGTGGGGGGGTCAAACTCTGGCCACCCAGATGTTGTAGAACTACTACTCCCATGATCCCCTGGCCATCTACTGCATTCAAAGAAGAAATAATTAAAGGCCATCAAAATATAGGGGGGGGGGGATTTGACATTTGACCTCCTTGTTCTATAGAATATCGGTGTACATATGTCAATTATTACAATGGTGCTAAGGGAACGTTATCTCTTTGTCAGATTCAATGAGGGGCATTAGAAGAGTAGACAATGTGAGGTCTTCATTCAGCACTGTGACATAATCCATTGTGGTGGTCATACAGGCATAATATAGTAACGAAAGTGGCTAGGTGATTCATTTTGTATGTATTTAATAAGACCAGCTTAAGCTAGTGCAAGACGAGCATCTTTGGGGAGCGGAAGGAACGTCCGTGAGAGTGGACGTTCCTTCCACTCGACGCCCCTCTGGCCACCTCGCTGACCGCAGCTAGTGCGCTCAGCGCTGCAAAGCTTTGCAACCTCGTTAACGTGCGTCTTAGCACATCGATGGGGAGGCTTGGATAACAGACGCTTGTTGCGCGTGCATTTCGCGCACGCGCGCAGACGTGCTCGAGCGTGTAATCGGCCCTGTTGCAGCATCACATCGCTGCGACGGACGCCGGTAATCACGTTAGTACGGGCGCACATAGCACGCTCGTCTGATGCCAGCGTTAACTGGAACAGATGAAGGTCTACAAGAGTTAAAAACTTTACCATGTTATTTCTGAGTTCTGACTTAAAGTGCTGTCCAATAGTTCGTTGAGTTTGCCTAGTCTTAATGAGAAATCAAGGGTTCTCAGCCCTTAAATAAAAAATGATATGCTAGAACCATGTAAATGCTTACGGGTGTATACATGCATAGGCCAATTAGGCCTGAGCCTATAGCAGCAGATTGGAGGGACAGGGTTTGTTTCTCCTATTATCCTTCTCTTACATATCGAGTTGTGGGGGTGTATAACAAAGCTACAAAGCAATAAAACTCCCAGCAATGAATCTCTAAATTATAACCAATGTTGCTAGAAATCATTTGGTGTAAATAAGATTTTAGAGTTTTTTCAAAATTACATTTCTATTGACATAAATGGCATTGATAGGTTGTGAATATTTGTCTTAATTTCATGTTTATATACATGTTCATATTTCCTTTATATGGGGGGGGGGCAGGAGAATTTGGAGTGCTTATGGCTTCACCAAGTCTTCATACACTCCTGTTAATACTACATCATGTAGCATCTGGCAGAATATAGAACCGGTAAGTGTTTAGAACTCTAATGCCTACTTTTCAGGTGCAGCCTTCAAACTCATTGGTTTTGCCACCTATTTCTCTCTAAGATCAATCAGCAGTTGTATCGTGCCTCAAGTCTGCCAGATACACCCCAGTCTTTACTGTAGAGATATTCTTACATTAGGCAGAAGTATATGAAATTGTATGTTATTGAATTGTTTAAGCAGTCCATACCTTCTTATATAGGCTTGCCCCTAAAAGCTGCCCTTTGTGTTGAGAACTTGAATTGGGGAAACACTGTTAAACCAAAGTATGACAGCATGTTTTCATGGAGATTAGTTCTTAATATTCAACTGAAAAAAAAAATAAGGGTTTATCAGTATCCCTATTGGGACACGACCTAGGTAATTAACAGAATCTCAATGTCCTGTGATTTTCTGGAGATTTGGCTTGGGACCTGGTTCTCCAGGAATCTCCCTGTAGGAGTACAGGGGGTTCTTTTAATACATTCTCATTACTTACAGGGTTATTCAGAGAGCGTGAAAAGCAGGAGAATGACTGGAGAATGAAAAATTCTAGGTCAAAAACATCCGATTTGGAAAGTGAGATGAAAGGGAGAATTTTTTTGGTTTGGCTATTTTGACCTAGAATTTTTCATTCTCCAGTCATTCTCCTGCGTTTCATGCTCTCTGAATAACCCTGATTGTGTTATGCCTGCGATAATGTTTCTAGATCCAGTACTAGCCTCATATTAGGTTTTCATGCAAATTGGTACCACATGAAAGTGTGACTGTAGTATGCAATGTTTAACCTGCAGCAAGGAGTCAAAACCAGAAACCAGCACCACTACGGGTGGACAAAAACACATTTCAAAATATATCGTTTACGTGGCTGGGTCAGTTCCTGTTTCAGCTGTGCTTTTTATTTGTATTTTTATTAAAAATCAATGGCACGCTTTTAACCAAAAACTTGCTTTCATTTGCTTTTATCAGTGGCGAAAACATGGTTTTAACACTGCATGTATATTTACCTCGTTACAATAGGTGAATGTTCAATCACACACTTCCTGTATGCATTCATGATTTCAACAGCCACAAAATCATGTTCTTTTAACAAATTAAGGCTGGGGGCAGACAAGCGTTTTTGAGCGCAGAAGGAATGTCCGTGAGACTGGATGTTCCTTCCACTCAGATGCCTGTCTGGCCACCTCGCTGAGCACAGTTTGTGTGCTCAGCGTCGAGCTTTGCAGCCCCATTGAACGAGCGTCTAGTGTTTCGACAGGGAGGCTTTCAGCACGTCCACTTGTAGCGCACAATTTGTGTGCGCGATACAGCGTATGGCTGGCCCCGTCGAAGCGTCACAACTCTGCAACGGACGCCGGGAGGCACGTTAGTACGGGCGCACATAGTGCGCTCGTCTGACCCCAGCCTAATACTGCCTGCATTTATAAGAGAAATGTACTTATTTCCAATGGGTTTTATTAAAAAAACCTTCATGTGGAAAGTTGCAAGAGGTCATTTGTTTTTTTTAAGTAGTGGTTGATTTTCATACTTCGTGACCAGATTGGCCATGTTTTCCAGAGCATATATCTTCCAGAAGTGCTCCCATGCAATATGTAGCAATCACCTGCTGCAGGAGTTGTGTTACCAGATCAGCCATGTTTTCCTGGACCCATATTACTATTCCCTGCAGAGAGGAGCACAGGAAAAAGTGCTGCGCTGCAACATGTATAACGCATATGCCGCAGGAAAGAAATCAAGGCTCCTCTCCTGGGATTCCTATACAACATATGAATTCTACACGCTGCAGTGTTGCATTTTTCATGTGCTGCCCATCAGAATTAATAAGTTATCGGTGGCTGGGAAAGCATGGCTGATCTGGCATCTCACTACTGGAGGGAAATCACTTTGCCTTATTTTGTGAACTGCTCTATCTCCTGCGGAATTCTACATACTGCAGGGGAGCACTTCACACATCTTATGCATCCCTGGATATATGTTCATCCCTACCTTAACCCTGCTTTCTAGATCTCTTTTGACCAAACATTTAGGATTCCTAACTTTTATTAACATCGTAGATTGTTTAGCGTTCTAAAATTTTCATTTAAAAATACGGTTTGACTCTGGTCCAGAAAACTTATTTTTGGACACTACTGTATATCCATCATGCTTTTGTGGACACGTATTGCGTGGGATGCAAGACAACATAATCAATTGCTGAGGGTTGGTGGAGGTTGCTAGATCCTCCATGTTTTCTAGACCTATATAATATATTCATGCTGATGAGCAGTACATAGATGTTCTACCCTACAGTATGTAAAGTTGATGTGCTCTAGGTTTGAAATCTAGGATTTGAAACCCTGTGAATTGCCCTGATTAGATAACATTCATTATGGCAGCATATTTATTTATTTATTTTTTATTTATTTATTTATTTATAAAGGATTTTACCAGGAAGGATACATTGAGATTTCTCTCGTTTTCAAGTATGTCCTGGGTTCAAGAACATTGAGTGGTTACAGAAATACAAAATAGTAAAATGCAAGATAATAACATATGCATTATACATACTGCCGGGCAGCCCTTCCCTGTGCTCTTCCTCTACCTGAATATGTAAAACATGGCCGGGAAAACAAGGCAAATCTGGAAAACTTACACAGAAGACGTGACTTGGATAATAATTGATAATTTGAGGCAAAGGTTAACAAAAACACATATCCTGGGACAACTGGTGATTGAAATGGATCAGATTGAGCACTAAAGAGGTAAGATCTTTCACTATTGTACAGGATCAGAGCTGGGATCAAATATGAAATATAAAAACGGGGAGAAAATAAAGGGAAGTATAGGCAGGGTACACAGGGTAAACAAAAATTTCCATCATTTTCAGACTTTGCTAGAATTGGCCATTTTCTAAATGCTTTCAAATCGCAAATATTTGGATTTCAAAATTTGTTAATCCGATTGGAGCATTTTTGTCTGTACACATGTCTAGTTTTCTGCTTTCCAGAGCAGATTCCTATAATTCTTTGTACACTCTGATAGGAGTGTTAAAAAGCTCTCAACCTCCTTAAAACCATAACCTCATGGTTATCCATTTTACTATGGTGATCATCTGCAAATCATTCAAAAGAGGGAGTTCTCATCTATGAAATGGGGAGGGGGGTATTCCCCTTAAATAGTGCACAGCAGGAGACAGAAGCAGCATGATTGCACAACCATCATATTAAAACATTTCCTGCAATCCACAGGACACATATTCTCCTTTTTCATTGGTGATCACCTGCTTCTTAGGGAAACAAGTAAACGCTCATTTTAAAAGAGAACTTTTGATTTTGGCATAAGCTGTCTAAATAGGGAATCTGCGTGGGATTTCGGGGTGCATTTAAGTTTAACCGCAGATTAAGGCTGGGGTCAGACTAACGTTTTTAAGAGTGGAAGGAACGTCCGTTAGAGTGGATGTTCCTGCCACTTGACGCCCGTCTGACGTCCATCTGACCGCCTCTCTGAGCGCAGTTAGTGCACTCAGCGCTGCAAGGCTTGATCCTCCTATGGAGGATCGTGCTTTGCAGCCCTGTCAATGCACGTCCTAGCGCTTTGACTGGGAGACTTTCTGCACGGACGCAGGACGGCCTCTGTTGCGCGTGCAATTCATGTGTGCGCAACAGCGCGTGGCCGGCCCCGGAAGGCACGTCAGTACGGGCGCACATAGTGCGCTCGTCTGACCCCAGCTTAAAGGCTCTTGCATGCTGTTGCCATTCTATAGCATCTGGTCTCCTGCATTAAATAAAAACAAGTGCTATCTCATTAGATAGAGCAGTCTTTTGCCTTTCCAAAGTGGGTTTTATTTTCCTGTATGGCATGAGAAGGATGAAATAGTCAAACTAGAAAATAAGGGTATCAAGCCATCGAATGAGTTTTTCTAAAATTTTGTACAGACTCGCGTGCCGGCTCTTTGTGTAGAATGTCTACCAACAGATCAGATTACATGCATACAAAGTAAACAATGTATCTAAGTAGACAAGTAACAAGGCAAGTGTTTTAGCTACATTCCTCATTGTCACAGTGTGCAGGAAGGAGTGGAATGCAAGCAAGGGACAGGACGTGTCACAGGCATCCCTTGCATTGAAAAGGTTAAAGCAGAGGGCTTCCATGTGCCCTGAATGCTGTCCATAATCTCCTGCTGAACAACCTTTTGATAGTGTGGTTACTGCAGGATGAGCTGGCAGAATCCTAGCTGCCTCTAAATGCTTCTAGTTGTTCAAGCACTGATTTGAGGCCCAATTTCAACTGCGCTGTTACGTATATTGGCCAACTTGTTAATCATAACAGCGTCCGTCGTATTCCTTTTAAGGTTATATTTTATAATTTAAAAAGCGTATAACATCCTCTCACGTATACATTAGACCCCTTGGAGGCTATCACTGTGCAGTAGATAGAAATGAGGGATGTACCGATACTAGTATCAGGCATTTAAACGGGTACTTAGCATTCTGCTAGGTTCCCTGGCTGGCCGTGTCCAAGCGAGTGGTCACCGGCATGTGTAAATTATAACACATAATAGCATTCTGCTAGGTTCCCCAGCTGGCCGTGTCCCAGTGAGCGGCCACCCCGGCATGTGTAAATTATAAAGCACCACTGGGGGCCTGCGACCACGCTTTCGCTAGTCTTTTAAGATCTTGCCTCAATTACCAGAGCCGCATTATAACTTACAGATGGTGGCGGCTGCTCGCTGGTCCGTGGCTAGCTTGGAAACCTGGCAGAACACTATTAGAGCATTCTGCCAACCGGTCCCAATGTGCTTGAGGTCTAAATGTGCAGTGTGTGTGAACGTATCACAGAGCTCCAGAGCAATAAAACTTTAAATTATATTTATTTATTAAAGTGTATATATAAAATATAGTGTATTATTAAAACTAAAATAATTATAACATTAACCTCCCTGGCAGTCAGATTTTTTCAAAATTTTGTGTCTAAAAGCGTTTAAATTTTTTTGGAAAGGAAATGTGGTGTTTTATATACAGTAGTAGGCCTGTAATCCTTAGGAATAACTCACTGAAATCCGTGAAAACAAGAGTCTAGTAAACACACTGAGTCAGATAACATTTGAAACACAAAATAATAATTTATTATCCCAAAAATAATTATCCAAAATAATGGAAATAAATAATATAATCAAAACAAAACCACTGAAATCTTTCAGAAAACAAGGGTGCAATATTAGTGACTGCATACGGCCTCAGTAAACATCCTTGGTATGATATATCGTGAAACATGAGACTGCACATAGTCCAACGTCACAATCAGGACAATGGAACCTGGTTTCCTTTCGGATTTTTTTGCCATTGTCATCCCGCTTGGAGCAACACACCACACACATCCTAGAAGGTGCTGACTTCTTTTCAGTTGGTGGGATTTAGTCCACAAAGTGAATTTAGTCCACAAAGTGACGACCAGTCAGGCGTTCAGGGTTGACAACGCCAACAGCACGACGTCCAGGTCTACTCCCAGCCACCGGCGTATGGTGGTACAGAAGGATACATTCGGAAACCTTCCAAATGAAGTCCGAATGATGGAGGGGCTGGTCACTTCTTTTTTTCAGCAGAATGTAGGCATTCCACAAGCATTGCTCACTTCATAACCTTCAATATTTTCATAAATTGGATAGGCTTTCAGCAAACACTTAAATTATTTATTAGAAAACTGTCACATGACATTGGATAAAAGGTACCAGTAATAGAAAGTACCTTAAAAAAGTATCAGTACTCATAATCGGTCTTAAAAAAAATGGTATTGGTGCATCCCTAATAGTAATGATAAATTTTACTCCTTATGGTCTATTCACAAAACACCGAAATTGCACGCAATTTCTTTGCTTTGATTTTCAAAATGCTTCAGCGCACTGTACTTTAGTGATTCCATTTAAAAAAAATTAACGGAACTCTCCCATTCTCCTAATAGGGGTTTAAACCAATAAAATTCTCTTAAAATGTGTGTAAATAATAAAAAAGGTCCTTTAAAAAAGAATAAAAAGGATGGTACAGAATTTTAAAAGATTGCTTTTTAATAAAATTGGGAATCAAAAGTGTTAACTAAAAAATACAAGGAATACAAAAAGGTGTTCTAAAAAATATAAAACGGTTTTCTGAAAATGAAAGGAATTATTTTATTTAAATTATTTTAAATATTTATCTATTTAAAATTATTTTAAAAAGATATTACGTTTTTACATTGAAACCTATGGGATTCGTCTGTTTAAGCCTGTTGAACTGAGACACTGAAAATCAGGGCATTTCGTCAATATTTCGGTGCAGTATGACGTTCTGTGCATAGATTAACCCTTAATTCTATATGGGACAATTTCAGTGCTGCCGAAGACCCCCAAACTGCGGTAAACTGAACAGTATTTTGCTGTCAATTCACCATTATTTGGCAAATTGACAGCTCTCTGAATAGCCGAACTGTCACGATATTGAACCGTATGATGAAATTCATAGTTCGGAGCAATTTGGTGGCAAGTTCCGAGGTTAGTGAATAACCCCTCTTGCTATATAAGATTATGAACAGAGCATACAAGCATGATGAGAGAACTATGGGAAAGATCATGTTCTCAAAAGTGCTGTTGCAAAATACTTCTAGAGATGTATTCAATAAACATGAGACTGTGGCCAGTTGAGAAATATGATAAATTGAGAACTTCATGTCCATAATCAAGGGGAAAATGGAAAAAAAAATCACTAGATAAGGTATTTTTATAACTTTATTATTAATATACACTAAATCGTGCAGCAGACTACAATCAATGCAATATTTAGTTAATAGTGCCCTTAATCTTTTTTTTATTGCAAAGAGAACAATATTATACTTTTAGCAGGAAATGCTAAAGTGGATTATTTTTCCTTTTCATCTAATTTTGCCAAACCTATGCAATTTCCTTACAGGTTCTCCTCAATTCCCAGTATAGGGAATGACTCATGTATTCTTCATTTAAACTAATCAACCTGCTTAATCTTAACCTAAGGGAATCCGACCAATGCCGTCAGCATTAAACCTGTCGCCGTCTTTATTCATTCAGACTCGTGATCAGACCTATTGAATGCTAAATCATCCTCGATAGGATTTATGAAGCTAGTTTGTTCTTTTAAATGTTAGCTTTTATAAATTATTTATACGGATATGACTGTAATAAGACCGCAAATTTTTAAGGAAAATATTGATTTTGATGGAAAAATAATAAAAAATGATTTGTTCTTTTTTATGCGGAAGTCTTTGATGAAAAGGTAGAAAAGTGATCAAAAATATTGATCGGCAAACCTTAAAGGGACACTCTAGGCAACATGACCACCTAAGCTATTTTAGGTGGTCATAATGCCCGGAGTATGCCGCCCTTTGTCCCCCCTCCCTCCGCTCAGCGGTTCAGCTGAAAATGCTGAAAACAGCTGAGAGAGGCGGAGAAGTTTACTCCGCCCTCCCAGCTGTCAGTCAGCAGAGCGGGAATCATATTTCCCGCTTCTGCCGACTTTTGCCGAGTAGGAGACGTCATCGCGCTTTCAGCGCGATGACGTCTCCTACTCCCCGCAGAAGCTGGCGGCTCCCTCTGAGGGTTAGTGTTGCGCGCATCCTCTTGCGCGCAACACTAATCCTCAGAGGGAGCCGGGAGGAAGCCTGCCGATTGGCTGGCTTATGTGAGAGGCGCGCATGCGCGCTTCTCACGTAAACCAGAAGCCAAGACGCAGCAAGAAGAAGGACGGGAGCGGAAGAGGAGGGAGGTGAGTATAAAAAAAAAAAAAACGCCGCTGGAAACAAGAGGATTTTAAGGTAAGTATTGCGGTTACAAGAAAAAAAAAAGAAAGTTTTATTAAGGGAATAGGGATAGGTTAGGGAAAAAAAACGCGGGGTGATTTTTTTGTTAGAGTGTTCTTTTAAGGCCTGGCCTTGGCTACCATTTTTAATGAGCTTTTTAAACCATCTGCTAGTCAGGTAGCATATTGTCTATAATATTTATTTATTTATTTATAAAGGATTTTACCAGGAAGGATACATTGAGATTTATCTCGTTTTCAAGCATGTCCTGGGTTCAAGAACATTGAAGTGTTACAGTTACAGAAATACAAAGTAATACAATGCAAGATATTAAAAAAAAAAAAAAAAAACAACACAAATATACAGATTAACAGAAAAAATATGTAGGAAATATAGTCACTAGGTTACATGTTTACAGGTGCATTCTGTATTGAGGTATGTTAGTAAGGAGCTTTTGAGTGACTTAAGACTGGGGGAAGATTTGATGATGTCTGGGAGGTTATTCCATAATTGTGGTGCTCTGTAGGAAAATGAGGACCGAGCCACTGTCTTTTTGTATTGTTGTATAGCAAGTAAGGTGCTGGTCCTGGATCGGAGGTTATAGGATGAGGGAGCTGCTGGGGGAAGCAGTCTATTCAGGTAGGGTGGCAGCTTCCCAGAGATGCTCTTAAACACCAGGCTGGAAAGGTGAAGGGTGCGTCTGGATTCCAGCGACGGCCAGTTTAGCTCTTTTAACATGTCACAATGGTGGGTCATGTAGTTACATTGTAGCGCAAAGCGGCAGAATGAGTTATACAATGTAGTAAGCTTATGAAGGTGTGTTTGCGGGGCGGCTGCATACACTACATCTCCGTAATCAATAGCCGGCATAAGCATTTGCTGTACAATCTGCTTTCTTACCGCGGGACTCAGGCAGGATTTGTTTCTGTACAGGGCACCTAGTTTGGGGTAAAATTTAGATGAGAGTTTTTCGATGTGGGGGCCAAAGGATAGATTAGGGTCCAACCACATACCTAGATATTTGAGAGATGTGACTGTGGTCAGCGTGCCATTTGATTTTGTCCCAACACATAGATGGGGATTTTGCAATTTGTGTAGTTTAGGTGCTGTTCCAAAGAGCATCGTTACAGTTTTGTCAGTATTTAAAAAAGTTTGTTGTTTTTGATCCACTTTTCTACCTCTGTGAATTGTTCTTGCAGCACGGCCTCCAGCTGCGGGAGATTTGGTTTGCTGGTATAGATCACAGTGTCGTCTGCGTACATATGTACAGTTGAGGCTTTGCAGACGTTGGGCAGATCATTTATGAATATTGTGAATAGCAGGGGGCCTAGTATTGAGCCTTGGGGTACACCGCAAGTGACTGGGAGTGGGAGGGAGGAGCTGCCAGAAATTGACACATACTGTGATCGGTCGGATACATATGATTGAAACCAGGCTAGCGTGCGATCACCAATGCCAGAGTTTTTAAGTTTTTCTAACAAGATGCCATGGTCTACCGTGTCAAAGGCCTTGGCAAAATCAAGGAAGATGGCTCCAGTTAGGTTTCCTTGTTCCATCCCAGCCTGGATATCATTGCAGACTTTTAGAAGGGCGGTTGTAGTTGAGTGATTTGGACGAAAGCCTGATTGATCCGGGGTTAAGTAGTTCCAATATTGATAATAATCACGTAATTGTGTGTAGACACATTTTTCCAAGACTTTTGACATTACAGGGAGCAACGATATCGGACGGTAGTTGGATACCAAAGTAATGTCACCACTTTTATGGATAGGTACCACTCTCGCTGATTTAGGACTAGATTTCAATGGCTGTATACCAGCTGAACTGATTATAGGGGACCCCTAATGAAAAAGTTTGTCAACTCTTTAAGCATTAGAGGCAGGGACATGCGGTCAGGGGTGGCAGGTGAGGCAGAGCCTCACCTGCCCTTAAAGTGACATTAAAGTAAAAAAATGTTTTCCCTCTCCTCAATGTAAATTAAAGCACTTACCTTAAATGATGTCTCTTTTTGTGATCTTCCTCTTCTTTTCACCCTCTTCTCCAGCGATGCGGCGGGTCTCTCATCTAGCGCTAACACCTCTGGCTCTTCTTGTCCCATGGCTCTTCTTGTCTAGTCACCAGGTGCGTCCCCGCGATCCGGCGTCCATAGACTTACATTGCGTGTCACGGCCGAAAATGGGTACTGCGCATGCGCGCACCCCAAGATCCTTTGCGGCCGCTCGGGCGGTAAAGGACATTCAGCTCGTGAGCGTGCCAGCGATCGGAGGCAAGTTTAAACTGTTCTTGCAACGTTTCTTTTTTGCTAGCAATAGATATATGCAAAAATGTTTTTGACTGCAAATATACTTTAAGGGCTGCAGTCAAACTCACCTGCTCACGTTCTCGGTCGACTCCGTCTGCTACACATTCTTTATTTTTTTCCAGCAGCCTGGCTGAGCCTACGCAAACTATTCTGACATCCTCTCCTGGAGTTCATGGGACCCCATGAAGACTTGCATGAGCCTTGTTCAAGCTAACATACATGGGGCTGTGCAGGGTCAGTGTAAGGACACTGGAAACTATTTGTTCTTGGGGTTCTGCTTGCAGCAAGAGGAGACAACGGATTGCACCATGGTTTGTACTGTAGGACCAGAGGTAACGATGGAACCTTTTGAATGCCTCTTTCTTATGTGATAAGAGATTTTGCTAAAGCAAACTCACTTAACACCAGTTTCTTGTAGCCAGTAAGTTTTGGCTAACTTTTTTGGCTGAAAAAATATATTAAGGTTTGAACCTGGGTAACATATCCCTGTGCATCTGCCTGAGCCTTCCCTTACATCGGGTAAGCTGTGCAGAGAGACGGGACGGGGAGTTGCAGAGTGATAGGGCTGTGCACAGGGCCGGCGCTACCACTAGGCCAACTAGGCGGGCGCCTAGAGCGCAGCACCCGCCTAGGGCGCAGCGGCAGCCGGCCCGACCAATTGTAAAAAAAAAAAATTGTAAACAAAAATGCCCGCGGGGCACCCTGGGGCGGCCGCGTGCTGCAGCCAGCCCCAATACGAGCTGGCGTCACCGCCGGCGTCAAGGAGACGGAGGCGTGGACTTGGTGCTTCCAGCTTCCTGGACCAAGTCCACGCCTCCATCTCCTTGACGCCAGCGGCGACGCCAGCACGCAGAGCATGGCTACAGGAAGGAAGGAAGACAGCGCTGGAGGAAAATATCCATGTGTGAGCTGCTGGGTAAGTATCCTTGTGTGAGCCTGGGGCAAATACCATGTGTGAGCCTGGGGGCAAATACCATGTGTGAGCCTGGGGGCAAATACCATGTGTGAGCCTGGGGGCAGATACCCATGTGTGAGCCTGGGGGGCAGATACCCATGTGTGAGCCTGGGGGCAGATACCCATGTGTGAGCCTGGGGGCAGATACCCATGTGTGAGCCTGGGGGCAAGTATCCATGTGTGAGCCTGGGGGCAAGTATCCATGTGTGAGCCTGGGGGCAAGTACCCATGTGTGAGCTGGGGTAATATTTCCATGTGTGAGCTGGGGCAATATCTCCATGCCATGTGTGAGCTGGAGGCAATATATTCACCATGTGAGAGCTGGGGGCAAATATACCCATGTGAGCTTTTTTTTTTTGGGAGGGTGCAAGTAGTTGGTCTTGCCTAGGGTGTAAAATAGTCCCTGGCTGTGCTAGTCCCTGGCCCTGGCTGTGCAGAGTGAAAAAAAGTGGTGTTACAGAGCAACAGGGTGTTGGGATGCAGAGTGACAGAGGGATGGGCGCAGAATGACATGAGGAGAGATTCAGAGTGATGGGTTTCAGGGTCCGTGACTTCCGGGGTGCAGAGCGATGAGGGAGCGCAGAATGACACAGAGTTGTGCAGGGTGACTGACAAAGGGTTTTTTTTTGTAAATTAAATTTTATTAAATTTCAATGGCATGTTCAAACACAAAGATAGCATTTTAGCATTGTTCAGTTATATATCCGGGTTTTTAGATCACGCAGGATCTGCCATAACATGACAATACATAACAGCAAAAGAAGTATCAATGCAGAGCAAATGTAGAAATCTGAATTAGTGCTCAAAGATCCAGAAATAAAAAGACAAGGACAAAAGAAAGGAATCAATCAACCTGGAAGGGGGGGAGGGAGGGGAATTGGTCAGGTACAGTAGACAGAGGCGAATAATGAGGTGACTAGGTATAGAATGCCTTAGGTCTGTTAGTCTCGGTGTGCGTTCATTATGGCTCTAAAAGTGGCAGAGGACGAGATCAGAGTCCACCTGGACCAGATTGTGGAATATAACTCGGACTGATCCGCTGAGGTAAGTATCAGTTGTTCTAGGGAGTGGAGGTCCTCCATCCTAGACCGCCAAACTGATAGGGGGTGGACAGATAATTTGTCTCCATTACAGAGGGATAACACTTTTGGCCACATTGAGAATTCGAATCAATACAGATCTTTTATATGTTCGAGCGGATATCGTAGTGTGGTGGAGGAGCATCGACGCAGGGAAAAAAGATATTGGGGGGGTCAACAAATTCAGAGGTGACCGCATGGATGGTCTTCCAGAAGGGTATAAGAACCGGACAGCTCCACCATATGTGAAGCATAGTACCTTCATCCCCGTTACATCTCCAGCACGTTGGGGGTATGTCAGAGAACATCTGGCTGATCTGCGTGGGCACCCTATACCATAAAGTTAAAACCTTGTAAGCTGCTTCCTGTACCCTGCTGGCCACGGAGCAATGGTATGTGAGATCTAGAATTTTACCCCATTGGGATTCCGAAAGGGACATATCTAGCACCATCTCCCAGCGTCCCATAAATGGGGCCGGAGTGTCCGCAGCCGCAGTTTGAAGCAGAGCGTAAATATGTGAAATACCATGAGCCAGGGGGTCAAGCAGTATGCATTAGCACTCAAATCCGTTAAGTTGTCTAGTGAGTCTGTGTTGTTGCGGGATACCTCGTAGGTAGTGGCTAGGGATGAGCTGTTCGGGTTCGGACGGTTCGGAGTTCGGCCCGAACTTTGGCAGTTCGAAAGTTTGCGAACTTCGAACTTTTTGGGGGTGTTCGGTTCGAGTTCGAAAAAAAAGAAATTTTGAAAAAAGTATAGAAAATGCTTAAAAAAAAAAATCTAGAAATAAAGAGACTCTTTACTGCAGAATATTATAAGCAACGGTTTATTAGATATTGAATTAAAAACGAATGTGTACGTGGAAAGATTATCAACTCTAAATGACCTCTGTTCACAAACGGGCATAACACCAGGTGTTTTTAGTCTGGTAATCAATTTGATACATTGTACACTATACTGAGGGGGTGGGGTGGTGTCTGCTTCTGATTGAGATTTGAGAATTAATTTCCCTCCTAAAACATCCTAATATGCTGCATTTAACTGGTGTTTGAAAAAAATTCTAAATAACATCTAAAGCAATGTTATTTTTCACCTCGGGATTAAACATTCACACGGTTATTCAGAGACCGGTGAAAAGCAGGAGAATAACTGGAGAAGTGAAAATTCTAGGTCAAAATAGCCAAACCAGAAAAAGTCTCCCATTTATCTCACTTTCCAAATTGGCTATTTGGTCTAGATTGTTCTCTTCTCCTGTCAGTTCTCCTGGCTTTCACCTCTCTCTCAGGGTTGTTCAGAGAAAGGTGAAAACCAGGAAAATGGCAGGAAAAGAGAACAATCTGGACCAAATAGCCGATTTGGAAAGTGAGATAAGGCTAGGGTCAGACTAACGCATTTTTCACAGCGACCGAAAGTGCGTCCGAATGCATTGCCGTATTTGTTCACGGAATGCGTGAAAACAGTCATACGATGCGTATTTTTGTGCGTGATTTTTTACGGATCCAAACCAGGAAACTTTGGGTGTCTGGACGTTATGTTGGCCGGACATGAGCAGGGTCTGACGTCTCCAAATCACGCACACACGCCGCTAGTGGACGCAGCGCACTCTGCACGTCCGTACTAGCGGTTCTGCGTTCTCGAAAAAATGCGTTCATTTTCCACTTGCGTTGCGCAGCCGGACTTTCGTGCGACTGTACTTCGTATATTGGCCGTCATTTGCTGCTAGTGCGGCCGTGATTAAGTGCGCCTAAACGCACGTTAAAAATTCGCTAGTCTGACCCTAGCCTAAATGGGAGAATTTTTCTGGTTTGGCTATTTTGACCTAGAATTTTCCATTCTCCAGTCATTCTCCTGCTCTTCACCGCTCTCTGAATAACCCTGCCAGGGTTATTCAGAGAAAGGTGAAACTCAGGAGAATGACTGAAGAGAAAATTCTAGGTCAAAATAGCCAAACCAGAAAAATTCTCCCATTTATCTCACTTTCCAAATCGGCTATTTGGTCTAGAATTTTCCATTCTCCAGTCATTCTCCTGCTTTTCACCGCCAAAAAAATCAGTAAACTTTTTCTGCGTGTCCGAAAATGTCTCCTCTTTTCATACAGGTTGCCGCCCCAAGCAGTTGTTTATGGATAGATTAAAGGAAAAGCATTTACCATCATTTGAAACGTCATTTTTTGGTTTTTACATTTTTCTATACATCCTAGAAATCCGCCACTTCACGGGCAGGTTATGGGGACCTCCTAGGCACGATATTTGAAGGAATTTTTCGTTTTTATTTTTAACCCTTATTTCATGGAAAACTCACTGTCCCTTTAAAAACTTTTTTTTTTTACTTTTTGACCTTGTTTCCTGTCCCCCAGGGCACTACCCGGACCCCCATACACCTTTTATGGCAAATATCTAGCATATATGCCCCATATATGCCCTCTTGGAGGGCACTCAAAAAACCGAATTTTCAGCCTCATTGACTTGCATTGAGTTCGGGTTCGGCTCCGAACCAAATTCGGGGAGTGTTCGGCTCATCCCTAGTAGTGGCACAATTGACTATATTTAAAACTGCGCTAGAAGGGTGGTGATCCAGTTGTGTATAATTCCCTTAATGGTAGAAACCCTGTAGTGCGCAGTATGTGATGTACTCTCGGGACCTCCGTTGAGAACAAGTTGCAGAAGGTCCGTGCTTGCAACCCCAAGGTGAAATCTAGTTGTGCACAATTGGTAGCAGGGGGGATGGGAAGTGAAGAGGGAGAAGGTTTTGGAGGCAAGACGCCAAATGGTCATGGTGGCCAGTGTATAAGGGGATGTAATGGGATGTTGTTTATCCTGAAAGGTTGGGAGCCATGGCAAGGTGGCCAGGGGTACCCCTAGTGAGTCTTGTTCCACTTCTTTCCATTTCTTCCTGACCCCCGGTTTTGACCAATCTAGAATACAAAGCAGATGACTCGCTATATGGTAGCATCGGAAATCAGATACCGCTAAGGCTGCTGTCAGACGAGCGTAGTGTTCACGTCCGTGATTGCGCCTAAAAGTACGTCCGTGATAGCATGAAAGAAAGTCCATTGGAGCCTGACACACGAAGTACGTCCGCACTGAACTGCGGACGCATGACGGACGCTGCAAACGGACGCAGGTTAGGCAAGAACGTAATACTGCTAGAATGGACGTGCGGAGTGCGCCACGTCCATAACGTCTGCATAGCTTTGTGTGTGAGTGATGGAGCATGGTCAGACGGACTGCATTTATACGTCCAGCATTTTTGACGGACAGAATGTTTTTTCATTGTAATTTATTTTTCCCTCCTACATCTGTCAAAAATAACTTCAGTGAAAAAACGGACTGTGTGGCCACTACTGCGTCATCCATACTGACGATGTCCGTACTGCACGGACGTACAGTCCGTAGAAATCACGCTCGTCTGACCCTAGTCTAAACCTCCCTGTGATTTCTGTCGGGTGAGTATGTCAAAGCGTAGCCTGGGAGTTTTGCTTTCCAGATGGATTTTATTAACGCTGATTTAACCCCTTAAGGACGGGAGTAATTTTACAAGTTCGGCGCTGTTTCGAAGTAGACGTTTGCTGAGCTCATTTTGACGGTTTTAAACGCAGTTTTAAGTCACATATTATTGTACCACCCAGACAAATTATATATCGTTCTTTCCGGCAGACTTGGCAGATTGATAATATATCATTATTATATGTATACGTCATGCCCTATGAAAATGCTATAACAGAATTGTAAAAAAAAATGTGAATTTTCAATAAAATTTCAATCATCCACAGTGTGTAAAGTGGTTTATTTTTGCATTTTATTACCTGAGCCTTTGCGGATATATTCTATGGGGTAGACTTGTTAAAAAAAATTGAACTTTTTTGTTTTTGGGGGAGAAATTATGTGATTTTAGCTAAACCCCCCCCAAAAAAAATCATTAGTGAAGCATCATTGTTCACATTATAACTGAAATGTGAACAATAGTGTTGCATTAAAAAAAAATAAAAAAAGCATGTTTTTATTTTTTATTAATTTTTTTTATTATTTTTATTTTCTTTACACTTTAATTTTACTAGTAATATGATCATGTTTGATATCATTCGAAAGGCCATGATCAGGCCTTTCAAATGATACCCTACATGACCCCCTAGCTGTCACCGATCATGAGATAAAGGGGTTCAAAGAACCCCCCTATCTCCACCATGGGATTTCCTTAGGAAATCCCTTGGCAGCTAGGGGTTCCCTGGTTAACTGATGTCATCGGGCCAAGCCCAATGATGTCAGTGGACGTGGGGAGTCCCGGAGGTGAAAAAGGCTGTGAAAAAGGTTGTGACCTGGCATCGATTGGTGCTGGGTCACAGCCTTGCCATCAAGGGGTTAATGCCATACATCCCTGGAAAGGCCAGGCTGTGCCCTTTCCAGGGATGCCTGTCATTAGCTGATAGCCCCCGGCGATGGGGAGATAGAGGGATCCAAAGGATCCACCCTCCAGGCGCTTCCCCTGCTCCGGCTGGGAGGGGACGCCTGAAACTGACGTCATCGCGTCCGGCGCGATGACATCAGTGCGCCGGGTGGCGCCAAAAGTGCCGGTCTGACTCCGTAGGAGTCAGAGCAGCAAGGGAGTCGCCGGAGGAGGTGAGTATCCGCCGCCGGGGGGCTGCAGACGCCGGGGACGTACAGTTACGTCCTGCGGCGTTAAAGCCCACCTATTGCAGGACGTAACTGTACGTCCCGCGGTGTTAAGGATTGCAAAAAATTTCCTGGGTAAAGGTATGGGTATTGTTTGAAAAAGGTATAGTAGCCGTGGGAGAAGATTCATTTTAATGTTGGCCACTCGCCCCAACCATGATATATGTGCATAGTTCCATTTGGAAAGGTCCCCTTGTAATGTGTAGTGCAAAGTTGTCTCCGTAATTCTCCATGGGGTCCGCGTTTAGCCAAATCCCTAAATACTTTATTTTCGTGAGTGAGATTGAAAATGGGAAGTGTTGAAGAGTTTGTGGGGCGTGTGTGTCTCCCTTAGATACACTCAGGATATGGGATTTGCCATTATTAATTTTCAAGTTGGATAAGGCCCCGTATTCCCTGAAGGCTGACAAAATGCAGGGCACAGACACTCTCAGGTTCGTCACGAAGAAGAGCAAGTCGTCAGCGTATGCTGCAATTTTGTGTTGCGACATGCCTGTAGTGGGGCCCCTGATGTCTGGGTTATGTCTGACGGCGGAGAGAAAGGGCTCCAGGGACAAAATAAAAAGCAATGGGGACAGGAGCCAGCCCTGTCTGGTGCCGTTATGTATTTTAAAAGACTCCAAGTAGACCCCATTCACACAAAGCCGGGCCGAGGGATCCGCGTATAAGGCCTGGACCCAGGTCTGCATATTCGGGCCCAGCCCCGTGTGCGCGAGGAAAGCAAACAGAAAGTCCCAATTGACCCTATCGAAGGCCTTCTCCGAGTCAGTAGATAAAAGAAGGAAATCCTCACCCGAAGATCGGCCTCGATGGATCAGCTGTAGTGCCCTAATCGTGTTGTCTTTCGCTTCCCTCCCCGGAACGAACCCTACCTGATCGCAATGAATCAAATTAGGGATGTGTGGTTGAAGGCGCGTAGCTAAAATCTTTGCGAAGAGTTTAGTGTCCGCGTTGAGTAACGATATCGGTCTATAGTTCACACAATTAGTGGGGTCCTAACCCTCTTTCGGTAGCAAAGTGACATTGGCCATTAATGCCTATGTGGGAAGATTATGGCCTTGGGTCAGGGCATTTAAGGCTTTCAGGAAGTGTGGTATGAGAACTTTACGAAAAGTCTTATAGTAACGGAGCGGGAGGCCATCTGGGCCGGGACATTTGCCTGTTTTGGATGATTTGAGGGCAGCTGATAATTCCCCTTCCGTAATAGGGTCCTCCATGATCGCTGCATCTACCGTAGAGAGTTTGCGTGTGGAGTGTGTGGAAAGGTATGCCTGTATCTGGTCAAGTAGTGTCTGTCTGGCTTGGTCCGTCTGGGGGCCTGTAAGGGAGTATAGTCACAGGTAATATGCTCATAAAGCAGTCATGATTTGTGTTGGCATGTGTTTTGGTCGACCCTCTCGGTCCCGTACGCAGACAATATATGTGGCAGCCCGCTTTTTAGCTATCATTCGCGCCAGAAGGCGGCCACATTTATCCCCGTGAGTGTGGAAAAAGGCCTTTGTTTGAAGACATGTGCGATGGTGTAGCGTGTTCATAAGGTCTGCCAGGGAGCGTCGCAGGGTCATGAGCGTGGTCAGGTGTGCCGGGTCAGCATCCTGTTTAAGTAAGCGTTCAATGTCGGAGATCTGGAGTACCAAATCACTTATCTGCGTGGATCTTTGTTTCTTAAATTCTGCCCCTTAATGTAGTGGCCTCTAACTACGCATTTGTGCGCTTCCCAAACCACGGGGGCGGGTGTGTCCGGGGTCACGTTTTCAGCAAAATAGGTCTCAAGCACCTGCTCGCTGTCTTCCACAAGGGATTCATTAGCCAAAAAGGAGTAATTTAAGTGCCAGGAGAAGGGAGCCGGGCGGTATAGTGGGGACGTGAGGGTGATGTAGATTGGAGCGTGATCTGACTGCTGGGGTTGAGAGAACAACGTGTAATCTCTCTCTTCAGGATGTTGTGCCCTCCAGCAGTCCACCAAACGAGAAGAGTGTAGTGTTTTGCAGATGGATCTCAAAATGTGTAGAGGGTGAGAGGTGGTGCCCTTGGATGTGTCAACTGGCGGAGCTAAGGGGATATTAAAGTCCCCCTCTAAAATTAGGGTACCTTCCGCAAAATCCATAACCTTGCGGAGGCTGGCGGTAATAAGCGGTGTTGGGCTTTATTCAGGACGTAAAGATTAGCGAACGTATACAATGGGTTGGCTATGTGTCCCTTAACCACCAGCAGTCTCCCCTCTCCATCCGTCAGAGACACCGTGCTTGTAAAGGGACGTTAAATGCGTTTATGAAATAATAAAGCCGTACCTTTTAGATTTTGAAGTGGTGTGGTTACTGTAAAACCCAACCGGGAAGTGTGAATCAGTCAATTTGGGGTGAGTGTCTCCCCTGAAGTGTGTTTCTTGTATGCATACTACTGACGCCTTGCAGCTCCTGAAATCACGTAATTCCCGAGAGCGTTTTTCAGGTAAATTAAGCCCTCTTGCATTTATAGACATGATCGAGAGATCCTGCGGGAGAGACATGATAGCCTAGTTATGGAGGGCGGATGATATGAGTACTGTACGAGGGGTCGAAGGGGAGTAGGGGGGTGGTGAGAAAGTGGATGAAAAGTGTGAGATGAAACAAAAACCTATTTACAACGGAGAGGTAGGAGTGACAGTGCCCACTGGCAATCCGTGAACCGGCTGTCGCCAGGAACACGGAGCAGAACACTACGGTGTCACTGCACCTCGGTAAGGGGGGGGTCGTGGATCACCTCACCACGGACTACAGCGTCAAGGTGTTAACTACCTCAGAGGCGGGTGTATTCCCACCCGTGTGGAACACTGAATTGAAAAAGCAAAAATCGGTGTTAGTCGTGCGAACAATGACTCAGACGGAGATTAACCTTGGAAAGCTGTAAACAATATAGAACGGAATGCACGGCATGTCTAGAATATCTTGCGAGGAAGGGGATCGCAGGAATAACGACCGGATAGAACCGCCCCCGTGCCCTAGTACACCCCCAGTACCTGATGGCGGATGGGTTACGAACAATAAGTAAACAAGCAGCAATAAGTGCCTCGCCTTAAGGAAAGGCAATGGGTGCATGACCTGCAAAAGAGGGCAAATGGCAGTAAGCGAGTGCATCAATACAATACCAATTCCGAGCTGTCATTGATGTCAAAAGGCATCCAGAGCAGTTCAAAGGCTATTAGTGTGTGTCCTGTATAAAAGCGTATGGCACTGGAGTCGTATGACCACACCGTACCAATTCATTGGTTAGCACTATCCACCTGCCGTCCGGTTCGACCACATCGGGGTGCACCGTTGCACGGTTCGGTAGAAGAGGCGAGGAAGAGCGTAACCAAACAGGATCCGGTAGTTAAGGAACAAGGGAGCAACCTCACTGCAGGTAACGTTTTCATCGAAAGTGTTCCATGGTATTGCTCGGTAAAAGAGGTTAGAAAACGCGTAGCCAGAAATGTTCCGGTGCTTGTATAACGAGAGTCCAGCCTCAGTGCAGGCAGCCTTGTCACCCCAGAAGGCGAAGCCCCCGGCTGGAGCATGGATGTTAGAATGAGTAAAAATCCAGGCCAGGATCCGCAATAACACCGTCGCCACCTGAAGCAATCAGCAACGTCGGACCAGGGGCACGGCGATCCGGTCAAGGTGCAGAATATAATGGACAATCCGGTCCAATCATAGAACACGGTGGATTATGCTTGGGAACCCAAATGCCTCCCGGCTTGGGCTTGCTGCCGTTGTGGTCGAGGTGGTAGGGGTCTCTGACGTAAGAGTCGTGGACCAGCGGAGTACACTTGCAATGGGTCAGGCCAAGGAAGGGTCAATGCAGGCAATTGTAGTTCATCTAGCAGCGTGTTCATGTCGTCCATGGTGCTAATCAAATAAGAGCCTTGAGGCGTGTGCACCAACAGCCCCGTGGTTATATGCCAGCGGTACCTCAGGTGTTGGGTTTGCAACAGACTTGTGAGAGGTTAAAGAGCTCTCCGGTACGCTAAGGTTGCCGGTGAGAGATCCGGGAACAATTGAAGCGGGGAGCCTTCATAAGAAATCTGATTAACCTCCCTGGCTTTTGTCAGAATGTCCTCTTTGAGTCCATAGTTCGCTCGACAACATATCACATCCCTCGGGGGGGCTCCCGGCGGACCTTTTCAGCTGTAGGGCCCTATGAGCGCAGACAAATTCAATAGGTGATGTGGCGTCATGTTCCAACACATAGTTAAAAATGACCGTTAACGCCTCGCAGAGGTGCAGTTGTGGATCCTCACTTTCTGGGAGTCCACGCAGGCGTAAATTACTACGTCTCCCACAGTTGTCTAAGTCCATGATGTGTAAAGCCATGCTGCGCATCTGGGTCTGCTGGGCATCTACCTGCTCCGTGGTCTTAGCGTGGGCAGTGCGGGATCGATCACATTCTCAAGGACAAACCAAAGACTCTATCTTTGTCTCTGTGTTTGCATCGAACTGCAAACAACAAAAAACAGAAACGGAATTCACAAAACTAGGACTGGTATCACTAACCGGTGCACAGTACTTTGAGATGGCTGATTCTCAAATGAGGACCAGGTCTGAGGACATGTTATCAATAGGGATGAGCCGAACACCCCCGAGTTCGGTTCGCATTCGAACTCGAACTTTTCAAAAGTTCGAATTTGAACACGAACTCAATACAAGTCGATGGGACTCAAATTTCGATTTTTAGAGTGCCCTCCAAGAGGGCATATATGCTAGATATTTCCCATAAAAGGTGTATGGAGGTCCGGGTAGTGCCCTGGGGGACAGAAAACCAAGGACAAAAAGTTTTAAAAAAAAGTTTTTAACCACTTCAAAGCGGTGGACGCGCTGAGCGCGTCCAACCGCATTGGTACTTGGCTGCTGAGCGCGTCCTCCCTTTGCAGCCCGCGATCAGCCGGTATTCCAGCTGATCACTCGGCCCCCCCGGTGCGGGCTGACATCATCGATGTCAGCCCAACCTCCGGGACCCCGGCGGGCACGATAGTCATTGCGTGGGCAGTGCGGGATCGATCACATTCTCCCTCCAAAGTCTCAACCCGTGCAGTAAGGCCCTGAATATCTGTTCTTACGTGTTGTAGTTCCGTCAAAATCGATTGCCAAAGCTCTGCGTTAGCCTGGTGTAGGTCAGATCGTGTGGGGAGATTTTTCAACAAGCAGGCCCAGTACGGAGCCTCCGGGTCCGCCGATCTGGCCTCTGACATGGCCGGTGAGGGCGCCCGGGATAGCAATGTAGGAGAGGTCGGGAATTCGGCCTGGTCTGGTGGAACACTTCCAGTTTCAGCGGCCGGGATCACAAATCGGCGGAGAGATGGTGTCTCCGGTAGTTTTTTCCCCTCCTGCGTCTTCTGTGTGCCTGTCCCTTTGCTGATGTCGCCAAAAAATAAAGTGTAGCCGGCGTTATAAGTTAAATCTCCTCAGAGCCTCCGCACTAAGCAGCCATGTCTGACGGCAGCCAAGCCACGCCCCCCTGACAAAGGGGTTTGTCTGTGTCTGTGTTTGTTTCATGGGGTAGTGTACAGTGATGGGTGAGAGCAGCATAAAGAGGGATTCAGGGTCTGTGTTAGAGGGCGGTTGTATTAGTGTGACTGTAGGTTGCAGAGTGACAGGTAGTACAGAGTGACAGTGGGTCCAGGTTTTGTGTGTTAGAGTGACAGGAGAGAGGTACAGAGTAATGTTGAGACGCCGAGTGACAATGGGGGTCATCAAAGACTGTGTGTATGTGTTAGCATGTGTGAAGTGGTCAGTGACTGGGTCAATATGTGTGTCAGAGTTTGTGGGGGAAGGGTCAGGGTGTCTGCATGTGCGACTCTATCTTTGTCTCTGTGTTTGCATCGAACTGCAAACAACAAAAAACAGAAACGGAATTCACAAAACTAGGACTGGTATCACTAACCGGTGCACAGTACTTTGAGATGGCTGATTCTCAAATGAGGACCAGGTCTGAGGACATGTTATCAATAGGGATGAGCCGAACACCCCCGAGTTCGGTTCGCATTCGAACTCGAACTTTTCAAAAGTTCGAATTTGAACACGAACTCAATACAAGTCGATGGGACTCAAATTTCGATTTTTAGAGTGCCCTCCAAGAGGGCATATATGCTAGATATTTCCCATAAAAGGTGTATGGAGGTCCGGGTAGTGCCCTGGGGGACAGAAAACCAAGGACAAAAAGTTTTAAAAAAAAGTTTTTAACCACTTCAAAGCGGTGGACGCGCTGAGCGCGTCCAACCGCATTGGTACTTGGCTGCTGAGCGCGTCCTCCCTTTGCAGCCCGCGATCAGCCGGTATTCCAGCTGATCACTCGGCCCCACGGTGCGGGCTGACATCATCGATGTCAGCCCAACCTCCGGGACCCCGGCGGGCACGATAGTCGTCATCGCGCATGCGCGATGACGTCTATTTCAGGCACCCCCCCCCCCCGCTATTGCAGGGAAGGTGCCTGAAGGGGAAGGGGGTGGGTCCTTCAGACCTCTCCCCCTCCCCATCTGTGCAGGCCAGCGATTAAAGACAGGCACCGCCTGGAAGGGCACAGCCTGCCCTTCCAAGCGGCGGCTGTCTTTAACCCCTAGGGGGCTGGATCGCGATATGGCACCAACATGCGCCGTATCGCGGTCCCCTCCCGGAGCTGGCCGACATCTCGGATGTCGGCCAAGCTTCCGGGATATCCCCCTAATGACTGGCGTCATCGCGCAGAGCGCGATGGCACCAGTTTTTAAATGAACCCCTTGCTGTCACCTATAGTGGAGATAGGGGGTTCCAATGAACCCCCTATCTCCCGATCCGTGACAGCTAGGGGTTAATGTTAAAAATAAAAATAAAATTAAAAAAAATTAAAAATTAAAAAAAAATTAAAGTTTTTTTTTTTTTTTTTTTAGATTTATTAGTGCAACAATATTGTTCCCATTTCAATTATAATGTGAACAATGATGCTGCACTAACGATTTTTTCTATTTGGGGAATTTTCCCCAAAAAAGTAACGATTCCTCATTTCTAATTTTTTTAACAAGCGCACCCCATAGAAAATATAACCGCAAACGATCGCATTTTAAAATGTGAAAAAAAACACTTTACACATTGTAAATTATTGAAAATTCAAATTTTATTGCATTTTTTGTTATAATATACAGACATGACATAACGTATACATATAATAATGACATATTATGAATCTGCACAGTCTGCCGGAAAGAACGATATATAATATGTCTGGGTCATATATTAAAATAAGGCTTCAAAACGCGGTTAAACATGATGAGCGAAACCAGTAAAAATGAGCTCAGCACAGGGGTGGGAAAAGGCTCAGCAGCGAAAGGATTAAAGGGACAGTGAGTTTTCCATGAAATAAGGGTTAAAAAAAAAAACGAAAAAATTCCTTCAAATATCGTGCCTAGGAGGTCCCCATAACCTCTAGGATGTATAGAAACATTTAAAAACAATGTCCGGGTCCGGGTAGTGCCCTAGGGGACAGGAAACAAGGACAAAAAGTTTTAAAAAAGAAGTTATTAAACCCCTTCACTGCTGACACGTCCTCAGTTACTCCCGTTGTATGTTGAGGAGGACGTGTCCCACACGTCATCAGCTTTGCGGGGCCCCCGGCGGAGATACTCACCTCTCGGTCCGGGGTCCTGCGGCATTCTGACTTCCACGTCCTCAGATGCTGAAGTCAAGCTCCTTCCGACGTAAATGACGTCATCGCGCCATGCGTGATGATGTCATTTCCAGGCGAACTCCGGCAATGCCGGGAGATCGCCTGGAAGGGAGGGGGGATCCGTTCGGATCCCTCTCCCTCCCGATCGGGAGGTCCCACAAAAAAAGCCAGGCACCGCTTAAAAGGGGAGAGTCTCCCCTTTTAAGCGGTGCCTGGCTTTAACCCCTTAGGGACCGGGTCGCACTTCAGCACCTTGCGGCGCCGAAGTGCGGCCTAGCTCCGGCTCCACCCCCGGGTCCCCCCTCACTGCCTGACATCCTCACGCATAGCGTGATGACGTCAGATAGCCGGGGAACCCCTAGCTGCCCGGAATCCCCTGGTGGCAGAACCGTGGCAGCTAGGGGGTCATGGAGGGTGTCAATTGAAAGGCCTGAGCATGGCCTTTCGAATGATACCCAACATGACCAGATATAAAGTAAAAAAATTAAAATAAAAAAACATGTATTTTTTGTGTGTTATTTTTATTAATGCAGCAATATTGTTCACATTTCAATTATAATGTGAACAATGATGCTGCACTAATGATTTTTTTCTATGGTGTGTGTTTGCTAAAAATCACATAATTCCCCCCAAAAAATTTAATAAGTCCCCATTTCTAATTTTTGTACAAGCGCACCCCATAGAAAATATAACCGCAAATGTTCATGTGATAAAAGGTGAAAAAAAACACTTTACACACTGCAGATGATTAAAAATCCAAGTTTTATTGCATTTTTTGTTATTATATACAGGCAGAACATGATGTATACATATAAAAATGATATATTATGAATCTGCCGAGTCTGCCGGAAAGAACAATATATAATATGTCTGGGTCGTATAATAAAATGTGGCTTCAAATCACGTTTAAACATGATGAGCGAAAGCGGTAAAAATTAGCTCAGCACACAGCGGTGAAACTCCTCAGCAGTGAAAGGGTTAAAGGAACAGTGAGTTTTCCATAAAATAAGGGTTAAAAATAAAAACGGCAAATTCCTTCAAATATCGTGCCTAGGAGGTCCCCATAACCTGCCCGTGAAGTGGCGGATTTGTAGGATGTATGGAAACATCGCCATCACAGACCCACACACGACACCTAGCACTCCCAGTCTGCATACAATTGTATCAAATTCATGAGACCGGACTATTTAGAAGCACATGTTATTTCCAAACACTAATTAAATTACGCCGTTTGAGAGCACAGGTCATTTAGAGGTGAGAATCTTTGCACCTAGACATTAGTTTTTAATTCAATATCTAATAAACCGTTGCTTATAATATTCTGCAGTAAAGAGTCTCTTTATTTCTAGATTTTCTAGTATTTTTTTTAAAAAAAATTCGAAATCGAACCGAACACGTCAAAAAGTTCGAAGTTCGCGAACTTTCAAACTGCCGATGTTCGAATCGAACTCCGAACTGATCAAACCGAACAGCTTATCCCTAGTTATCAAGCTTGATGAAAGTCCTTAGATAGGACCAACAATATTGCAATTTCCAATAAAACCCTGCTCCTATTTATTTATTTATTTGCAAAGTATTTTACCAGGAAGGATACATTGAGATTTCTCTCGTTTTCAAGAACATTGAAATTTTTACAGTCGTTACAGAAATACAAAGTAATAAATGCAAGATATTAAAATAAAACACAAATATACAGATTAACACAGAAGATAAATATGTAGGAAATAGTCACTATGTTACATGTTTACAGGTGCATTCCGTATCGAGGTATGTTAATAGAGATCTCTTAAGTGACTTTAGACTGGGGGAAGATTTGATGGCGTCTGGGAGGTTATTCCATAACTGCGGTGCTCTGTAGGAAAATGTTGATCGAGCCACTTTCTTTTTGTATTGTGGTATTGCAAGTAAGGTGCTGGTCCTGGATCAGAGGTTATAGGATGAGGGAACTGCTATTTGCAACATACCCACCTGATGTGACCGGTTCTTTCTTTGGTTGTAAGGATACAGTGGGCTGGCTACCTACAGACCTTGGTCCACTCACTCCAGGTCAAGTATATAGGCGTGTGCTGCTCTTTTTTTCGATTCTGAAGAGTCTTTGCCTATGTCTGTGAGTGTGTATTGTCATTGTCTGTGTCTTTGCATCTGTCAGTGTCTTTTACTATCATTCTCTTTGTGCCTTTGGGTTTGTCAGTTACCTATGTCTGTATCTTTGTCACTGACTGGGTTTTCACCACTGCCTCTATGTTGCAAAATGCAAACAAGAGGGACACACACACATTCACACCACCAGCCCAAGTTCAACAGTATATATAACGAAAGTATCAATACTCCAGGACTCTAGGCTAGGTACAAAGGGGAGCAATTTTTTGAAACTGCGGTGTTTAGGTCTCATCACAGGACCTTGTTTAAGTTTTCAGTTTCGCTGTTAATGTCCCTGTGTGTCTAATGAATTAGCATATTGGTTTGATCGTAATTTTTACAATTTTAATTGGTTCAGTGCGGTTTCATTTAATAATTTTGCTTATATATATAACTTATAAATATATATATAAATATTGAATTTTTTTTTATCTCTTTTGGCTGAGAGAGTGCCACCAGGAAGGTCTAAGGCTGGTCCTGTGTACACCCACAAAACATTTTTAATTACATACTGTAAATAATAAGCCAATTGTCACACTGTTTATTATGAACCAAGTAAGGAACATCCAAATAGTCTACACGGAGACCTAAAAGATAGACAAGCAGGACCAATTCACACGGCACATACCAGTCTGAATACCTAAAATAAATAAAAGTGGTTACAATCAAAACATACATTATAAAGTAATTCTTAGAATCATAGTCGACTATTGTATAATTGCTTATTATTGCATTTTACATTTTCTCATCTTAATGTAAGTAAAACACAATGGTATCCAAAAAGATTATTGATTCAAATAAAATGCTTTCCACGTGGATTAATAATGTTTATTTTTCTTCTTCACTTGCAGACACTTTGATAAATCGTTACATATAAGTGCAAGCGATCCATATCCTGTTCATAGCTATTTATATGCAGCTGGAAAAGTAATCAGATTTTTATACAAGATGCTGAATTATTATTTCCTGCTACATATACATAATTAGACTCTTTGTATAAAAATAAAATGAACAGAGTCTTCCTATGATGTATAATTGATGTATTTTCAATCGTTGTTGATGCAAATTGCAACAACTACCTAAATGATTGGATATTTTCTATTTAGAGCTCCAGCCATATATAAAACCAAACATATTCTTTGATCAAAACTCAACAGTTTTGTCCCTAAATGTGTAAATATGTTGCATGACGAAGCTTGATGAGCTGTACCAGAGTAACAGACCACAGCCTTTTCCTTCCTTAGGTCTGTGGTTCCAATTGGGTTCATGAGCATCCTGACGAAACCCTATAATCATATAAAACCTTTCTGCTGACCCTTACTGTATTATTTAGGATATGTTTGCGTGAAAAGTAAGTCTCCTCACATGTTAACGCTTTCCTCGCAGGAATGGATTGCATTGTATCTACTGTATTTATTTATAAGGCAATTGCAAAACTGTTACATGAAACACAAGCAGGGTTATTCAAAGAGCTCCGAATTGCTTGAGAAAGGTAACCGAACGCTGAAAATCAGTAAGTTTACTTATTTTTTCTGTAACAGCCCTTTTTATTATCATTCCCTGGACCTCATATGTAAATTTCAGACATTTTCGCTCAGTAGTTTCTTTGCAAACAGCGTTTCATTTTCAAACGTTCACACAAACTGTTTTGCTAATTTATTCACTGCCTCGTCTGCGGTCTCAGCTGCTTCGCTGCGTGTGATCGGCTCCTGCTCGGGTTTTTCGATGGGTTAATCCAGATGTTTTTGGGGGGTTTCGGCGTGCATTCAGTGGGTTTTGCAGTTCGTTTTCGTCAGGTTTTCCCTGCAATTCGGGGACCCTGTGGTTCTTGCTGAATACACCGCAGGGTCACCGAAATGGGATCGGCAAAAGGAACCGAATTGAAGAGAACGAAAAGTCACCGAATGTGCGGTGACTTTTCGAATCTCTTTGAATAACCCTGTAGGAATCGATACAAAACCAAATCTGGAATGTATGATCTAATGAAGAGTGTACATGGCAACATTCTGTTCTATCTACATGGTAAGTGTAAATTAAGCTCTGGTTAAGACCTATGCAAAAGATGCATACTAATTTCTGCAGCTTCCGAGTTGAAGTCATTCCAGGTGTGACTATGAAACTCCAGCAAGATATCAGCATATCTACATGGGCTACAACTTCTTCTATCTTCCTGCACAGAATCCATCGCAAACACAACACATATATACAGAGCACATACAATACCTCCATATATCATAAAAACATAGAAAATGTTGTCAGATAGAACCTTTCGGCCCATCTAGTCTGCCCAATTACATGGATACTTTACCTGGATTTATCTTTTGTTTAGGATAGCCTTATGCCTATCCCATGCCTGCTTAATACTCTTATCTAGTGATGGGCCGAACACCCCTGTGTTCGGTTCGCATTCGAACTCGAACACCCAAAAAAGTTCGACCGCAAACTCAAACACAATTCGAACACCATGCAAGTCTATGGGGCTCGAACGTTTGAAAATGAAAGTGCCCTCCAAGAGGGCATATATGCAAGATATTGCCCATAAAAGGTGTATGGGGGCCCGGGTACTGCCCTGGAGGACAGGAAACAATGAATTTCTTTTTTTTTAAATAAAAACAACGTTTTTAACCCTTTCACTGCTGAGTGCTGAGCCATTTCACCACTGTGCGCTGAGCTCATTTTTACCGCTTTTGCTCATGTTTAAACGCGAATTGAAACCGTGGGAAATGTTTGAACAACAATGAGTGGGAAATGTTTGAGCAACAAGGAGTTGTAGATGTTTGACCAACAAAGAGTGGGAAATGTTTATGAATCCCATAGGCTTCAATGTTAAAAATATTCCCATTTTAATACAATATCTAATAAACCGTTTCTTACTATATTCTGCAGTAAAGAGTCTCTTTATATTTAGATTTTTTTAGGATCTTTTATGCATTTTTTGGAAATTTTTTGAAAACTTTTTTTCCCTCGAACTTTCTGCGAACGTCCCGAAAAGTTTGAAATTCGCGGACTTTCGCACAGCCGATGTTTGAATCGAACTTTGAACCGGCAGCCCATCCCTACTCTTACCTAAACAAAAGATAAATCCAGGTAAAGTATCCATGTAATTGGGCAGACTAGATGGGCCGAAAGGTTCTTATCTTCCGACATTTTCTATGTTTCTATGTTTATCCCTGCAGGTTGCATAGAAGTACAGCAAAAGCCACTATGAGATTTTATTACCACAAGATACCATACAAGGGCTAGGTTATAGTAACTGTATTTGTAATGTAGAACCTATTGTATAGGATGGAAATTATCCCAAATAAAGGGGTAGAGGTGAACAAAAAATAGAATAGAAAAGCAAAGACAACTGAAGGGAGAGCAGACCATAGAAATGACAAGGTAAGGCTGGAGGAGAGAATGAAAGGTGGAGAGTGTCACATAGGGGGGAAAAAAGCCACACAAAACAAAAAATGATAGGAATAGGATAGGGGCAGAGGCAGGTGCAATGTCAGGTTGAAATCTTCTCCAGCTTTAATGGCACAAACAGAACTTTTATTAGTTAGTAAATAAAACGAAAAAGTAGATTTCTAAAAAAAAAAAAGAGAAAAGTAGCTTAAAGGGACACTACGCATCCGGACAACTTTATTGTGTACTGTCCCAATCTAGCAGAATTGCTGGGAGAAATGGAGGAGGCCCCCCCCCAGCAGCCAGGATTTTGAATTTCCCAGCTGCCAGTCACTAGTGACATCACACTCTCTGAGACCCTCCCGCTGTAGCGAGCATCTAGAGAGACAGCTGATGGATTGGATATGCACATGTACGCAGCTCTGATCCATGATTCTGCCCCGGCGCCACGGAACTTACGTTAGTGATGTACGCAATGCACAATTTGTGGTTCCTCTGTTATGCTGTTTAGATTCTGTGACTTCATGTTTGGGAGTCCCGGAGCGGAAGAGGAGGAGCTGCACACAGCGAGGGAGAAAAGGTAAGTAAAATGACCTAAAAAAGAAAATAATAATTGGGCAGAGGCTGTCAGCAGCATCCGGCCAATTATTTAAGGGCAAAACAAGAAACTCTATTTTCAATAGAGTATCCTTTAAGTGTGTTTGCTAGGCAGCAGCAAAGCTAACACTAGTATGAGAGGCAGGTAGACAAGAGGAAGAGAGTGGAAAGGAGACATCCCAATATTGTTATACCCCAATACTCCCAGCTATAACGTCAACTTCCATTATAATGCTTAAACCGAGAAAGGAGGTGAAATTTCCTCTTTCAGTCTACACACTTTAGATCCCATCTACACACTAGATCCCATAGACAGATGGCTTCTTTGGACATCTTCCACCTATTTGGTGAGTGGATATTTTATTTCATATGATACAGCTTGGCGGAGTCACTAAAATACTTGCTGTATTTGTTTTTTTCCTTGGAGGAAATGTGTATCGGCCCCTGAGGGGATTAGGGCAGACATGGCAGCCCAGTAACGCCTGTTACATCTACACAGCAGAGCTTGTAGCTCTCAGATATTGTAAGTAGCCAACTGTTCTGCCTTTGTGATATTTTGTATGTGGTCCTACGGTATTACACTACTGGAGTTTCTCTCTGTCTCCTTTATATATGGTTTGAGGTCTTTTGATCCAAGAAAAAGAGAGAGGAGAAAAAATAGACTATTAAAAAAATAGACTCATTAAATAAATCCCATGCTCACCTCTCATCCCACGGTGAGCAGGATGGACGGCTCCGCTGCATCATCTTGCCGTGAGCAGAGTGAGACTGGGAACAAATAGTTCCCATTTTTCCTCTGCGGCGCTGCACGATCTTGACCTATGGACCCCAAGATGTGATACTCGCAGCGCTGTGGATGCGCTACTGCGAATATCCCAGCCTGTTAGTGCTGTGTTCTGGAGGGAGGTGCTCAGCGCCTGCCCTGGAATAACACTCTAAAATGAGGATGCTACAGGGAAACTTGCACGCGCAGATTTTCCACGTAGAGTCCCCATTTTAGTACGAATTTTGGAATAGTGCCCGACCGCTGTTTCTCCTGGGTATTCCTTTTTATGGCTCCTTTGGACCTGCATGTCTGTAATGATTTGCACTATGATTCATGGCCCACTATTATGAATTCATAATTGTCTTGTTCGCAAACTAGCATGTTGCATAAAACGTAAGTCACACATAAATGTGTACACTCTGTTCAAGCCCTCTTGTTCACATACTGTTTCCCTTATTCATGCTTCCTTATTTTGATTCCCCTTTCAGTAGTACAAATATAGCTTCTGTATATTTTACACAGTGTGACATGTTTCCTTCATTTATGATAGGCAGTTTTTATTCTTTATTTTCCAGACTGTCAGGGTTATTCAGAGGAAGGTGAAAACCAGGAGAATTGGCAGGAGAAAAGAACAATCTAGATCAAATAGCCGATTTGGAAAGTGAGATAAATGGGAGTATTTTTCTGGTTTGACTATTTTGACCTAGAATTTTCACTTCGCCATTCATTTTCCTGAGATTCACCTTTCTTTGAATAGACCTGTGTGGATCATTTCCTCATTCCCTCCAGTTTGGCCATATATTGCTAAAATGTGTCTAGGGATCCAAGTACCTGAAGATATTCACCAGAAGCCTTCATCAGTACATTATCTTCAGTGTTAAAGTGATATTCATTTTAGATCAATGAAAGTACAGCATGATGTGAAGTACAGTAGAGTTCACTAGCCTGCAGTGTCATCGATCTTGTTTAGTAATGGTCAGTGTCCATTGATGAGTTTGCACATCAATACTTACTTATCATTTACTCCATGCTAAACGTTTATTCTGTCTCTGTAAATTTGTATTGAATTGCATATGATGCATTAAGGGAATTTCTACACTATGACTGTCTGCTTCTACGTTTCTAGCACTTGATTCCAACCCTCCACAATGAAAGAAACGTATAGGGATTTTCTAAATATATTGTGATATTATGTGCACCCTAAATATAATCTACTACCAAACTGCATCGTGACTCTTTTAAATCTTGAAAAATGGCTGCCAAATGATAACATTTTTTTACTTTTTAAGAAGCAACAAAATTGGATGAATCATTAGGGCCCTATTACATTCTTCGCACATACGTTTGTGCCTGCACAAAAACGCATTAAGGCGAGGGGCAAAACCCTTTGCGCAGAACATCGTATTTCAATCTCAGTGCTACAAACGCAAGTATACGTCTACCGCGGGTGAGCCTGCGTGAACGCTGCGTGAGCTTACTGTACTTTGCGCGTCCTATACTTAACATTGTGAGCACAAATGCGTTTGTGCGCTGGTACGCGGATGGTATAACAGTCTATGCGCAGTTTGTAACGCACAGCCTTTGCGCGCATAATTTTAGCAACTCCTAAAAGCTGGTGTTAATGACAAATCTGACGGCCCTGGCCGAAACCAAATACACCAGCCCCAAAAAAAAAAAAAAAAGCAGCTAAGTATAGTTACACATTTTAAGCATACCAAACCAATAAATTTGAGAAGTTGTGCGTTATTTTTATTGAGGCAGCATATATGCACAGACTGACTTTGACAGGCGCAAAAACTTAATTCTGATTGGCTGAATCGCGTGAAAATACAGTCCGCACACTGATTTCTGCGTGCATTTTTGCACGTCCGTTTTACGCGCGTTATTTTTTTGACGGATGAAAAAATACACGAGGATTGTAATACCAGCGTTGTTTTACGCGCGTTAACGTTTGATGCTTCGCGCAAAAATTCACGCTTTCTGCGTGCATTTTTGCGTGAAGAATGTAATAGGGCCCTTAGTGTTTTATGGCTGAGCTTACTATCTGTTCTATTTGTAACTTGATTTCAATGCGCTGACCCTTGTACAAGACAGCAGAAACTTCTACTACTGGTGAATATGCAGTATCCTGTGGCTGCTGAACAAATAGGATATAAGTAAGGAGATAAAATAATCATTTTACAGTTTAAACTAGTATTTATCGGACTGGATTTTATTAAGGCTTAGTTTGAAAAACCTTAGTATAAAAAGCTCTCTTTGTGATCAGTAAATGAAGAATTTTTTTCAAGTATTTTACCAGGAAGGATACATTCAGATTTCTCTTGTTTTCAAGCATGTCCTGGGTTTATTACAAACAAGACAAAAAAAGGTGTGTGTGTGTATATATATATATACTGTATATAATCTGCAAAAGAGAATAAAGAGCAGTAGTGTTTAAAATAACTATTCTGGTGGTATGATATATGGTGCCAGGCTTGATATTTCCAGTATCACAGAAACAGCTGGCCTGTTGTTCCTTTGATGCTCTGTAGTCTCTAGTGTTTACATTGAATTGATTAAACGTGCTATTAAAAAGAAAAAAAAAAAATCCAGCGAGCAGCTGCTCTATGGAAGAAAACACCTTGTTAATGAGAGGTCAAAGGAGAATGGTCAGATTAATACCAGAAGTCCGAAAGGGCACAAATAATCGAATATCTACTCTTTACATAGTGGTTTGCTGAAGGGCATCTCTCAGTCCGTCAAACAGATGGACAACAGCTGCAGAGGACCATTCTGGGGTCTAGGTACCCATCATCCTGTTCTCTTAATCTAACTGCTTGCTGGATAGTGGTAACGAATTTAATTAATGTCAAGCGAGCTGCAGTTCCTGGCAATGGTCCTGAAGACAGTGAAAATGGAGTTCCATAGAGTACTTAAGTATATGCAAATTTCTGAGCATTAATCTAATGTTATAGTAGCCCAGATTAAAAAAAAGATCAGCGTAAACAGTCCTCTAAAGTAAACTTTCAACTGGAACCGTAAAACGCTACATCTTAAACAAACAAAACATGCTCTAGGCAACACAAAGGTACACTAAGTGAGGCTGCTACAGGGATTAATGTGTGCCTATAAAAATTTATAACACAGTCCTTCAAGAAGTCTCTGAAAACACTTTACTTTAGAGAAGCCTATTGGCTCACTGTATGATTTCTCACTGAACATTTCTTGGTCCACCTTCCCAATCAGCCCACATGCATCCCGCTACTTCTTGTACTCTATTCACCTTCACTTATTGTGTCACCCCTCTCCTCTTAGACTGAAAGCTCTCGAGGAGGGTCCTTCCCCCTACTGTTCGGAGTGTGGAATGTGTATGTACAGGTGAAACTAGAAAAAATAGAATATCGTGCAAAAGTTCATTTATTTCAGTAATGCAACTTAAAAGGTGAAACGAATATATGAGATAGTTCAAGCCGTGATTTGTCATAATTATGATGATTATGGTTACAGCTCATGAAAACCCCAAATCCACAATCTCAGAAAATTTGAATATTACATGAAATCTATAAAACAAGGATTGTACGTAGAACAATATCGGACCTCTGAAACGTATAAGCATGCATATGTACTCAGAACTTGATTTGGGCCCCTTTTGCAGCAATTACTGCCTCAATGCGGCAATGTGGCATGGAAGCCATCAGCCTGTGGCACTGCTGAGGTGTTATGGAAGACCAGGATGCTTCAATAGCAGCCTTCAGCTCTTCTGCATTGGTCGGTCTCATGTCTCTCATCTTTCTCTTGGCAACGCCCCGTAGATTCTCTATGGGGTTCAGGTGAGGCGAGTTTGCTGGCCAATCAAGCACAGTAATCCCATGGTCATTGAACCAGGTTTTGGTGCTTTTGGCAGTTTGGGCAGGTGCCAAGTCCTGCTGGAAAATTGAAGTCAGCATCCCCATAAAGCTAATCTGCGGAAGGAAGCATGAAGTGCTACAAAATCTCCTGGTAGACGGCTGCGTTGACCCTGGACTTAATGAAGCACAGTGGACCAACACCAACAGATGACATGGCTCCCCAAATCAACGCAGACTGTGGAAACTTCACACTGGACTTCAAGCATCTTACAGTGTGTGCCTCTCCATTCTTCCTCCATACTCTGGGTCCTTGGTTTCCAAATGAGATGCCAAATTTGCTCTCATCAGAAAAGAGGACTTTGCAACAGACCAGGTCTGTTTTTCTTTAGCCCAGGTAAGACGCTTCTGACATTGTTTGTTGTTCAGGAGCGGCTTGACAAGAGGAATATGACATTTGAAGCCCATGTCCAGGATCCGTCTGTGTGTGGTGGCTCTTGATGCACTGACTCCAGCCTTAGTCCACTCCTTGTGAAAGTCCAACACTTTTGAATGGCTTTTTCCTGACAATCCTCTCCAGGCTGTGGTCATCCCTGCTGCTTGTGCACCTTTTTCTTCCACACTTTTCCCTTCCACATAACTTTCTATTAATGTGCTTTGATACAGCACTTTGGGAACATCCAACTTCTTTTGCAATTTCCTTTTGAGGCTTTCCCTCCTTATGGAGGGTGTCAATGATGGTTTTCTGCACAACTGTCAGGTCAGCAGTCTTTCCCATGATTGTGATTCCTACTGAACCAGACTGAGAGACCATTTAAAGGCTCAGGAACCCTTTGCAGGTGTTATGGCTTAATTAGCTGATTAGAGTGGGACACTTTGAGCCTAGAATATTGCACCTTTTCACAATATTCTAATTTTTTGAGATTGTGGATTTGGGGTTTTCATGAGCTGTAAGCCATAATCATCATAATTATGACAAATCACGGCTTGAACTATCTTGCTTTGCATGTTAAGAGTCTATCTCCTACTAGTTTCACCTTTTCAGTTGCATTACTGAAATAAATGAACTTTTGCACGATATTCAAATTTTTCGAGTTTCATCTGTATATTAGTCATTTTGACTCTCCCATTGTACAGCGCTAAGGAATTTGTTGGTGCTTTATAAATGCTTGGAACTGTAACTATATAACATCCTGATTTTAAAATGTGCTTTCAAATCTTGAGGAAGAAAGGAACACCATTAGATGTACTTCTAGAAAACAAGAAGCCATAACAAGCTTGGTTAATTCTGAGCTACAGTTCAAGCCTGGTGTAAACGTAACCAAAGCTCTGGTGAATTTAGCAACTCCATAGACTTTAATGGCTCTGGGAAGTTTGTCAGAGCTCTAGGTTTGCCAGAGCTTTGGTTAAGTTTAAAGCAGGCTTGGAATCTATCTCAAGAACCGCAACTTGGATATAAAAATCAAGCTGCAGTGGGAGGAGGTAGAACCTTGATAGGAATTGTGTCCGAAGCATGCATGCTCCCACTCTTCCTGCGATTTTAACAGGCTCTCACAAGTTACCTAGGATTCAAAAAACCTTCAATTGACAGGCATTGAGACTTAAACCCAAGGGCATCTGAAAAAAGAGGATATAGACCCTACAGTCACAGTAATCTTTGGAATCAAACAAAGACTGGGGTTGCAGGATGGTGGTGGCCAGGTTGTGTTGCATCATTCACATAGGAAACTTTTAGAATCACCAATATCTGAAGCAGAAATTAAGAAAGCTATAGGATCATTAAACGTTATAAATCCACGGACCAAGTGGTCTATCAAACCAATATTATAAAAACCTTCCTGTCCTCCTTGCTTGCTCTATGAATATTGTGGTACGAGTGGTAAAGGTTTCTCCCACAATTCCTTGACGGTTTCTGTAACAATGATTCCCAACCCTAACGAAAACCCTGTAGGGCCTGAAAACTCTAGGCCAATCCCTATTCAACTCTGACATAAAGATTATTTTCTAAGATTCTGGCAAACTTGCTCAATACATGATGGATATTTGTACAACGTTGTATTTAGGAACACTTGTATCCTGAAGTCACTGTGAGATGACAGAAATTAATGCAAAGAAAACAAGATTGAATTATATTGTCAAACTGTCTGAAATCTGTTGCACTGTAAAAATAAATTATAAGTGAAATCGGATTTTTAGTAAACCAAAGGGACACTTCAAATACCAAATGCAAAGATTGGATCAGTTCAGATATTCTTTTTACGTAGCGCCAGATGTAGGCTTTCTGTAAAAATGCTAAACCCTTGTGCACAGACCTGCCCTGTTCTCTTCCGTTTTAAAGCTTAATTTATCTTTATAAAAGGCACAGGGTTGTATAGGAGCACTCAGAAATGCATATCTGTATATACAGTAGGGTAGGAATCCTTCATTTGGGGGAAAATATGAAGCGATTTAAGTGTGTCACCCCTATCCTCTTAGATTGTAAGCTCTTGAGCAGAGTCTTCTCTCCTACTGTTCTGTGTGTTGAACCCGTATGTATATTTGTTATTCTGCCTCCCATTGTACAGCGCTACGGAACTTGTTAGCGCTTTATGCGAACTTCTAACGGTAACTGTAAAAGTAGTTATGAGGAACTGTCGCGTGTTACATTGGTTTCTGTGAGCAGCTCACATTCTATCTTAATTATCACAACTACTGCAAATGAATTGATATGACTACAGAAACTTTATTAACAAGTGATTCAGTACAGTCCTGGAAGCTTAACCTCTTTTAAAACTGAACTTCTAGTCTTCCCTCCCTCTAAAACTAACATTCTTGCACCCATTTCACTTCAGGTGAATCGTGCCACTATTACTTCTACCTCTCAGGCTCGGTGCCTCGGTGTCCTCCTAGACTCTGATCTCTCCTTTACTCCTCACATTCAGTCACTAACCAAATCCTGCTACTTCCACTTAAAAAACATTGCACACGTCCGTCCCTTTCTTAATCAGGACTCTGCTAAAATGCTCATACAAGCACTTCTTATCTCCCGCCTTGACTACTGTAACCTCCTTCTCCCTGGCCTTAAAAGAGCCCAGATTCTCCCTCTGCAGTCTGTTATGAATGTCTGTGCCAGGCTCATCCACCTCACCTCCCACACCTCACCGTTTTGTCAATCTCTACACTGGCTTCCTGTCTCCTATAGAATCCAATTCAAAACATTGGTGCTTACATACAAAGCTCTCCACAACCGCGCCCCTGCCTACATCTCCTCCCTTATTAACCCTTTCACTGAGGAGGACGCGCTCAGCGCGTCCACCCGCAGTGCTGTTCCATGCGGAGGACGCGCTGAGCGCGTCCTCCCTTTGCGCCCCCCGGTGCGGGCTGACATCCCCGGTGTCAGCCCAGCACTCGGGAACCCTGGCGGGGCCATTAGATGTCATCGCGGCAGCGCGATGACATCTAATTCAGGCGCCCCCCCCCCGCGTGTGCGGAGGAGGCGCCTGAAAGGGAGGGGGGGAGGTCCTTCGGACCTCTCTCCCTCCCGATCGCCGGGTGCACAGGGTTAATCCAGGCACCGTTTGGAAGGGCACACCCTGCCCTTCCAAATGGTGGCTGTCATTAACCCCTGGGGAGCCGGATCACGATTCGGCGCTGAAAAGCGCCGGATCGTGATCCTCTCCCGGAGCTGGCCGACATCTTGGATGTCGGCCAAGCCTCCGGGAACTCCCCCTGAGGACTGTCGTCATCGTGCATAGCACGATGACGCCAGTCCTGGAGTTAACCCCTAGCTGCCAGCAATGGTGGAGATAAGGGGTTCATTGGAACCCCTTATCTCCCGTTCCGTGGCAGCTAGGGCTTAATGTTTGATATCGTTGGATAGGCCAGAACATGGCCTTTCCAACGATACCAATCATGACCATCAAATTTTTTTTTAAAAGATGAAAATGAAAAATAAAAAAATATTTAATAAAAAATCTAAAAAAAAAATAAACAATTTTTTTTTGTTTTGTTAATGCAGCAATATTGTTCCCATTTCAATTAAAATGTGAACAATGATGCTGCACTAACGATTTTTGTATGTGGTGCGTTTGTTAAAAATAGTGACATTTTCCCCAAAAAAAATGTAACTAGTCCCCATTTCTAATTTTTTTAACAAGCGCACCCCATAGAAAATATAACCGCAAATGCTCGCATGTTAAAATGTGAAAAAAAAGACTTTACACATGATAAATTATTGAAAATTCAAATTTTTTGTCATAATATACAGACAGGACATATAATATAATAATAATATAATAATAATAATATAATAATATAAGTATACATATAATAATGACATATTATGAATCTGCCAAGTCTGCCGGAAAGAACAATATATAATATGTCTGGGTCATATATCAAAATATGGCTTCAAAACGCGGTTAAACATGATGAGCCAAAGCGGTAAAAATGACCTCAGCACAGAGGTGTGAAAAGCCTCAGCAGCGAAAGGGTTAAGAGGAACATCCCATCCCGACCACTTCGCTCTGCCAATGATTTGATGCTTCATGTACCCGCACCCCCAACTCCCACCTTCAAGACTTCTCCCGAGCTGCCTTCTTTCTTTGGAACTCCCTCCACCGCAACATCAGACTCTCCCAGTCTCTCCAGTTCTTCAAGAAGTCTCTGAAAATACATTACTTTAGAGAAGCTGTCATGCTCCATGATTTAGATTTTATTAGTATATTTTAATCTTCTTTATTGAATCTGCCCTTACTGCTTACAATAATGATTTTAATAGCTATTTGTTCCTGCTGGGTCACCATAGCCTTGCTGCATCCAGGTAGCTCCACCCCTTTTTCCTCAGGCTAGTTTCTGAGGTAATATTTACTGGTCACCTAGCAGCCTTCTTAGCTCAATGCTGACAGAGCGAATGCCTTTTTCACCTGCATAGCTGTACACTAACAAGATTGACAATCTGATCAATAAAAGGTTTCAACTGGATTCATCTTTCTACGTGTCAGTTCTGCGAGTTGACGCTGTCTGCCGAACTTTCATCGTGTGAGTACTGGTCAAATACAGACTTAGAGTTAGTCTCAAGCACCTACACCTCACAGCTTTGCTAGCGAGGCAGAATTGAAGCTATCGGCTCATTCCATGATCCCCTCTGTTCATTTCCCACTACATCTTCCCACACAGCCCACATGCACTCCGCTATTTCACATTCTCCCCAAACCCTCACCTACTGTGCCACCCCTATCCTTTCATATTGTAAGCTCTTGAGCAGGGTCCTCTTGCCTACTGTACTGTGTTTGTAGAACCTGTATGTATATTAGTTGTTTTGCCTCCCATTGTACAGCGCTACAGAACTTGCTTGCGCTTAATAAAAACTTGCAACTGTACTGTTATTTTCGTGTTGAAGATGACAGAACAGAAAAATAATGGATCTATGCTACAAAAAGGTAATATTAACAATATTATCTCTATTGCATGTTCAATAAATGGGTGGAAAACACGTTAAGTGTCCATTTAGTTTCGTCACAAACTGGCATTGTCTCAGATTTGTAATTCAAATGTAACACTTAGAATTGATTTTTAAACAATTAGTAGTTACATCCTTCTATATTTATACTGCAATAAAAATGTCTTGGCGTGGTATAAATGGAAATAATTTTATTATAAAGACAGCATACTGAATAAAAATAAATAATACAAAATGATTTTAAGTAAAGGACAACATCGTTTAAGGAGCATATGTAAATATATTACATTATAGTTTGGGGGAAATGAAGAGATGATAAAAAGTGTTTATTTTTCCTATCAGGAATGGAAACAAGAGGAACACATCTCTTTGTACATCTCTCATACAGCAATTAGGCTTATGAGATACTGCTTCTCACTGATGGACCTGATGACCCCATGGTTACTCGTTCTCTCTCTTTGACAAGCTCCATCTCAATCTTGGCTTTGATTTTCTCCCAGTCAACATTGATCTGCATGAGAAATCAACAAAACATGGTTTATAGAAGAGTTAAAAGATTTTATAACAGATATTATATTAAATGAATAATAAGAAGGTAAATCATGTGTCTCATCGCCCCTCTATAATGTATTATGTTTCACCGCCCCCCCCAAATCTCTCATGTGCCTCAATAGCCCCTATATGTCCTATTTCCTCCCTACTCCCCAATATGCCATATGTCCTTCACTGTCCATCTGTATTGTCCCATGTGCCTCACTCACTGTCCAAATGTCTCATGTGCCTCAGTACCCTATGTCTCATGTGCCTCACTGCCCTGTGTCATGTGCCTCACTGCCCCTGTGTCATGTGCCGCACTGCCCCTATGTGCCTCCCTAACCCTATGTTCCACTGCCCCGGTCTCATATGCCTCACTGTATGTCTGTGACGCCTTAACTCTATGTCTCATGTGCCTCCCTAACCCTATGTTCCATATGCCTCACTGCCCTATGTCTCATGCCTCCCTAACCCTATGTTCCATGTGCCTCACTGCCCTACTGTATGTCTCATGTGCCTCAATACCCCCTATATGTCCCATGTCCTCATGTGTGCCTCGCTGTCCATTTTATAATGAACATTGTGCCGCGCTACCCTTCTGTGTGTCCCTGATACATTTCGGTTTGATATTATATTGCTGTATTATCAGTATTTACTGTATTTGTATATACAGGTGAAACTCGAAAAATTTGAATATCGTGCAAAAGTTCATTTATTTCAGTTCTGCAAATTAAAAGGTGAAACTAATATATGAGATAGTTCAAGCCGTGATTTGTCATAATTGTGATGATTATGATTTACAGCTCAAGAAAACCCCAAATCCACAATCTCAGAAAATTAGAATATTGTGAAAAGGTGCAATATTCTAGGCTCAAAGTGTCCCACTCTAATCAGCTAATTAAGCCATAACACCTGCAAAGGGTTACTGAGCCTTTAAATGGTCTCTCAGTCTGGTTCAGTAGGAATCACAATCATGGGAAAGACTGCTGACCTGACAGTTCTGCAGAAAACCATCATTGACACCCTCCATAAGGAGGTAAAGCCTCAAAAGGTCATTGCAAAAGAAGTTGGATGTTCCCAAAGTGCTGTATCAAAGCACATTAAAAGAAAGTTATGTGGAAGGGAAAAGTGTGGAAGAAAAAGGTGCACAAGCAGCAGGAATGACCGCAGCCTGGAGAGGATTGTCAGGAAAAGGCCATTCAAAAGTGTTGGACTTTCACAAGGAGTGGACTGAGGCTGGAGTCAGTGCATCAAGAGCCACCACACACAGATGGATCCTGGACATGGGCTTCAAATGTCGTATTTCTCTTGTCAAGCCGCTCCTGAACAACAAACAACGTCAGAAGCCTCTTACCCGGGTTAAAGAAAAACAGACCTGGCCTGTTGCTCAGTGGTCCAGAGTCCTCTTTTCTGAAGAGAGCAACTTTTACATCTCATTTGGAAACCAAGGACCCAGACTATGAAGGAAGAATGGAGAGGCACACACTGCAAGATGCTTGAAGTCCAGTTTGAAGTCTCCACAGTCTGCGTTGATTTGAGGAGCCATGTCATCTGTTGGTGTTGGTCCCCTCTGCTTCATTAAGTCAGGGTCAACGCAGCCATCTACCAGGAGATTTTGGAGCACTTCATGCTTCCTTCCACAGACGAGCTTTATGGGGATGCTGACTTCATTTTCCAGCAGGACTTGGCACCTGGCCACACTGCCAAAAGCACCAAAACCTGGTTCAATGACCGTGGGATTAGTGTGGTTGATTGGCCAGCAAACCCGCCTGACCTGAACCCCATGGAGAATCTACGGGGCGTTGCCAAGAGAAAGATGAGAGACATGAGACCAAACAATGCAGAAGAGCTGAAGGCCGCTATTGAAGCATCCTGGTCTTCCATAACACCTCAGCAGTGCCACAGGCTGATAGCTTCCATGCCACGCCGCACTGAGGCAGTAATTGCTGCAAAAGGAGCCCAAACCAAGTACTGAGTACATATGCATGCTTATACTTTTCAGGAGGTCCGATATTGTTCTATGTACAATACTTGTTTTATTGATTGCATGTAATCTTCTAATTTTCTGAGATTGTGGATTTGGGGTTTTCATGAGCTGTAACAAGAATCATCACAATTATGACAAATCACGGCTTGAACTATCTCATATATTAGTTTCACCTTTTAAGTTGCATTACTGAAATAAATGAACTTTTGCACGATATTCAAATTTTTCGAGTTTCACCTGTATACTTTGCCCAGACATCTTGACGATAGTGGTAGTTGAAAGGGGGCTATATTAAAATGATTGTGCCTTAGTGACTTGAGGAAGTACTAAAAGGATAGCAGTAATTAGCAGCAGTAATTAGCGTCTTGCTGAATTCAGCATATCAAGCTAGGCACACATTGAAGAGGTGACATTACTGCTTGAAGCAGGACAGGCTTCATTGTTTAAAAAAAACTTAACATAAGTGTGAGTAGTATAGAAGGATGAAATGGTAGCATTCTCAAGGTCATAGATTATTTGATAGTATTTGAAAAAGGAATGCTACGGTGACTTGATCTGCCAAAGATTTTCTGAATAGCCTCGCATTCGTTTTAAAGTAATTAATGCAACCTGTGTGAAGCCACAAATAAGAGCCAGCATGCAACTCTATCATGAATCCAACTTTAATTCATTTGAGAACTGGGTTATAGGAAAACTATACCATGTATGTCCAACAAGGTATCTAGCTATCCATACTTGGAAGAGGGAGACAGAGGTGAGATGGATTTATATTGCAATAAAAATTGTGGTAAATACCTTGTATTTCTTATCGAGTAAAATTTAAGGATTATATTGGCAATATCTCAGTAATGTCATTTGAAAATGGGGAGCAAAATCAATTAAGTCTGAAATAGCCTGTTGACCTTTAGAAATTCAATGTGTCGATGTAACTCAGGTTTAGATATAGGCAGATCTTCTGTATCAATTGGGAAACAAACCAAGTGGCTTTGAGAGATGGGAACATTTGTGTTTCCCTCCAAAATTTAAATAGTCAATCTAATTAACATAATGTAAATTGTTGTGAAGAGGAATATTAATAAAACATTTGATCTGTTGGTGTGTTTTGATGTCCTGATGCCAACATTCTATTTTCTATGAAATGATTTTCATTCTATATAAATACTTTTTTAGAAGTTAAATTATCTTTCAAAACAAAATATAACTTGTTCATTAAAAGTGCTTCTCGGGAAGACGTGTATTTAAAGATAGACCACTCTCAGTAATTTCAATGGTCGCCGTGCCCTGAATGCTCTTGCTCCTCTCCAAGGAAGTCTCAGAGGACTGATTAGTCCTGCCCAAAAGAGTGCTGATCTCCGATTCTGGGACCATCGGGAACTTGCTCCCACTCAAGGATTAGTAAAATGATCTGTATTACTGGCACCTAGTGGTAGTACAGAATATTGCAATCTTATGTGCAAATGTATAAAAGAAATATAATCAAATGGATAAAACTGTAAATGAGTAAAATTCCCAGGTATTCCCAGTTCAAATCCAGCCGCTGATCGCTTCTACTCGGTGGTATATCCCATGTCATCATAGATAAATGAATAATCCAAGAAAAAGTGGATTCAGCGCTTCTTTCACATAAAGGTTGAAGAGGATCCTCTGTATTGGTTTGTTTCCTTGGCCCAAGTGGTAGTCACCTTCTGGTAGCTTCTTACCAATACCCCTCAAATAAAATAAATACACATACAGGGTTATTCAGAGAGCGTGACAAGCAGGAGAATGACTGGAGAATGAAAAATGCAAAATAGCCAAACCAGAAAAATTCTCCCTTTCATCTTACTTTCCAAATCGGCTATTTTGACCTAGAATTTTTCATTCTCCAGTCATTCTCCTGCTTTTCACGCTCTCTGAATAACCCTGACAGTGTAGCAGATTCAAATAAATCTTAAGAGAAAAAAAAGGAGGGGTTTCACTCACATTTGTGGTGTCTCATAATCAGACACCAAATACGCAGGCAGCTGGCGATTTTAGGGAGCACTGGATCTCCTCTCAGCAGCAATCACCTGCTGTCATGGGGCAGCAAGGCTACGAGCCCAGGATGCGGTGATACACATGAGGAAGCCAAGATATGGTGCAGAAACAGGGGGCTTATTGTAAATACACTATATTGCCAAGAGTATTCGCTCACCTGCCTTGACACGCATATGAACTTAAGTGACATCAAATTCCTAATCCATAGGGCTCAATATGACGTCGGTCCACCCATTGCAGCTATATCCGCTTCAACTCTTCTGGGAAGGCTGTCCACAAGGTTTAGGAGTGTGTTTATGGGAATTTTTGACCATTCTTCCAGAAGCGCATTTGTGAGGTCACAAACTGATGTTGGACGAGAAGGCCTGGCTCTCAGTCTCTGCTCTAATTCATCCGAAAGATGTTCTATCGGGTTGAGGTCAGGACTCTGTGCAGGCCAGTCAAGTTCATCCACACCAGACTCTGTCATCCATGTCTTTATGGACCTTGCTTTGTGCACAGTCATGTTCGAAGAGGAAGGGACCAGCTCCAAACTGTTCCCGCAAAGTTGGGAGCATGGAATTGTCCAAAATGTCTTGGTATGCTGAAGCATTCAGAGTTCCTTTCACTGGAACTAAGGGGCCAAGCCCAGCTCCTGAAAAACAACCCCACACCATAATCCCCCTTCCAAACTTTACACTTGGCACAATGCAGTCAGACAAGTACCGTTCTCCTGGCAACTGCCAAACCCAAACTCGTCCATCAAATTGCCAGATGGAGAATCACGATTTGTCACTTCAGAGAACGTGTCTCCACTGCTCTAGAGTCCAGTGGCGGCGTGCTTTACACCACTGCATTCGACGCTTTGCATTGCACTTGGTAATGTATGGCTTGGATGCAGCTGCTCGGTCATGGAAACCCATTCCATGAAGCTCTCTGCGCACTGTTCTTGAGCTAATCTGAAGGCCACATGAGGTTTGGAGGTCTGTAGCGATTGACTCTGCAGAAAGTTGGCGACCTCTTCGCACTATGCGCCTCAGCATCCGCTGACCCCGCTCAGTCAGTTTACGTGGCCTATCACTTCGTGGCTGAGTTGCTGTCATTCCCAAACACTTCCACGTTCTTATAATACAGCTGACAGTTGACTGTGGAATATTTAGGAGCGAGGAAATTTCATGACTGGATTTGTTGCACAGGTGGATTCCTATCACAGTTCCACGCTGGAATTCACTGAGCTCCTGAGAGCGACCCATTCTTTTACAAATGTTTGTAAAAAAAGAGTCTGCATGCCTAGGTGCTTGATTTTATATACCTGTGACCATGGAAGTGATTGGAACACCGGATTCTGATTATTTGGATGGGTGAGTGAATACTTTTGGCAATATAGTGTATATACACAGGAATGACTTAACGAGGGGCGATGCAGGAACAGGGCTAACTTGGATACTGTGGGCTGGATATCTGATAGAGGCAGAACACGATACAGAAACACAGGGGAAATGCTGCAGGAATACTAGACAGATACAACAGGAACACTTACACAAAACATCAGACAGAAGGAACAGGGAGGTGAGTCTTGGCAAAGCAGGAGTCTTTGATAAAGCTAATTGAGTCTGTGGCAAAGCAGAAGTTTCAAGAGGGTTTTCCAACAATGAGGTCTTCAGCATGCCGTGAATCAAGGGTTGGAAAAGCAAAAGGGTCTGGCACACGGAATCAATGGAGTAAGCTTTTGGGCAGGTAACAAACAATTGAGCAGGTTCAATGCATAAGCATTGGAGGAAGGGGTGTGCCTTCCTTAAATGGAAAGTGCTGGAGTAAACGAGGAGCACCTGGTCAGTGTAAGCAAGGGAGAGACCAGAGCCACGAAGGGCAGGGCATGAATGATGCTGCTGGTTATGGCAGAGCAGTGCCGGATTTGCCCTTCTTCCTGCCCTGGTGGCGTGGACTATGACACCTACTACGCTGGACAATCAGATCAGGAAATGAGTTGAAGTTTAAAATAAATAAATAATTTATTTATTTTAAACTTCAACCCTGTTCCTGGTCTGATTATCCAGCGGAGGTGACTGCTGCTGAGAGGAGATTCGGTGCTCCCTAAAATCACCGGCTGCCTGCCTGAATCTGCTACACTATGTGTATTTATTTTATTTGAGGGATACTGGTGAGAGGCTACCAGAAGGTGACTACCACTTGGGCCAAGGAGACGAATCAATACAGAGGATCCACTCCAACCTTTATGTGAAAGAAGTGCTGAATCCACACCATTTTCTTGGATTATCCCACCAATGGATCTCATTGCACACGTCTCTACATGGCAGTCACTGGATCTCCTGTACACTCACTCAAGCATCTGGCCACCATGGTCACATGACAATGACAGCTTACAACAGTGTTTCCCAAACCTGTTCTCAGGACCCTCAACCAGGCCAGATTTTGCAGATCACCTTGGGGAAATGCAGACTGAATCATGCAAACACTGAGCATCAAATTATATCACCTGTGCTGTGCTTCAGATATCTGTCAAAACTGGCAAGTCAGCAGGTCTTGAGGACAGGTTTGGGAAACACTGACTTGCAGGAAGTCAGCATCACGTCTATCGGGAATGCAGTTACCCCACTACTATTGTAGGGTGAATGGAGTTCCCTTTTGTCCAACACAATGAAAAGAAAGCTTTTATTTAGGTTTCCATCACATTTCCATATTAATTCACCAGCCAAAAATATTGAGTTCCCACACTTAAGGTTCACTAACCTTCGAATTGCACAGAACGGTGATATTCACTGTTAGGAACAATTCATCTATTCACACAGCTCTCGATTCGCCAAATACAGGCGAATTGACAGTGAAATATGGTGCAAATTTCCAGTACCGAAATTGTCCCATAGAAGACTAGCGTGTCTTCTATACACAGAATGCTGAATTGCATGGAAATTCCGGGGAAATGCCCTAATTCAATTTGACAGGCGAATCTCATAGGTTTCAATGTAAAAATGTACATTTTTTTTAAAGATATATTATTTTCTTTTACTTTTTCCAAAAACCCTTTTAACAGTTTCAAATTTTTTAGATGAGTTTTTAGTTTTGTTTTCTTTTTTAAAAGACTTTCTTTTAAATTTTGTAACAGACCGTTTTATTATATTTTTAAAGGGCATTTTTTATTATTTAGGCAAAGTTTTATAGATTTAAACTACTGTTAGAAGAATAGGAGACTTTTTTTTTTTTACAGTTCAGTGGTTATCGCCGATGCCGATTCAGCATTTATCGGCACAATTACCCGATGTCCAATAACTGCTTCGGCGACTCCAATTTCTGAAAAATACAGAGACCATTTGCTAAATAGTGAACTCACTGTATTCTCAGTGAAATAGAATCGCCGAAATGCGGTGAAACACAAAGGGCTCTATTACAATGTTGACGCAAACGTTAAGGCTCACTTGCGTAAGCCTTAACGTTTGCCGCGGTATCTATAGCATATTACAATCCAAACGCAAACGGATTAAAAACCCCGTTTGCGTTTGGTACCTTGCGCTCCTCTGCGCGAGGTTACTGTACTTTGCGCTCCCTATACTTAACATGGGGAGCGCAAAGTGTTAATCAGCGCTGGATTACAAAGTCCCAGCACCGATTAACACCTGGCTCTGCTCAGCGAAAAGTTAACCAGAGCTCGGACTTGGTGTTAACGGATTCCGCTTCTGCAGAATCCGTTAACACCAAGCTTAAAAAATAAAAAAAGCATCCTATACTTACCCTCTGTCCCGCGGTGAGGACCGCGGCTCTGTTCGCCTCCTCTGGCCGGCGGGAGCAGGGAAAGACGGGGGGAAAAAGTCCCCCCCAGTCTCTCCCTGCGTATCACTACACCAACCAGCTGGATCTCGCGAGGCGAGATCCAGCTGGTCACGTGACCGGCAGGGGGAAATTCAATGGAGTCCTATGGACTCCAGCGAGTGGATGCTCACGGCTGCACTCAGCGCTGCCGCGAGCATCCAGAATTTTACGCTCGGAAACATTGCAGGCAACATTTTTTACGCCTGCATTGTAATCCAGCGTTAAAACGCGGGCGCAAGGGGGAAAACTGCGGGTTTTAACACGAAGAGCGTAATACAGCCCAAACCATGCAATTTTGGAGCCTTGTGAATAGACCCTTTATTATTTTTTTTTAAGGGTTTGACCCATGGCCAGCAGCATCTCAATTCTGTGCCAGCGCAAAGGAGCATGGTGCTAGATTCAAGCTGAGTTTTTAAAAAAGCTTAAAGGGTTCAAATGGGGGGAAGGGGGTGCAGAAGGGGTCATGCGGGGTTAGTTTTTAACCCCTCCATTCCCCCAATCTTTTTTGACCTACAGTATTCCTTTAAATAGTGTGGAAGTCAATGGAACAGGTTCCAAAAGGACTCCCTATGAATTCATTTTTTTTTTTTAGAAATCTTATAAACCACAGAGTTTATGTTTACAATCTTTTATCTGCTGCTCTGTTCAGCTAACACAGAGCAGTTAAACATTTAAGAAACACATCAGCACTTAAATAATCGTATTATGAATAGTTGAATTACGTTTTATATTTCTCTCGGAATCAATCATCCTCATCAGTTTGTTTAAGATACCCTGATGAAGATATTTTTCTAGATTGCTGAAATATATCTTAAAACTTAATTAATAACTTTTAGAAAGCGCTTGCTGTTCTCCCTTGATTTTAATCACTTGTGCAAGTGTGTGGGATGTGTCAGTGGTATTTTAATAATTGGTCTTATTTTTTTCTACCATATCAGCGTCTTCTTGATCTCATTTTCCAAGACACTTATTCATCTTGACAGCCCAGATAACGTAGACCAGTCCACACATTTACTTACACCTTCTGCATACTGCAGGAATCTCTTGTTGGTTTCCTTCCTTCTGAAGTTGTCCAGATACTTTTGTCGATAAGCCAAAACAGTATCGACATGTGTCTTGTGTTTCACAGCTAAATCCAATGCCCTGAATAAAATGCAGAAAGTGCACTTTTTTAGCAAACCGTCAAAGTTGCCAAATAATTGTATTTATTTATCCAGTAACCATAATCATCATTATTAACTGTGGACTTGCATCTAGGTAAGGCGTGCAATCTGTATCACATATCTTGTGTGTTGATGAAATGCTGTGGAAACAGTTTGACACTATCTGCATATGCCAAAAAATAAAGCAAAGCTGTGTGATGTAAAGTCCTAACCACAAACAAAATAAAACTAACAATAATGTGCTCTGTGTATGAGCGTAACCCAGAGTTCCACAGCAATAAATCTCACAATAATTTCTGCTGTGTATGAGCATATCCCAGAGTTCAATAGATAGGATTCTAACAGACTAGCTATTTAGGATTCTAGCAGCTCCCCCTCGTATACATATACCTTATTCTTTCCTTAGCACCATAGTAGTCCCACGTTGTATTTATTCTTATATTCCAGAGCTCCACAGCAATAAATCTCACAATAATTTCTGCTGTGTATGAGCATATCCCAGAGTTCCACAGCAATAAATCTCACTATAATTTGTTAGACCCAGACCCAGGGCCCAGACCCCAAGGCCCAGCCCCAGGGACCAGACCCCAGACCCAGACCCAGGGCCCAGTCCCAGGGCCCAACCCCCAGACCCAGCCCCAGGGCCCAGACCCGACTCAGGGCCCAGACCCCAAGGACCAGGCCCAGCCTAGACCCAGACCCCAAGGCCCAGCCCCAGGGACCAGACCCCAAGGCCCAGCCCCAGGGACCAGACCCCAAGGCCCAAACCCAGGGACCAGGCCCAGCTCAGACCCCAAGGCACAGACCCAGGGACCAGGCCAGACCCAGACCCCAGGGACCAGTCCCCAAGGCCCAGACCCCAGGAACCAAGGCCCAGACCAGACTCAAGGCCCAGACCAGACTCCGGGCCCAGACTCCAGGGACCAGACCCAAGGCCCAGTTCCAGGGTCCAGCCCAGACCCAGAGCACAGACCCCAAGGCCAAAACCCCAAGGCCCAAACCCCAAACCAGACCTAGGGCCCAGCCACCAGGCCCAGACCCAGACCCAAAGGCTATCATATACAGCCCGTTACTGTGAGATTTATTGCTGTGGATTTTGTGATACGTTCATACACACCGCACATTACTGTGAGTTTTATTGCTGTGGTGCTATGTTATGTCCTTTTTTTTGGAAGGGGAAGAAAAGCGGTTAGAGGTTGAGGGAGTGCCGGGGGGGGGCATCGTGAGGTTCAGTGAGGGGCCCCATAATTTCTGAAGGCTGCCCTGGCAGCACCTGTCGATTCTTGGGGAATTATGTTATTTAACATAATCATATTAAAATTAAATATATATATATATATATACACACATTGAAAATGACTTCACAATACAGTGTTTCATGCAGACTAAACCAATATACAGTGGCAAGAAAAAGTATGTGAACCCTTTGGGATTACGTGGAGTTTTGCATGAATTGGTCATAAAATGTGCTCTGATCTTCATCTAAGTCACAACAATTTGAAAAACACAGTCTGCTTAAAATAATACAACACAAACATTATATGGTTTCATGTGTTTATTGAAGATAACATGTAAACATTCACAGTGCAGGGTGGAAAAAGTATGTGAACCCCTAGCCTAATGTCTTCTCCAAGAGCTAATTGGAGCCAGGAGTGAGCCAACCTTGAGTCCAATCAGTGTGATATTATTGGATGTGTTGCTGAAAGCTGTCCTGCCCTTTAAAAACACACACCAGTTTTGGGTTTACTGGTTTCAAGAAGCACTCACTGATGTGAACCATGTCTCGCAGAAAAGAGCTCTCAGAAGACCTACGATCAAGAATTGTTGACTTGCATGAAGCTGGAAAGGGTTACAAAAGTATCTCCAAAAGCCTTGATGTTCATGTGTCCACAGTAAGGCTGGGGTCAGACCAGCGCACTTTTAACGTGCGTTCTGGCGCACATAATTACGGCCGCACTAGCAGCAGATGACGGGCAATGACGGCCAATATACGATGTACGGTCGCACGAAAGTCCGGCCGCGCAACGCAAGTGGAAAACGAACGCATTTTTCGAGAACGCCGAACCGCTAGTACTGACGTACAGAGTGCGCAGCTGCGGAATAGCGGCATGTGTGCGTGATTAGGAGACGTCAGACACTGCTAATGTCCAGCCTACATAACGTCCAGACGCAAAAAGAGTTTAATTGACGATCTGAAAAAATCACGCACGAAAAATGCGCATCGTATGACCGTTTTCGCGCACTCCGTGAAAAAATACGTCAATTCGTTCGGACGCACTTTTTTACGTTCGCGTGTAAAAATGCTTTCGTTTGACCCTAGCCTAAGACAGACTGTCTACAAATGGAGAATGTTCAGCACTGTTGCTACTCTCCCTAGGCGTGGTCGTCCTGTAAAGATGACTGCAAGAGCACAGCGCAGAATGCTTAATGAGGTAAAGAAATTTCTGGCACATGCTAACATTTTTGTTGACACATCTACAATAAGGAAAACATTAAACAAGAATGGAGGACATGGGAGGACACCACAGAGGAAGCCATTGCTGTCCAAAAAGAATATTGCAGCACGTTTGAAGTTTGCAAAAGAGCACCTGGATGTTCCACAGCACTACTGGCAAAATATTCTGTGAACAGATGAAACCAAAATTAAGTTGTTTGGAAAAAACACACTACACTATGTGTGGAGAAAAAAAGGCACAGCACACCAACATCAAAACCTCATCCCCACTATAAAACATGGTGGAGGGAGCATCATGGTTTGGGGCTGCTTTGCTGCCTCAGGGCCTGGACGGACTGTTGTCATTGGTGGAAAAATGAATTCCAGAGTTTATCAAGACATTTTGCAGGAAAACGTAAGACCATCTGTTCGCCAACTGAAGCTCCGTAGAGGATGGGTGATGCAACAGGACAATGACCCAAAGCATACAAGTAATTCAACAAAAGAATGGCTTCAACAAAACAAAATATGCCTTCTGTAGTGGCCCAGCCCAGTCAGAGTCCTGACCTCAACCCGATTGAAATGCTGTGGCATGACCCTAAGAGAGCGATTCACACCAGACATCCCAAGAATATTGCTACACTGAAACAGTTTTGTGAAGAGGAGTGGTCCAAAATTACTCCAGATCGTTGTGCAGGTCTGATCTGCAACTACAGGAAACGTTTGGTTGAGGTTATTGCTGCCAAAGGAGGGTCAACCAGTTATTAAGTCTAAAGGTTCACATACTTTTTCCACCCTGCACTGTGAATGTTTACATGTTCTGTTCAATAAACACATGAAAACATATAATGTTTGTGTTGTATTATTTTAAGCAGACTGTGTTTTTCAAATTGTTGTGACTTAGATGAAGATCAGAGCACATTTTATGACCAATTCATGCAAAACTCCACCTAATCCCAAAGGGTTCACATACTTTTTCTTGCCACTGTAAATGGAAGCAGGCTTGTGAGAGGGGTTTGCATGGAGTGGGTGTGATGCAGACTGGTGTTGGGTGTAAGGAGTATTGGCAAGTAACTTTTTAGCCTGGCTAGTAGCTTGGGACTTTGCATTTTGAACCATGCACTGAAATATAATCATGCAAAGTTCCCTGAATAAACTAGATATATAATCCATGATTATTTAAAGAACACATTCTGAGTTCAGCACTGACAGTGCTACAAGTTAAATAGGGATGCTTATTGTTTTTTAAATCGCTTCAGTGGATGTTTGTACAAATACGCTTTTTCTACAACATACATTTTTGGGAGTCTTAACACTCCCTGCTTGTTTTGGTGGAAGATGTCTATAGGCAGTTTAGTTATGCTACCAGAGCACTTGCAGTCACAGCACGGTTTTACCTTTCCCAGTTGAACGAGTCAATGTTGAGCTGTATGGCCTGGTACATAAGGCCGGCCTGTAGCAGCGAGGCCTCTGCTTCTTGAAAGTTTCCGCTTAACAGCTGGATGTGAGCCAATCTGGATTCATTTGACGGCAGATCTTTGATTGAATTTATGTATTTAACTTTATCAATCTAAAGAAACATAAAAAAAAAGCTACAGAAAACAGAAACAACATTGAGATAAACTTGGTATTTAAGGAGTAATGCTGTGTGTTTCCATACCTCTCCAATTGCCGCATATGCTACTTCAGCCGTTGCCATTTCCTTACTTGCAACAGCCATGGCAGCCAGACAAGACCACAGGCTTTCCTCCTAAAGGTAAAAGAAAAGCTGCCTATAAATATATAGGTTTATTATATACATAATATACACATTAAAACACCTATAACATGGAATATAAGCAAACAGATGGCCCAGCACCACGAAGAACTTAGGTTTATAATCAAGACATCGAATGTATGTAAAAGTCTAGAAGCCCATCTAAATGTATTTTAACCCTTTTTTTGATTCCTCTTGTCTGGCCACAGGTTTTGGCTCAATAAGCTACTTCTTTATGCCTATCATGTCATTTGCATGAATTTGTAACAAGGGGATGTGGGAGAGGTAGCTGCAACAACAGCATGACTGTATTTCTCAAATTGTACACTTTCTAGGTGTCACATTTCTAGGCAGCATGACTGTGATGGAAGACATCTCCAAATTATAGTACAATCTCTATTCACACTTTGTAATGCACGAGCTAGTACAGTCCATCATGGAGTTGGCCATGAACAAGAAAGACTTTGTTCCCTTTGGAGTGCTGTAGAGGCCAACCTGCACTGTGGCACTGTAAAAACCTGGCTACCAGATCTGGAAGGTGACTACTGGTCAATGGAGTGGTTCTGGAACGGAGAGTGGACAGACGACATAACGGTTTGGGTCCAATCCTCAAGCCTTGGACAGAACCCCAGTATGCTCCCGTTACAACAGTAGAGATTTCCCTTCTCAACGTTCCTAGAACATTGTCTTCGTTGGAAGACGTTAAAAGAGACAAAAGCCTAGCGGACCACCAGCCCCATTTTAAGGCATAAACCTGTAAAGGATAAGGTATGCCATATCCTCTTCTATCAGCTGCACAAATTATTAATTTACTTATCGTTACACAACAACAAGACAGATCAGTAGTTTAATCCAATTTAACTACAGTTTGAGATTTGTGATTTTTGCACTAGTACGTAAATGGTAAAACGTTTACTTTTCAACATAAGATATCTGTATAATCATTGCCAATTATCGAGCAAGATTCCTGTGTGATGCACTTTAAAACAGAGGTGTTTACTTATTAAAGTACTCATGAGATCTCTGCCAAGTTGAGGTTTATACTAATGGAGTTCTAGTGTGTTGAAATCAATACAGCCTCGACTCCTCTGCTTGTTTTTTGTAACATGACAACTATAGAATGTGCCAAGATGACAAAGTGCTGCACGAGGTTTTGAGTTTGGGTCCGTGATGATTGATGTGGACAATGGGAAAAGCAGTCATCTCTGTTCACCATTGCAATGTTCCATGCCTGCTTTTAATGATTGCCGATGTCTGTCATTTTCCTAGATACCTACATATGTACAGTATGTCCTTAACTCTTCATGTGCTATGGATAAGTGGGAGAAGCTCTTTGCATCCTCTAATTATTCTTTTATATGATCCCTGTGCAAGGGAGTTGGGTTATCAGACCAGTCTGTGTTCAAACTCAGTGCAAAGCTTCTTTCTGTGTATGTAATAAGATCCGACTGTCCACAGAAATCTTGGCTAACAGTCAAATCAGAAAGGTGCAGACTCTGGAAAAATGGGTCACGGTTAAGGCATTTTATCAGATGCAAGGTGGGAATTTTCTTGTCTTGATCCATTTTGTGTGTTCATTTTTTTTTATAACATCAAATCTAGTTCAGAGTGCCCATGTAAGCAACATATTGATGTGGTTATATTCCATAAAACAAAATGCAGTGGGCGTGGTTTATTAATACCCATGTAGGTCAGTATTGCTTTAGTTGGAAACAACACCGAGATATGTATTATTCACAGATAAAACATCTGATGAACCGAGTCTGGAGAAAATATCTCACTGACTTTGGGTGAATTTCAAAGCTAGACAAATTCTGATATTTTAGAGGGGTGACATGACAACTTTACAATCTCATACACCTGTTCAAACGTAGCAAAAATAAATATTAATAGCAGGGCTCAAAATTTCAAGTCCCAAGCTACTACCCAGACCCAGTGGCGTAGCGTGGGTTGTCAGCGCCCGGAGCCAGCCAAGAATTGTGCGCCCCCCCCAACCTGTGGACACGTTATCGATATTGCCCCAGCCAGCTCTCACCTGGATATTGCCCCAGCTCACACATGGATATTGCCCCAGCTCTCACATGGATATTGCCCCAGCTCTCACATGAATATTGCCCCAGCCAGCTCTCACATGAATATTGCCCCAGCCAGCTCTCACATGAATATTGCCCCAGCCAGCTCTCACATGAATATTGCCCCAGCCAGCTCTCACATGGATATTGCCCCAGCCAGCTCTCACATGGATATTGCCCCAGCCAGCTCTCACATGGATATTGCCCCAGCTCTCACATGAATATACTGCCCCAGCCAGCTCACACATGGATATTGCCCCAGCTCTCACATGGATATACTGTCCCAGCCAGCTCACACATGGATATTGCCCCAGTTCACACCTGGATATTGCCCCAGCTCTCACATGGATATTGCCCCAGCTCTCACATGGATACTGCCCCAGCTCTCACATGAATATTGCCCCAGCTGCCAGCTCTCACATGGATTTGCCCCAGCTCTCACATGGATATTTGCCCCAGCTCACACATGGATATTGCCCCAGCTCTCACATGGATATTGCCCCAGCTCTCACATGGATATTGCCCCAGCTCTCACATGGATATTGCCCCAGCTCTCACCTGGATATTGCCCCAGCTCTCACCTGGATATTGCCCCAGCGGCAGCCAGCTCATACTTGGATATTGCCCCAGCTCCGGATCCAGCAGGGGTTGAGGGGGCTCAGATGCCGGGCAGCGGGAGTGCCTGCCCAGTCCTGAACAGCGTGTGAGTCCATGTTGAAGGGGAGGCGGCTGTGTGCATGCGCAGGTCACGCGGTCCGGCCAGTCAGGTGGTACAGAGACTCAGTACCACCTGATTAGCCGGACCACGTGACCTGCGCCTGCACGCAGCCGCCTCCCCTTCAACACGGACGGACTCACTGTTCAGGACCGGGCAGGCACTCCCGCTGCCCGGCATCTGGGCCCCCTCAACCCGCGGGCCCTTGGGTGGCGACCGAGGGCCCGGCGGGTCAGTCCGGGCCTAAACTTTTAGGGGCGCAAATTTCTTTGGAAATTATGCGCCCCTAAGAAAACTGCGCCCGGGGCCACGGCCCCCCACGCTACGCTACTGCCCAGACCATACGAGTTACTCGCCACCAGTTGCTCCACCTAACCCCTAACTCTGCCCCTAAATACAACCCCTTAAATTATCTTATGAAATTACACTGTTAATGCTTTTATTTAGATTAAAGTTACAAAAATAACGCGTTAATACCCAGACATCAGACCCCAGATACATGTATACCCAGTCATCAGACCGCTGTGTGAGCAGGGCGAGAAGGCAGGGAAGCTCCTCTCCACTAGGGATGAGCCGAACACCCCCGTGTTCGGTTCGCATTCGAACAATTTCAAAAGTTCGAGTTCGAACGCGAACACGAACCAAACTCAATGCAAGTCAATGGGACTCAAAAGTTCGATTTTTAGAGTGCCCTCCCATAACCTGCCCGTTAAGTGGCGGATTTGTAGGATGTATAGAAACATTTAAAAACAAAAAAATGACATTTCAAATGACAGTAAATGGTTTTCATTTAATCTATTCATAAACAACTGCTTGGGTGGCAAGTATGTCTGTATGAAAAGAGGAGACGTTTTAGGACATGCAGAACAAGTTTAGTGATTTTTTGGCTAAATTATGGTGAAATGTATGCAGGCTTTGGATGAAAGTAACAATAGGTGCTTTAAAATTGGGCCTTTAGTGTCGGCAACAGTGCCGTCACACCGTAACCCCTCTGTGGTATTGTGGAAGAGTGCAGGGTTGGACCCTGCGGTCCAATATTAAAATGATATGAATCTGGTAATATAGGCGTCAGTGTCAGTGCAGCCAAATATTGTGCAACAATTACAACAATTCCCAGATATTTTGTAGAAATGAGACCCCCAAAATAGTTGGTGGCAGTGAGAACACACAGATTACAACAATTCCCAGATATTTTGTAGAAATGAGACCCCCCCCCCCCCCGCAATAGCTGCTGGCAGACTGGCAGTGAGAACACACACTAACAATCTCCTCTCAAAAAACACGTGCTGGGGCTGCAATGGACGCCTTATATAGTGTGCTGCGGGACTTAGCTCTGTGAGCCCATGATTGGGCAAAATTTGCCCAATCAGGACTCTGAGCCGTGATTGGCATAGTCTTGCACCTGTCTTGCACCTAAACTGTGGTCAGGTGCAGGCTGTAGCTAATTACAAGCTTCAGGCCAGTGGAAAAGTGCATTGCGGTCCATTGTGGTGCATTGTGGGCGAACACGCGGAAATGTTCGTAGTTCGCAAACATGCGAACGGGCGATGTTCGAATCGAACTCCGAACACATCGAACCAAACAGCTCATCCCTACTCTCCACTCCTCTACCCTGCCAGTGACAGAGGCAAGCTGGGTCAGGCTAGGCAGCTGTTCCCTGTCACCGTGCCACCTGGAGAAGGGGGGGCTGCACGGTGGCACCGCTGGAATACGCAGCACAAAATAATTTATTGTGCTGCCTGCATGTGCATTTCCACTCGCCCTCACTTAATTTCCACTTGACAAATGCGAGTAGGTGAGTGGAAAATTTGAACCTTGTTAATAGAACAAATCAAAAACTGAATGCATCAAACAATTCTATCAGGGTTATTCAGAGAAAGGTGAAAACCAGGAGAACTGGCAGGAGAAGAGAACACTCTGGACCAAATAGCCGATTTGTAAAGTGAGATAAATGGGAGAATTTTTCTGGTATGACTATTTTGACCTAGAATTTTCACTTCTCCAGTCGTTCTCCTGAGTTTCACCTTTCTTTGACTAGACCTGTGTATCTAACATACACTGCACCAGTTCTTCCATTATTTTTGGACAGGTGATCACGAGACAACTATACGAACAAGAAACCTTACATATCAATGGGGTTAAAACCCTCTTTCAAATAATGCTTGCGATATAATTCTTCTGAAAGTGTCTGATATGGACCTCTTTATAATCACCAGAATCCCATAATATATGCTCTATTATTGTAAGGCATTTGCCATTATTAGAACAATCATTTGAAATAGGACCACTTGTTTGAAAGAGCTGGACAAATAGCTCATTCAAAAAATGGGTGACAGACACCGTCTGCGTTTTAAGAAGGCATCAGGAAGGATGCCCACTGTTTAGTCTTGCCCATATGGGTAGAAATCAATATCACGTTCTCCAGGACTCCAGAGAATGTCACTGAATGTTCTAAATTTTGGAGCACAATCTTATCAGCGAGCTTTGATTAAATTCAAATATATGGTAGACTGGTCCACAGCTTGGGCTCTAGACCTGAACCCTCTATGGCATCCATTCTGTTAGCATTATGAACGGCATGGTTATTTTTAATGGATAACGAGTTAATGGTAATAGATCAGGTAGAATAGGGTCTACATTCTTTTAAAAGTTAGCCTTAAAGTAACACTCTAAGCAGAAAATTACCCCCCCCCTTTTTATTGCAGTATGCAAATGCTACTGCCTTACCTAGTCGTTCTACATTTTTTTTTTTTAAATGTTATACTTACCTTAAAACGGAGGCATTTTCCCACGGTGTTTTTTTTTTCGAATCCCGCGCCGCCCTCCTCTTTCACTGGAACCCGGAAGTTGGCACAAGGTCTACGCTCCACCTTCTTTGATTAGTGTTACGCGCAAGAGGATGCGCGCAACACTAATCGCTACCGCCAGCTACTGCGGCGAGTTGGAGACGTCACCGCGCTGAAAGCGCGATGACGTCTCCTACTCGGCAATAGTCGGCAGAAGCAGGAAATACAAAATCCCGCTCTGCGACTGACAGCTGAGAGGGCGGAGGAAAGTCCTCCGCATCTCTCATCGGTTTCAGCCGATCGGCTGAGCGGAGGGGGGGGGGCATACTTAGGTCATCATGACCACCTGAAAAAGCTTAGGTGGTCATGTTGCCTAGAGTATCCCTTTAAGGAGTCATTCAAAACGTGCCTGTGTTTGCTGGTGATGCAAACAGCGTCGCTTTGTGAAAGACCACCATAATATTCCAAGTACTAGAGGTCGAAAATAACCATTTGTTCTGAATACAATATGATACTCTTCACAAAGCTGTTTCAGATGGTCCAGGCTAAAAAAAAATAATCTAAAATGCACTGTGGTTCTCTATTAAACTGTCCTGCATCATGTTTAGTGGTTACAAAAAGAAGCATTCCATCACCGTGAGATGATGTTTTCCAACCCTCTAAATGGTAATTACACTGGGGTATACATTTAGAAAGACAAATCTGTATCTATGAAAAGTGGTTTAAAAGATTGCAACGCTGTAAAAGAAAAAATATATATATTTGGGGGATATTACATGTTAATTTAGCACACCAAAAATATTTTAAATGGTGTCAGCATTTTCTATTTCAATGTGTGTAAGTAGGTTAGATTCATTTTGGAATTGTTAATATGTAGAGTAAGGATCTACATTTTGAACAGATCTGTAAAATGATTTAGTGTTGTATAAAACAATGACGTGGCAAGCCTTTTCTGAAAAAGTTTAAACCAGTCCAACTCAAAATCATTATTTCTTTTGGATTATGTAGTATACAAAGACATTTAAATAAAGGAACATATATACCTTGACAAAACGACAAAGCCTCACTGCGTCATCCCATTTAGAAGACAGGATGTAGTTCTGAAGAATGGCAGGGTATGGCGAGACATTAGTGTGCATGAGTGAGCCATCACTTCTCCTTATGGTCACTCTATTGCCAACAAAACTTACAATCTGGGGGGTTTTGCTGTATTCACTGAAATAGAATACATATATTTAAAAATGATTATTCGATTAAAATGGCAAAAACATTTAAGCACAAAAATGCCTGTTGCAGACAGATACAATACAGTGTTCTGAGAAATCTGTGAGAAGCATTTATAGACCAGTTGATGCACAAACATCCATTGCATAGGTCATCGTGGAAGAGACTGCGAAAACATCAGATGAACATATTTTCTAATTCAATGTTTTTGCCTTCTAGATATATAAATGATATTTGTTTTCCACATTTCACAATTAAGTTGCCCATTGTTATGTCCATTCATATGCATATTTGCAAAGTCTCTTTTCACAGAGGAAGAGATGGATCTTTCTAAAAAATAAGCAACACACTGCTGTGTAGACATACAAAGTCTAATGACTAAAAGCTTAAAAGAGGAGTTTCAACATTTATACTTAATAGTATTTTGTATTTTTTTTTTACAAAAATTTGTATAAAAGAGCTCTAAGTGTAGAATTCAGCCAATGTAGAGGGTTTTAGTGCAGATGAGGCGTTTCGAACTTAAGAATGAAGATTCTCGGTTTCAATTCATTGTGTCACATCATTGTGCACTGTATAGCAGTGAGGAGCATATGAATGTAATGTTATATTTTGGAATGTAGAGGGAGCAAGAAAAAATACAGACATTTCCAGACAGAACATTGCTAGAACTGCAGGATAGAAACATATGTAAATGGATATTCACTAACCACCGTTATTATATGGAAATAATGTTGGGTTTAATTGGACCAACTATGGAGAATTCACTATGTTCTGGCTCCAGCTAAAACACCTTGGGAAACATGAACACCATGCATGTTTACTCTTTTGCTTATAGTTCTATTTTCCTCAGCAACTGTCACCTTAGACTGTAGCCGACTCCATTTCATTCTGCATAATGCGGCTGTCATTAGTCTGACTAGCTGTGCTGCTCCTAACATCTCATGTATTTGTTCCCAGACAGCATTGTCTGCAAGTACTTATAATCTGTCTCCTGTTAAAGCCTTAGCAATGTGATACTTTCATTTATCTGTTTGCAATATAGTTGGACTAGTTTCCTTCCTAGTTTGCTATGCATCCACCTAACCATTCGTTTCTTTAACATCATTTTGTGCTATGCGTTAATCAGATGACATGCCACACCAAAGTGTGGTAATTAACAATCCAGGATACTACATGCTATTAGCCTCCTTGCTTCTTTGTGTGCTACTTGTTGCATTACCTTATTAACGTTACTTATTGTATTTATTTGTGTACAGTGGCAAGAAAAAGTATGTGAACCCTTTGGGCAGAGTTTTGCATGAATTGGTCATAAAATGTGCTCTGATCTTCATCTAAGTCACAACAATTTGAAAAACACAGTCTGCTTAAAATAATACAACACAAACATTATATGTTTTCATGTGTTTATTGAACATAACATGTAAACATTCACAGTGCAGGGTGGAAAAAGTATGTGAACCTTTTAACTGGTTGACCCTCCCTTGGCAGCAATAACCTCAACCAAACGTGTCCTGTAGTTGCAGATCAGACCTGCATAACGATCTGGAGTAATTTTGGACCATTCCTCTTCACAAAACTGTTTCAGTGTAGCAATATTCTTGGGATGTCTGGTGTGAATCGCTCTCTTAGGCTGGCGGCACACTAGCAAACATTTTGCGTCCGTCTGACCGTACTGTTTGCTGTCCGTCGTAGCTTTATAAAGGAGTCAATTAAACACACCACAAGAAGCACCTGCGCACTTGTTCACGGACGGGCAAAGAATAAAGCCACGGACGCAAAAATAACATCGACGTGAAAAAGCTAAACGGACGCAGAAACAACGCTGCCATGTATTTTCCTAGGGTGTGGAGACATGAGACATTACGGACGCACTTTATGCAGTACTCACAATATCTCCTGTGAAAAAGTGCATCCGTAATGGACGCAGTACAGTATGCTCGTGTGCCGGCTGCCTTAAGGTCATGCCACAGCATTTCAATCGCGTTGAGGACAGGACTCTGACTGGGCCACTCCAGAAGGCGTATTTTGTTTTGTTGAAGCCATTCTTTTGTTGAATTTCTTGTATGCTTTGGGTCATTGTCCTGTTGCATCACCCATCCTCTGCGGAGCTTCAGTTGGCGGACAGATGGTCTTACGTTTTCCTGCAAAATGTCTTGATAAACACTGGAATTCATTTTTCCATCAATGACAACAATCCGTCCAGGCCCTGAGGCAGCAAAGCAGCCCCAAACCATGATGCTCCCTCCGCCATGTTTTAAAGTGGGGATGAGGTTTTTATGTTGGTGTGCTGTGCCTTTTATTCTCCACACTTACAGGGTTATCCAAAGAGATCCCAATTGCCATTCGGCTATCCAGAGAGCAGGCAATTCGCCAAATCCTGGCGAATTGCCTGCACATACGGTGCCTATTCGGTGCCTGTTCGAGGGCAGTGAAATCCCCATGAAAATGCACTGCTTCGGCTATTCAGAGAACGAAAACCAGCAGTGAAAGGTTCCCCTAATGCCCTGCCATTCGGTGGTTTAATTCAGGAGAATCCCATAGGCTTCAATGTTAAAAATATTCCCGTTTTAATTCAATATCTAATAAACCGTTCATTATAAAATTCTGCAGTAAAGAGTCTATTTATAGATTTTTTAGGATATTTTAAGCATTTTTCAGATTTTTTTTTTTTTTTTAAGTTTACTTATTTTTTCTGTAACAGCCCTCTTTATTATCATTCCCTGGACCTCATATGCAAACTTCAGACATTTTCGCTCAGTAGTTTCTTTGCAAACAGCGTTTCATTTTCACAGATTCACACAAACTATTTTGCTAATTTATTCACCTCCCTCGTCTGCGGTCTCAGCTGCTTCGGCTGTGTTCGGCTCCTGCTTGGGCTTGGTTTTCGGCAGGTTAATCCAGATGTTTTTGTGGCTTTTCTGTATGCATTCGGTGGGTTTTGCGGTTAGTTTTCGTCGGGTTTGCGGCAGCCTTTCCCTGCAATTCGGGGACCCTGTGGTGTTTGCTGAATACACCGCAGGGTCACCGAAATGGGATCGGCAAAAGGAACCGAATTGAAGAGAACGAAAAGACACCGAACGTGCGGTGACTTTTCGAATCTCTTTGGAAAACCCTGATAGAGTTGTGTGTTTTTTCCAAACAACTCAATTTTGGTTTCATCTGTCCACAGAATATTTTGCCAGTAGTGCTGTGGAACATCCAGGTGCTCTTTTGCAAACTTCAAACGTGCTGCAATATTCTTTTTGGACAGCAATGGCTTCCTCCGTGGTGTCCTCCCATGTACTCCATTCTTGTTAAATGTTTTCCTTATTGTAGATGTGTCAACAAAAATGTTAGCATGTGCCAGAGATTTCTGTAAGTCTTTAGCTGACACTCTAGGATTCTTCTTTACCTCATTAAGCATTCTGTGCTGTGCTCTTGCAGTCATCTTAACAGGACGACCACGTCTAGGGAGAGTAGCAATAGTACTGAACTTTCTCCATTTGTAGACAGTCTGTCTTACCGTGGACACATGAACATCAAGGCTTTTGGAGATACTTTTGTAACCCTTTCCAGCTTCATGCAAGTCAACAATTCTTGATCGTAGGTCTTCTGAGAGCTCTTTTCTGCAAGGCATGGTTCACATCAGGCAGTGCTTCTTGAAACCAGTAAACCCAAAACTGGTGTGTGTTTTTAAAGGGCAGGACAGCTTTCAGCAACACATCCAATAATATCACACTGATTGGACTCAAGGTTGGCTCACTTCTGGCTCCAATTAGCTCTTGGAAAAGTCATTAGGCTAGGGGTTCACATACTTTTTCCACCCTGCACTGTGAATGTTTACATGTTATGTTCAATAAACACATAAACACATGAAAACATATAATGTTTGTGTTGTATTATTTTAAGCAGACTGTGTTTTTCAAATTGTTGTGACTTAGATGAAGATCAGAGCACATTTTATGACCAATTCATGCAAAACTCTGCGTAATCCCAAAGGGTTCACATACTTTTTCTTGCCACTGTATTTCAGTTTTACTCTATCTCATGTATTACACCGGGTTGGTGATGTGCAAATAAACTCTGCGAATCTACATCATCCTGCTCGTGATATTTGAAGTTCATGGTAGTTGCAAGAACTGTGGTTTTTAAGATTTTTTGCAACTACAGTGAACTTCAGTGCCACAATGGTGCTTTTGTGCAAGCTCTATAGTGTGGATTCCAAAACATGGCCGGGACTTAATTGAGCTTGAGCCCTGCTATTTACTAAATTCACGGACATATTTACCAATGTATGTACTGAATGCATGTGAATAGGAACATAGTACAACATATAGCACTGACTTACTTCTTTTTGTGCATTGTACATGTATAAAAAGGTATGTATGTATGTACATGTATGATACCGGTTTATCCCTCCTAAAGTAATAAAAACAAATGATACATGGCAAACTCCAGCTTTAAAACCTAAGGGACACTCTACAGATCCTAACCACATCAGCTTTCTAAAGTGGTCATGCTGTGTGGAGTGCCTCCTCCCTTCCTCCTGCCCTGTTTACTAGACATAACTGTGTGAAGTGGAGGAGTTTACGCAGTCCAAACAAGCCTTACCAGGCAGTCGGGAGTTGAATATCCTGCCCTGCCGGTCACCAAATACAGTTGTGTTCAAAATTATTCAACCCCCAATGCTGTAAAGTGTTTTAGGGAATTTAGTGTACATTTGTAATTGTATTCAGAATGAAATCCTACAAGGACTTTTTAAAGAACCTTAAAATGACATCAACTAAAATGACATCAATTGGTTTTGTAATACAGTAGTAAATGTTTCTTTTGTGAATTCTTCATTGACACAATTATTCAACCCCTTAAAGACCACCACTCTGAAGAACAGAGGTTCATTCAAGTGTTTTCAATCAGGTATTGAAAACACCTGCGGATGTCACGGAGCAGCAATAAAGCATAATAAGCACCAATTAGGCAGCTTTAAAATGACTGTGATACTCAGCTCCTTCTAGACATTTACTGGTGTGGTTACAAACATGGTGAAGTCAAGAGAATGGTCCAGGAAGACAAGAGAAGAGGTGATTACTCTTCACAGGAAGGGCAATGGCTATAAGAAGATTGCAAAGATGTTAAACATACCAAGAGGAGACCATAGGAAGCATCATTCGCAAATTCAAGGCAAAGGGCACTGTTGAAACGCTACCTGGTCGTGGCAGAAAGAAGATGCTGACTTCGACTGCTGTGCGCTACCTTAAGCGTAGAGTGGAGAAAAGTCCCCGTGTGACTGCTGAGGAACTGAGAAAAGATTTGTCAGATGTGGGTACTGAAGTTTCAGCTCAGACAATACGGCGCACACTGCATAATGAAGGCCTCCATGCCAGAACTCCCAGGCACACCCCCTTGCTGTCTCCAAAGAATAAGAAGAGTCGACTGCAGTATGCCAAAAGTCATGTGGACAAACCACAGAAGTTTTGGGATAGTGTTCTGTGGACTGATGAAACAAAATTAGAACTGTTTGGGCCCATGGATCAACGCTATGTTTGGAGGAGGAAGAACAAGGCCTATGAAGAAAGGAACACCTTGCCTACTGTGAAGCATGGCGGGGGGTCAATCATGCTTTGGGGCTGTTTTGCTTCTGCAGGTACAGGGAAGCTTCAGCGTGTGCAAGGTACCATGAATTCTCTTCAGTACCAGGAGATATTGGATGACAATGTGATGCAGTCCGTCACAAACCTGAGGCTTGGGAGACGTTGGACCTTTCAACAGGACAATGATCCCAAGCATACCTCCAAGTCCACTAGAGCATGGTTGCAGATTAAAGGCTGGAACATTTTGGAGTGGCCATCGCAGTCACCAGACTTAAATCCGATTGAGAACCTCTGGTGGGACTTAAAGAAAGCAGTTGCAGTGCGCAAGCCTAAGAATGTGACTGAACTGGAGGCTTTTGCCCAAGACGAATGGGCGAAGATACCCGTAGATCGCTGCAAGACACTTGTGTCAAGCTATGCTTCACGTTTAAAAGCTGTTATAACTGTATAAGGATGTTGTACTAAGTACTAAGATTGAATGTCACTTGGGGGGTTGAATAAAACTGATAACGATGTGAGCACAGAAAAGACATTTGTGGTTATTTCATTATAAATGTTATGTTATATTTGTCTGACCTACACGTGCCTCTTTGATTTAATTGTAAGCAAGATGACTGAATGATCAAAATCAATGTCAAACTGGCCAAAAGACTCAATTTCAGTGGGGGTTGAATAATTTTGAACACAACTGTAGGTAATCAAAGATGTCAGCAGGCTCTGCATGCTGGTATCATGCTCTCTCTAATGGGGCACATACCCTAAGCAGCGTATGCCAAATTATTTAAGGCTACAAGAGAGGGGGTAAAATTTCAATAGCGTGCTCCTTTAAAAGTTTAAGTAGAGTAAAGCGCTGCGGAAACTGTTCGCGCTATAAAAAATGATGACAATAATAATAGTGTTTTATGGTGAAAAGCGAATTCTGAAACGCATGTAATTTGCAGGAATAGATCAATAGACATTACTATTTGGCATTACTATATGTCAAAAAGCAAAAGGAAGAATTTATGCACAAGACCTATGGACAATGATGACAGGAATTTTGGTTTGTTCTTCTAATGCCTGAACATTATCCTATTTCTCGTATCTCCAACTCTATACTGATGTTCAGCCACTGCCTGAGTAGAAGCAGGATGTTGCCACCACGACACATCTCTGACAGGTCTTGAGCATTAAGTAGTTTTAGTTCTGTGCAGAACTTCTATTTTGGAGAAAGGGTTCTCACAAGTTATCTGTGTCACCGATTGTGAGGCAAACCCTAGAATAGTTTTTCATATGGCAGTAAAATTGCCAGAAAATCTGTCAATCTCCACGGCAGGTAAATGTAGGATTTGTTATTTGGATGCCTCACACAATTCACCCTGTAGCTCCTTTACTTTTTTTTTTTTAGCATTCGGATTTTATTTATTTATTTATAAAGTATTTTACCAGGAAGGATACATTGAGATTTCTCTCGTTTTCAAGTATGCCTTGGGTTCAAGAACATTGTATTTCTGTACCTACTGTAACAATTCAAAGTAATAAATGCAAGATATTAAAAACAAAAACAGAAATATACAGATTAACACAGGAAATAAATATGTAATAAATATATTCACTATGTTACATGTTTACAGGTGCATTCTGTATTGAGGTATCTTAATAGGGAGCTCTTAAGTGACTTTAGACTGGGGGAAGATTTGATGGTGTCTGGGGGGTTAGTCCATAAATGCGGTGCTCTGTAGGAAAATGAGCATCAAGACACTTTCTTTTTGTATTGTGGTATTGTAAGTAAGGTGCAGGTCCTGGATCGGAGGTTATTGGATGAGGGAACTGCTGGGGGAAGCAGCCTATTCAGTTTTCATTTTGCTATAACAACAGCCCTTGAAAGATGCTCTTTGATTCTAAGTAACTGGGTGAGATCACATTCACTGCCTAAATATTCATCTAACTGTGCTCCTTGATTTAGCCAAACACGTAGCCCATTCTGAAATATTTCTCAATCTATGCACCATTTTATTCAGTAAATTCATCTGTGTATCTATTGACAAAGACTCCGTTATCCTCATTTTCACCCCAATGAATGACCATCAATAAAAGGAGTTCTATCCTTAAATTTTTAGCATTAGCATACATGGCTTATAGCAGGATGACGTTGGCAAAGGTAATAGCATGATTTTATTACTTTTATAAACAAAACCAAAAATAAATGCTGCCGTAAGAATGCTTGTGGATTTGAATGCCTTAATAAAGGTATTAAATGTTAGGGTTAGATTTACAATTCATTGAAATAATAGACTTGCCCATGGGTATGATTACTTTGCAAGTCTGTGTACATTAGTGTGCAGTGATTATACATTTGATTATCATTGCCATGGTGAATCCATTAAAGAAATGTATATCTCTTGGCTACTACCACGTTACTTGAGTAATCTGCTCATTCATTAATAAATGTGACACTTGTTAAAATATCCGCATCCTCTGGAACGCTCTATCTTGTACGGTCAGACTATGTCCTAGTTTCCCTTCCTTCAAACACTACCTTAAGACATTCCTATTTAGGGAAGCCTACCATTCGACTCATTGACGCAACCAGTCCTTCACTCACACCAGTCCATCACTCTCACCTTGCAGTCCATCACTCTCACCTTGCAGTCCTCTCCTCCTGTTTCCACTCCAACCCTTCTAGATTGTGAGTTCCCATGGGAATATTGCCCTCATTTCCTCCTGTACTAGTTTGTCAAATGTTGTTCAATGTATTCTAACCCTGTCTATATTGTGCCCATTGTACAGCGCTGCGGAATATGCTGGCATTATATAAATAAATAATAATAATATGCAGAAACCAGGCGTCCGTGTTTAAAGTTAATTTTGTGGAATAGTCCTTTGTGGGTGCTGACAAGTAAACATTGGAATATGACATAAGCCAACAAAACATCTAGACCAGGGGTCACCCACCTTGGCCCGACAGATGTTTTGCAACTACATTTCACTAAGGCACTGTTGACATAATGAGTAGCTGAGCATCACAGATGTAGTTCCAAAACCTCATGTGGGCCAAGGTTGTCTTCCCCTGCTCTAGACCGATAAGAAGGCACTATATAAAACTGAGGCTCATTATTTAAAGGGATACTCTAGGCAACATGACCACCTAAGCTTTTTTAGGTGGTCATGATGCCCGGAGTATGCCGCCCTCTGTCTCCCCTCCCTCCGCTCAGCAGTTCAGCTGAAAAAGCTGAAAACAGCTGAGAGAGGCGGAGGAGTTTACTCCGCCCTCCCAGCTGTCAGTCAGCAGAGCGGGATTCAGATTTCCCGCTTCTGCCGACTTTTGCCGAGTAGAAGGCGTCATCGCGCTTTCAGCGCGATGACGTCTCCAACTCGCCGCAGTAGCTGGCGGCAGCGGCTGAGGGTTAGTGTTGCGCGCATCCTCTTGCGCGCAACACTAATCCTCAGAGGGAGCCGGGAGGAAGCCTGTCGATTGGCTGGCTTACGTGAGAGGCGCGCAGGCGCGCTTCGCACGTAAACCAGAAGGCAAGAACAATGCAAGAAGGACGGGAGCGGAAGAGGAGGGAGGTGGTATATATATAAAAAAAAAAAAGACGCCGCTGGAGACAAGTGGATTTTAGTGTAAGTATTGCAGTTACACAAAAAAAAACCACCCTAACGATTAATTAAGGGAATAGGGATAGATTAGGATAGAAAAACGGGGGGGGGGGGATTTTTGAGTGGAGTGTTCCTTTAATATCAAAGATTTAAAAATCAAAGACAGGCATTTTGCTACTTATGTCAAAATGTTGCCATAATTCATAACAATATTTAGACTCCTCTGCTTTTGACTTTTTAAATTCTGGCACACTCATTTTGGTTATTTAAAACTTGTGGTTTCTTCTCTGGTGGCTGTGTTGGTTTTTCACACTTTCATCTGATCAAATCAGGAAAGCCAAATGACTCATAACATTTCACTTTCATGCTTTAGTTTTATATTCAAATGTATATACTCTAATCATTTCAGTAACGAGAAGCATTGTCTCTTTGATAAACTAGATAATGGGCTGTGCATACCTTCCATCCTTCTCATAAAGTGTCTTTGCTAATAGATTCAAGTCCACATAAGCGACATTTGGATAATACCAAACTGTGAACCGATTGTCCTGTAGTCCACAGAGCACGTTAGAGACATCATTCCAGGCTAAGGTATGTACCATAGTACCTGTATAAAAAAGAAAGATATTCACACCAAAGCAAAGCAATGATATTTATAAGCAAACATTACATTTATGATATATGAATCCTAGGTCTTCCTTATGCTAAGAAATAGAGAGTGATGCATAGATGGATGTGGTCATGAACTTATCAGGAAATCACAAGCACCAGGCCAAAATATAAATATCTTCCTGACCCCCCCTCCCCCTCTCATTTCTTTTTTTTGTAAATATCTGTTTATTAGATTTCAAGGTAAACACATAAATCAATGAACACGCAGGTTCTCAGAGATGGTAAACAAGCAGTTAGGGACACGCAGGTCCTGTGTGAGGCAACAATGCTTACATATTACTAAAAAGGAAGACACGGGGGGGGGAGGGAAGGTAAAGGAGGGTAAGAGCATGCATCAGGTTAGCATCATGTCATTCGCATATATACGAAGCTCTCTAGGAACTTTCTTCTATTCGGGGAGGATCAGCAACGCTCTGAATGAGGTGGCCGAGGATCTGAGAACCCAATTCGACCATATCTCGGAGTATAGGGGTAATTGGTCGGAGGCCTTGTATATCAGATGTTCGATGGAATGGAGTTCTTCCATGCGGGTAAACCAGAGTGTGAGGGGTGGGGGAGTGAGCTGTCTCCAGAACAGGGGTATTAAGGCCTTGGCGGTGTTCAAGACCCGGATGGCCAGCGTGCGTTTGTACGAAGCTATCGAGTAATTATTATGATGTAGGAGCAGTGCGGCAGGTGAAAACTCTGGAAGAGGGTCTATGAATTCTTTGAGTATGTCGTATATTCTAGCCCAGAAAGGTCGGATTATTTGGCATTCCCACCAAATGTGCAACATATCACCCAGTGCATCGTTACATCGCCAGCAGAGCGCAGGAACCTGTGGGTCATAACGATTAATTATGTCCGGTGTCCGGTACCAAAAGCTAAGGACTCTGTATGCTGTTTCTTGCAATTTGGAGGAGGTGGAGCAGTGATGTGTTAATTCGCATATCTTGGACCATTGGTCGTCCGAAAGTGCGATATTTAATACGGACTCCCATTTTCCCATGTATGGCGGTGGAATGGCAGAGGTTGCGTCTCTGAGCAGCGTGTACAGCAGTGATAGACCATGTGAGAGAGGTCCCGTGCCGTGACATATTCTCTCAAATGTCCGTAGTGGGCGCCCCAGCTGATGTTTTTGGGGTATGCCATCAAGGTAGTGCCGTATCTGAGCGTAGTGAAAGGAGTGAAGGAATGAAACATGTCTGTCTTGCATTATGTCTGTCAGTGACCGGCGGACCGAGGCGTTGAAAAAGTGCATTATGCGAGGTGTGGGGGCGGTTATCAGCCGTCTGACCGAGTGGGGGTCTAGGCCAGGAAGGTAATCTTCATTATGTATCACCGGAGTCATGGGAGAGGGAAAGGAGGTGAGGTTAGATTTAATCGCTATCCGGCGCCATATTCCGTACGTTGCCCCCACATATGGTGAGGAATTGGCCAGTTTCCTACCTTCTTTCAATGGCACCCACGGAAGAACTGTCATCGGCCTCCCAACCAATTCTTGCTCCACTGCTCTCCACAATTTAACCGATCCCTCTCTTGACCACTCAACCACCCGTTGTAAGTGACAGGCCTGATGGTAAAGGCTAAAATTGGGTAGGGCCAAGCCCCCTGCAGCTCTAGATCTAGTGAGTACTTGGTAGCTCGTCCTGGGGCGTTTACCTCTCCAAATATAATTGGCCACTAGAGACCTAAGGGAAGCAAGAAACGCCCGAGGAAGATCAATAGGTATCGTTTGTAGCAGGTATAGGAGTCGGGGTTGTACATTCATCTTAATAACTGCGATACGTCCCAGCCAAGAGATGTGTGGGTAATTCCAATTGGCTAGGTCACGCTGCAAGAGTGTAAGTAGTGGAGGGAAGTTATCTCGGAAGAGGTGGGAACCTTGAGATGAGAGCCAGATGCCTAGGTATTTAATTTTGTCGGCAGCCCATGTGAAAGCAAAGTGTGGCTTTAGAGCTTGGGCTCTGGGATCAGGGACCGAGACGTTGAGGATATGGGATTTAAGAAAATTAATTTTAAGATTGGATAGTCTGCCGTATTCCTCAAAGGCCACCATGATTGCCGGTAGGGTCACCTCCGGCCTTGTGACGAAAAACAGGTCATCCGTGTACGCAGCTACCTTGTGGTGTTGAGGACCCACCAGGACCCCTGTTATATTCGAATTTGACCGTATGGCCTCCAAGAATGGTTCTAGGGTCAATACGAATAGTAACGGTGAGAGTGGACATCCCTGTCGTGTGCCGTTGCGGATAGGAAATGGGACCATAAATACCCCGTTCACGCAGACGCGTGCAGTTGCGTCTCCGTATAGAGCTCCTATCCAGGCGCGGCAGTGAGGACCCAGGCCAATGCGTATCAGGGAAAGTGATATAAAGTCCCAATCCACCCTATCAAAGGCTTTCTCCGCGTCCGTGGACAGGAGCGCCAACGCCTGAGATGAGCGGCGAGCATGGTGCATGAGTTGCAGAGTTCGCATGGTGTTGTCCCGGGCCTCTCGGCCAGGCACAAACCCCACCTGGTCCGCATGGACAAGGGCGGGAAGGAAGGGTTTGAGTCTTTCAGCTAGAATTTTTGCGAACAGCTTCAGGTCACAGTTCAATAAAGAAATGGGTCTGTAGCTGGAGCAGAGGTCGGTGTCTTTACCCTCTTTCGGTAGGATCGTTATGTTGGCACATAGGGTCTGTGTAGGGAGAGGTTGCCCCTCTGCCAGGTCATTGTAAGCTGTCAGGAGATGTGGGGAGAGGATTGCAGTGTAGATTTTGTAGTATCGGACCGGGAGACCATCGGGGCCGGGGCTTTTTCCGGTTTTAGAGGTCTTAAGTGCCAAAGCTTGTTCTTCCGCCGTCAAGGGCCGGTCTAAAAGTTCTGACGTTTGACTTGAGATTCGTTTAGTGGAGTATTTAGTGAGATAAACCATAATGTCCGCGCGTTTGCGGGCTACATCCTGGGGGCAAATATTGCCTTGCAGGTCATAGAGCGCAGCATAATAGTCTCGTGTAATTTGAAGAAGTTTTGCTGGTAACCGCTGCGTTACGCCCTGTGAGTCGCGCAATTTCGCTATGTACGTAGCTGAGCGTTTTTTGGCTATCATTCGTGCTAGTAACCTCCCACTTTTGTCCCCGTGTAGATGAAAAAGGGCCTTAGAGCGTAAGTACGATCGGTGATAAGTTGTGTTCATAAGTGTAGTTAAGGATCTGCGCAGTTCAGTCAGGTGAGCCATAGTTTCAGGGTTACCCTCCCGCTTGTGGTCGGAGGAGATCTGGGTTATCTGGTGCTGTAGGTCTCGCATAGCTGCCGATCGACTTTTAGCCAGTTCAGCGCCTTTTCTGATGAAGTAGCCTCTGATCACGCATTTATGCACCTCCCACACTAGTGGCGGGGCCACCTCACCAGTGGCGTTTTCTTCAAAAAAGTCCGTGAGGACCTGCCGTCCTTCCTCAGCCACAAGCGGGTCAGATAAGAGGGAGTCATTAAGGCGCCAGTTAGGGGCAGTCGGCCTGAACATGGGAGAGCGCAAAGTGATGGACCACGCTCCGGTCTCTGACCACGTGGCCGTACCAATAGCTGCGCTGCGTAGAGCCGAGAGTTGGTATTGTGGTATGAACAGGTAATCCATCCTGGAGTAGGATTGGGAGGGATGTGCATAGAATGAGAAGTCTTTGCCCGTAGGGTGTAGTGTCCGCCAGCAATCTGCAACTCTCGATGCGTATAGGGAGTTGCGGCATGAGCGTATTATGTGTAGTGGTATGGACGAATTACCCGCGGAAGTGTCCCAAGATGGTTCTAAGGGCACATTTAGATCCCCTCCCAGCACGACCAACCCCTCAGCAAAGTCCCGCAGTGTAGCGGAGAGGAACCTATGTTGTGCTCTGTTGGGGGCATAGCAGTTGGCAAAGGTGTATACCTGGTCTAAGATCCGGCCCTTGACAAAAACAAAGCGGCCTCCCGCATCAGTCACAGAATCAAGTAGCTGAAACGGGACGCGTCTGTGAAACAAAATCGCAGTCCCCTTAGTTTTAGCCTCAGTATTATTGCTATAGAAGCCTAAGGGGTAATAAGAGTTTGTCAGAGTGGGCGCCTTCCCTTCCTGGAAGTGAGTCTCCTGTATTAGCACAACTGAGGCCTTCTGGGATCGGAAGTCTCTCATGGTGTGGGAACGTTTTTCAGGGACATTTAAACCATTTGCATTAATGGAAACAATGACCAGATCCGCAGGCGTAAGTAGCGTGCTGTGTGCAGTCGACATATCAAGATCCTCGGGGGGGGGGGGGGGGTAGGGAAACAAAACAAAGGAAGACAAGGGAAAACTATGTACAATCACAAAGAGGCGATGAGCGGCGGGTGCAGCAACGACACTAGCGAAAACACCAGATGACGGCTGCACTCTGCAATGCCGTTAACCTCGGCAGGGTACGCGACTGAGCCCCAGGCGGGACCAACAGATAATTAAAGAGGAAAAAGTAATAAACATAGCGGTGTGGAGCCGCTCAACGACTCAAAAAGGCAGTAAAGTAAAACATATTCGGCAAACATTTATGAGGCCTAAGGCCAGCATTAACTGAATTATTAGAGACGAACCTGACCGGATTTGGGGTCGGGACAAGTCCCTCTCACGAATTCTGAAAAAAGAGATCCATTACGTAGTCAGTCCAGCTGTGTGGGACAACAAAAGGGCCACCCAGTCCAATGGTGGTATCTTGCCATAGTTAAAATAGTGGGAAGGCTGGGTAAAGAGGAGTTTTCTGTTCATTAATGAGCATCAACATGTGCCACCATCCTCGGTCAGTAAACCCCGGTAGCCTCATCTACAACGAGTAGCCCCCGGGTGGGGCGGTAAGGAGGCCAGCAGGGCGTTCTGTGCAGTCTGGCGATTTATTTAAAAGAGAAAAAGGGGGAAACAAGCAGCATATCTTCGTGGCAAATCGTAGAAAGGATTGGAAGCTTCAGATCGCTGTCAGTAGATTGTCCAGGCACAAAGGGGCAGCCCAACGTGGGCCCGCATGATTCGGCTGTAGGGCTCGGATAGTATCAATCCAGTCAGGTGGGTTCGTGGTGTGGGAGCGGGGTGTATCCAGATCACATCTGCGAGCCGGTGCGTCTCCCAGCTTGACCACGGTTTCGCCCTGGACGTGGCAGGAGAGGAGTCTGGCGCGAGCCACGTGCCGCTTGATTGTAGAGAGCAAGAGGATCCGGCCAGGGAAATTGCAAAGGTGGTAATTGAAGGTCTGTCGATAGAGTCGCTACATCCTCTGGGGATTGTAAAATATGAGTGCCTTGATCCGAGAGAACCGCTAGGCCAGTTGGTGTGTGCCAGCGGTAGCGAAGCTGTTGGTCACGTAAAAGCGATGTAAGCGGTTTCAGGGCACGTCTATAGGCCAGGGTCGCTGGTGATAGGTCTGGGTACAGTTGGAGCTCAGTCCCTTCGTAGGAGAATTGTGTAGCCTCACGTGCTTTACGTAGTATGTCTTCTTTGAGGCCAAAATCGTAGAGGCAGCATATTACGTCCCGTGGTGGGCTCCCCGGGGGTCCTCTGGGCCTGAGGGCTCTATGCGCCCAAACAAAATCAATAGCTGAGGGTTCAGGTCTGTCTAGCAAAGTATTAAAAATTGAAGAGCGCATACCCGTCAGTTGATCCACAGATGTTTCCATTTCAGGTAGGCCCCTTAATCGAAGGTTATTGCGGCGGCCCCTGTTATCTAGGTCCGCTATGTGGAGGGCCATGTTACGAAGTTGAGTAGAGCGTAATTGTAGGACCGATGTGGACACTTCTTGAGCCAGCCGCAGTGAGTCAGATCCCTGTTCCAGTGTGTCCACCCTGTGTGTAAGGCCCTGAATGTCTTGGCGCACGTGTTGCAGTTCCGCCATGATGGAGGTGCGCAATTCTGCGTTGGCCTCCTTTAAGTCCGACTTAGTGGGTAAGTTGCGGAGTAAGGGGAGCCAAACCGCTGGGTCTACCGAGGTAACTTCCTCTGTGCGTGATGGGGGGATCATGGAGGGTTCAGGATCTGCCTGTGTCCTCACCTCATCCGCCATTTTGTCCGGCGGACCCGCTGGGAGATCCGAGGGCCCCACCAAAAACCGGCGCAGAGATGGAGTGTCTGACGCCCGGTCGGGTCCTTGAGGCTTCTGGGCACTGGGGGTCTTATTAGATTTCCCCATCGCCGGTCAGGGAGTGCAGGGGAGCCGTATAGTACTGGAGTCTGAGCGGAGCTCCTCACTCACGCGGCCATTCCGGATGGAGCCCAAGCCACGCCCCCCCTCTCATTTCAACCCTAGTATGTCATTTACTTATATTTTAATTGGAGCTGGTCCAGAATGGACAACTAGCAGCTTCTGGTGAAGACACGACTATCAATGGACTGTGCTCGCTTGAGCCAATGTATTTAAATTTAAGCACCATTGGATTGGTCAGGAATGTACTAAGCTGTACCTGAAGCCAGAAAACTGATCAGCTCAGGCTGACTGACAGCTTCCTGAATGGGGAGGATTACCCCTTTCAGAAGTCTGAAACAGCCTTCCATGACACCCACTGGGGGGCAGGATAGAAACAAATCCATGAACATTCATGTTACATTAAATAATTATGGTGGGTATGGTTTCCCTTTAAAACATGCAAACATCTGGAGAATTATATAGAATTCTTTATTTATGAATAAGCTTGTAAAGAGCTATCAAGTGGTGACAGTGGGGACTCATGCATTGGGTTGGCAGCTCCAGGGACCGCAGCACCTGCCAACAGAGTAGGGACAGACTTGGAACAGTCAAACGTCCCATCTATGTCCTCTCATGTGTGATACTGCTGCCGGTGCGCCAGCCGCATAGCGCTGAACAAGAAATTCTCAAAGTTATCGTGTTCCTTGAGGTGGAATCCAGAGAAAGAGCGGCTATCCATCATTTCTCTTTTACTTATTGTGCAGACACACAGGCAACATGCTACATGAATTACGATAATACCAACACCCACAGCATGCCACTTCATGTGTGAAGGCATGCCAGGAGGGAGGAGTCGAAGCGCTCCTCTGTTACCAGATGAGTGAATAGGGTCTCTCACTATGGCGGAAGGTAGTGGTGGAGGCAATTACCGATTTTTATAGGCCTTTGTTCTTTACCAATCCTCTTAACTGGACTTATATATAAATCTCTGTTTTTGTCAACAAATGCAATTTTCCTGCCATTAGCATGCCCACTTTGGTCAAGTGCGATCTGCAATATATCCATCTGGAATACAAAAAAAAGGTAAACTATAATGATATTAGGGAACAAAACAGTCTGGTTATGGTACAGCATATATAAGAGATACACTACAAACTGACACTGATGCCTGTTAAACACATTGGAGAAAGATGTGCAAGTGCACATGCAACACAAAACCACACTGTTCAGAAAGTTAGTCAGATTTGTAGTTCAACTACCAGGTTTAAATGGAGTACAGTGTACTTGCATATAACTCAGATGATTTGTATTATGAATAAATCTATTCGCAAATCAGTGCACAATATAGAGCACTGAAATATTTGCATACAAATATAAAACATTAAAAAAGTAGTAGGATCATCCAACTATCCAGATAAATAAAAGAAATCTGTGATTATATAAGCGCAATAACGGATGGTAAATCCTCAGGGCCCTATTACAATCATCACACTAAAACGGGGATGCTAAGGAGGAAAACCTGCGCCTGCAGGTTTCTCCTTAGCGTCCCCATATTAGCGTGATATTACGGGGCAGGTGCTAATCCAGCAGCCTGCCCCATAACTTGGCGCTAAGTCTCGGGATGCTCGAGGCAGCGCTAAACACCGCCGTGATCATCCCCTCCATTCCGCAGAAGTGGAATCAGCTAGCACCAGCTTCTAGCTGTGGGTAACGTTTGAGTTAACCGCACCGGGACGTAATTAGCGTTAGGACTTTGTAATTCTAACGCTAACTAAGACTTTGAGCTCCCCATGTTAAGCATAGCGTGCGCAAAGTACAGTGACCTCGCACTGAAAAGCGCAAGCTCCGAATCACTAACGGGTTTTTGTCCCGTTAGCGTTCGAAATGTAGTAAGTCAGCCCAAGCTAGGGCCACCAAAGCGAACGTTAACGCTCACACAGCTAAGCACTAATGTCAGCGTGAACTGTGTAATAGGGCCCTCAGTGTTTTATAATGTTTAAGATTTACCCTGTTGTTCCATTGCTTTTGATATATTTAATAATTAGGTCTTAAATTGGTAAAAAAAAGGCAACACATAAATAAAATCTACACTAAAGAAATAGTGAGGATTCCATTAATTCACATCCCAGCATATAATGAAGAATAATTGCAGAACAGTGCTCTGTAAGAGACAATTTCTCTTTTCCCCCTCATGTTTTGGTTCCTCAAAGAAGATGAAGTGAAAATAATTGTGCTTCTCAGGCAATCAAACATTAAACATCACTCTCCGCTATTTGCAATGAGCAACTCATTTCTGCATTGATTTAACACAAAAAAAAATTCATTCAACATCTGAACTCTCCCTCATAGAAAGTGGCTACCCAAAAGCTATCTCTAGCATGACAAGACAATACCACATAGGGTTTGATTATAAAACTAAGAAAAATACCACTAATACAAAATTGTGATATACTAATTACATAGGGGGGTTTTAGAGAGTGACAATTTTTTGAACAATGGTGACAAACGCCAAGACTCACAGAAACAAAAATCCAATTTCACGGTGAAGCTTCTCCTGCGGCTGTATGGTTTTTCGTTTGGAGTGCTGACGTTTGTAGTCATTGCAACAATGGGGATTTTTGTGGGTATATCTGCAACATCAGCACTTTCTGAATAAGCCTCATAGTAACTTGCTCATCTGAACACAGCTGTATTGCAAAGTATAATACACAATAATATGGACAATGAAAAGACAAAAAAATCAAACTATAAATAATAAAAGTGGACATGTTTTGTAAAAAGCACCTTATGTGTGAGAGGTTTTCCATCACCGAACGGCTTTCCCGATAATGCATCAAACAAGTAGATCACTGGGAATAAAAAAGTAATATAAATAAACTAATGCAAAAAAGCATTATCTTATCTTTAAAGGAGACAGGAGAGGGGAAAAGGCTGAAGAGGGAGAGTGGGAAGAAAAGTCTGAGGAGAAAAAGGGCGGCAAACTGCCGGAGGGTAGATTGAGGATGGTGGTGGAGTAAACAGTAGGAAGAACCAAGTTGATTAAAGCTCAGGGAGAGTAAAGGCAAAAACAATTCCCCCACAAAAGGGGCATTCTGGTATGCAAGGACACACCCCAGGTCAAATGCCACAAGTGACAAGAAGGAAACAATGAAACACTTCTAAAGCAACGAACAGACAAAACAACTTACATTTCTCATCTCCTTTGTCTTTAATAGCAATGGTGTCATTGCTCAAAGATACTGTTTGTACATTCAGATTATCGATTCTCATTCCAGGAACCCTAGGAGACGATATGAGGCGGCCTTCATAAGAAAAGAGAAATAAACTGCCCCCATCCACCAGTAGAAAGTGTCTGGGGGGGGGACGGGACAGGTGTCAGTCATCAGAATGTAAAGAAAAAGTGTATAGAATTAGTCATAACACAATTTGACTTCTGAGTTTGTCCGTAACAGTGGTTCCCATCCTTGGTCCCCAGGGCCCCCTAACAGGTCAGGTTTGTCAGATATGTGAAGCACAGCACAGGTGATATGATTTTCTGCTCAGTGATTGCAGGATTCAGTCTGCATTTCCTCAAGGGGAACCTTAAAATCTGGCCTGTGAAGGGTGCTTGAGGACCAAGGTTGGTAACCATTGGTATTTAATATTATGATGCACCAGTATTTGTTGTGTAAAATGATTATTCATTCAGCAATGTATCATTGTGTATTGCAGCAATGTATCATTGTGTATTGTGTAGCAATAACATCTAGGGAACTTTTAAATTTAACATTACTATTTATAGAGACTAAAGCGAATATAAAATGTAATTTTAAAGGATTATTTGAGGATTTTGTAATTTTTTTTTAATCTTTTATATATTCAATCTGTAAAATACATATTTTAACACCAGGTAGCAATTACTAATTCTTAAACAAGGACTTCATCCTATTTGCTCAGCCTTCTAGTCCTTATCTTTATTCCCAATAACAAGTGAAAGCTTTTTCTGTTTTGTAGGGAGGATCCGAAGAAAGAGGATTGATATCAGGTTACAATATAAAGAAAGGTGGCTTGGTTGTAACACACAAACAATTGGTCTAGTAGTCTCTATTTTTCAGCTAAAAGAGGAGAAACATTACTTGTCTGCCGGAGAATCATTAGATTTACAGTCAAAAGTTTCTTAATGGAAGGTAACTGTGGGCCACTGTAACATCAAACACAGCATGCCTACCCTAAACACCCCATAACTCTGTAATTACTTACCTTGGAAGCCCAATCTTCTCCTTATAACTTTAACCCACTGTATTTTGCCTTAGGACGGAGCACTATTTAATGTTGTGTTTCTATAAATGCTATTTGTCCAAGGTTTTATACACATAGCCTCGTGTATACACAAACGAGCAATGCTGCAAACATTCTGTTGAGGTTAACAATAATTACATTTGCTAATGATTGTACTAAAACAATTAAAAGATTAACTTTAACCCAAAATTAACTTTATCGTACACACATCTTGTGGATGACAGGACATCTGGCAATGTTTGCTAAATCTGTATGGTTTGCTCAAAAATGTATGCGATCTGGCCCTCTAACACATAATAGAGCTGGAGGAATGCATGGAAGAATGCCATTCATTTGTTACCAAACACTGAGCATGAGTTTATTGGAGGGGATGCATTAAAAGAAACCATTCAAATTAGCCATGTGCACACCCTGTGTGTGAATAACACAGTATGTTTAACTCTTGCAGCACTAGGAAAATTGCAAAGCTGTAAATATTCAGCTAAATAATGCAGTAAATGCATTAAAGTTGTTTTTTTAAATGCACAGCTATATAGTACACATAAACATACAAAGGAAAAAAAGCTGAATGAGGGGAAGAAATACCATAACATTAAATTATTTTATTCTTCCATAAATTATTTACTAAGACTGAAACCGTTTGAATCTATAAATCTCACTTTGCTTTATAATAATTATGCATTCTGTAACGACATATAAATGAAATTATAGAATAAATGCTTATGATAACTTCACTCGAAAAAAAAGCAATCATAAACTATTACTATCAGGAGTCTGTGGATTTATTTGAGAGGGCAGGTTATCAGATCTGCCACTTGAAAATGTAAAGATTCATTATTTTAGCCTAAAATTTGCGATTTCCACTCTGTAAATAAACCTCTTCTCTTTTTCTTCTTTGCAGTAAACATTAAGAATTATATGTACATTTTTTTTGTGACAATCTGCAGTTACAGTGTGAATAAAAAAAATAAAAAGGTCTACCTTTCGCATTGCAGAATTAAGGTAACGGTTCCTTCTTTAAGATCAAATATTAATGGTGTGTTCCAGTTCTTTGTGCTAAGGAAGACAAACAGGACAGATTCATTTTACCAAGTACAAACAAACATACTTACAGTAGCATCCGTACTAGTACATTAGTACTTTTGTACTAACCATCCTGCGAGGCGTCGCTAATAAACTTAATGCCTCTTAAAAGGTGCAAAAGATGCATTTTAGTAGAAGAGATCCCTTGTCCAGAAAGCAAAAACTAAACTATGGATTGGGATACTTAACATCCTTAGAAACCCTAATGAAACGTGCTTCTTGAAGAGAGAGCAACTGGACATTTCAAACCCAAGGCTGGTCCTCATATATTATGATTGAGTTGCTTGACAAAATCATTAATAGGATATTCCATGCTGGACATGGCCATGCGTGAACAGTACATGTGTGCATCTAGCAGGCTTTTCGCACTGCATGTTGGAGATCAAATGTATATTAAACACAGGGCAAATTCTAATATGATCAGAGTTATTCACAGAATACAGAAATGTTGCCGACATTTCAGTGTTCTGTCGTTCCCCGCACTTTGGGGAATCAAATTTCCCCATCCTGCGGTGAATTCTGCATTCACCACAGGGTCCCCGGAGTGCAGAGAAAAGCCACCGAAAGAAAAAAGAGAATTTCTTTTTTGATAATTTCGTCAGATTTGTGACTTTTTATAGATCAGGCAGCAACTGTCAGATCCGATCCGATAAATCGTCGCAAACACGCTGCCCGCCACCGCCAACCCGCCGGACAACTGCCGCAAACCCGCTGGAGGGCTGCCAAACGCAGCCGCCGAGCCGCCGGACACAGCGCCGATCAGCCGCAGAAGAAAGCAAAAAAAAAAAAACAACAATACAATTGAAAGTGGCAAAATTTAAACGCTGTTCGCAATAAAACTAAATGAAAATATCTGAAATTAACATATAAGGTACTATCAATGATAATAAAAAAGTCTGTTACAGAAAAAAAAACTATTAAGAGGGAAAAAAAATTCCCGAAAACTGCCTAAAACATCCTAAAAAAATAATGAGACTTTTTACTGCAGATTAAAAGAATAAACAGTTTGTTTAGATATTGACTAAAAACTGGAATATTTTTAACATTGAAGCCTATGGGATTCGCCTGAATAAACCTGCTGAATGAAACCACCGAACAGTAGGGCAATTCACTGACATTTCACTGCTGTTTGGTGTTCTCTGAATAGGTTAATCATTGCTTCTCTATGGGGGAGTTCACTGCCTTCGAACAGACACTCTACTTGCTGGCAATTGGCAAAATGTGGCGAACTGCCTCCTGCTCTCTAAATAGACGAATGGCCAGGAAATGGCACCGTACAGACCAGATCAGCTCTTTGTGAATAGCCCTGTATGACTGGGAAAGCTACCATAACAATGCAGCTGCTATTAGCAGGTAGCTGTGTAGTCACAACTAAATCGGTTAGAGAATATGGGAAGCTAAACATTAGCACAACATTCTACTTTTGGACCATTAAAGAAAGCCATAAAAGTTTGACATTAGTGACCAAAGGGACTACAAATCACTTGACTTATGAACGGACAGGTGTAACAGCTCGAATAACAAACACAATCAGAAATCTTGTATTCGGATATCATTGTGCTGCAGATTTTGGTATGACAAAAGAAACACGAAACAATGTTGACAAATTATGTACAATTAAAGTGAAAAGTTCCACTTTTTAGGAGCAATCTACCTCATAAATCCTCTGCATACAGAAGAACATTCATTGCTTTTTATAGTTTTTGGTAAGCCACTATTGCATGATGTATTGGTGCTTTGTTAATTAAAAAATACAAACACTGCTATAGAGCTTTGTTAGCTAAACTGTCTGAGCATCACAGGAAATTAATTTCATATGTAGAATTTGTGGCACCGCCAATGGCAAATATCATGTACTTAACAGCCGTAGAGCTGGAATCTACCTCTTTCACTTTGTCAATAGGTGATCGTACTTAGGACGGAAAGCTACTAGGACAATCACTTAAAAGCTTTTTCTTGGCTCTGTTGCAGATGTTTTGATTCTTTGACATTTCAGTTTGCTACAGAGTGGATTAACAGTAACAGAGCCACCTGCTTCCTACCACGACGTTTTACAAAAGAACAGAGTTTTGCATTGTGTATAGTTGAAAGACCTTTGTGCTAGGAATAACTGAAAAGTGCTGAATGTAAGGAAACACTTGTCACAGTGAATCCAACTTACCTAAAGATGTAGCACTGAAGTGAGGTTGAAACAACTAAGTGTCCGTAGTTCAAAGAAGCCTTGATGACTCGATCACGGAATTCCAGTAAATCAACAGCATCATTAACAACATTGCGTACCTATTAAAAAACAGCATGTCAACACCTACATAATGAATTTCCTTGTTAACGTCCCAAGAGCCATTTTCAAGTGATAATGATTATTTTCAATACCAAATGAGAGTAACCAAAACAAATTGTATAGTGGATAAGGTTATTAAACTTTAAAAAGTTGATGTAAATTTATAAACATATTTTTTTTAATTGTAGGACCGGGCATATTACTGATAAGCATTCAAATATGTCAGTCAAACAGAAGCAAGTGTGGAAAATATCAACAAGACAGCCCAAATAAGGAAACCACACAATCCCGAATTAATCTAAGGCCACATAGACAGGTTGTCACCTCCCCTGTTTCTATCTATCTAAATTGATGTAATTTAAAAACAAAAAGGACACTCCAGGTACCAAGATAATTTAATGTGTTTTTAAACATTATGACTAGCTGAGTGTACCTTCCCCTAATCCCCCAATTAGGTTTCCAGTTGGGTGTTTGATCCTTTTATACAGGTGGCTTCCACTGTTCAAAACCCTGTCAGAGATCCTGAATTGATCAGCCTTCTGGGGTTTAGGCCAGCAATGCACAGCTCTGTGCATTCATGACAAGCCAATACCTCTCACTATAGTTAATATTAAAGCCCTTCATTTTTTTTTTACGCTTTTTTTTCCCCCTGCAGTGTCCCTTTAAGAGTGTAATAATTCATGGGTTTAGAGCATTTTTAGATTAGAGGTGCTCCACCTGCATTTATTATTGAAATATTTAAGAAGGGCCTGTCGATTCTGCAGCGCTGTACAAGACGAGCAGACAAGGTTGTGTCATGTTAACACTTCTTTGTCATAAATGATCTGCCTAATGTCTTCATAGCCTCAACTGTACAAATGTACGCAGACGACACCATAATCTATACCAGCAAACCAAATCTCCCGCAGCTGGAGGCCGTGCTGCAAGAACAATTCACAGAGGTAGTAAAGTGGATCAAACACAACAAACTTTTTCTAAATACTGACAAAACTGTAACGATGCTCTTTGAAACAGTACCTAAACTACACAAATTACAACCTTCCCATTTATGCGTCAGGACAAAATCAAATGGCATGCTGACCACAGTCACTTCTCTCAAATATCTAGGTATGTGGTTAGACCCAAATCTATCCTTTGGGCCCCACATCGGAAAACTCTCATCTAAACTCTACCCCAAACTAAATGCCCTGTACAGAAACAAATTATGCCTCAGCCAGTGGCATAGCATGGGGGGGGGCCTTGGGGGCAGTGGCCCCGGGCGCAAATTTCTCTGGGGGCGCATAATTTCAAAAGAAATTTGCGCCCCTAAAGCCTCCCAGAAGCCGGTCAGGATCATTGGTGTCTGTGAGGCGCCGCAGCCCTTGCATCGCGCTGTGTGTTCTACTGAACTCTCGAGGAGGAGCAGGGCACAGGAATCAGGATGACGCTGCTGTCAGCAGCTGACTTGAGTGAGCCACGTGACCCCCATCACGCCTGTGCCACAGTTCCCCACTGTGAGGAGGGAGGGAGCAGCCTGCGTGCCGAACTGACCAGGAGGCTGAGGGCGTCTGCTGCTGCTGTGTGTGAGTATCTCCCTCTGTATCTCCAAAATGTCACAGGGAGTCTTTGATAAACAGAGCAAGCCCTGATAAAAAAAAAAAGAAGAGTATATTGGGATGAGGGGGCTCCAGGAGGACAGAAAACTTATGTGAAATTCCCTCCCTGCCTGATGACTGCCTCTCCCTGTGCAGTTGTCTATGGCTGCTTCTCAAACGCTGATCGCCCCCCCCCCTCCTCCGAGGCAGCCAGAGATGTGATAAGAGCAGGGAGGCCCTTTCCTTAAGGCTGGGTTCACACCTGAGCGTATCTCATATCCGCGTTTTACGCGCGTTTTCTGTAAGGCGTTTTTGAATTAGAAATGCGCGTCGTACGCGCGTTTTTGAAGTCTATGGCTGCAAACGCACTGTAATACGTCCCAAAGAAGCTCCTGTACTTCTTTGGGCGTAGGGAGTTTTACAGCGTGTTCCTACGTGCTGTAAAACGCCCAGGTGTGAACCATAGGAAATAATGGGATTTCAGTGTTTTAGCATTTTACAGCGCGTAGGAACGTGCTGTAAAACGCCCAGGTGTGAACCAGGCCTAACTCTCTGTGTGTCAGATGGAGAAGAGCACAAATTGATCTGACCCAGGAGCAAAGGGGTCTCAGTAAAGGCAGGGTGCAGCTGCATGGTAGGTGCACTGCTGCCTGTTTATTTATTATTTTAAATGCTCATTGCTGCCAGTGGTCACAGTGTCCTAGCAGATCAGCACACTTACAGTGCTTGTATTTTCCTATGGACATAAGGTCCCCTCTACATTTTATTTATTTATAAAGGATTTTACCAGGAAGGATACATTGAGATTGCTCTCGTTTTCAAGTATGTCCTGGGTTCAAGAACATTGAAGTGTTACAGTTACAGAAATACAAAGTAATAAAATGCAAGAAATTAACACAAAACAAATATACAGATTAACAGAAAATAAATATGTAGGAAATATAGTCACTATGTTACATGTTAACAGGTGCATTCCTTATTGAGGTATGTTAATATGGAGCTCTTAAGGGACTTTAGACTGGGGGAAGATTTGATGGCGTCTGGGAGGTTATTCCATAATTGTGGTGCTCTGTAGGAAAATGAGGACCGAGACACTTTCTTTTTGTATTGTGGTATTGCAAGTAAGGTGCTGGTCCTGGATCGGAGATTATAGGATGAGGGAACTGTTGAGGGAAGCAGTCTATTCAGGTAGGGTGGTAGCTTCCCAGAAAAGCTCTTAAACACCAGGTTGGAAAGGTTTAGCTCTTTTAACATGTCACAATGGTGGGTCATGTAGTTACATTGTAGCACAAAGCGGCAGAATGAGTTATACAATGTAGTAAGTTTCTGGAGGTGCGTTTGCGGGGCGGCTGCATACACTACATCTCCGTATTCAATAGCTGGCATAAGCATTTGCTGTACAATCTGCTTTCTTACTGCGGGGCTCAGACAGGATTTGTTTCTGTACAGGGCACCTAGTTTGGGGTAAATTTTAGATGAAAGTTTTTGATGTGGGGGCCAAAGGATAGATTTGGGTCTAACCACATACCTAGATATTTGAGAGGAGTGACTGTGGTCAGTGTGCCATTTGATTTTGTCCTGACACATAGATGGGGTGTTTGCAATTTGTGTAGTTTAGGTGCTGTTCCAAAGAGCATTGTAACAGTTTTGTCAGCATTTAGAAAAAGTTTGTTTTCTTTGATCCACTTTTCTACCTCTGTGAATTGTTCTTGCAGCACGGCCTCCAGCTGCGGGAGATCTGGTTTGCTGGTATAGATTATGGTGTCATCTGCGTACATATGTACAGTTGAGGCTTTGCAGACATTGGGCAGATCATTTATGAATATTGTGAATAGCAGGGGGCCGAGTATCGAGCCTTAGGGTACACCGCACGTGACTGGGAGGGAAGTGCTATCAGAAATGGAAACATATTGTGACCGATCAGACACATATGATTGAAACCAGGTTAGCGTGCGATCACCAATACCAGATTTTTAAAGTTTTTGTAATAAGATGCCATGGTCTACTGTGTCAAAGGCCTTGGCAAAAACATCCTCTTCCCTCTCCTGCTCTATGTCTGGAGTCATAGAGTGCAGGTCACTGTGCTGGGAATTGTGAGGGGGGAGTGGGGGGACAGCAAAAGCTGAGCTGCTATGTTAGTTAACACTTGGGTGTCTGACCTCCTCAAGATATCTTACCTGTGTGTGAAACATATACACCTGGCACTCGGTTAATTTAAATTATAAAATCTAATCTGTAACGTGATATTAATTTGTGTGTGTGCGCATAATTCCACACCGCACATTACTGTGAGTTTTATTGGTGTGGAGCTCTGTGATACGTTCATATAAGCACATTACTGTGAGTTTTATTGCTGTGGGGCTCTGTGATACGCCCATACACACTGCACATTACTGTGAGATTTATTGCTGTGGAGCGCTGTGATAGCTCATACACACCTCATATTACTGCAAGATTTATTTATTTATTTATTTATAAAGGATTTTACCAGGAAGGATACATTGAGATTTCTCTCGTTTTCAAGTATGTCCTTATTGTTGTGCAGCTCTGTGATACGTCCATACACACTGCATATTACTGCGAGATTTATTGCTGTGGAGCTCTATAAAACATGCACAGGGCAAAGTGTTGGCTAAAGTGAAATGGGGGCCCCAAACTGGTATCCTTCCTAAAGTCCCATAGTGCCTTAATCCAGTTCTGTGTAGGATTGGAGTGAGTGAGGGGGGGGGGAATACACCTTCACCTGTGTAGACAAATAACCTTGCACTGGCCCTGGGTACCTACTGTGAGTGAGTGCGTCATGGCATATAGCGATGGGTTAGTGTCTCTGCGCTGGCAGAGTCAGAGGATGGCGATAGTGAACATGCCTTGGCATATAGAGATGGGCTAGTGTCCCCGCTCAGAGCACTGAGTGTTTTCCTCTCACATCTGCCTACACACGGTGGCTGAGTTTAGGCATATGTGGGTGTACGAGCAACCTCTATGTTACTAGGTGTTATACGAGGAACATGTATGTCAATGGGCGTGACAGCGGCAGCTCGTATTTATATATATTGCCTTGGATCCTCCATATCTAGCAGAATATTCATGCTAACATGTCCACAGGTTGCGGGGGGGGGGGCACAATTCTTGCCTTGCCCCGGGCGCTGATAAACCATGCTACTCCACTGGCCTCAGCCCCGCTTTAGGAGAGTAGATTGTACAACAAATGCTTATGACAGTCATTGAACACAGAGATATAGTGTATGAGGCTGTCCCACAAACACACCTTCATAAACTTACTACATTGTTTAACTCATTCTGTCGCTTTGTGCTACATTGTAACTATATGACCCACCATAAAGAGCTAAACTGGCCGTCGCTGGAATCCAGACACACACTTCTTCCCAACCTGGGGCCCTATCAGCTGCCTACAGCTAAAATGGGAAGCAAAGGGGAAAAATCTGCTTTTGGTAATCTCCCCCTAGCGCCCCCGTTTTACCTGTAGATTACAGGGCAGGTGCTGAGTCCAGCAGCCTGCCATGTAGCGGCCGCTAGGGGCCTGGATGCTCGGGGCAGCGCTAATGCGCCGGCCCGAGCAACCCCTCCATGGAGTCCATAGGACTCCATGGAAGCTTCTGCTGCCGGGTCACATGACCAGCAGAATCTCACCTCTCACGGAGTGATCGCAGAGGAAGACTGGGGACTTTTTTTCCTCAGTCTCACTCTGCTCCCGGTGGCCAGAAGCGGCAGATCGGGCCTCTTTTTCCCACCGGATGAGAGGGGAGTATTTGTTTTTTTTGGAGGAAGGGGGGGGGGTTACAGCTGCTGCTAACTGATTCTGCAACAATGGAGTCAATTAGAACCAGCTCTGAGGTGGAGCAAAGTTTTTGGTTTAGTGACAGCTCTTGTGATCCTACCACTAGTTACTCTGTTCTTACACTTTTCGCACCCCATGTTAAGCATAGGAAGCGCAAAGTACAGAAAGCTTCTGCTAAAAAGCTCTAATACCGATTCTCTAATGGTTTTTTAAGCTGTTAGCGATCAGGAGGTGATTCAGACGCTGCTCTAAAACGCATTTATGCGCTAGCGTTAACGAGGTGAAAAAGAGCCCCTGGTGTTTAAGAGCTTTTCTGGGAAGCTACCAGCCAACTAGCAGTTCCCTCATCCTATAACCTCTGATCCAGGACCTGCACCTTACTTGCAATACCACAATACAAAAAGAAAGTGTCTCGATCCTCATTTTCCTACAGAGCACCGCAGTTATGGAATAACCTCCCAGACGCCATCAAATCTTCCCCCAGTCTAAAGTCACTTAAGAGCTACATATTAACATACCTTGATACAGAATGCACCTGTAACATGTAACATAGTGACTATATTTCCTACATATTTATTTACATATTTGTTGTTTTTAATATCTTGCATTTAATATTTTGTATTTCTGTAATGACTGTAACATTTCAATGTTCTTGAACCCAGGACATACTTGAAAACTAGAGAAATCTCAATGTATCCTTTCTGGTAAAATCCTTTATAAATAAGTAAAACATGTAGCATGTATGCTAAAGAAAATATCAAAAGAACAGACGGCTAAAACATATAGAGACCAAACCTGCATTGCTCGTCTTTTGACCAATGTTACTTCAAAATTCTTCCACTCCCAGTGCTGCTCCACAACATGGGCAAAGATGACCTGCCCATTTCCACAAGCACCAGCCATCTGCGTGCCATCAACAGACCATGCAATGTTAAAAACGCTGCCTGTATTTGGTTTTTCCAAGGAATAGGACCACTGAAAGAGAACACAAAACAAAATGGGATTTTAGAATACACCTAAAAAGATGATATCTGCTGGAATATCAAAAAAATTAAGCTACACCTGAAGAAGATTTGGCAAAACATAACTTGACTTTGTTAAGATGCACCTGCAACAAATTGAATAAACATAACAGCAATAATAGGGAAAAAAATCCCCACTGCCGGCAGCCCATGTCTGGAAGAGATATTCACATAGAATATGAGTGTTGTATAGATTGTTCTAATATTGAAGCTGAAAAGAGGCTGACGTAAGCTTAAAAGAAAACCCTGCCGACATTAAGAATGCAATTAGAATACTCATTAATCATGAACTGAAAAGGAATTTTATCCAATAACTACAATGAGTTAGAAAAGCAAACCCCCATCTGTTTAAAGCAAAGTATGTCCAAGTAGTAAATTCTGGATACATCATCTTGTGCTTTAGGAATGGGATTTTAATGCTTTTGCCATATTTAGTACGTTAATTTCTTTTGCAGCGCATACAAACCCACAAAATATAAAGCCCAGGGGATGCCTGTCATCTGGCGATAAATAAATAAAATGAAGCAAGACAGGCGTAACAAAAGTACTCTCTTAAAATACTGCTGGTCAATTTATTTTATTGCTATATACAGTTTAAGAGGAGTCTCTAAATATTTGGTACATTTAGAATTAATTATTGCACACGGCAAGCTTATTGTGCTCTTTATGAAAGAGACTGAGCTGAACCTCTGTTTTTACACATAAAAATGAGACTATACCTTCCATTGTTGCTCTCATCTTTGAGGTTAGTGAAGTAACTTTATAAACACTGGACATTGTAGTATAAAAAACAAATAGCTGGAACATTGAAAACAAGAGGGTTGAGTTCCCTTAGCAAGGAGTTGGTCTCCCCACTCTCAAACTAGGGTCTATGACTTTTACCTGGTGGAGCCCGTAACAGTATGAATACTGCCCCCCGTAGGTGCCCTCCATGGAGGTTTAAGGCTAATATCAGACGAGCGCATTCTGAGCACACTGTGCGTCCGTGCGCAACTGACGTACTTTCTGACTGAGGATACTGTAGACATCACATGGTCTGGGTTTTTTTTGACTGATGTAGATGGGAAATAAAATTAATATGTAAAATGAAAAAAATTGATACAGGACATGAAAAAACATTTTGTCCGTCAAAAATGCAGTCCGTCTGACCACGTTCCGTCACTCACACACAAAGCTACGCACAGACGTGGCGCATTCTGTGCGTCCATCCTAGCGGTTTGACATTCTTGCTTAAATTGCGTCCGGTGCCATGTACGTACGCACTTCTGTGTGCACGTACTTCGTGTGTTTGTCTCTATTGATCATAATTTTATGCTATGACGGACGTTAAAATGTGCGGCAACATGGACTTGATCACAGCGTTCGTCTGACACGAGCCTTAGAGGTGAAACAAATTTTTATCATTTAGGGATCAACATTATATATGACAGTAGGGCTGAAACTAATGATTATTTCTTAAATTCATTATATAAAATAAAAATACTAATATTTTAACCTTAAAAGGAACATTATGTGTGAAAATAAATAAAAAATAAATCAACCCCTGCCTCCCCATCATCTTTTTTTCGTAAATAGTTTGCGTGCTGTACATAACGTTCGTACGCACATACGTAAATTGCATACTTTTTGCACGCAAGGTACATGAGCACCTGGTCACGGTGATGGATTGATGCGGTGTACGCAGCTTAAGCCCATGTCTGCTTACTCCCCAAACGAACGCTGCTACAAGCGCTCAGATGGCCATGATGATGTCAGCACGAAAGATGAGCTCAGATGAGCGTGCAATCTAGAGATATGCAGCAATGCATTTATAGCCATTTCTGAGTCAAAGAGGTGTGCAAATGAATGGCTTTCAGCTTGTTGTGATATTAGAGTTAATGCAGGATAGCCAAACAAAACCATTAGATGTTTGTTTCCCTGGCGAGTCCAATAGCTTGGCATTATGTGAGTTTACTACGTGAACGGTCTCCAGAGAGGACATTAGGAGAGCTGGAAGTGAAGTTTCACATAGAATTTCCCGCTACAATCTACTGTTGTAGAGAGCTGTTCAATGAAAAAAGTAAAGCTTCCCCCGACCTCCCGTGTGCCTCGCAGAGGATTTTACATCAAACGCAAAAGGGTATTAAAGGGGCTTAGCACTTCATTCATAATAAATTCTGTGGGATAACAGAAACCACTATAACCATTGAATTCTTCTTATTCAATATTCCCAGGTGTCTGGAGGTGATTAGAAAGAAGAGTTGCTACTAAGGAATATTTTGGCAGAAAAGAGGGAAAATTTGGTACTAATCTGAATGTGTAAATATTAAACTGTACTTGAGCTCCAATCGTCAGCGCCCGTAATCGTGCGTAGGCTTTACATCCAACTACAAAGGAAACAATGGAAGGAAAACAAAGCGAGGCTTCGAACTGACTCAGTCGAATGATTTCATTTAAAATTTACTACTCTCTACCCCCCGCAGTTTTTGCTTGCATATAATCTAGAAATATTTCCATTACCTTTAATGGAGAACATGCGATGCAGTGACTGTTCACAATAGATCAAACCCGCGGCAGCCATCAGGGAGTGACAGCCCATAACATGTTCAGGGGCCCAGTGGCACCAAGGGACCTTGGCCCTTGCCAAACCTAGTGCACAAGATATAAGGGTTCCTCTGTGCCAGCCAGGACTGGCCCACCAAGATACCAGCAAACTTCCCGGAGGGCCATGGCACCTGTGGCTGGTAAGAGAACTCTAAGGCTGCGGGCACACAAGTGTTTTTGAGAGCAAAAGGAACGTCGGTGAGAGTGGACGTTCCTTCCACTCTGACGCCAGTCTGGCCACCTCGCTGAGCGCAGTTAGTGCATTCTGCACTACAAAGCTCGATCCTCCTATGGAGGATCGCACTTTGTAGACCCGTTAACGTCCGTTCTAGCTTTTTGACAGGGAGGCTGAAATCACTTCCGATGGCAGTGCGCGCAATTTATGCACACGCTACCCCATGTGCCCCTCACCGTCCTGCCTGTCACAAAGCTGTGATGGACACAGGGAAGTGCAGTCACACGGACGCACTCAGTGCACTCGTGTGACTGTAGCCTAAATCGTCACTGAGGGTGTGATTAGTATTGTTGGCCACCAGGTAGCAGTGATGATTGAATATGTGCTCACCTGGGAATAATTTGTTATATTCAAAGTGTTTTTATTTGAAAAGAAGTCAGCTGAACAACAAAGAATAATATAGAGGACATCACATAAGAAAGATCTATAAGGCAGGTAAAAATTGTGAACGGCAACGATAGAACAGTTAGCAAGGGGAATAATTTATCCTCTTGATGGACCACCGGGGATTTAGCGCACTACCCGTAAAAAAGGTAAGCAAAGAGCAGGCAAAATGTTTTATTTTAATTAGTTTACTGAAATCAATAGCTGATGGAAGGGGAGCCCCGACTAGTGCTTCAGTAAGGGGCCTCAAGATTTCTGATGGCAGCCCTGTCCACATATATACATAAATATATCAGATTTGAGTGTTTGTGTTAAGTGCGAGATGATAATTACTAATTGGGGGATAGAAATCTTGGTGAGTTCCCACACGTTTGTAGGATTTGACCCATGTGTATATACTATATATTGTTGCTACTATGCACACTGTATACAGTTGTGCTCATAAGTTTACATACCCTGGCAGAATTTATGGGGCACCATTACATACTTGGTGCTAACGTTAGCGCTCAGCTGCGTGAGCGTTAACGTTAGCCCTAGTGGCCCTAACGCGGGCCAACCATATTACAATCCAAACACTAACGGTTTAAAAAACCCATTAGCGATTGGAATCTTGCGCTGTACTGTGCGAGGTTACTGTACTTTTGTGCTCCCTATACTTAACAAGGGGAGCGCAAAGTGTTAATCAGCGTTAGTATTACAATATACTAACGCTAATTAACGTCCGGCTGCGGTTACCAAAAAGTTAACCACAGCCAGGACTTGGTGCTAACGGATTCTGCTGCTGCAGAATCCGTCAGCACCAGCAGTAACACCCCCAAAAAAAATTCAGATACTCACCTCCTATCCCACGACGAAGACCGCGTCTCGCACCGCCTCCTCCGTCTGGCGGGAGCAGGGAGAGACTGGGGAAAAAGTCTCCCAGTCTCCCCCTGCGGATCACTACGTCGACCTGCCGGATGTTTGAGTTATGTGCGAGATGATAATTACTAACTGAGGGATAGAAATCTTAGTGAGTTCCCACACTTCCTTCTGTAGGACTTGACCCTTGCATAGAATAATATACTTAGGGAACGTCCTTCATGTATTTTCCTCAGTAGAAAGATGAGTATAAAGAGAATCTGGATGAAAGAGCCTTATCAGATCAGTTACTGATCAATTATTGGATGATAGATTTAATTATATCTGTTCAATAATGAATCAAACAGATCTAAAATAGGAAAATTATAAAATTTAAGTGTACAAAAAGTGGTGAATTGTTCCAAATACAGGATTTTATCAACTGCAATAGAAAGGGAGTCATTTATTTATTGGAATGTCCTTGTGGGGCCCTTTATATCGGAAGAACAATGAGTGAAGTGAAAGTGTGGATTTTGGAGCATTTAAAGAATATAAGAAAGAAGGTAGATTACAGTGCACCCAGTCATTGTAACAATTGTCCAAAGTTCAATATTAAAGAAATTTAAACAGATTGGCATTGATTTACAGGGTTATTCAGAGAGCACCGAAATGTCACCGACTCTATGAAGGCTCGTCCTGTCGGGTCACGTGACAGTCAGGATCTTGCCTCTCTCGAGATATTGCTGGTCAGCGGAGTGATCGCAGAGGGAGACTGGGGACTTTTTTCCCCAGTCTCACTCTGCTCCTGGCAGCCAGAAGCAGCGGATCGGGCCACCGTTCTCGCCACGGGATGAGAGGTGAGTATTTGATTTTTGGGTTTTTCTCAGCTGATGTTAATGGATTCTGCAGCAGCTCTGAGCCAGTGTTAACTTTTTTTAGTTTGCGACAGCTCTTTGTAAATAGCGGTAGGACCTTGTAGCTCGCGATAAGAAGCGCCAATATGATTTGCGAACGGGTTTTTTAACCCGTTAGCGATTCGGAGGTGATCTATGCGGTGCGCTGTCACCTCTTTAAAGCTAGCTCAAGCACTCATTTATGTGAGTGCTAGCTTTAAGGAGTTGATAGGGCTCCCCTCGGATTAATTGGTGGTACATAAAGGTTTTTGGTATGATTTTAATAGACCTTTTTGTTTTTTTTAGATTTTTTATTTGTGTTTTTAGCTTTGTTGATCCAGTGTGAAATTTATAACCTGACTTTGTGTATGGAACTGCATAAGTATTTACATTAAGGACTGTCATCGCCATCATATGCAAGAGATCCACCGGTTAATTAACAGAATAGAGGTGGAAAATGTAAGGAATGGGCAGGAGGAAGCTTCAGGACGGCGATTGAACAGACGTGCAGGCGCTGGAGACTTTCCAAGATGGTGCTGGATTAACGTTAATGACGTTTTTAGAAAAGGACGTGGAGAGCTTAGGTCACGATGACATCAGAAGTGAGGGACGAGGAACATTCCAGCAGTGGAAAGCGGAAGTCATTGGAGGAGAACACAAAAAAACCCTGCGATGTCGGCGTTATAAAATCGGGACATTCATAGTGCAATTTTATCTGAGGAAGTGGGCTACAGCCCCACGAAACGTGTTAGAGGAGTTACTTTGTATTTTATCCATCTGGATATTAATAAAACCCGTTTCTAGCACTTGAAGCGGCTTACGGTGGCTCATATTTTATTCATGACCGAGTCCAGCACTATACCAGAATCAATATCTACGCAGCGTTGATTACTGGATTACGCTGGAAATTTTCTGCTGACTACAGGTTGGCATATCTAGGATCTCAGGTCACTATGACAGATGAGCGGTAACAACACCATTATTTCTACGGGCTTACATTATACATGCTTCTAGTGAGTGCGATATATAGGGGGCCAGTTGTGTTCTTGTATTTAAACTGTATTCCACTATGATCTGTATGTTAATACTTTGTTTCATGTCTGGTTATTTCCCATATTTTCTATATTGATCTATTTTTTTGGTTACACGTCGGGAGGAGGAGACGTTGGGGATAACCAAGATATGAATTTTTATAAATTATATTTATTGGTGCTGGTTTGTACATTATATTTTGTGCAATGTCAAATTGTGGCTCTGACCTTGTTGTTGATGTAGAATTAGGTTTCGGATGGGTAGGGTAGTGGTAAAGCCATTGATCTACAACAGCAAAGCAGGTTTGGATCCTAGACAGACCACCAGATCAGCAGGTTTCTGCTGCTCTACAACAATGGAGAACAGATCTCTGCCCTACAACTGTGGCAAAGTGTTCAATCCCACCCGCATGACTTCTGCTCTACAACCGTGGAAAGCAGATTCTTGGGCAAGACACCTTACTATGGGCACTATCGTGTGCCGCTAGCTAAAACCAGGACTCTAAGGGGAAAAATTAGAGATCGCTAATATCCCCTTTGCGTCCCGGTTTCACCAGCAGATTATGGGGCAGGCGCTGAGTCTAGCTGCCTACTCCATAGCGGCCACTAGACTTGCAGATGCTGGGGGCAGCGCTAACGCGCCGGGTCACATGACCATAAGGATTTCGCCTCTTGCGAGATCCTCCTGGTCGGCAGAGTGATCACGGAGGGAAACTGGGGACTTTTTTTCCCCCAGTCTCACTCTGCTCCCAGCGGCCAGAAGCAGCGGATCGGGCCGCTGTTCTCACCCAGAATAAGAGGTGCGTATTTGATTGGGGGGGGGGGCTTTTGAGCTGCAGCTAACTAATTTTGCAGAAGTGGAATCAGTTAGCAACACTTCTGAGTTGGTGTTAACTTTGTCAGTTAGGATCACTTGGTGCTAACGCTAGTTAATCTGTGCTTGCACTTTGCGCTCCCCATGTTGGGTATAGGGAGATCAAAGTACAGTAAACTCGCGCTATGAATCCTCGCATATTAACAAGCGCCAACAGGTTTTTTTAACCAGTTAGCGAATTGGAGGTGATCTCTGCGGCGCGCTGTCACATCCTTTAAGCTAGTGTTAACGTGAGTGCTAGTGTTAGCTTGTAGGAGGGAATAGAGCCCTTTGTATATATACTCTCCTCCCTTGGAATACATAAATCCCTGTACATATTTGAAACTGAGGAAAATCTCAATGTATCCACCTTAAATAAAATAAATATACTCTCCACAATTATTTGCTAGCTTAAATACCTTCAAGTTCATAACAAGACATGTTGCTCAATAGAAATGAAGGGAAGAGGAATTGGAGACCCTTGTTTTAACTGTAAAATCAAAATTCATCCCAACCACCACCTTTTCATTCAGCCACGTTTACGCTAACATTTTTAGGTGTTGCAGGTTACAAAAACCAGCTCCCTCAAATTTTCATTGTAAGTTATTAGCCTGAGATAAAAGACGGGGCGGCAAAATTTCATTGAAAGCCTCGGAAAAATACTGGTAAATTTTTCAGATGTAAACAAACATGTCTAAAATCCTTTGGAAAATAATAGAATAATGATTGCATTTCATGTGATTCATCTATGTTTTTTGACTCCTACACCTGAAAGAAAATAAAACACATCTGAAAGCCATTTGATTCAGAAGCAGGCGGGGGATATTAAAAAAGTGTGGTCTTCATGGGTGAATGAGTGAGCAAGCAACAAAACCACAAATTTAAAAAAAAACAAGAAGAAATATATTCTGGATAAAATTATTTGGACATTTCAGATGGTGGTGATATGCAAAGTACACATAAACTTCATCAAGTGCTATTTATAAAACATATGAGGTTTAACCTCCATTGTATGAAATGACTGATTTATATGCCTCTTGGTCCCAGACAGTGAATGTATAGCCAGCAACCCCCTTTTTTTTTATATTTGCTTGCTCAGATGATCGCATGGATAATTAAAAGCCACTGATATATGACAGGCAGAATAAAAATTTCAGTACTACACTGAAAAATGTGTGGTTTTGTCTGCTATTTAACAAAGAATTATAGAGTGAAAAAAAATTATTAAAGGGATACTCTATGCATTGTTACCACACTGCTATTTGACCGGCCAGGAGTGCCTTCACCTCTCTCCCCTTAACAGGGGGGGATCTCAGAGGGCTGATACAGCCCTCTAAGTGCAGGGCATTAGTCCCTCTCAGACCTTTAGCACTGTGCTTAGGTTCCTGGCTATCAGTACCTTCAGGAGCTAGCTTGAACGACCAAGGCCACCATTGAGGGGGTGACAGTCCATGATATGTTTAGGGTTCCAGTGACTCCAGGGGAAGCCCTGGCACTTGCCAACTCCTGGGCAGCTTGCTAAAGTGCCACAGATGTAAGGGGTCCTCCATGACACCAAGGACCAGCTCAACGAGATATCAACAAATTTCCGGGTGGGCCGCAGCATCTGCGGCTGGTAAGAACACTATCTTCACTGTGTGAAAAATTGATATGGTCTGCACGAGGCAAAGGTACATACTGAGCACACTCCAACTAGGGAACATTTTTTATCCCTTTCCTGGACCTCCATGGATTTAACCCATTCCCTGATAAAATTTGTGATTGTCCCTACAAACAGCCATTTAGAAATTGTTTAAATATATGCGAAAGAGAACAAAAAAGGTGTGGAGGGAAGAATTTCTTAAACTAAATTAAAAATAAAAGCTACCAATCATATCTTTACAGTCTCCTCAAAATCATAGATTAAAAAAAGACTAGAAAAAAAATATTTTCATATACAGTTGTGTTCAAAATTATTCAACCCCCAATGCTGTAAAGGGTTTTAGGGAATTTAGTGTACATTTGAAATTGTATTCAGAATGAAATCCTACAAGGACTTTTTAAAGAACCATATGCAACTAAAATGACATCAATTGGTTTTGTAATACAGTAGTAAATGTTTCTTTTGTGAATTCTTCATTGACACAATTATTCAACCCCTTAAAGACTACCACTCTGAAGAACAGAGGTTCATTCAAGTGTTTTCAATCAGGTATTGAAAACACCTGTGGATGTCACGGAGCAGCAATAAAGCATAATAAGCACCAAATAGGCAGCTTTAAAATGACTGTGATACTCAGCTCCTTCTAGACATTTACTGGTGTGGTTACAAACATGGTGAAGTCAAGAGAATGGTCCAGGAAGACAAGAGAAGAGGTGATTACTCTTCACAGGAAGGGCAATGGCTATAAGAAGATTGCAAAGATGTTAAACATACCAAGAGAGACCATAGGAAGCATCATTCGCAAATTCAAGGCAAAGGGCACTGTTGAAACGCTACCTGGTCGTGGCAGAAAGACTGCTGTGCGCTACCTGAAGCGTAGAGTGGAGAAAAGTCCCCGTGTGACTGCTGAGGAACTGAGAAAAGATTTGTCAGATGTGGGTACTGAAGTTTCAGCTCAGACAATACGGCGCACACTGCGTAATGAAGGCCTCCATGCCAGAACTCCCAGGCACACCCCCTTGCTGTCTCCAAAGAATAAGAAGAGTCGACTGCAGTATGCCAAAAGTCATGTAGACAAACCACAGAAGTTTTGGGATAGTGTTCTGTGGACTGATGAAACAAAATTAGAACTGTTTGGGCCCATGGATCAACGCTATGTTTGGAGGAGGAAGAACAAGGCCTATGAAGAAAAGAACACCTTGCCTACTGTGAAGCATGGCGGGGGGTCAATCATGCTTTTGGGGCTGTTTTGCTTCTGCAGGTACAGGGAAGCTTCAGCGTGTGCAAGGTACCATGAATTCTCTTCAGTACCAGGAGATATTGGATGACAATGTGATGCAGTCCGTCACAAACCTGAGGCTTGGGAGACGTTGGACCTTTCAACAGGACAATGATCCCAAGCATACCTCCAAGTCCACTAGAGCATGGTTGCAGATTAAAGGCTGGAACATTTTGGAGTGGCCATCGCAGTCACCTGACTTAAATCCGATTGAGAACCTCTGGTGGGACTTAAAGAAAGCAGTTGCAGTGCGCAAACCTAAGAATGTGACTGAACTGGAGGCTTTTGCCCATGACGAATGGGCGAAGATACCCGTAGATCGCTGCAAGACACTTGTGTCAAGCTATGCTTCACGTTTAAAAGCTGTTATAACTGTAAAAGGATGTTGTACTAAGTACTAAGATTGAATGTCACTTGGGGGTTGAATAAAACTGATAATGATGTGAGCACAGAAAAGACATTTGTGGTTATTTCATTATAAATGTTATGTTATATTTGTCTGACCTACACGTGCCTCTTTGATTTAATTGTAAGCAAGATGACTGAATGATCAAAATCAATGTCAAACTGGCCAAAACACTCAATTTCAGTGGGGGTTGAATAATTTTGAACACAACTGTATATAGAAGGATTCAACCCCTTCAAGATTATCCAGCCACATGTTAAGAGTGAAAACTAACTGTAAAAGAAGATTCAACAGAGACAAAAAACTATGGGCCAAATTACATACTTGGTGCTAACGTTAGCGCTCACCTGCGTGAGCGTTAACGTTAGCTCAAGTATTTTCCGCATATCACAATCCAAACGCTAATGGGTTAAGTAACCAGTTAGCGTTTGGTATCTTGTGCTTTTCAGCGAGAGGTTACTGTACTTTGTGCTCCCTATACTTAACATGGGGAGCGCAAAGTGTTAATCAGTGTTAGGATTACAAAGTCCTAACGCTGATTAACGTCCGGCTGCGGTTAACAAAAAGTTAACCAGAGCCAGGACTTAGTGCTAACGGATTCCGCTGGTGCATAATCGGTTAGCATCAGCCAACAAAATAAAAAAAATAATCGTATACTCACCTCCTGTCCCGCGGCGAGGACCGTGGCTCGGTCCGCCTCCTCAGTCCGGCGGGAGCAGGGAAAGACTGGGGGGAAAAGTCCCCCCAGTCTCCCCCTGCGTATCACGACGCTGACTGGCCAGATCTCGCAAGGCGAGATCCGGCCAGGTCATGTGACTGACGGCGTCTGGCTCAATGGAGCCCTATGGACTCCATTGAGAGGATGCGGGCATCTGCGCTTAGTGCCCGCAGGCAATGCAGGCAGCTTTTTTAGCGCCTGCATTGTAATCTAGCGCTAAACCGCGGGCGCTTGGGGGAAAACTGCGGGCACAGTTTTTCCTCACTAGTGCCCGCGTTTTAGCGCTAGTATTGTAATTTAGCCCTATATTAATTAAATCAAATTCTAAAAATGCAGCGTTTAAACCCAATTGAATTATTTAATTTGTAAATAGCTAGCATACCTCTACAGTTTTAAAACATACTATTTTATTGTAAAAAACAAAAATTGGTGATGTTGCGCTAAATGAAGTAAAAAAACTTTTGTAAGTCTATATTATAAGCATGCTAATATGCACAGCAAGAAGAGGAAAAAAGTTTTTTTCTTTTTCTCTATAGTTCGTTCAATAAATATCCAGTCTCTGTTGTAAAAAGAAAATTTGGCAAATTCTTCCAATACTTTAAAACGAACGACCACTTCTTTGGCGAATCTTCATTAAGGGTATATATCTCGAGAATCGAGTGACCACCTTGGAAGCAGCCCGGGAGCTCCGGGTGGTTCGTTTTTTTAAAGGCTTGACAGGACGCGATGTTTTTATCTGGCAGTGGGTGAGACCAATTCCTATACCCATTACCTATACTCTGCACGTATATCATGTCAGTGTATTTTAATATCTATCAATAAAAGGTATAACACTATTGAGATTTCTCTTTTCTCGAGATATATACCCTTAATGAAGATACATTTTTTTGTATTTTTATAAATTAAAATATATAGAACTGATTGAGATATATATATATATTTCAATCTCTCAATCAAGAGGTGCAGTTTAACATATTAACCCTGACCCAACAAGAAAAGATCTTTTTTTTTTAAAGTATGAATGCATAAACAAAAACAAATAGAATAGAACATTTCATTATAATTTTAAAAAATAAATGTATAAATCTGTGAAAAAAGTACCAATGACAAACTCTAATTTTTAAGGAAACCTTTGGTTTTATATAAACAGGATTAATTTGGGATCAGACCATACAATTCAAGAAAGAGGCTTAAAAGATGGAGAATTGTTGGGTTCTCATGGAGAAAAAAAATGTCCTAATAAAACCCTCCAAAAACATAAGATATGAAGCACTGCATGTGCAGGCTGTAAAGTGTACAAATAAACAGTGTTCCTTGACCAAATAGATTAGCTCTTGGTAGTGGCCTGAGTCTGTAAAAGTGATGACTTCTTTGAATTTTCATGAAGCTTGAAGCTATTGTTCAGTCCCATCTAGCACTCCCAGAGGACTGCATGGCTTGATTATCATTGATTATGTTAATTTCTCAGTGCCTGCTGCACTATACAGGACCGGACAGGCAATTAATTAATTCACTAAGACTCTAGTCCAGACCATTATAAAATCTGATAATCACCAACGTGATTTTAATCAAAGATCTCCATGCCTCAGTAAATAAACCAAGTGCATTAGAAGCAGTGTCAGCTGACAGCAACAAAATATATATATATTGTTCAATTCCATGATTTTGGTCAATTTAGCTTTCAGACCTGAGGAAGAGAGGAATCCTCTCGAAAGCTTGTCTTTTAAATGTAACGTTAGTCCAATAAAAAAGGTATCACTGCATACTGCTATTCTCGTGGTATATATATATATATATATATATATATATGTAGATACTCGAGTATACCACTAGATTTTGGTGACAAAATTTTACCTTAAAATTGGAGGGGTCGCGTTATAGTCGAGACATCTGCATCGCGTGTAAAAACAAAAAAAAGTTGCCTTGCTCTGGATCTCAAGTCTCCCGGAAGTTCCGTTAGTCTCGTTTAAGGCCCCGTTTACACCTGGGCGTTTTACAGCACGTAGGAACGCGCTGTAAAATGCCCCACGCCCAAAGAAGTACATGAGATTCTTTGGGGCGTATTGCAGCGTGTTCGCGGTCATAGACTGCAGTTTGGGGCATGACATTCACATTTGCGCAATACTCGCAACAAAAACGTGCGTATTATGCGCATATGAAAAACGCTGAGGTGTGAACGGGGCCTTAGTGAATGCGGGCTCCCTGATGCTTGCAAACACTTCAGGAACTCCCGGATTTGGGAGAGGTGGGATCCATCACGGCCAGAGGGCAAGCTCGGTTTAAGCCAATCATACACCTTGCTCGCCTCCGCCGGCCATCTAATCGCTAGTAAAGAAGACGGGTGGCCGACGACTTCATACTTAGTAATAACTGCAATCATTCTAGAGCAGAACACCCTGGCCTGAGGGGGAGCCTGACTGTGTTAAGAGAACCTGGAAGGATTTTAATTGTTTACCGGTACAGTAAAATTTTGTTCCTCGCGTTATATTCGAGTCTTGAGTATTCTCTCATTTCCATAATAAATCTCTATCCATCGCGTTATATTCGGGTCGCGAATACTCGAGTATCTACGGTACCTGTAAATACACACTTACATATTGGATGCATTGTGATAGTTTTACAAATAAAATTTGTTTAAAAGGACACTCCAAGAATTGTTACTTATTGTGCTCAATATTGGCATAGATATTTCCAAAAATTGCTGCATCTACCACACACACACACACACACACACACACACACACACACACACACACACCCCTCCTCTATCCGTGCAATTGACTGGCCATGCAAGGTCTTTGCGTGAAAGTAAGAAAAGCCCTATGTAAAGCAATTTTTGTTATTATCATATATCCTCCAGATTATAAATTCCTACAAACAGGGCCCTCTAAACCTCGTCTCCATCCTATGCTTGTTTATTTGTGTCTTGTTGGTTACGGTAAAGTGCCGCGGAAACTGTTGGCGATATATAAATTATGATGCTAATACCAATACCCTGTACCATGGGTTCTCATATATTTATTAACCCATTGCCGCCCCAGGATGTGCTATGACGTCCTGGCGGCGCGAGGGCTTTGAAGACACAGGGCGTACAGGTACGCCCCTCTGTCTTCAATGGGCCACCTCAGCCACTTCCCGCAGCCTGCGCACGCCGTGCGTCATTAGCTGCACGGGGATGGCCTGAACTCAGGCCGTCCCTCTGCAGCCAATGACATGCGTCGCCTACGGGGCGGGCCACAATCTGGCTCACAATACTACCTGACGGTGAGTTATACCTGTACACCTCACCAGCGTTAAGCTACCCCCGATGGGCGACGTCCACCCGTCGTTATGAGTTACTGTAATAAAAACACTATCAGTTCTCAAACACACACACACATATATAAAATATATGTAACTCACAACATGTCAATACTGAGCATCATGTTCATGGATACAAAATTTCTAAGTTTGTGACAAATGTTTCTTTTTTTACATCAAATTATATTCAATTTGTACCTCTACATTGTAAGCACCTCATTCTAAAGTACTGTGTAAACTGTTGGCACTATATAGTTGATAACAAAATTCTTAATTTAGATTTCTATAAAAAAATGTCGTAAAGACATGGCTTTCTACGACAATAAACAAGTACAGTATATGTGGCATAATGTAATGAAGGGTAAAAAACACCAGCCGTTATCATGAGCAGAAATATGTTTTGTGGAGTCTCAGAGACCTGGAAGCATGTAATCCCATTATGGAATGCTGGCATTTACACAGGGTTAAGGCTAGACGTGTAAAATGTAGCTTTCACCTTAGAAACATCTGGTTAATGTAAGAGGTGATTTAGATAAGGATCTTGTGCCCTATTAGCTACTTAAACATCTGGCAGGGCATACATCAAGGCCTGTCAGTCTGTGAGTGTAGAACAGCAAGGATCTGAAGTGCAAAATGCCGTTTGAGACCGAAAACCATCACAAAGGCGACGTCTGCTTAATGTGGTAAAAATGTCTCCTGGAGTTATAGTATTATATTTAAACTGATTTAACTTTAAATTCTAGTATTTAACCCCTTCACTCCCAAAGTCGAGTAATCCAAATTTTGCATTGTAATGCATTGAAAAGCACTCAGTCATTAGTATATCAAAAGACCATTTTCATACCTTTTTTAAGGCAGAATTAGTGTGTCCCCTGTGGTTTATGTCTCTCCAAGTACCCTGAAGAGACATAAAATCAGCTGCAAACAGCACCCCTAATCCTCGCTGTAATAAAAAATTCAGAATAGATTATTTCTGCATTAAGCTACCCCCGATGGGCGACGTCCGCACGTCGTTAAGGGTTTACTGTAATCAAAACACCATCAGTTCACACACACACACAGTGAGTGTGTTCACACTCAAACAGGTGAGAGAGAGGGCATAATACAGGGAGAGTTCTGGGGTCATGCACTACTGTACAGGGATTAGATTCAGAGGGTTAGAATGACTGTACAATACAGATGCAAGGTGTTATTGTAATGTCCATATACATGCAATATGTCACATACAGATATTTTTATATTCTATTGGTACAGTAAAACCTTGGATTGCGAGTAACTTGGTCGGTGAGTGTTTTGCAAGACGCACAACAATTTTTTATAAATTTTAACTTGATAAAAGAGCGAAGTCTTGCAACACGTGCAGTACGTACACTTTGTCTGCCGAGTACCAGATCAAGTTGGAGGGTTTCAACACTTTCAAAAGCTACACCGGACGTAGAGACTCCCTCGCATATACAGTGGCAAGAAAAAGTATGTGAACCCTTTGGGATTACGTGGAGTTTGCATGAATTGGCCATAAAATGTGCTCTGATCTTCATCTAAGTCACAACAATTTGAAAAACACAGTCTGCTTAAAATAATACAAACATTATATGTTTTCATGTAAACATTCACAGTGCAGGGTGGAAAAAGTATGTGAACCCCTAGCCTAATGACTTCTCCAAGAGCTAATTGGAGCCAAAAGTGAGCCAACCTTGAGTCCAATCAGTGTGATATTATTGGATGTGTTGCTGAAAGCTGCCCTGCCCTTTAAAAACACACACCAGTTTTGGGTTTACTGGTTTCAAGAAGCACTGCCTGATGTGAACCATGCCTCGCAGAAAAGAGCTCTCAGAAGACCTACGATCAAGAATTGTTGACTTGCATGAAGCTGGAAAGGGTTACAAAAGTATCTCCAAAAGCCTTGATGTTCATGTGTTCAAGGTAAGACAGACTGTCTACAAATGGAGAAAGTTCAGCACTGTTGCTGCTCTCCCTAGGCGTGGTTGTCCTGTAAAGATGACTGCAAGAGCACGGCGCAGAATGCTTAATGAGGTAAAGAAGAATCCTAGTGTGTTAGCTAAAGACTTACAGAAATCTCTGGCACATGCTAACATTTTTGTTGACACATCTACAATAAAGGAAAACATTAAACAAGAATGGAGTACATGGAAGGACACCACGGAGGAAGCCATTGCTGTCCAAAAAGAATATTGCAGCACGTTTGAAGTTTGCAAAAGAGCACCTGGATGTTCCACAGCACTACTGGCAAAATATTCTGTGGACAGATGAAACTAAAATTGAGTTGTTTGGAAAAAACACACAACACTATCAGGGTTATCCAAAGAGATTCGAAAAGTCACCGCACGTTCGGTGACTTTTCGTTCTCTTCAATTCGGTTCCTTTTGCCGATTGCATTTCGGTGACCCTGCGGTGTATTCAGCAAACACCACAGGGTCCCCGAATTGCAGGGAAAAGCTGCCGCAAACCTGACGAAAACTAACCGAATGCACGCTGAAAACAAGCAAAAACATCTGGATTAACCTTCGAAAAAGCCGAACAGGAGCCGAAAGGGAGCCGAATCACACAGAGCCGAAGCAGCTGTGACGTAGAGGAGGCAGTGAATAAATTAGAAAAACCATTTGTATGAATCTGGGAAAATGAAATGCTGTTTGCAAAGAAACTACTGAGCGAAAATGTCTGAAATTTTCACAGGAGGTCCAGGGAATGATAATAAAGAGGGCTGTTACAAAAAAAATAAGTAAACTGAAAAAAAAAAATCAAAAAAAAAAAAAATCAAAAAAAAAAAAATCGGACTTTTTTAAAAAAAAAAAAAATTCTGAAAAATGCTTAAAGTATCCTAAAAAATCTATGAATAAAGAGACTTTTTGCTGCAGAATTTTATAATGAACGGTTTATTAGATGTTGAATTAAAACGGGAATATTTTTAACATTGAAGCCTATGGGATTCTCCTGAATAAATTTGCCGAATTAAACCACCGAATGGCAGGACATTTCGGGAACCTTTCACTGCTGGTTTGTGTTCTCTGAATAGCCGAAGCAGTGCTTTTTCATGGGGATTTCACTGCCCTCGAACAGGCACCGTATGTGCAGGCAATTCGCCAGGATTTGGCGAATTGCCTGCTCTCTGGATAGCCGAATGGCCAGGAAAGGTAACCGAACGCTGATTTTCAGCGTTCGGTTACCTTTCTCAAGCAATTCGGATCTCTTTGGATAACCCTGTATGTGTGGAGAAAAAAAGCCACAGCACACCAACATCAAAACCTCATCCCCACTGTAAAACATGGAGGAGGGAGCATCATGGTTTGGGGCTGCTTTGCTGCCTCAGGGCCTGGACGGATTGTTGTCATTGATGGAAAAAATGAATTCCAGAGTTTATCAAGACATTTTGCAGGAAAACCTAAGACCATCTGTACGCCAACTGAAGCTGCGCAGAGGATGGGTGATGCAACAGGACAATGACCCAAAGCTTACAAGTAATTCAACAAAAGAATGGCTTCAACAAAACAAAATACGCCTTCTGGAGTGGCCCAGTCAGAGTTCTGACCTCAACCCGATTGAAATGCTGTGGCATGACTTTAAGAGAGCGATTCACACCAGACATCCCAAGAATATTGCTACATTGAAACAGTTTTGTGAAGAGGAGTGGTCCAAAATTACTCCAGATCGTTGTGCAGGTCTGATCTGCAAATACAGGAAACGTTTGGTTGAGGTTATTGCTGCCAAAGGAGGGTCAACCAGTTATTAAGTCCAAAGGTTCACATACTTTTTCCACCCTGCACTGTGAATGTTTACATGTTCTGTTCAATAAAAACATGAAAACATATAATGTTTGTGTTGTATTATTTTAAGCAGACTGTGTTTTTCAAATTGTTGTGATTTAGATGAAGATCAGAGCACATTTTATGACCAATTCATACAAACCTCCACGTAATCCCAAAGGGTTCACATACTTTTTCTTGCCACTGTAGCTTTTTTTTTCTCAAGGTCAGTCATAACTAACTGATACAAAGTTAACCACAATCTCTTAGTGATAAATGTCCTACACAATAATCCTCCTCCTCTCGCTCTCCCTCCCACCAGCCACAATTCCTCTTAAAGGTAAAGTGCAGGTTAATTGGCTTTATTTTTACTTTATATTGTGCAGTATTTTGTATTACTGTAATCATTTTCATATGAATAAATGTTGTGGAACGAATCGTCAGAGATTCCGTTATTTCTTACGGGGAAATTCGCTTTGATATACAAGTGATTTGGATTACAAGCACGTTTTGGAAACAAATTATGCTTGCAATCCAAGGTATTACTATGTTTTTTTGGAAGCTGTATTGCTAATAATCTCATTATGATCACTACAGATCCTCATAAGCAGTGAATCTCACATTTTTTAGGATTTATCTTTATCACAGTTACTGTATCGAACACAAAGGCCATTTCTGCCTGTATGATAATAATGAAGACCCCGTTTGTGTAAGATAGAGGACACCATCTAGAGCTCAGAATCTTATATTTTAACAATATTTCTGTAAAGGAAAAAACAAATACATGATAAATTAAAATGAGGAAGTAACATTAATATTTTTTTTTAACTATCTCAGAATAACTATTGCTGTACGAATGTTTTATTTTACCCTATATTTCAATGTTAACTTCATATCCCATTTTTAAAATAAATGTTTGTTGTGAAGGGGTTAAAATGATTGGACTGGTAACACTAAACAAGTATCCCACAGGTTAGTTTTTTTGAGATAGACATAAACTGAAGATGTTATGAGGGTAATCTGGACACTTTTCAAAACACATGTCAGGTAAAGGTTACTCAAGATATCCACCAAGTTAGTAAAACTCTTATCCATAACCATTGTACACTCTCGTACGTAATAATGATAATTTGCCCTTAAAGAAGAATTTATTCTTATAGGGTGTTTACCCTTCTATTTTTGGTGCTACAGGTTGAGTATCCTTTGGCCGTATTGCTTGGGAAAAGAAGCATTGTGGATTATAGATTACTTTTGGATTTTGGAATATTTAATGGAGGCATCTTGGGTATGGGACCAAAGTCTAAACATAAAATTCATATATTTTCCATATACACCTTATACACACAGCCTGAAGGCAAATTTACACAATATTTTTTTAATATTTTATACCCAGGCACATAAGGTCAGGTGAGGAATTGTGACGTTCCCTGTATACCTACAGCCAGGGTCCCCACATTCCCCGCCGGCCGCAGAAGCGCTACCGTGAGTATTACCTAGGGTAGCACTTGGTTCCGAGGCCAGGTGCTGAATTAGCGCCTGCCCTGTTCTCTCCCGATAAATTGGGGACACTACGGGGCCCCCGTTAGCATCCCCACTTTAGCATGAACATAGGAAGAGCGCCCCAAGAGTCCATCAGTATCTTTAAAGAAGCAGCTGAAGTCATTAAAGAAACTTGACTATATGCACAACAGTCTGCAATTTCAAGAGTTCTGCATTAAACTGGTATGTTTGGGAGGGTGGAAAGTAGTAATAATTCAAAACCAGCCATAGGAAATCACATGACTGATTTGGCGGAGCTTTATGAAAACGTTTTTGGCCATGATTTAATCTGCTACGTGCAGTCCAAGCTGAACACTGCTCACATCTCAACAAATACTATCACTATACAATTGTGTTGTAGAACGCATTTTTCTGTGATGTTGCCATTTATCAGCAGGATCTGGGAATGTTTTCATAACTGAAAAAAGACGGGATGGAACAAAATGCAGCAGGAAAGTCCTTCCCTGCAGAAAATTTGAAGCTTTGGAGACTGTTCCCCTTTCAGCAGCAAAATGAGCTCAATTAGTAGTCGAACAGAACTCAAGATGTCTTAATAACCAAACACAGCTTTTATTCCGTCTACGTGAAACAAAATGCGTTACCATGCAGCGTTGAGGCACTGGCCATTGTCTACTCTGGTATACAGATTGGGAGGCGAGTACTTACACTTTTGTAAATAGTTTATGTTTTAAGAATTCTGTATCAGGAGCTTCACGAGACAGCCGAACAGCTGCACAGAAGCCACACATCAACAGGCACTATGCCAAGCGACGGCTGGAGTAGTGTAAGTACACTGCACTGGACTCAGGAGTAGTAGCAACTTGTTCTCTGGGGTAATGAATAACGCTTCACGGTCTGGCAGTCAGATGGAAGACACTGGCTGCGGCAGGTGCTTGGAGAACTCATACTGGATTTACAATGCCCACTGGCCTTAATAAACCACCCCCAAAAAGTGCCACCAAATTCTGGATCTAGTGGAATAGGCGAGAGGTCTGGAGAGAGAATTAACTTGCTAAAAATATGAAAGAAATGACAGGTGTAAATTCGAGATTAAGATAGCCTTGGTGACTATATAATCTAAATTTTATTAAAGACAGGAAAATATTTTGCTATATCTTCCTTTACTTAACCCCCTTCAAGACCAAGTGATATTTATTGAATTTTTTTTAATTGCGACATTTATTTGAAACGTAGGATGCAAAGTTAACAATTAAATATAGAGTAAAATAGAAATTCTGCACAAAAATTGTTGCTCTGAGATAGTTATTAAAATAATGAAAATTTGCTCATTTTTATATTCTTGCATTCGTTTATCCATTACCAAAACATTGGAATGAAAGATCCTGAACTCTAGATGGTGTTCTTTATCTTACACTGTGTCATATGAGGTCTGAATTTTCAGCATACAGGCAGAAATGGCATTTTTGTCAAACACTGTAACGGTGATAAAGCTAAATAATAAAAATGGTCAGATCTCCTGCTTATGGGCATTCGTAGTGTTCACGATGAGATTAATAGCAATGCAGCTTCCAAAAAAATACCAACACAATATAAAAATATTACCTGTATGTGGCATAATGCCAATTTATGTAAATTACAGTAAAACTTTGTTCCTGTACTGTACAGTGATTTTCACTCATTATAACCCCCAGACTCTTATTCCTGTACAGCAGTGAGAGACCCCAGAGCTCTCCTTGTATTTTGCTGTATCCCTGGCTGCTATAATACAACAGTAATGTGTGTGAACTTTTTGTTACAGTGAGGTTTGGGGCTGCTATATGCAGCTTCATTCATCTCTCTGCAGGGTGCTTGAAGATAGATAAGACAGTGGAATGTGATTCTCCACTGGAGGCACACTAATCCTGCTCTAAAAAAAGTGTGAAAATTGGGTGTTGAAATGCTAATTAAGGCTTTTTAAAGTATTACAAAGCAAAATCAAGATAACTCGACTTTGGGATTGAATGAGGTTAATTTCCCAGCAGCAAAGGAAAAAAAACAACAGAAAATACTTGAAGCATACAACCAATCAGTACAACTGTAAAAAAAAAACATAAAACCAGTAGAATATCCTCCCACTTCCTCTTGCTTTGCAATGACAAACAGCAACAGTCCAGAACCGTCAATCCAAAAGGAACGAAGAAACAAAAATGAATCCAGACGAATTTCAAGTGGCATCACACAGAAAAACAAAAGAGGAGGACATAAAAGAACATCGAAACATCGAACCGCAGCAAGCAAACAAAACGTAGATAAATGAGAACAGATACATCTCAAGGATTCGCCAGCTAGAAGAAAAATGCATTAGAGCTGTCAAAAAAGAAAATCGTTATGGCAGAAACAGAACAGCACATAAAATACAACCCTAAAAGGATACACCCAAATAAAAAAAGTGGCGACGGGAGGGCAAATATTCATCTCCTATCTTTAATAAAATTTAGATTATATAGTCACCAAGGCTATAATAATCTCGACTTTTACCCCAAAATAGGAGGCTTCATATTTTGCGATTTTAATGCTGAGACAAAGAAAAAGCAACATGAGAAACAGGACGATGGTAAAAGGTGTGAAAGGCAGAAACCCTAGACAAGTCAGCAGCAGCCAATAGATCAGCAAGAGAAGCCCCAGCATCCGCTGCTCACAAGGCAGCTGCACCATGGACCGAATGCGCCCCAAAAAAAGATTCAACCCCAGCCAGGGCCGGATTAACATAGGGGTTGATGGAGCAGCAGCTCCAGGCCCATGCCCCAGAATATGCCCAGAGAAAGGATAACTATGCCTGCATTGATGGGCATTTGGACCCCTATATCTCCAACTTCATAGCAGCTACAGGGTCACATGAGGCATCACTGGAAAGGCCAGAGCATGACCTGTCCAATGATGCCAAACATGACAAGGTTTTATGTAACAATAAAAATAAAATGTTTATTTTTACATTTTCTAACATGGCATTTTTCACTTTTCAATCGTAACGGGAGCACTGATGCTGCACTAACTAACCATCTCAAGTGTGAAGGTGATGGCATAATCCATTATTATGGAATGTTACATCAAAAATCCAAACCGCCGCACTGCAGCAAAGTGCACTGGGGGCGGGACTTTGGACCCCTGCATCACGAATCTTTACACCTCACAAGCTCAACTGAGGTGTCATTGAACAGGTCAGAGTCTAGCCTTTGCATTGATAACAAATGTGACCATGTAAAATCTAAAAGAAAATAAAACAAAAAACATTTTTTTTATTTACTTACTTTTAGTTCCTAAGCGATGGCATTGTCCATTTATCACTTATAAAATTAGCAACACCACTGCCATTACTCACCTCTTAATTTCCCACGCTGGGACCAAGGTCACTGTTTTATACATAGTCATAGTATTCAGAAAACACCACCCTCCAAAACACCAGGGAAATATTTCATTATATTAATGTTTTGGTTAAAATTGTATATGTTCTCAGAAAAATGTAGTAACCGGTTCCCATTTCAATTTTTTAAACAAGAATTCCCTATAGGATAACCACAAAGGTTTGGATAAAATGTGAAAAAAAAGTTTATACGCTGGAAATGATTGAAATCTGAATGGACATTTACGCACACATCATCTGCCTGGTTAGATACAGCCATATCTGCACTATTAAATAACCTAAACTTCTTTCATTTCACTAAATACAAAAAAAAGCCAACCAAAATCTTCAGCTCCAGGCCCAAAGAGATCTTAATCCTGCCCTGACCCCAGCCGAGGAGAGAAGCCACCTTATCCATCTAGCAATAGAGGTAGAAGAGACAGGAGCGTGAGGAAGAACAAAAGAGATACGAAGCTGCCTAGAAGACAAAGTACGGAGAGAGGAAGTCACAGCAAGGTATTGTTGAACGCACCTAGCGACACATAAAATTGGTTGTTCAGAAAAGTATGGGTAAAAAACCTGAGTAGAAAACACCATATCGCACAACACACAGCAAACAATCTCTGTACGGGAAAAAGAAAAAGCATCGACATCAAGTACACAAATATCAGAGACCCTCCGGCACGTCACCAGACATAAAAGCAAAGCAAGTTTCATCGAGAGTTGCTTCAGAGAATGAGCCTCATTATTGGGCGAACTAGAAAGAAAAGATAAAACCGTGGAAATATCCCAAAACTCATGGTACCTTGGAGCTGGGGAGGCGAGACATACGCACTCCCCGCAATAAACGACAAATTTCAGGAAGTTGACCCGCCAAAATACCCTGAACCAGATCGTGGGAGGCTGAAATAGCCGAGCAGAACATAAAGTGTACAATACGATTTCCCAGCTTCAAACATTGAACACAAGAAATTCATAATGCTTGGTACAGATGCCGTAACAGTATCCCACGACCTTTCCTCACACCAGCTAGTCCAGATGTTCCAGGCGTAACGGTAACATCTGCGAGTACCTGGGGCCCAAGAGTCCCTGAGTAGCAATTTAGTCGTTCGCGAGAGGTGTCTTCCTCACAGAGACCAACCATGCCACCAGAAGCAGATGTCCCTCCAGAACTAAAGGATGGAGATTCCCTGAGGGATCTGTCAACAATTCCCGATGCATGGGCAGAAGCAGGGGGTTGCGGAACATTAACTCCAGAACCTTGGGGAACCAAGGTTGCGTCTGTCATAGGGGGGCCACCAAGGCCACCTGAATTTTCCTGGCGTACCACATGAAGAAAGCGAGGTAGCATGGCAAAAGGAGGGAAGGTGTAAGCATTGTCTGGGTGCAAAGGATGAAGGAAAGTGTACGTACGTGGCTTTGCTGTCTGGATCCTGTAGCCAGCTGAAATATTCTGGTAGTTGGAGATTGAGGCGAGAGGCGAACAGGTTGAGACAAATTGGACCCGGACACTTCTCCAAATCTCAAAATATCGCCGGGTCCAGCATCCTATACCGCATTCCTCCTATGGCGGGAGAACCAGTCCGCCATCACATTGTCCAGCGCGGGTCATACTCCACTGACAGGGATATTTTGCATTGCAGTAAGAAATCGTGCAGGACCATTGTCAAGTCGGACAGAGTTTTGGAGCGGGTGCCTCCCAGACGATTGATGTACCGTACTGCCAATACATTGTCCATCTGAAGAATGGAACAGCCGGAGAGACCCTTGAAAAAAGCCTTCACTGCAAACGATCTTGCCATGAGCTTTAAACAGTTGATGTGAATGTTGCATACCTCCTCGGACCAATGCACCCCCTGTGGACGAGGTCCTGCAACTGGCGCCCCAGCCCGTGAGGCTGGTGTCTAACTCCCGAACGAAATCTGGACGGGATCTGAAGATAGCCCTGCCGTTCCAGGCCTCTACATTTTGCAACCACCATTGCATTTCCTGATGGGCCTCTGAGGACAGGTTGATCAGGAAGGATGTGTGTCCCTTTGAAGAGGCTGGGTCGTCTGTCATTAGAAGGATATCGTCCATGTATATTATGGTACATATACTCTGTGCACTGACGGTCACGATGACTGGTTTCAGGAGTTTTGTAAATCACTGCGTTGCCGAGCTGAGGAGGAAAGACCGTAAGGTGAACTGTCATAGCCTGTCTTCCCAAACAGATTACAGGTATGGCTTTGACAGTGGATGGATGGGTAGTGTGAGATATGCGTCCTGGAGGTTCAGCTGGCTGAATAAGCCCTGTCTTGTAACAGATCTCTAAACAGATGGATGTTCTCCATTTTGAGGTGCCATTAGTTCACAAACTCATTGAGGGCTTTGACAATGATGACCGGGCGGAAGCCTCCAGTCTTTTCTCCACCAGAAACATACTGCTGAGGAACCCCAGAGGGTCCGCAGATGGCACTATGGCGCCCTTATGACGTAACTGAACCAACTTGTCGTGAATAAGGTAAGCGGTGGAGGTCTGTAAGGATAGGATGTAGAAAAAAAAACTGCACTAGGGATGGACAATTGCAATCATATAACCCACAACCATCTGAAGAACCCAGTGGTCCACTGTGATGGATTCCCAACCTGTAAGGAAAAAGGCAAGGCAACGGAAAATGGGAATGTGAGATAAAAGGTAGAGGACTTACCCATGTCTTTGTATTTCTGTAACAACTGTAACATTTCAATGTTCTTGAACCCAGGACATACTTGAAAACGAGAGAAATCTCAATCTATCCTTCCTGGTAAAATACTTAATAAATAAATAAATAAATGTCGGGGGCGGCCTCTCGAAGATAGGGTTCCTTGGCCTTTCAGGATGCCTTTAAAGGTGGTGGAGCGTGGAAAAGCTGGAGCAAATGTTGGTGCAACGGTAACAAAGGCACGGGATCTTTCGTTGGGGAACAGCCAGTGGCAAAACCCAGCTGCCGTCCGGCCTTGGCGAAAAAAACAGAGCTTCCAAACACCTGTTTGATGGAGTTTTGCGGATTGTTGTAGGAGGCATAGTCAGTGACATGTTTCTTCAGCTGTTTGATGTACTTGTCCCCAAACTGCATGACTTGGGCATCCGGGCCAAACTCCTTAGAGGCCAATTAAATAATACCAGGCTGGTATCATTAGTGACTGCTTCATCAGTCAGAATAAAAACATGGGTAAGAGTACCGACCAGGTCCAGGAGCTTGTCCTGTGCAGCGAGTAGACCCTGCTCCAGACGTTTGCGTGACACCACAGCCAGACTTTGCCAGGAAGGAAGTCAGCATAGGGTCAAATTCAGGGGCAAGGGCCACAGTTACAAGTATTCAGAAAGCGCCAACAAGTTCCGTAGCACTGTACAATGGGAGAGACAGAATAACAAATATACATACACGATACACACAGAACAGTAGGAGAAAGGACCCTGCTCAAGAGCTTACAATCTAAGAGGAGAGGGGTGACACACTAGATGAGGGTAAATAGAGTATGTGAAGTAGTGGGGTGCATGTGAGCTGAATGGGAAGATGGAGCAAGAAATGTACAGTGGGGATTATGGAGTGAGCATTCATAAAGGAGCTTGGATCACTCCTCTTTCCCCAAGGTCAGACCGGCCGGGAAGGCAGGAAGCAGCCGTGAGTGCAAACCACATGCTGGGCAGACAGCAGACCAGACTCACCTGCTGGGAAGCAGCAAAGAAAGAAGAAGAGGGAGGATATTGTACTGGTTTTATGTTCAGAGCTGTTCTGTTTGGTTGTATGTTTTAAGTTTTTTCTGCTGGATTTTTACCTTTGCAGCTGGGAAATTAAGTAAAGGAAGATATAGCTTGTATTAAGATGTGGAATTGATCCAGATGAAGTTCATAAAACACTGCATGTCCCAATGAATTCAAATTGCAAGCATGGGGCGATCCACAATCAACAGTATTAAAAAATGAAGGCCAAGTGTAGGTACCTATACGAGCATGTTCTTGCAGCCAATGCCTATTTTGCCTAATGGTAGTTCCAGGAGTGAATTCAGGTGACAGAGGTATCTCTTGAGCATTGGTAAACACTTACAATAGAGGTCAGCAACCTTGGCCTTTCAGATGTTTTGGAGCTACATTTCAAATGAGGTTCAGCCAATCTAATGAGTATCTGAGCATCATGGGAGATGTAGTTGCAAAACATCTGGTGGGTCAAGTTTGTGGACCCCTGACTCTTATAATAATCAACCCTCACATCTGACCTAAGTGACATTTTCTAACCACAAAATAAAGCCTGGCGTTTAACAAACTGAAATAGAGCATACATTTTCACAAATATTTTTTTAAATTAAAATGTGAGCCAATATTAAGTAAACATTTCTGCAAATCATTGATGACCTGTGGATAGGATAGTATAATAACAGAGAAACCATATCTGGCACAGAATGAGGGGGTTGTACTCTCAGGAGCACGTTTGCCTTGTCTGAGGAGATAATGATTTAATGGCTGAAAACTAATGACTCTGCCAGAGGGCTTGGCTAGGCCCCTCAAGTCAGACAATGTAATTTATCTCCTCTCACTGCATACGCTGATTTGGGAATATGGGAAAACCAGAGGAGGACAGTATATGCTACTTCAAACAGATCTTAGCTCAATAGGTTGTAAAATGCTAATATTTAGGTAATTTAGTCAGTAATTTCAAACTGACAAAGTGTGTTCTCGGTTTTATAAAAACTTATAGCTCTACTGAACTTATAGCTCTACTTTTAGCTCTACTGAAAATGCTCAAATTTGTTTTTCAATTATTTACATCATATTACTAGGGAACAAAATGAAAAGAAAAAGAGAAGGGGCCAAGTGAATGAAGCGACTACTGCGTCAGCTCACTCTGTCTGGCTTCAGCTTTACTAACCTTGACTTAACCTTCTTCCTTTAATAGCCTCTGGCTGCTTAGTCAATGTAAATTAGCTTTTTCTTCTCCTGTCTCCCAATCAGAATCCACACTAGTGTGTGCAAGTATATATGCAAATACACACACGAGTATACAGGGATAGATAGATAGACACTCATGAGAGTTTTAAAGGGATACTATAGGGTTAAAACAGGAAGGGGAGAAAATGGAGTTAAACATTAACCCCTCTTGACCCTTCCACACTCACTGCTTATAGATTAACCCTTTCAATTATTTTAAAAACTCACCTCTATCCAGTGATGGTCTCACTCCATTCTCTGCAGAATGTCACATGACCTCAGAGTGGGCTGCTTGCTCCAGCCAATCGAGTAGCTCTCAATGCAGGAAGGAACTGAGAGCCATTGAATGGGGCCAATGTTAATTTTGCCAAATAAAGGAGAATGGCTAAGGAATGTTGCAATAGGCAATTTTCATAAATTTTACATGCTTTGATTCCGTCTGTAACGTTTTCATTCCATGAGACTGAATTGCACCTTGATTCTCTTTCTGAACATGCATTTTAACGGTGTCAATCACATTTAAAAGGTACTGATGCAGAATCACAGGGGGCAGGGAGATGAAATAGACACTTTAGCCATCTTTGTTACTCAAGCTAAAATAATGGTCATGATGGCAGGAATCTGGCACTGGGACAGTTCTTGAAAGTGGAGGACAATACAATACTATATTGTGCATGGACATAGTAGAAGAAGGAGTTCCCTGGTTGAACGAGCATTCCCCGGTTGGCTTGTAATGCCTCATGTAGCTTCTGCATTGAGAGGCTTCTGATTAGCTGCGGGCATGCTAGCATCACATGCACCAACTATAATGGCCCTGGCATCTAGATATTATTATTACACTTGATTCCACAACACTGTACAAGATAAGTGACCAAGGGCATGATACATTAGAAAACTACACAGCTTTTCAAGGATTATATGGTATATTTTGGGTTCCCGAGGGAAATTACAATCTATAAGGGCCCTATTACATACTTAACGCTAACGTTAGCTCTCAGCTGTGTGAGCGTTATCAATAGCTTAGATGGCCCTAGCGTGGGTGCACCATATCACATTCCGAACACTATCCTGTTAAAAAAAAACATTAGTGATTCGCAGCTTGCGCTTTTCAGCGCGAGGTTACTGTACGTTGTGCTCCCTATGCTTAACATGAGGAGTGCAAAGAGTTAATTAGCGTTAGGATGACAAAGTCCGAATGCTAATTACGTCCTGCTGCAGTTAACTGGAAAGTTAACCACAGTTTGGACCTGGTGCGATCGGATTCCACTTCTGCAGAATCAGTTAGCACCAGCTACAAATCCCCCTGAAAATCAGATACTCATCTCTCATCTCGCGGAGAGAAAGGCGGCTTGACCGCTTCTTTTTGCCACCGGGAGCAGAGAGAGTCTGTGGGAAAAAGTACCCTAGTCTCCCTCCGCGAATCACTCCGCCGACCTGCAGGATCTCGCGAGAGGAGAGATCAGGCAGGTCATGTGACTCCATGGAGGGTATATTTGCGGCGGCGCTTAACACTGCCTCGAGCATCCTGAGGCTTAGCGCTGTGTTAAGGGGGCAGGCTGCTGAATCAGCGCCTGCCCCATAATATGGTGCTAAAACGGGCACAGGTTTTTCTCCTTAGCATCTCTGTTTTAGCGGGCAGTGTGTAATACTGCCCTAAGAGTTTTACCCAAGTATATTGTTAGGTAGGCAAATATGTCTATTGTTGGGTGTCTTGCCCAAGGACACTTGCTGGTGACTGGAATCCGAACCGGCTTTGCCACAGTTGTAGAGTGGAGACCTGCTTCCCTGCAGTTGTAGAGCAGGGACATGCTGGTCAGGCATTGTGAGCTCGATTTGATCCCGCTTCCTCACAGTACACAATCGATATTGCGAGGTAAGGGAGTATGTGTAGTTAAGTGTTTTGCCAAAAAACACTTCTGAGATCCAAGAGCCCCTCCTCCCGTTTTAAACCTTAAAACCCAGTATAAAACCCTGAATGCAGTGCTGGGCACCCTCATCACAGCTACAGAAGTGACAGGCTCAAGCCACGCTGACACGTGACCAGAGTGAGGCTGGTTGCTTAGGCAAGAGCCATACCAATCCAATGGTTCAATACAATTGTATTGACAGCCAATAGCTAAAAGGTGGGAATAAACCTTTTCTGGAAGTCAGATCTGTGCTTGCTGTTGTGAACTTTCTGGGTAGGGCTGATCCCCCCTGCTTGGAGAGTTGGTTCAGCCATCTGGAACCATCCTGAGGATTGGGGAGAACACTCTGCTCACTGAGACCAATTGATTGTATTGAGTGGTCCTAGTGCCTAGAATAAAGAGGTGGGCATATGGGTGGTGTTTGTGTGGAGTTGGTGTGGTGTAGACAGGTGACTGGATAGTAGCTTGACATATTGAGCCTTGAGATGATATATATCTCATGAATACAAATAATTTATTTATTTTGCATCTGCTTATCACTAAGAATTAGCCTCGATGTTTTAGGATTTAACAATAAGCAAAAACAAGCTCCCACTACGTGTGACAAGGCACACAGATTTGTTTAATTGCAGGTTTTATACAGAGAATATCCAGAGGAATGCTATGTCCAGCAGAGGGAGTGAGAAACTTACGGAAAAATGGCATAGAAATCTAGCATGCAACACTGGCAGATTGGGAAGGAAAATCTCCTACGTAGTTTGCATTCATATTGATCACCATAATTATGAGAGTAAGATTTTTGAATAAAATGGGAAATAATATATAACCAGAGCTGTGCTGTTTTGTGCAACGTACTATGAAAGGAAATACTCAATTGCTAGCAGCAGTTATTACAGATACACCTCTCTGTAAACCGTCATTTCTTTCAATGTAGAACTGTAGCATTCGGGTGAGTAAGTGTTAACGCCAGGATAAGGGACTTTAACGCATGCCTCGCTGATTACATAGAAACATAGAAAAATGTCAGCAGATAAGAACCTGTCGGCCCATCTAGTCTGCCCAATTACATGGATACTTTACCTGGATTTATCTTTTGTTTAGGATAGCCTTATGCCTATCCCATGCCTGCTTAAATTCAATTACTGTTTTGGCCTCTACCACTTCAACTGGAAGGCTGTTCCATGTATCCACCACCCTCTCAGTAAAATAATGCTTCCTGATGTTACTTTTAAACCTTTGCCCCTCTAATGTAAGACTATGTCCTCTTGTTTTGCTACTTTGTTTCCTTTTAAATATACTCCCTTCCTCTACCTTGTGGATTCCCTTTACGTATTTAAATGTTTCTATCATATCTCCTCTGTCTCGTCTTTTTTCCAAGCTGTACATGTTAAGATCATTAAGCCTTTCCTGGTAACTTTTCTCCTTCAAGCCGTACACCATTTTAGTAGCCCTTCTCTGAACTCTCTCTAAGATGTCTATATCCTTCTGGAGATACGGTCTCCAGTACTGCACACAGTACTCCAAGTGAGGTCTCACCAGTGCTCTGTACAGTGGCATGAGCACTTCCCTTTTCCTACTGCTAATACCTCTTCCTACACAACCAAGCCTTCTGCTAGCATTTCCTGCTGCTCTATTACATTGACTACTTACATCCCTAGAAACCCCATTAGCAATTGTGCTAGTTACTGTACTTTGTGCCCCCTGTGTTAAGTATAGGATGAGCAATCAGTAATTATCATTAGGATAAGTAAAGTATTACAAAGTCCTAGTGCTAATTACTTCAACGGTGCACTAAACTCATTTTTAGCAAGTCCTAAAATCTGACACTAAATGATTCCGCTTTTGCAGAATCATTTAGCACCGCCTAAAACCCCACAATAAACCCAATACTCACTCAGAACGGTGGCCCGATCCACGGCTTCTTATTTATTTATTTATAAAAGGATTTTAACAGGAGATTTCTCTCATTTTCAAGTATGTCCTGGGTTCAAGAACATTGAAATGTTACAGAAATACAAAGTAGTAAAATGCAAGAAATTAACACCAAACAAATATACAGATTAACAGAAAATAAATATGTGGGAAATATAGTCACTATGTTACATGTTTACAGGTGCATTCTGTATATAGTCACTGTGTTACATAGTTTACAGGTGCATTCCATATTGAGGTATGTTAATAGAGATCTCTTAAGTGACTTTAGACTGGGGGATGATTTGATGGCGTCTGGGAGGTTATTCCATATTTGCAGTGCTCTGTAGGAAAATGCGGACCGAGCCACTTTCTTTTACTATTGTGGTATTGTAAGTAAGGTGCAGGTCCTGGATCGGAGGTTATAGGATGAGGGAACTGCTGAGGGAAGCAGCCTATTCAGGTAGGGTGGTAGCTAGAATTCAAGAAAGAGGCTTAAAAGATGGAGAATTGTTGGGTTCTCATGGAGAAACAAAATGTCATAATAAAACCCTCCAAAAACATAAGATAATGAAGCACTGCATGTGCAAGTGTACAAATAAACAGTGTTCCTTGACCAAATAGATTAGCTGGGGGAAGCAGCCTATTCAGGTAGGGTGGTAGCTTCCCAGAAAAGCTCTTAAACACCAGGGGCCATATTACAATGTTGGTGCTAACTTAACCAGAGCTGTTGTAAACTTAAAACCTCCATAGGCTATAATGGCTCTGGGAAGTTTACAACAGCTCTGGTTAAGTTAGCACAAACTATGTAACATGGACCCATGTTGGAAAGGTGAAGGGTGCGTCTGGATTCCATCGATGGCCAGTTTAGTTCTTTTAACATATCACAATGGTGGGTCATGTAGTTACATTGTAGCACAAAGCAGCAGCATGAGTTATACAATGTAGTAAGTTTCTGGAGGGGTGTTTGAGGGGCAGCTGCATACACTACATCTCCGTATTCAAAAGCCGGCATAAGCATCTTGTCTTCAGAGTGCTTCGTTCTGGGGCAAGGTGCCGAAGTAGAGCCTGCCCCGGAACCTAACGGAAATAGGGATTCTACGGGGAAACCTGCAGGCATGGGTATCCACCATAATTTCGCATGGAAACAAAAAATTGTAACAATGATGGATTGACACAGAGGGTCATGAGAGTAATTCACCAACACTTGGACATTAGTAAAGCCCGAGATGAACAAGAACTATATTTAATTTGTTTTCACCGTCTTTGTATTTTTTAATACAGTGTCTAAAATGTGTACTGGAATGGGGTAACTTCCATATTGTCATGCAAATCTAAGATAACGTACCAAAATGGTACTGTCACCAACAAAGGGAGGAGTGGTTCCCAAAATGGGATTAAACCCTCATCAAAAATAACCACAACTAAGGAATACTAGGGGGAAAGAGGCTAGGTGTGAAGACTACACACTCATCCCCCCTGATGGCGGGTACACACTTAATACTCAAATAAGAAAAGATAAACATAGATATCATAATTTTAATTGAAAAATACACAGCGCGCATCTTAAGAATGTTGATTTTGTTTTAGCGGTATACTATTTTGGCTTGCGGTGTTGATTGGATTTGGTGCCTGGGTTTAATTAACTATGATTTTTGTATACCACATTTTGTGCAATCTCTGGGATGACATAGGTTGCAGGGACAGAGCAGAAAGTACCATAGCTTTAGGGATTGTACAGGGAGTCCAGTTGGACTTATAAAGGTTCCCTGTGGTAGTCTCTGTATGCTTGTTGCTGCTGATATATTTGTCTGCGTTTAGGTCATTCCCATTAGTATTGGGACAGAGGAGGTGTGTACGTCTATCTCATGATATAATTATTTGTCTGAAGCGCATTATCCCGATCAAGCTGTGCATATGTACCGGCTGGGTGGAGTAGAGGTAACATTATTGCTCTATAACCGTGGAGACACAGGTTTGAGTCCCGGCAAGAGCACCTCTCCAGTAAGTGTCCTTGGGCAAGACACCTAACAGTACACACTCGCCACCCAGGACATACTTGAAAACGAGAGAAGTCTCAATGTATCCTTCCTGGTAAAATACTTTCTCAAAAAAAAAAAAAAAAAAAGGTATGCAGGTATTCTGACATAGTACTATATCTATACAGCATACTTCACCCTGATCCAGAGAACCATTTTCTCTTCGATCATTCTTTCCAGATTTTAACTATATATGTGAGATTTTATTACTGTCTGTGTATTTTTCAAATATAATTATGATATATAGATTTATACCTTTTCTTATTTGTGTATTAAGTTTGTACCTGCCAACAGGGGGATGTGTGTGTAAGCTTCACACCTAGCCTCTTTCCCCCTAGTAATCCTTTGTTGTGGTTAATTTCCATATTGGAATGCTACTTGAATTTTCTAGGTGTGCTAAAGAAGTCACAGTATTCACTGGTGGATCCAGAGAGGGGGCATGGCGGGCACATGCTCCCCTGAGTTGCAATCCCATTGTAGGAGGTACAGGGAACCTTTGGACATTTGAACCACTGTATCTCTGGTTCCATACACCCTACATGATGGCTATCAAACTCACGGTCCCCCAGATATTGATGCCTACAATTCCCAGAATTCCTTCAAAGCAATAGATGGACAGGGAATCATGGGAGTTGCAGTTCAGGAACATCTTAAGTTTGACAGCCTTGTGCTACATAGTCAATTGAGATGTCATTGCAAAAGCCAAACTCTGGACTTTCGAGAGATACCAAACATGACCATGTATAATGTACAATGAAAAGAAAAGAAAGGAAAAAATAGAGTAAGAGAATTTTTTTTTTCCAATTCTGGTTAAAATTGCTATCAATTAAATAATCACAAAGGTTTGGATGCTAATGTGGAAAAATTCATTGAAATTTGAATAACATTTACAACGTTTTGACATATTTTGATGTAATATTCTGATGTGACATGACATATACTCCTACAGGGTTATTCAGAGAAAGGTGAAACTCTGGAGAACTTATTTAGAAGTGAAAATTCTAGGTCAAAATAGCCAAACTAGAAAAATTCTCCCATTTATCTCACTTTCCAAATCGGCTATTTTGACCTAGAATTTTCACTTCTCCAGAACTTCTCCAGAGTTTCACCTTTCTCTGAATAACCCTGATAGTAATGATATATTTTGAATCTGCTGAGTCCAGTGGAAAAAAACTATATGCACTTTTTATGGGTCCTACAAAATTACATGACTTCAAATATGGTTTAAATGTCATGAGTACAAAATGGTCAAAATTAGCTCAGCACATGGGGGTGAAATGGCTCAGAATTGACAGAGTTAACTTCTTTGTATCTAGAACTTAACTTCTGGAGTTGATGTAACAATTCCTCGTCCAGGAATGCAGCGCTAACCGCTGGGATAATCGCGGCAGCGCTGCCACACCACAGTGAGTATCACCCCCTGGAGAATATAGAGGGTTGCGCTTCCGGGCCGCGAGCCCTGCGCGATCTCGCTCTTGTGAGGTCGTGCAGTGCTGCGGAATGATGGCGGAAAATTGTGTTTGGATCTGCACCTAATGACAAACTGTTACGTTTCGAATACCATTATAATCTTATCTGTGACAACTTTCTGCCATTTGATATAATGTAAACACACTTGTGTTCCTTATCTTTTCTGTAACATTCTATTACTATTTACGCAAATTATAGAAGCCAGATTTTATCTACATTTTACACTGTTTACTACTCCTATCTAAAATATTTTGAACCTATTCCACGGTATCTTTTCCTACTTTGCCACTCAAGGAAACTCCGTCTTTGTACGGATTTCAAAATAAAGTTTGCTCAGTTAAAGTCATAGGCGTGCGCAGGATCTGTGCCTGGTGTGCCCAGGCACACCCTAATATTGGGTGAAGAGTTCCTTTTTCACCACTTACACTCACGTTTTAGATGCCCCTTATTTGGTTCATTAAGAAAAGCATAAAAACTGACTGTATCTCTGATTACAGGCTTGTTATTTCTAATGGAAAACGTGTAGTTTGTGCAACATCTTCTAACCATAAGTTTTTAATTAATAAATATTCCATGTGTGCACACCCTAATGTAACGGACTGCGCATACCACTGAGAAGAATAAATGGTTTTCCGATACTGAGGTTGTTAAAACTTTTTAATCTTCAAACCATTTCAGAAAACGCACTAGGCAGAAAACTAAAACAACAATTTACATATAGTGTAAGGCAGATCTTTTTTGTTTGCGTTGTTGAGCCATTAGAATGAAAAAGCGAGGTGTTACGCTTAATGTTTCAAGCGTTAATGTTAATGACTTTTATGCAACAGGTCTCTACATCTCTTGCTCACGTACAACCCAAATTCCCAAAAAGGACAGAACTTTCCAACGTTTTTAATTTGGGCCCATAATTGTGGGAACATCCTCCACTATTTTGTAAATTTCTCCACAAGAACAGTTTACCGATCGGAGGTGAAGGAGCATTTTCATAATCTTCCTCTGCCACTGGCATTGTTATATCTAACTTTGTCAATATCTCCATGGCATGCTCGGGTCATTTCAAGACGCAGAATGGAAAAACTCCATTCATAGACTTACATATACTGCTCCAACCTTCACTTATTTCATCTCAAGATTATGCTCTTCGGATGGTTGTGAATTGTTTTCTCCCTGCCTCCTTTTTTCCTGGGTTTTCTTGATTTGATTTAAGTTGAACAACCCCTAGTTGACCCGAAACTCACTCAAAAGCCCCCCTCCCCAAGAAGTAATGGTACAAACTATAAAACACTGACTATTCATCCGCTCTTGCCTAAAATTGGTGAGATGTGCTCACAGGAGGCCGGCTTTATAAATTAACAAAATCCTATCTTGGAGAATGCTCGTTATTCATCATTACATCATAGTGAAAACTCTTAAAGCAACCTTATATCATGTACAGAGGTAATTTATTGTTCTTCTATGCATTTTCCATAATAAAAAGTATTAAAAACCCTCAAATAATTGTCAACACAAGAAAAATAGGTGCAAAACCATTTTTTCGGCATATATGTATATTTTGTTGTATCCCCAGCCAGGTCATTACTGCTGCTGTCGCTTTCCATGTTTTTTTTTTTTATTATCCCAAAGTGGAATTGTTCCTGGTGAGGGTATACATATAACCCATCAGTTTACCTTTTAGCTGATAAGCAGCATGAGGATATGTGGTTTCTTATAAAAACAGCTCTAGGGTCACTAGGTAGGACCCACCTGACCCAGAGGTGACCTGGCGGGTGAGCTTACACTTTAATGGCCATTCAAGTAAACCAAAACCTCTGTGTTTTGTTTTGCATGGAGCTACATTGGTGAGTGGAAATGTAAACCTTTTTATCTTGTTATGTTTTGTACATGAAGCCGGCTGGATACTTCTGGTCTGCACAGCCGACCTGATAGGGAGTAGGCGCAAAACCACTTTTTCTGCATAATTGTCAACACATTTCGGCCGGGTGCACACTAGCGTTTTCTTCTGCGCACTAGCGCGTGTTATGACGCTCTTTATTATGTGCGTTGTAGCACATAATTACGCGGATAGAGAAGAACACAAATAGTACGCGCGCAACGCATAACGCGCGCTGAAGACGTAAGTCATGGAAACACCAAGGCTTTTGCGCTAGGATTGACGTGACGTTGGCTGCGTGTTGAACGTCAAATGTCAAAAGCCCAACCTTTTTTTTTCATTCAACTCAAATTCAGTTTTTACGACGTGCCTCAAAATTATCGCATCATCTGGCGTCTACCATCTCTTCCGTCATAAAGTGAGTCCTTTTTAACGCACGCTAGTGCGCAGAAGAAAACGCTAGTGTGCACCCGGCCTTCACCGATACAACATGTGTGTCTGTGTAGTAAATGTTGCTTACCCCAGTTTTATCACAGAGGCGCAATGTATGAAAAGATCCTACAGCAAACAGTTCTCCATCAGGTGCCCAGGACACAGCAGTTATTGGATACTCATGAGGAGCGGAGCTGTACAGCAGGAGTCCATAGCTGTCCCACACCTAAGAAATAAAGGGTTAAATACAACAGATAAGTTTTCTTTTTCTCACTACCTAAATATATGACCAAGAAGAATGTTATGCTAACCCCACACATAGTAAGAAGCACCAGCAGCGTGAATTGAAGGCGTCCCAAATCTTTACCGAATATAGAATCGTTTTAAAAGACGTGTACAGGATACTTGCCGTCAATTTGTATTTCAGATATCTGTTTCCCTACAGTGACCCAACAAAAATAATGATACAATTCTCACGTCACAATAGCTGGTTATGCACTAACTTCTGTTGTTGCAACAACGGTATTCTTCGGCAATACAGATAGGCGGATCAGGGCATGCAAAGTTTCGCTAACAAAAGCATCCCCTCCATTCTTAGATTTTCCCTATGTGGATTGCTGAAATTTATCGTGGATGCAATAATGCTTAACAGCATTTAGTGGATAGGTCCCTTATGTCTTTTCATTAGTTCAGTGGTAGCAATAATAAAATAATTTAGTCTAAAAGCAATTTTTGCAATACAATGAAAATGCAGCCGATCTGTCATATGAGAACAAGAGTCCAGCCGGTGCAGTAATCACTGGGAGGTTTGCACAGACCAGGAAGTGGATCAGCAAATCTGGACACACTGCTTCATGTCTAGGTATGTGGTTAGACCCAAATCTATCCTTTGGCCCCTACATCGAAAAACTCTCATCTAAACTTTACCCCAAACTAGGTGCCCTGTACAGAAACAAATCCTGCCTGTGCCCCACGGTAAGAAAGCAAATTGTACAACAAATGCTTATGCCGGCTATTGAATACGGAGATGTAGTGTATGCAGCTGCCCTGCAAACACACCTTAATAAATTTACTCCATTGTATCACTCATTCTGCCGCTTTGTGCTACAATGTAACTTTATGACCCACCATTGTGACATGTTAAAAGAACTAAATTGGCCATCGCTGGAATCTAGACGCACCCTTCACCTTTTCAACCTGGTGTTTAAGAGCTTTTCTGGGAAGCTGCCACCCTACCTGAATAGGCTGCTTCCTTCAGCAGTTCCCTCATCCCATAACCTCCGATCCGGGACTAGCGCCTTACTTGCAATACCACAATACAAAAAGAAAGTGTCTCGAACCTCATTTTCCTACAGAGCACTGCAAATATGGAATAACCTCCCAGACGCCATCAAATTTTCCCCCAGTCTTAAGTCCCAAAAGAGCTCCCTATTAACATACCTCAACACAGAATGCACCTGTAAACATGCAACATAATGAATATATTTCTTACATATTTATTTTCTGTTAATCTGTATATTTGTTTTGTGTTAATATCTTGCATTTTACTACTTTGTATTTCTGTAACAATTCAATGTTCTTGAACCCAGGACATACTTGAAAACGAGAGAAATCTTAATGTATCCTTCCTGGTAAAATCCTTTATAAATAAATAAATAAATGTCTAAGGATGTTGAACATGTCCCTACATTCCTTTTATGGAGCATGGGCTGAGGAGATCTAGCAGCACACGTGATCATCACTAGATAAACGGAATTGCTTTGTGAACTTACAGTTGTCAGGTTCTCTCTACAAAGGCTCATATTGTTAAACATGCATGTGTGGTGTGCACAGTTTAGTGACACGGGCTCTCCCTCACAGCCTAAGAAAGGAGATGAGGAGGAAATTGTGCGCTCAATTTACCCTCCCCTTAATGCGTCAACCCACTCCTATTGGATTGTAAACTCACTTCAGCAGGGCCCTCTTTTTCCTGGCATTCTCCATGTGTAAAATGTAATTGTTAACATTATCAGGGTTATTCAGAGAGAGGTGAAAACCAGACGAATTGAGTGGAGAAGTGAAAATTCTAGGACAAAATACCCAAACCAGAAAAATTCTCCCATTTATCTCACTTTCCAAATCGGCTATTTTGACCTAGAATTTTCACTTCTCCAGTCATTCTCCTGGTTTTCACCTCTCTCTGAATAACCCTGTGTGTGTGTTTTGTCCTACCGATTGTACAGAGCTGAGGAATAAGTTGACACTTTATAAGTAATTGCAGTTGAATCGGATTTTATAACAAAGTATACCCATGTTCAGGATAACCATATCTCACTTTACTTGCAGAAAATATATTCTTACTTTTCAGCCAGTGCCTGAGTAACATAACAAAGGCAGTACATAAAATACTCAGGGGATGAGAACACAAAACTAAACCAGTAAGTTCTGAACAATTAATTCTAGAACCATTAGGCTGCTACCTTCAAATCATCACAAATTGTTGATCACATTCAGTATTGTAAGATTAGATAAATTCCAATATGTACAGTATTCAGGAAAGGCACTGGAAAATTAGCATTCAAGTTGTATTATTAAAACACCGTAACCAAACTCCATGATACTCCTCCAACAGGTTTGGCATAGCTAAATCATTTTTAATAACACAATTTAAAACGCTGCTTCAAAAAAGTTTTGTTGTGATGCAATGTTCAAAGTGTACATGATGACTTTTAGCGAACGAACATGTCCACACAGTTTCTGCTACAAATGTGCAAATCCAAAACTGCACGTTTTATGGTAAAAGAAAGCTTAATAAATCTGTTTTGGTTATTTATCAATCATTAACAACAAAATCATCCTAATAAGCACCATTAGCCTCTTCACTACCAAGATTGAGTTAACTTGGGCTTCAAAGGCATGGTGCCCCGATATCGAGATCTGCAGCCCAAAAGCTAATGAAATTTGTTTGCTGCAAAGGAATCTTTATTTATTTATTTATTTATTTGCAAAGGATTTTACCAGGAAGGATACATTGAGATTTCTCTCGTTTTCAAGTATGTCCTGGGTTCAAGAACATTGAGTGGTTACAGTTGTTACAGAAATACAAAGTAATAAAATGCAAACTATTAAAAACAAAACACGAATATAAAGATTAACATATCAAGGGAAGGGCTAGAACCTTGGGTTAATTAGGGTGATTTGCAAAGTGGAAGCAGCTGGGAAGTAAGCTACAAATTTCAGACCAGCACTGTGTGGGACAGCAGAGTCCAGAAGCAAGCGCTGTGGCTGAGGGAGATGTGAGCTTGTGGCAAGGCTGTTGAAGAAAGAGTTTGCAGAATCAGAGCTTGTGGGCTGTATAGGGAAAGTATTTTTACGACATGATGAGGGGGAGGGGCGGCCATATGAGAGCATGGGTTTAACAAAGCAGAGCATACATTTATCAAGGAAACAAACAAAAAACAAACAGCCAAAATATTAATAGATAGATGCAAGCATAAAATATGAACAGTAGGATTAAAGCCGAGATTGTGGAGTAGAATCTTGTTTACTTTTGTTTACTTTTGTACTTTAGCCCTGTGGGCATAATGCCCAAAGAGCTACAACTGTAAAGTTGGCTGCTGAAATCTGAAATATCGGGCTTTCAGCAGCCGATGCAGGGAGAGAGAAAAAAAAACAGACCTGCTGCTCAAACCTCTAACTCAATTTGGCAATAGACGGCGCCATCTACTGGCCAAATTTGTTATTTAAAGTAATAACTTTATTTCTGTAAAATTAATTAAAAATTATTTTACCAAAAAACTGTTTTCTGACCATATTTTTTTGGGAAATCACTTGGTAGTGAAGGGGTTAAAGGAACCCTGGAGCTGCCCTTTGCAACAAAGAAATGGAATGAAATAGATTGCAAATTTGGGGCCAGTTCAGCGGTCTCTGAATAACCCTGTTTGCATTTAAACTGTTCAGGGATTTTCAGCAATTATAACCGCCAAATCTTACCTCTGTAAAGTAGTGAGAGATACAAGGTTACAGGAGTGAGATCTCACTAACAAATTAGTTTCTTCCCATTGAAAACACCATGCTTACATTAACAGGGTATATGCAAAGGGGTTTTCATATGCTATCAGGGCAGTCATCAGGGGGTGACAGCCCATGATGTGTTCAGGGACCCGAGGCTGAATGGGGCCCTGGCCCTTACCAAATGCTATGTCACTTGTCAAAGTGCCTCAGCTGTAAAGGGCTCATCCATGCCAAACTGAACTGACCTATCAAGATACCAGGAAATTTTCCAATGGGCTGGGCATCTGGGGCCGGTAAAAGCACTCTGGCCAATCACTGAGGAAGCGATTAGTATGGTCTGCACCAGACAGAGGTACAATGCAAACACTTTCCCACCAGGAAACACATTTTATCCACCAGGGATTGAGAACACCCCCTATAAAATAAGGTAAACAGAAAACGAGGCAGACTGTTTTATCTTTAATTAGTTTATGGAAATAGTCAGCCGAGGGAAGGGGGGCCTAACTAGTGGTTCAGTAAAGGGTCCCAAGACTTCTGATGGTAGCCCTGTGTTCCATTGTATTTCAATGCATAATCGAATATACATTTTGGTGGTAAAAGGGTTAATTTTAAATATGACATTTTAAAATCTATGTGGAGAACTCTTGCTATTACATCATTTTTTGTACTATAAAAGTACCAAGTGCATAGCTTATCTATAGCATTAGAAGCTGTCAGTGCTATGAATGATTGCTCACTTTAATGGGGCTGAATGTAAAATTTAAGATGTATATCTAATCGCTTAAGAATTTATTAGTATTGTGAAACGTTAAGCTAAACGCTGCATGGTATGAGACACAATCTGATTTTTTTTTACTTTCTTTTTTTTCTTCTAAAGTATGTACTATACCATATCTTCTGGTTCACATGTAGAGTCTTTCCAGTGATAAGAAGTAGGGATGCACCGATATCGGCATTTGCACGAGTACTTAGTACTCGTGCAGATGCCCCCAGTACCAGAAGCAAGTGCTGGGTGGGCTCTCCAGCATCCGATGGGCTGGGGCAGCTGGCGGTATGCTCTAGCGGCATTCTCCCAGGCCCCTACAGCTAGCTGTGTTCCACCGAGCGTTGCCGGCAAAGGTTTAGATCGGCTGCTCATTTGGAACCCCCATCCGCGATCTCGTGAGATCTCGAACTGTGAACGATCTTGCGAGGTAGCGGCTGGGGGTTCTGAACAAGCGACAGTTGTAAATCTTTGCCAGCAGAGCTCGTTGGAACGTGGCCAACCGCAGGGGCCTGGGAGAATGCCGCTAAAGCAGTGTTTCCCAAACCTGTCCTCGGGACCCTCAACCAGGCCAGATTTTGGAGATCACCTTGGGGAAAAGCAGACTGAATCCTGCAATCACTGAGCAGCAAATCAGATCACCTGTCCTGTGCTTCATATTTCTGGTCAAACCTGGTGAGGCGGAGTGTCCTGAGAACAGGTTTGGGAAACACTGCGCTAAAGCATTCCACCAGCCGCCCCATGTCTGTATCTGAGGTCTGGAATAATATATATATATATACACAACAAAACAGGAGGAGAGCACACCAAACATATTCAAATACAAAAGAAACCACAACAGCAGCTAAATTCATTTAGACATATAGATTTACCAGATTTAACCCTTTAAATGCTTACAAACATTTCTTAACCCCTTCAAAAACACTGCAGTTCTTAACCCTTACACAGATTCAATGCTGAGCTCTGTTGAACAATGGTGGAAGTTTAGTTTGCGTAAGCCTGTAAAAGTCGCCAATGTACCCCATTGTTGACAGGTCCTATCTAACTTGACAGAGTCTGCAGTTACAGGATCAACTCACCCTGGAGCTCCCCGGCAGCTCTAGGCCTTTATAGGCAGCCACGGCGGGACACACCTTGACATTTGTGACAGGCTTAAGCAAACTATGATTTTATATCAAGTCAGGAGGCTTCATATTTTGCAATCTCTTTTCTTTACCAAAACAACAGCAGCAAAGGAAAGTTTACATAGCAACAGCAGTAACCAATAAACATCAAGTGAGTAGTCCGTCTTAGCCACGCCCTCTTTTCTTTGCTGCTGGCGACCAGGTGAGACGTTTTGCAAACTGCTCCTGGTTGTCAGGCTTAATAATGATTTAAATTTACTTTAGTTTACTTAATTTTGACATATTTACTTAGACTGTGTTTTGTGCACTGTTTTCCTTTATAGGTACCATCCCTGCTGCGCGGGCACTTTCCCGCCTGCAGGCCGCGCTCTCTGCGTTTTTTTGCGGGTGACCCGGGCTCAGGGCGTTTTTCTTCCTCTGCTTCGGGTGACCATAGCTGTAGTTTCCTTTCATTTTTCCCGTTCTTTTTCGGGTTTTTTTTCTACGTTTTGCTCCCTGCGCGATTCCCTATGCCCCGCGCGTGCGCGGTCGTTTCACCTCAGTAGCGCGGCATCGCTACCGCACTTGCGCACCCTGGCGGCCATTTTAGATTCCCTTTGTTTGTTTGCCGCCATTCACAGTGCGTCTCTGTGCCGGATAGTCGCAAACCAGGTGGCCGCTCAATTCCGATCAAACGCCCCATTACAATAGCTTCCGCTATCGCTGCAGGACCTCTGCTTACTCGGGTGAGCCCCGATTACCACTACTGGTGTATATCTCTATATACCCACGCGGCGACAGTTTGTTTGTCAGCGCACTATCGGGTGAGCCCCGATCATTACCCCATACAATTGTAAATAATTGCACTCAGCGTACCCTATTATACGCAAACGGGTGAGCCCCGTCTTCCCCCACATTATGGATCCTCCGCAGATCCCCCCAATTAACCAAGAGGAGCTTAAGGCCTGGCTACTTACAGCCATTTCGGAAACTCTCCCCTTAGCTCTGGCTGCGCTGCCTCCACTTCCCCAGCCAGAACCTCCGGTGCTTTCTAGGGCCCACTCTCCGGCCCGATCGGCCGACTCTCAGTCTGACCAATCTGAAGCAGCCGCACCATCGCGCAAAAGGCCCTGGAAGGGACAATCCGAGTCCGCGGGCAAGGGAAAGAGCCCCGCTAAAAAATCCTCACGTCCATCCCAGCATGAAGGGGACGACATATGCGATATTGAGGATTACCGGGCCGATTACCCGGACGAGGTTGAAGGAGAGTCCGTCGGTGATCTCCCGGCTACTCCTAGCTTAACGGGTGAGCCCCGTTCAGACGCCTTGGCGGTCATACCTCTCTCTGTTGCGCCTGCGCATCGCTCCCAGGTGTCCTCAGATACCCCAGCACCGCTTCTCGATGCTAGAGGGGTCCCATTTTTTGATCCGCGAACAACTACCCACCCCAGATCACCCGCTTGGATCCCCCCAGACCATATCGCAGAGTTTCTGCGCCTCTGGCTGCGTTGCCCCTTAGAAAAGGCAGATAGAGCGCGCTTGCGGGCCGAATGCCCTCGCCCAACACTCCCGGACAAAGTTTCCCTTACCCCGGAATTCGACGAGGACTTTGTCACATTCATGGGGAAGGCTGGCAGGGATCCCCGTCGGGGTTTGGAGCAGGGCCTCCAGGGAGCCCAGGACAAACTGCTGGACGTCTCCGGCCCCCTCTCCCTGATATTTGTCATGGCGGATGAGGTATTAAACAATGACACCCCGCTCGACCCGGCGCTAGTGCGCGAATGGGCGCAACGCGCCCTCTGCCTCCTAGGGAATGCCAATGTGGGTCTCTCCTCTGAGCGTCGCAAGGCGGCACTATTTCGCTTCGATGCAAAACTCACCCCAATGTGCACCAAAGAGCTGGGTCCTGCAGCTAAGGGGTTGCGGTTTGGTGATCCCTTCTTAAAGGAATTGAATCGAAAGGTCAACGTGTACACTAATTTGCAGAAAATGCAATCCAATATGAAGCGGGTCTTCCATCCCACTACACGTTTTTCCTCCAGGGCTGGCGCACCAAGAGGTCGGGTCGCCAGCCGTTACCACTCCTCGTACAGACCTCGTCTGCAAACACCGACCCAGGGCACGGACGTGCAATACCGCCCCAGCCCCATCTTGGCACGGGGAGTCCCCATCGGCCGTGGCTTCGGCAGACCTAGGCGCCGCTATTCCGCGGGTAAGTACTCCCCCGCTCCCGCTTCCACACATACCGGTCGCGGGTCGGTTGCGCTTTTTCCTCTCCAAATGGCGCGAGCTCACGTCCGACTCATGGATTCTGCGAACGGTGACTGGTTTTCAATAGATTTCTCCCGGGTCCCCGTCCAGTCTGCTTCCCCGCCGCTGGCCCGTTACTCCTTACAGGAGATGGCACTAATAGACAGGGAACTTTGCGCGCTGCAAATGAAAGGAGCGATCCTTCCCGCTTCAGATCCCCCGCGTTTCGTCAGCAACATATTTCTGGTACACAAGAAATCTGGGGAACTTCGGCCGGTCATAAATTTAAAGGCTCTCAACACATTCGTGTCCTACCGCCACTTCAAAATGGAGGGCATACACCTGCTCAGGGACATACTCCGAGACGGCGACTGGTTCACGAGGCTGGACCTCACCGACGCCTACCTCACGGTACCGGTCGATCACGTCCACCGCCCGTACCTCTTACAGGACTTGGGTTTCCTCATCAACAGGGACAAGTCAGCGCTATGTCCGGCCCAGACAATCACTTTCCTCGGATTCGACAGACTCCAGATCCTGCCAACTTCGCCTCCCTCCACAAAAGCTTCGGGCCATCAAAAAGGCCTTGCGGGGCGTCCTTTCATTGGAGACCATCTGCCTTCGAGATCTGGCAAGGGTGGTAGGTCTACTCTCTTCATCCATTCAGGCCATTTTCCCCGGGCCCCTGCACTACCGAGCGATGCAGCGCTTAAAGGCGGAGTACCTTCGTCTCAACCCCTCCTACGACCAGTTGGTTCCCATCTCTCCAGAGGTCAGAGTGGAGATCCTTTGGTGGTTACGCCATATGGAGGCATGGAACGGGCGAGCCATCTTCGGCTCCCTACCGGATTTCGTGTTGGAATCAGACGCCAGCCAATCGGGTTGGGGAGCGACCTGTGGCTCCGCATCCACGGGCGGCGCGTGGACGCCGGAGGAACAACATCTCCATATCAATTGCTTGGAACTCATCGCCGGCTCCTTCGCCGTCCGCAGCTTTACCCGGCACCTCAGGGACTGCACCCTCCTCCTTCGAATGGACAACATTTCGGCGGTCCAATACGTCAACCGGCTGGGAGGTTCCCGATCCAAGCTCCTGTCGGACCTTACGCTATCCCTCTTCAATTACTGCCTGGAACGGAACATCTCCCTACAGGCAGAATACCTGCCCGGTACCTCCAATTTTGTGGCGGATTGGTTCTCACGGCACTGGAGAGACTCCAGCGATTGGAAATTAGACGTTCCGACGTTCCAACGACTGTCTCTACGAAGGGGGCCCCTTCACCTCGATCTCTTCGCTTCTCGCTTGAACCATCAGACGCCGGCCTACTTCAGTTGGCTCCCGGATCCCCAGGCGACGGCGGTGGACGCCTTCCTACAGCCCTGGCCGCCGTCGGGGGCCTACGCCTTCCCACCGTTCCAGATGATCACGCGTACGATCCAGGAAGTCCGCAGACGAGGGACTCGACTTCTCCTACTCACGCCACTATGGCACGCTCAACCCTGGTTCCCTCTGGCGCTGGAACTTTCGTGTCTTCATCCGCTTCTGCTCCCGTCATTCCATTCCATCCTGACGGATCCTCAAGGCAATCCACACCCGTTGGTTCTGGAGGGACACCTGCCTCTGGTGGCTTGGACGATTTCCGGGGACTCTGCATGCTGCCAGGTCTATCGGAAGCAGCTCGATCTTTGTTATGGGAGTCCTGGGCTCCAGGCACACGGAAAAGCTACCGATACGCCTGGAGGGCTTGGGGTAGCTGGTGTGTGCGACAAGAGGCTGATCCCGCTACAGCCGCTTTAGCTCTGGTCCTGAATTTCCTGGCGGACCTGTCCTCGTCTGGCAAATCGTATCGTACTATTAATCTGTTCCGCTCGGCCATTTCGGCGGCTCACGTTCCCCTGGGTGGCGTTTCTGTGGGTCGGGACCCTTCGGTATGTCGTCTCCTCCGAGGCATTCGGCTTGCTCGCCCACCGGCCCCTAAGTACGTGGGGTTTTGGGATGTGTCGCTTATGTTAGAATTCCTGCGCTGCTGGCTGGACAACGATTCGCTTTCCCTGCGTCAGCTCTCGGCCAAACTAACAGTCCTTTTGTGTTTGGTGTCCTTTCGGCGCGTCTCCGATGTTAGGGCTTTCGATGCGCACGCTGTTGTTTTCTCACCAGAAGGTGTCGTCTTCACACTAACCAGGCGCACTAAAACGCTTTCCTCTGCGGTTTTCTACCCTTACTTCCCTGCAGACCCTCTGTTGTGTGTGGCTCGTTGTGTCCATACTTACCTCTCCCGTTTGCGCCCCTTGCGCTCCTCTCCAACTGGCCAACTCTTGGTCTCTTATGTATCTCCATTTAAACCTGTCTCTCCGCCTACTCTCTCCAGGTGGGTTCGCTGGCTTCTGTCGTTGGCTGGCGTCGCACCCCACTTTGGCGCTCACTCCGTGCGCGGCGCGGCGGCTTCCTCTGCGGCGGACGCCGGAGGTTCTCTGGCCGATATTCTTGCGGCCGCTGACTGGTCTCGGGCGGTTACCTTCCGTACTTTCTATTTTCGTCCTCGTTCCCATGCATCTGGGGCTTTAGTGCAGCTTTGAAACTGCAAAATATGAAGCCTCCTGACTTGATATAAAATTGTGGATTATTCCAGCCTTGGTGTTAGAATAATCTTAATTTTAATAAAGACAGGAGGCGAATATTTTTCCCACCCGCCCGTACCCGGGTTTCTTCGCATTGTTCTGGATTCGGCATGTTACAAAAAAAAAAAAAAAAATTACTAATAAATTAATAAATAAATAAAATGAAGTATAAATCAAACATGGCTTTGTACATCTTCTGTCTAACCTTCTTCCTTCCCACGAGTAGGATTTGTGTTTATGCATATTTAGTTAGTATAGCCTGGGCTATTCTCTCGTTTCTTAAAATGTCGATGATGCTAAGCTTTCGGCAAGTCAGTTAGGTCACTGTTGTTTGGCACACCTCCACTGCATGGTACGTTCATGTATCCTCTGTTTTCCTCCTTAGTTTGAGTTCCTTCTTCGGTCCCGTTGGACTTTTATCCTTTCGGACGCCTGCAAGTTTCCTGTTTCATCTCGGCTTCCTCTTCTCCTGTTCCGGGTTTTGTCCTAATTCTGGGATCTCTGGGTTTCCACATCACGGCTCTCCTGATCGTTCCGCATCCAAGAAAAGAGGGTGTGGCTAAGACGGACTACTCACTTGATGTTTATTGGTTACTGCTGTTGCTATGTAAACTTTCCTTTGCTGCTGTTGTTTTGGTAAAGAAAAGAGATTGCAAAATATTCGCCTCCTGTCTTTATTAAAATTAAGATTATTCTAACACCAAGGCTGGAATAATCCACAATTATACTTTGTGAACTGAATCCCCATCATTTACTCCCTCATTCAGTTTTTTTGTACGTTTTTAAAACTGCTTTTTTTGCCACAGAAAATGATGGAAGAAGGTGGTCATTGATATGGAGTGCTCTTTCCTGGTATTTTGTATTAAATGTCTTAGATGCACCCGCTGTTGTTGCTAGTTTAGGTCTGTATAGTGTGGAGGCTTTTTATCTCACTTTTTGTCCTCCACCACAACCCTTCTATATAAATAAAGGAGCACTCAGTCTTATAAAATTAAGCGAGAGGAGTGAGAATGCCCAGGTGCTGCTCATTGGAGGAGACGTATACAGGAAAACAAAAATGTGGGCGCACTCTGGGTCTTATAAAAAGTTGATTTATTGGATATGCCTTAAGGCTAGGGTCAGACTGAGGCAGTGCGAACGCGCGTGCAGCCGCACTTAATCACGGCCGTGCTAGCAGCAGATGCCGGGCAATGACGGCCAATATACGAAGTACGGTCGCACAAAAGTGCGGCCGCGCAACGCAAGCGGCAAACAAACGCATTTTTTCGAGAACGTGAAACCACTAGTACTGACGTACAGAGTGCGCTGCGTCCGCTAGCGGCGTGTGTGCGTGATTAGGAGACGTCAGACGCTGCTGATGTCCGGCCAACATAACGTCCAGACCCAAAAAGTGTTTTATTGATGATCCGTACAAAATCACGGATGAAACTGCGCATCGTATGACCGCTATCGCGTATTCCGTGAAAAAATAAGTCCATTCGTTCGAACGCACTTTTTCACGGACAACGTGAAAAATGCGTTAGTCTGACCCTAGCCTAAAAACAAACTGACATTTCGGCTCCTCTGAGCCTTTATCAAGCTATGAAATCAAATTTTTAGAAGACCCAGAGTGCGCCCACATATATATAAATATGTATGTATGTATTTATATATATGGGCGCACTCTGGGTCCTCTAAAAAATATTTCATACCTTGATAAAGGCTCAGAGGAGCCGAATCGTCAGTAAGTTTTTAAGGCATATCCAAGAAATCAACTTTTTAGAAGACCCAGAGTGCGCTAAAAATCAACGTTTCAATCTGCTCACCGCAGATGTTCTTCAGGACATGTGTGACGAGATTAAATGTTGATTTTTATCTACATGCAATAAAGCAGCATTGAAGAAGTCCTTGGAGTGCCGCTGTTAAGTGAAATTTATTGTGGCTTGGTGTTGCACCGGGCAGTGACTTGTATCGTGAGTGCTGGATTCAATGTGACACACACACACACTCCCATGGGACTGAGGGGTATACATGTATCTGAGGTCTGTTGGGTATACATATATCTGTGGTCTGGTGTGTGTGGGGGTATAATATATATATAGAATTAGTGTGTATGGTCAGGGTGTGTGCAGTGGGGTAAATGGCGTGACTGGCCATACATTTCAATATTAACCACTTCGATGCTGAGGACGCGCTCAGCGCGTCCTCAGCATTCCCGCTGGTATGCGGAGGACGCGCTGAGCGCGTCCTCCCATTGGGGTCAGCGTTCGGCCGGGTTCCGGCCGATCGCTGGCCCCTCCGGTGCGGGCTGACATCCTGGATGTCAGCCCGGCATCCGGAACAGCAGCCGCCGGAATTTGATGTCATCGCGGCAGCGCGATGACACCAAATTCAGGCGCCCCCCCGCATGTGCGGAGGAGGCGCCTGAAAGGGAGGGGGGGAGGTCCTTCGGACCTCTCTCCCTCCCGATCGGCGGCTCTGCGGGGGTTAACCCAGGCATCATTTGGAAGGGCACAGCCTGCCCTTCCAAATGGTGCCTGGCATTAACCCCTGGGGAGCTGGATCGCGAATCGGCGCTGAAAAGCGCCGGTTCGCGATCCTTTCCCGGAGCTGCCCGACATCTTGGATGTCGGCCAAGCCTCCGGGAACTCCCCCTGAGGACTGGCGTCATCGTGCGTAGCACGATGACGCCAGTCCTAGAGTTAACCCTTAACTGCCACCAACGGTGGAGATAGGGAGTTCCAATGAACTCCCTATCTCCCGATCCGTGGCAGTTAGGGGTTAAATTTTGGTATGGTTGGATCGGCCAGAGCATGGCCGTTCCAACGATACCAAACATGAAAGTGAAAAAAGTTGTAAAAAAAAAAAAAAAAAATGAAAAATACAAATAAAAAAAAATTAAAAATAAAAATTATAAAAAAAAATTAAACACTTTTTTTTTATTTTTTTTGGTTTGTTAGTGTAGCAATATTGTTCCCATTTCAATTATAATGTGAACAATGATGCTGCACTAACGATTTTTGTATGCGGTGCGTTTGTTAAAAATAGTGTAATTTTCCCCAAAAAAAATGTAACGAGACCCCATCTCTAATTTTTTTAACAAGCGCACCCCATACAAAATATAACCGCAATTGCTCGCATGTTAAAATGTGAAAAAAAACACTTTACACATTGTAAATTATTGAAAATACATATTTTATTGCATTTTTTGTTATAATATACAGACATGACATAACGTATACATATAATAATGACATATTATGAATCTACCGAGTCTGACGGAAAGAACGATATATAACATGTCTGGGTCATATACTAAAATAAGCCTTCAAAACACGTTTAAACATGATGCGCAAAACAGGTAAAAATGACCTCAGCACAGGGGCGGGAAAAGCCTCAGCAGCGAAAGGGTTAACATAAACTGGACAGGCTTTCAGCAAAATCCTAAATTATTTATTGGAAAGCGTCACGTGACATTAACTAAAATGATCGATAATCAGCATTGGCGAGTACTTGAAATAAGTATCATTCTTTAAAAAGTGATAGCGGTACATCCGAATATGAAGAATGTGACACGAATCTAATACAAATTATGGAATTAAAAATGACAAGTGGCGGCGTGGCCTGGCTGCTGGAGGGCATGGATGTGTAAAGTCTGAGCTCCTCCACTTTTCCCTCTAACAGAGCGCTTTAAGCACCCAGCAAGTCCCTAGATGGGGAAATAAACCAAAACTATGGGCACCCAGCGATAGGGGGACAGGAACCGCGGCTTCTTGGCTGCCCCCTGCGCCAATTCCTCCTTCCGCCGCCATACTGGCTCGCCAGGCCAGAGGCGCCTGCTCGAATTGTGCATGACGGTGTACCTGAGGCCCCGACTTAATAGTGGCTCACCCCACTGCCGGACGCTGCTCCGCTGCTACCCCCGCCGAGACCACAGATGCAGTGGATCTATTTCACTTCGGACACTCCCCAGAGCAGATCACCATCGCCAAAAGAGCGCAGGGCCGGGGGCCTATGCGGATGCACTCACTCGCGCAGCCTACTCCGCCGCTAGACCACACCATGCAGGGACCGTGGAGAGGGGAGAATTTCTCCACAATGGATTGGGCGACTATTTTACGCAATCTCCCTACTATACAGACCTCAGGGAGGCTAATGAAGATCTACGAGCCACCATCATGTCTGAGCTTCACAACGTTTGCATGGACATACAAGGCCTGGTCACGAAGGTTGCCTTCCTAGAGGGTGAGTGTGATATGATCCACTTACAGACGGACTCTGCCGCGACTGCCGTTGTCACGCATACTGCCCAGATACAGAGTATGGCCCTCCACCTCACTGATCTTGATAATAGAGGCAGACGTAACAACCAGAGGCTTCAGGGTCTCCCGGAGACAGAGGACTCTCCCTCAACTCTGAAACAGATGTAGTTAAGAATCTTCAATAGCCCAACTTGAACGCCCACCCCATCGGAAATCGATTTTGTTAGGGCACACAGAGCCCTGAGGTCGAAGGGGCCGCCTGGTAGCCCCCCGCCTGACGTGGTCTGCTGTTTGGCCTGCTTTGATCTGAAGGAAGAACTACTGCGGCGAGCGAGAAATGCCACGGAATTCTCATTTGAGGGCACGAGCCTACAATTGTTCCCGGACCCAGCCACTGTCACCCTAGCAAACAGACAGGCTCTCAAGCTGCTGAACAGCATCCTGCAGTCGCAGAAGATACAGTACCAGTGGCAGATGCCTACTAGACTCATGGTGACGGCGCCGACAGGCCAGTTTCTATTACGAGACGCTGAAGAACTTGCAGATCTCACTCACATTTTGACAGTCGGGTTAACCGCAGCCGGACAGTAATTAGCGTTAGTATATTGTAATCCCAACGCTAATTAACACTTTGCGCTCCCTATACTTAACATGGGGAGTGCAAAGTACAGTAACCTCGTGCTGAAAAGCAACTCTTCTATTCTCCTAATAGGTGTTTAAACAGATAAAAATGTCTTAAAATGTGTCTGAATAATAAAAAAAGGCTCTTTAAAAAATAATAAAAAGGTCTGATACAGAATAAAAAAACCTTTTGAAAAAAATAAGGAATCAAAAATTTTGGAAAAAAAAAAAGATAGAAAAATGTGTTCTAAAAAATAAATGAATAAAAAGACTTTTGGCTGAAAATGAAAAGAATAAACTTTTTTTAATATTTTTTACATTGAAGCCTATGGGATTCGCCTGTTTAAAGTTGTCGAATTAAAACACCAAAAATGAGGGCGTTTCACCGACAGTTCGGCGTTCTCTGAATAGATTAACCATCATTTCTCTATGGGAGAATTTCACTGCCACTGAAGATCGCCGAAGATTGGTGATCTGCACTTTATTTTGCCATCAATTCGTCAGTATTTGGCGAATTGACATTTTAATGAATAGACGAACTGCCACAAAATTGCACCGTACAGTGAAATCTACCGTTCGGTGCAATTCAGTGGCAAGTTCACGCTTAGTGAATAACCCCTTTTTTTTAACGGCCGTCAGTCAACAGCTGCTAGAAAGTCTTGCAGAGTTTTGGTCCAAAAAGTATTATTACACAATAATGTAGTTTGAAGCAGAGCTGGCTGGTGAAGTTCAATTTGCTGATCATAAGGTTTCTCAATGAGAATTTGCACTAATCTAGCATATTAGTAGATGACAGGCATATAGCTACTTTCTATAGATAGATGCCTTACTTCAGGAATAAAAGTAAAACAACGTGGGCAATATTACAATCCTAACGTTAACGCTCAGCTATGTGAGCGTTAACATTAGGTTAAATTGACCTAGTGCGGGCCGACCACATTACATTCTGAATGCCAACGGGTTAAAAAAAAGTTAGTGTAGCCACTGGCGTCGTAACGTGGGGGCGGGGGGTGCGGCCCGCACCAGGTGACACTCGCCTTTAGGGTGACACTGTCACCCTAAGGGCGGGTGTCTCACCCTCCGGCGCGTATTCGCTCCCTGCAAGCGTCCGAAGCATGCAGCGTCGGCGCTCGCCTGGAGGAAACACGTCACCAGCCAATCGCGGCTGGTCACGTGGCTCCCCTAGGCGAGCGCCCAAGCTGCATGCTTCGGACGCTCGCAGGGAGCGAATACGCGGCGGAGGTGAGCTGGGGCATATCCATGAGGAGCTGGGGCAGTATCCATCTGGTGCTGGGGCATTATCCATGAGGTGCTGGGGCATTATCCATTTGCTGGGGCAGTAATCCATCTGCTGGGGCAGTAATCCATCTGCTGGGGCATATCCATGAGCTGCTGGGGCATATCCATGAGCTGCTGGGGCATATCCATGAGGTGCTGGGGCATTATCCATTTGCTGGGGCAGTAATCCATCTGCTGGGGCATATCATGAGCTGCTGGGGTATCCATGAGCTGCTGGGGCATATCCATGAGCTGCTGGGGCATATCCATCTGGTGCTGGGGCATTATCCATGAGGTGCTGGGGCATATCCATTTGCTGGGGCAGTAATCCATCTGCTGGGGCATATCCATTGCTGGGGCAAATCCATGAGCTGCTGGGGCATATCCATGAGGTGCTGGGGCATATCCATGAGGTGCTGGGGCATATCCATGAGCTGCTGGGGCATATCCATGAGCTGCTGGGGCATATCCATGAGCTGCTGGGGCATATCCATGAGCTGCTGGGGCATATCCATGAGCTGCTGGGCATATCCATGAGCTGCTGGGGCATATCCATGAGCTGCTGGGGCATATCCATGAGCTGCTGGGGCAAATCCATGAGCTGCTGGGGCAAATCCATGAGCTGCTGGGGCAAATCCATGAGGTGCTGGGGCATATCCATGAGGTGCTGGGGCATATCCATGAGCTGCTGTGGCATATCCATGAGCTGCTGGGGCATATCCATGAGGTGCTGGGGAAAATCCATGAGCTGCTGGGGCATATCCAGGAGCTGCTGGGGCATATCCATGAGTTGCTGGGGCATATCCATGAGGTGCTGGGGCAAATCCATGAGGTGCTGGGGCATATCCATGAGCTGGGGCAGTATCCATGAGCTGGGGCAATATCCATGTGCTGGGGCAGTATACAAGCTGCATGCTTCGGACGCTCGAAGGGAGCGAATACGCGGCGGAGGTGAGCTGAGCATATCCATGAGGAGCTGGGGCAGTATCCATCTGGTGCTGGGGCAAATCCATTTGCTGGGGCAGTATATCCATGAGCTGCTGGGGCATATCCATGAGCTGCTGGGGCATATCCATGAGGTGCTGGGGCATATCCATGAGCTGCTGGGGCATATCCATGAGCTGCTGGGGCATATCCATGAGCTGCTGGGGCATATCCATGAGCTGCTGGGGCATATCCATGAGCTGCTGGGGCATATCCATGAGCTGCTGGGGCAAATCCATGAGCTGCTGGGGCAAATCCATGAGCTGCTGGGGCAAATCCATGAGCTGCTGGGGCATATCCATGAGGTGCTGGGGCATATCCATGAGGTGCTGGGGCATATCCATGAGCTGCTGTGGCATATCCATGAGCTGCTGGGGCATATCCATGAGGTGCTGGGGAAAATCCATGAGCTGCTGGGGCATATCCAGGAGCTGCTGGGGCATATCCATGAGTTGTTGGGGCATATCCATGAGGTGCTGGGGCAAATCCATGAGGTGCTGGGGCATATCCATGAGCTGGGGCAGTATCCATGAGCTGGGGCAATATCCATGTGCTGGGGCAGTATACAAGCTGCATGCTTCGGACGCTCGCAGGGAGCGAATACGCGGCGGAGGTGAGCTGGGCATATCCATGAGGAGCTGGGGCAGTATCCATCTGGTGCTGGGGCAAATCCATTTGCTGGGGCAGTATATCCATGAGGTGCTGGGGCATATCCATGAGCTGCTGGGGCATATCCATGAGGTGCTGGGGCATATCCATGAGGTGCTGGGGCATATCCATGAGCTGCTGGGGCATATCCATGAGCTGCTGGGGCATATCCATGAGCTGCTGGGGCATATCCATGAGCTGCTGGGGCATATCCATGAGCTGCTGGGGCATATCCATGAGCTGCTGGGGCAAATCCATGAGCTGCTGGGGCAAATCCATGAGCTGCTGGGGCATATCCATGAGGTGCTGGGGCATATCCATGAGGTGCTGGGGCATATCCATGAGCTGCTGTGGCATATCCATGAGCTGCTGGGGCATATCCATGAGGTGCTGGGGAAAATCCAGGAGCTGCTGGGGCATATCCAGGAGCTGCTGGGGCATATCCATGAGTTGCTGGGGCATATCCATGAGGTGCTGGGGCAAATCCATGAGGTGCTGGGGCATATCCATGAGCTGGGGCAGTATCCATGAGCTGGGGCAATATCCATGTGCTGGGGCAGTATACAAGCTGCATGCTTCGGACGCTCGCAGGGAGCGAATACGCGGCGGAGGTGAGCTGGGCATATCCATGAGGAGCTGGGGCAGTATCCATCTGGTGCTGGGGCAAATCCATTTGCTGGGGCAGTATATCCATGAGCTGCTGGGGCATATCCATGAGCTGCTGGGGCATATCCATGAGGTGCTGGGGCATATCCATGAGGTGCTGGGGCATATCCATGAGGTGCTGGGGCATATCCATGAGGTGCTGGGGCATATCCATGAGGTGCTGGGGCATATCCATGAGGTGCTGGGGCATATCCATGAGCTGCTGGGGCATATCCATGAGCTGCTGGGGCAAATCCATGAGCTGCTGGGGCATATCCATGAGCTGCTGGGGCATATCCTTGAGCTGCTGGGGCATATCCATGAGCTGCTGGGCATATCTAATGAGGTGCTGGGGCATATCCATGAGGTGCTGGGGCATATCCATGAGGTGCTGGGGCAAATCCATGAGGTGCTGGGGCATATCTATGAGGTGCTGAGGCAAATCCATGAGGTGCTGGGGCAAATCCATGAGGTGCTGGGGCATATCCATGAGGTGCTGGGGCATATCCATGAGCTGGGGCAGTATCCATGTGCTGGGGCAGTATATCCATGAGCTGGGGCAGTATATCCACGAGCTGGGGCAGTATATCCATGTGCTGGGGCATATCCATGAGCTGGGGCATATCCATGAGCGGAGCTGGGGAGAAATCCATGAGAGCAGCTGGGGCATTATCAATTAGAGCAGCTGGGGCAGTATATGCATGAGAGCAGCTGGGGCAGTATATCCATGAGAGGAACTGGGGCAGTATATCCATGAGAGGAGCTGGGGCAGTATATCCATGAGAGGAGCTGGGGCAGTATATCCATGAGAGGAGCTGGGGCAGTATATCCATGAGAGGAGCTGGGGCAGTATATCCATGAGAGGAGCTGGGGCAGTATATCCATGAGAGGAGCTGGGGCAGTATATCCAAGAGAGGAGCTGGGGCAGTATATCCAAGAGAGGAGCTGGGGAAATATCCATGAGAGGAGCTGGGGCATATCCATGTGTGCTGGGGCAGTATCCATGAGAGCTGGGGCAATATCCATGTGTGAGCTGGTCTGGGGCAATATATCCATGTGTGAGCTGGTCTGGGGCAATATATCCATGTGTGAGCTGAGGCGCAATATATCCATATGTGAGCTGAGGCGCAATATATCCATATGTGAGCTGGGGCAATATATATCCATGGGTGAGCTGCTGGGGGCAATATATAACTGTGAACTGGGGCAATATATCCATATGTGAGCTGGGGGCAATCTATATCCATGGGTGAGCTGCTGGGGGCAATATATATCCAGAGCTGCTGGGGGCAATATATATCCATGTGTGCTTTCACTGCCTTCGAACAGGCAACGTACTTGCTGGTAGCTGGCAAAAAGTTGTGTGAGCATATGAGAGAGCTCCACAGCAATAAACCTCACAGTAATGTGCGCTGTGTGTATGAGCATTCAGTGTTATATGGGAGTACTGATTTAGGAGTAAGAGTAGTTAAAAAAAATCTGTAAAACTCGGGGGGGGGGGGTGACACCATAAGTTACCGCACCGGGTGACACCAACCCTAGTGACGCCACTGAGTGTAGCGGGAATTGTGCTCGCTTCTGTGAGCTTACTGTACTTTATGCTTCCTATGCTTAACACGGGGAGCGCAAAGAGTAACTACAGTTAGGATTACAAAGTCCTAACGCTAATTGCACACCTGCAGCTCCGACGTAACCACTGCGTACTGTAAAAGTGCTTTATATAAGAGCCATTAATTTGGACTCCCTAGATGAGAATGAGCGTTCCAACGTAAATTGCTCTCCACTAAACTGGCTTGTATGTGGAAATGCATACCAGCACTTAACATCCGTGTTAATCACTTAACAACGCAATAAAACCCCACTAAAAAAATCCAAAACTCACCTCAGGTCCTGCACTGCAGGGCAGCGGAATCCATCAATTCCTCTGAACGTGAACAGTATCAAATCAAATCAAATCAAATCAAAATAAGCTTTATTGGCAGGACCAAATACATTTTAGCATTGCCAAAGCATATGGGGTGGAGGGGGGGGGGTAGTGGGACATATATGGGGGGGGAATGGGTAAGTCCATGGACATTATCAGGGGTAAGTGATAATGTGAGGTCGGATGGGGGTGAGTCCGTGTTGGGGATTTAGAAGTCTGGGATCTCTCATGTTCCTCTCAGTCTGTGACATTCTGTGACGTATTGGGCAGATATTTTCACCGCCGGCTCCTCTTCTCCCAGTATGATGTGGAGTTTCCTCGTCTCTTCTATAGAGGTGAAGTCCGGGATGAGAGCGGAGAGTCTCTGGAAGTGAGTTTCCCTCAGTGTGGAGTACTTGGGGCACTGTAGGAGGAAGTGGACCTCATCTTCCAGGGCCCCTGGTCACAATGCTGGCACAGTCTATTCTCCCTGGGCTTGTAGGTCTGTCTATGCCGCCCTGATTCGATTTCCAGGCTGTGGGCGCTCAGTCTGTACCGGCTCAGGATCTGTCTGTCCTTGGGGTCTTGTAGTAGCTCCAGGCATGGGGCCAGTTTGTATTCCCTCTGTAGGGATTGGTAAATGGGGAGTTTCTGAGAGTTTGCTAGATCATGTCTCCATTCTCTGATATAGTTTTCCCTGGAATCGTTAATTAGGGCCTTTATTTGATATTTTGTCAGGATGCATTCATGGGGGCTTTGGATAATCAGGGTGGATATGAGTTGTTGCAACCCACATGGTTTGGGGTGGTCCTTGTTGGCCAGTAGGGCTTTACGGTGGTATGAGTTGAGGCTGCTGATGTTTAGATGGTCCCAGTATGATAGCGCCCTCTTCTGTACTGTAAGAAGTAAGGGGAGTCTGCCCAGCTCGGCCCGGCAAGCATTGTTAGAGGTGCTCCGATGGACTTGGAGGAGGTGCTTGCAGAATTCCAGATGGAATATTTCTGTTGGGCTGGTGTCCCATTTGGGTTGGTCAGGGTAGGTGATGGGGCCCCAAACTTCACTGCCATAAAGGAGGATTGGAGCGATGACGCTATCAAAGTAGTATCAGTAGAAGATAGGGAACAAATAGGTCCCAGTGTTCTTCCGCAAACCCGCTCAGGTGAGCTCCTATGGACTCTAGGAGCAGATACCAGTGGCAGAGCGCAGCGCAACTGCTGGTATTTGCACACAGCACTCAGTAATTCCGACCTGAGCTGCTAATACATCGGCTGGGTTAGAATAAGCTCAGTAACAGGGATCCAGGAAAGAAGAAGGAAAGAAGAAGGGCTTGCAACAGTTTCAACCTTGCTGGCTCCCTTCTACTAGCTATATTATTATTATTATCATCATTTATATAGCACTAACAGTTTCCACAGCGCTTTACAATAACCAAAGCTAGGTTGGAAACGGGCCCTTGGTTGGAAATGGATGCCAAAAATAAAATGATTTTACAACCAATAAAACATCACCATCTGAGGGAATAATAAATAAATAATAATATACTATTTAAAAAACAATAAAAAATAATTTTAAGGGTTGAGAATGCAGGTAGGACAAAATATCATAATTTTTATAGTAAAGGGGTTAATAGGCAACCATATGTATAGCTCACCTTATATTTACAATCCTCACCAGCTGACAGGATGCGGTCATTGACAGAATTCCAATCAACATTTAAGATGACACCATCATGTGCTTTCCACTGTCATAGAAAGAAAAGACAAAGTAAATATGTATGTTGTTAAAAATTTAAACAGATCAGAGTTAATGACGACAGATACTTCAAGCTATCAAACTACACGCTTGAATTGGGCACTATATAGAACCGGAGGCCAAAGCAAGAGACCTTGGTGAAACTCTTCAACGTGCCCTGCTATAGATCCTCAGTACCAGAATGGCTGCACTCCGCTTGAACATGCATTCTCATAAGCGTGCATCGGAGACCAATGAACACAACATACATTATTCAGTGCACTTCACTGTAATACAGCAGACTTTAAAACGACTTGATTTAGGAATGAATGATGCGGATTTGGTTGCAAACTATGTTCATAGATTTAGCTTATCACAGTGTCATGCAATGAACTGAAAGGCCTTGGCGTCATCATTTTCTAAAAAAATTTTTTATTTCAGGAGATCTTTACTCGCCACACGCAGTACTTCCTCTTCAGGTCAGGGACTCGCGGACCCAGAAGCTTTTCTGTGTAATTTGCACTCCTACTCAACTTGTATAACAGGAACCATAAATTGCACACAGCTATGAGACTTGGGCACGTAACGTAACGCGCAGATCCAATCTGTCGGCTGCTCCTCTGAAACTGCTTGCTACAGCGATTGGTCTCATTGAGGGTGACGTCAGCACGCTCTCGGTGACAGCACTCGTGATCAATCTGGTGACCAGCAGCCAGGAAATTAAAAAAATACTGGCTGCTGGTGGTGCTGAGAAAACTCCTCCACTTCACCCATTGATTCTGCCAGATCGGGGGAGCTGGAGCACTCCTCACATCCTGACCAATTTGACCCCCTTACTGTCAAGTGGGTTATTTATGCCAGGTAGGTGGGTCTGAAAGCCGGACAGGAGTAGTAGCATGCACCGCTGCTCTCCAGCAACTCCTCTGGCTCGCTTACCTTGCCAACGCACCACACATGTCATTGGTTGCAGGGGGATCGCCAGAGTTCAGGTCGTCCCAGGGCAGCCAATGAGGCATGATGGCTGGGAGGCATGCAATAGGAGCCAGAAGGGACTGCTATGTTGTCCCGTGGCGTTCAGGCCTACCTGCCACCAGGACGGCATAGCATGCAACGTGGCGCTAAAGAGGTTAAAACAATAAAGTTGTCAGGATGAGTGGAGTGTTCTTGAACCTTTCAGGGTGCAGTAATAACGGGAAAACACTAAGGGCCCTATTACATTGTTCGCGCGTGCAAAAACGCGTTAACGCAAGGGGCAAAACTCTTTGCGCTGAATGTCGTATTATGACGTTTGCGCACAAAATGCGCGTTAACGTCTAACGCGAGTGACCCTGCGTGAACCTTTTGCGAGCGCAATTTACTGGGCGCATCCTATACTTAAAATTGTGAGCGCAAATGCATTTGTGCGCTGGTGCGTGCATGGTATTACAATATTAGCGCAAAATTTAACGGGCAACGTTTGAGCGCATAATTTTAACGTCTTTGAAAAGCTGGTGGTAACGACAAATTGTACCAACCTGACCGTACCAAAACTTCGGATTCACAACGGAGAACGTCGATGCACACGTTTTTTTACTAGATCCGTCAAAAATGACGGCCACTACCTTGTCTTCCGTCAGAACGTATGTCTGTTGTGCGCAGTCCGCACAAAATGATGGACTCGCGTTAAAAAGTACATTGCGCTCACTGATTTCTGCGTGCAACGGTACTTTGCGCATTGGTTTTACGTGCGCAATTTCCCGACGGATGAAAAAACGCGCAAGGAATGTAATTCCAGAGGTGATTTTCGTGCGTTAACGTTTAACGCTTCGCGCAAAAAAACACACCTTTAGCGTGCGTTTTTGCGTTAAGAATGTAATAGGGCCCTAATAATTTAATGTACCACCAGAGATTACAAAAGATAACAAATAGTAGAGCCAACAATTAAAACCAGATATCCAAATGCCAAACTAACTGAAAGGGAGTGTTACAAGAACCACTCACAACATTACATTATTACCAACATACAGTCAGGTCCAGAAATATTGGGACATCGACACAATTCTAACATCTTTGGCTCTATACATCACCACAATGGAGTTGGAATGAAACAAACACAATGTGCTTTAACTGCAGACTGTCAGCTTTAATTTGAGGGTATGTACATCCAACTCAGGTGAAAGGTGTAGGACTTACAGCAGTTTGCAGATGTGCCTCCCACTTGTTAAGGGACCAAAGGTAATGGGACAGAATAATAATCATAAATCAAACTTTCCCTTCTTAATACTTGGTTGCAAATCCTTTGCAGTCAATCACAGCCTGAAGTCTGGAACGCATAGACATCACCAGACGCTGGGTTTCATCCCTGGTGATGCTCTGCCAGGCCTCTACTGCAACTGTCTTCAGTTCCTGCTTGTTCTTGGGCATTTTCCCTTCAGTTTTGTCTTCAGCAAGTGAAGTGCATGCTCAATGGGATTCAGGTCAGGTGATTGACTTGGCCATTGCATAACATTCCACTTCTGTCCCTTCAAAAACTCTTTGGTTGCTTTTGCAGTATGCTTTGGGTCATTGTCCCTCTGCACTGTGAAGCGCCGTCCAATGAGTTCTGCAGCATTTGGCTGAATGTGAGCAGAGAATATTGCCCGAAACCCTTCAAAATTCATCCTGCTGCTTTTGTCAGCAGTCACATCATCAATAAATACAAGAGAATCAGTTCCATTGGCAGCCATACATGCCCACGCCATGACACTGCCACCACCATGCTTCACTGATGAGGTGGTATGCTTAGGATCATGAGCAGTTCCTTTCCTTCTCCATACTCTTCTCTTCCCATCACTCTAGTACAAGTTGATCTTGGTCTCATCTGTCCATAGGATCTTGTTACAGAACTGTGAAGGATTTGTTAGGTGTTGTTTGGCAAACTCTAATCTGGCCTTCCTGTTTTTGAGGCTCACCAATGGTTTACATCTTGTGGTGAACCCTCTGTATTCACTCTGGTGAAGACTTTGACACACATACACCTACCTCCTGGAGAGTGTGCTTGATCTCGCCAACTGTTGTGAAGGGTGTTTTCTTCACCAGGGAAAGAATTCTCCAGTCATCCATCACAGTTGTTTTCCGTGGTCTCCCGGGTCTTTTGGTGTTGTGGAGCTCACCGGTGCATTCCTTTTTTTTGAGAATGTTCCAAACAGTAGTTTTGGCCACACCTAATATTCTTGCTATCTCTCTGATGGGTTTGTTTTGTTTCTTCAGCCTAATGATGGCTTGCTTCACTGATCGTGACAGCTCTTTGGATCTCATCTTGATAGTTGACAGCAACAGATTCCAAATGCAAATAGCACACTTGAAATGAACTCTGGGCCTTTTATCTGCACATTGTAATTGGGGTAATGAAGGAATATCACACACCTGGCCATGGAACAGCTGAGAAGCCAATTGTCCCATTACCTGTGGTCCCTTAACAAGTGGGAGGCACATCTGCAAACTGCTGTAAGTCCTACACCGTTCACCTGAGTTGGATGTACATACCCTCAAATTAAAGCTGACAGTCTGCAGTTAAAGCACATTGTGTTTGGTTCATTCCAACTCCATTGTGGTGGTGTATAGAGCTAAAGATGTTAGAATTGTGTCAGTGTCCCAATATTTCTGGACCTGACTGTAAGTCTCTGCAAGGTGTGGATTTCATAAAGTTTAGCAAACAACACAAACTCTTACAGCTAGGAGCTAAATTACAAACACTTGGAATAATATCCATATTAAATCAATTTATTGTATTAGTGTATTTTACCTGCGTAACTTTGGAATTTGGTTGCAGTGGCTTGATGACCAGTTGCTTCCCAAGAGGGTACAATATTTGTTCTGAGTCAGGAGCCCAGGCCACAGAGTAAACAGGAGACCCTACGACAAAAAGGATGTATACGTTTTATTTCAAGACCATGAAATGAAATACATTCACTTGGCGTTTCATGTGTTGGTATGTTTTAAAGACATCTGTGCTTCCAGAAAACAAACCCAACTTTACTTATCATAAAAGACTGTATTGCAACGACTATTATATGCAATGAGGGCACTTTCATGGTATATAGAACTGTTTTTTTAAATAGTCCTCATGTCAAATTTACATGCTTTTTTTTTTTTGAGAAAGTATTTTACCAGGAAGGATACATTGAGATTTCTCTCGTTTTCAAGTATGTCCTGGGTGGCGAGTATGTACCGTTAGGTGTCTTGCCCAAGGACACTTACTGGAGAGGTGCTCTTGCCGGATTCGAACCTGTGTCTCCACGGTTATAGAGCAGTGATGTTATATTGAATTTTTATGGCTACTTGAATTTCATTGGTGGATATGAAGCAAAAATAAAAATAGGGGGAAATTTTTCCTCAATAAGTGAATTTGCCCCTTACTAAAGAGTCCTGGGAAATAATCTCTATTTCACTACAGGCCTGACAAGATATTATTTCCATAAATTGTGAGTCAAAAACTCTGTCAAGAAGAAGGACAGCAAAGTGAAGACTGAAGTGGAACCATACAAAAAGAACCAGGGAACATGCTGGGCATAATGCAGATGTTGAAAATGGCAAAAAATAACCTATGTGCACAAAAGCTGCCTACATTAATTAATTATTAATTCCTCAGAAACGGTTAAATGACCACAATTTTATCGCATTCGGAATCAGGGTGGATTTGACTCGTCAAACAGATAGGATAAACATTTAAATCATGGTAAGAGATTCCCCACTGGGTTTCACCAACGCACAAACACACACACTGACACACAAAGAAATAACGAGGAAGACAATACACAAACACACAGTCTCGCACACAATGAGACACATACACATTAGCCCCCACTTTGACAAACACACATGCAGAGCTCACCAATATTATGGAGGGGGCTCTCTGCTTATGAGGGCAGAGCTCAGCATGCAGCTCCCAGGCAGCTCCGCAGAGCTCCGCATGCAGCTCCCAGGCGGCTCCACAGAGCTCAGCATGCAGCTCCCAGGCTCCATAGAGCTCAGCATGCAGCTCCCAGGCTCCGCAGAGCTCAGCATGCAGATCCCAGGCTCCGCATAGCTCAGCATGCAGCTCCTGGGGCCGCAGCTCTCCTTTGTTGTGTTGCAGGGATACATGGTAGCATAGGGGATTGGGGCTCTGGCTCGCCTGCCTGCATACAGATTAAGGAGAAGGTAGGGAGATATGATCTGAGGCGCTCATGTCACTAGGTGCCAGGCAGTGTATAAAAACGTGCTGTCCAGGGAAACACACGCTGCAGTCTATGTTCTTGTCAAGCCAAGCATAAAACACTCAATTTCCAACATCAGAGAGAAGCCTCTAACTCTAGACTGTAAATTCCCTCGGGAATAGGGTCCTCGTGTCCTCCTGTATCTGTTGCAGTGGTGTATTTTGGCCTAGGCCAACAAGGCCTATGCCTAGGGGGCGGCGGCCCGAACCAGCCCCACCCCCTCCAATTTTTCTTTTTTTTTCTTTTACTTTTGCAAAGTATTTTACCAGGAAGGATACATTGAGATTTCACTAATTTTCAAGTATGTCCTGGGCAGGCAAGGCTTTCACTTTCCAGGGGGCAGCAACAAATCTCACCACTAAATGGGTTACTCACAGAGCACCGAAATTACGCCAACATTTGGTGTTCTGTAGTTCCCTGCACGTTGGGGAATAAAATTTCCCACCCTGCAGTGAATTCACCATTCACCGCAGGGTCCCCAAAGTGCAGGGAGTCGGCCGCTGAATGCTGCCACCGCAATCCCGTGGCCTGCTGTTTTCAAAAGAACTACTGAACGAAAATGTCTGGAATTTACATATAAGATCCTATGATTGATAATAAAAAGTATTGTTACAGAAAAAAAAAAGAAAAACCGCTGTTAAAAAAAAGGGGGGGAAATTTTGCCAAACAAAATCTGAAAAATGACTAAAAGGTACTAAAAAAAATAAAAAAAAATCAATAAAGACTTTTTACTGCAGATTAAAATAATAAATGTTTTATTAGATATTGCATAAAAACGGGAATATTTTTAACATTGAAACCTAGGGGGTTCGCCTGAATAAACCTGCTGATCGAAACCACCGAACATCAGGGCATTTCACTGCCATTTCTCTGCTGTTTGGTGTTCTCTGAATAGATTAACCATTACTTCTCTATGGGGATTTGCACTGCCTTCAAACTGCACCGTATTTGCTGGCAGTTCACCAAACGTGTGTGAGCATATCACAGAGCAGTGGTGTACTTAGGGGAGTGGCGGGGGGCGGGCCGCCCCAGGTACCAGTGATTATTGGGGTGTCATTAGGGGGTACTAGGAGGTGCCACTGTTACGGTGTGTCAGCTTTGAGCTGTGTTCTCAAATAATGAGCAGCGGAGCAGGGCGTTTGCATAAGGAATAAACTCGAATAGAATAAAAATCCCCCTCTCCTCCCTCCATAGCTCCTCCCCTGCCCCGCAGCAGCTCTAGGAGAGGGAGGGGGATGTGATTTGTGTGCAGACAGAGAAGATGACAGTAAACGGCAGGTAAGGGGGGGTATCAGCAGAATATGAAGCCTTGTCTGCTTACTGCTGTTTAAAGTGGACCTTTCCTTAACCAGCACTGCAGTGATAGCAATTTGTCATTGAGCTGCCTGGCTCCTGGTGAGGCTGCGTGCATGCAGGTCACGCGGTCCGGACAGTCAGGTGGTACGGAGTCTCAGTACCACCTGACTGGCTGAACCACGTGATACGCACGAACGCAGCTGCCCGCCCTTTCGTTAACACGGACTCTCACTCTATTCTGGACTGAACACCCACCGGGAAGGGAATCAAAGCCACGGTGAACCCTCTGTCAGAGGCACCCCACTGCTGACAAGATGGCTCCACACACAGGCACAGCCGCGATCCTAACGTGGCCTGGAGGGACCTCCTGCTGAGTCCGTACACAGTCCCTGCTGACTCTGCACACAGCCTTACCACGGATGGAGGCCGGTAAATATAGAATAAATAATTGCTGTGTGCTCATATTCACTCGGTTTGCTGGGAGTTTTATTGCGGTGGATTCTGATGCACTCATACACACCACACATTGCATTGCTGGGAGTTTTATTGCTGTGGATTCTGATACGCTGACACACACCAAACATTGAATTGCTGGGAGTTTTCTTGCTGTGGATTCTGTGATACACACTGCATATTACTGTGAGTTTTATTGCTCTGGAGCTCTGGGATACGCTGATACACACTGCACATTACTGTGAGTTTTATTGCTGTGCAGTTCTGTGATATGGTCATACACAGTGCACATTTCTGTGGGTTTTATTGCTGTGCAGCTCTGAGATGCTCATACACAGTGCCCATTTCGGTGGGTTTTATTGCTGTGCAGCTCTGTGATACACTCATATGCACTTTAGTGCACGTTTCTGTGGATTTTATTGTTCAACCAATTAGAGCGGCTGTGATCCAGTATACTTGACATGCGTGGTTGTTCTTTGTAAAAATGCTTGAATTTAAACATTTCATAATTTTATTTATCTCAATAGATACATTTGAAATGGTATACAAAATATACAAGTAGGCACTTGGTATCCACTTTTAATATAAAGAGAGGAAAGGGCGGAGCTCTAAGAGGAAAAGGTGGAGCTTAAAGAGGAAGGGTGGGGATTAACCAGGAAGAGGTGTGCCCTTGACAGGAAGGGGTGCCTCAAATTTAAATTAGGGGGTGCACGAGTTTAGTCAGGCCTAAGGCAACACAAAACCTAAATACACCACTGATCTGTTGGCAGGAATACTGATATATCTCCTTTATGTATTGTAGAATTTCCTGTCTTTACCCCATAATAAAAAAATCCCAGGTTGACTTTGTATGCTGCAGGAAACAGCCACCATTGCTCTGTAACATGAACCAATGGCGTGGAAACCCGGGACAGAGGATTAACAACTTTCAGATCAGTGGGAAGCACCATGAGGACCACTTGTCCAAATAAATAAAAAAGGACATGTGTCCCAATTTGATAGGAGCCAAGTATAGTTCTCCAAATCTAAATGTTAGATCGCAGGGAAGCCCTACACCTCGAAGGGCTGTCAAAGTCCCCATAGCCAGCTAAGGGGGAATGGGGTTTGCCGTAAGGGACACTTGGACAGTCAGCTCTCAATTACCATATAAAATTAATTGGACATGGTGGCTAGACCATCCTTTTAAATAGAAAATTATCTTTAGATCGATTTATCCTTGAAAAGAATCTTAGAAAGAAATCCAATTTAAACATTTGTCGCTATTGCAACAAAAACATTTTTTCGCCAGCGTTTGCAATATCAGGAAATGTCAGTGCTTTCTGATAACTGCCTCAGACTATATATTTATATATATTTTTGCACATAAATAAGTATTATTGTATATGCTTACTGTACACAAGGTAAATATTTGATCTCTGAATATGGGTAGAGCAAAGTTGCTTCCCACTTGATTTTTAAAAAATGTGAAACATAAATTTTTTGTAATACAATATATATAATATATATATATATTCCAAGTTCTGATCTTAAAATTTGCTGCAGATTGCTAGCAAAGTGTACGCCGGAGATTTATGGAAAAAGACTCGTCTCCAAAAGGCAATTTTACCATCACTAAATTCTCACTATTTATTTTTAACAATGTTATACATAGCTACTGGAATTAAAAGCTATAAATGTAATAATATTGCATGCTAGTTAATATTCCATACAGTGATCAAAAAGGGGGTTGTGAGGGTCCTGAAAACGAGCAATGGCACTAATGACCTGCTCTACGGTGGGGCCCTCTCAGGTCTCAAAGTTTTTTAGCTCTATTGTGCCATTACAGGGATGAATGCTCCATATACAAATCAGACTGCAGTCACCCAGAAAGGGTGTCCAGTACTGAAATGCCAAGGACGTCATCCCTGCATGAGAGGTGCAGCAACCCCCGATGATCGTGTTTCGGCCTTGTTAGGCTGGAGTCAGACTAGCGCACTGATTGCGCACAGTAACGGATGCACTTTGAAACGGAAGAGATTGTGGTTACATTGTAGCAGTTAGTTTTGACTGATGTTGAGAAAAAGAAAACAAAAAGCTGTATGCAGGGGTTTCTCTACGTCCGTGAGCTTTTTCACGTCAATGCCATTTTGGCGTCCATTGCAACATGCATTGCCTGCGCATGAAAAAGTGCGCACGTGCTTAGTGTGTTGTTCTTTATTGACTCCTTTGAAAAACTACGACGGACAGCAAACAATGCGCTCGTCTGACCCCAGCCTTAGGCCTCATCAGGAGGGTATAGCTGACACCCCTTTAGGCACATCAAACTAGGGGTCCACGTCAGGTTTACCCTGTAAACGTATAGTGAGCAAAAAGAGGTTTGCGAGGATCCTGAGAACAAACAACAGCACTCGTGGCGATACTGATACGAGCCAGTTAATGCGTACATTTGACTTGTGGATGACCAACTACAACCTAATTAATGCTAAGGCTTTGGACCACAATAGGAAAAGTCTGCAGTTTCCATTCCCTGCTATAATGTGTTACACATCACTGAATAAAGCAGAACAATCCCATAGGGAAAAAGAACAATATGGGACGAGTCTTCTCTTCTGAAGCAGTTTTTACTTCCTCTAGATTTTGTGTAGTGACATATTGTGATTGCTGCGATTGCCTCTGAAGGCGCAGAAATTGTTGACTCTAAAAACACTAAGCTAATTTATATTTTTCAGGCTATACAACCGCACGTCTTTAAAACAGTGAAGGGAAGTCCCTTGTAGGAGTTTGTGGTTTTCATGCTTCATTGTTTTAGCTCATATTAAAAAGGTTCAGATGAGATATGAGTCCAAAAATGAGTGGGAGAGGAAAGTAGATCAATGAAAACATAACCTTTACTAGAAATAAGTTAAGAGAGAGGCCTTCGCCAGGGTGATTTATACGGTTTATCGATCTGCTGGGCTGATCTTATAAAGGACACACTCAACAAGAAATTTGAAATGCACTAAAATAATTGTAAAGAGAGGGCCTGATTTCAATCCAGCGGGATGGATTGACTTGCTTGGCGTTAGCTCAGAGGTTGCAGCAGGTTACTGTAAACGAACAGCTCCTGTACTTTCTATTAGGGATAGATAAAATTATCGGTTGCCGATATTCAGACAATTTGTGTTATTGGTATTTTATTTACCGATGTTGCTGATATTTGGACAAGTTGGCTCACTGCAGCCACGACACGCGACATCCCACAGAACTGTGCGAATCCGGCCTTCTCTGACATCAGGCTGTAAGCCCTCACTGTAGGATGGTATTGCGCATGAGTGTGATGACAACAGAAATGGGGCTTCCCTCCCATCTGGCAGGGAATTCCCTATACAGGAGATGCAGATGTCTATTTGACCCTGTATTTCTGGTACCTATTTCCTACAGCAGGGTCAACAACCTGGGCCCTCCAGATGCTTTGGAGAACTGCATTTCCCATGAGACGCTAAGAACCTAATGAGTAGTTGAGCATCATGGCAGATGTAATACCAAAATGTGGGGCAATAATACAAAGTCAGTGCTAACCCCATAGACTATAAGGGCTCTGTTAAGTTTACAACAGCTCTGGTTAAGTTAGCACCAACTTTGTATTCTAACCCTTGGAGGGCCAAGGTTGCTGAACCCCTTACATACAGACACATATGAGGGATCTTTTAGAAAGCCAAAGACACGGTCCTATTGTTTGTAAAAATATAACCTTAGATAAAAAAAATTCTTTTTTTTATTAACTTGAATAAATGAAGTGGACATGGTGCAATGTTTAAATGTTATTAAACACATTTAGTTCATGGCATAATGTCAGATTTGTGCTGTCTATTTCACAACTTTAAATATACAGAATATCGGCACCAAATATCGGCTATCGACCAGAAAGGCTGCCGATAATCAGTATCGAACCTGATAAAATGATATCGGTCTATCCTACTTTCTATAGGAGCCATTGACTTGTGGATAGATGATGAAGAATGACCCATTGCAACGCAGTTCACTCTTCTCATTTCGAGATTGTATTCAGGAATGAATAACGGTTCACAGAGAGTGATGTTAAGTGATTTTGCTTTTGAAATTTACACATATCAAAAAAAAAAAAAAAAAAAAGCTTTCCTGGGTTACCATGGTGTGGGGGAAGGGTGGGGCATGATTTGCCGCTTGCTCTGTTTGTATGCAGCAGAACCTGGAAACCATTAATTCTCTGTGTTCTGTATCTACCCAGGCGTGACAGCACATACACAAGCTTGTCCAAGGTTGAACTTCTCTCCAATGAATTCCGACCCAAGGCTTGGTCAGAATAAACCCATTAATAGAGCGCCACAAATGGATAACGGCCCATGCATAGTTTATCCACTTGCGAGACGTTATTAACAGCTCTGATGTTGTCACCCCAGAAAGTATTGTCCATTATAACCTGAACAGAAATTACAAAGGATTGGTTTTCATGGTCTTTTCTGCTTTATTTTTATTGCATTTTATTCAGAGGACACTTCTTGTGAAATATAACACAGATTATTATAATATATGGTAAAAGGCAATACTACACTAATACAGAGTTCTGCAGCCCCTCATAGAAACATCATGTTGACACGGTTTATTGGAATCCATAATATATTCTGTATATGACCATTAGGAGCCAGCAGGGAGTTTATAAATAAACTTTTGCAACCAGAGGCGTAACTAGAAACCTCAGGGCCCCGGTGCAAGAATCCATGAAGTGCCCCCCTCGTCGGCTGTAGGGAGGGGCCGAGGCGGGCCATTGAAGTCAGCGGGGCGTACCAGTACACCCCGCGCCTTCAAGACCCACCCTCCGCGCGGGCCCCAGGTATCAGACCCCAGTAATTAGCCAGTATCAGACCCCCAGTAATTAGCCCGTATCAGACCCCCAGTAATAGCCAGTATCAGAGACACTCCAGTAATTAGCCAGTATCACACCCCCAGTAATTAGCCAGTATCAGACCCCCATTAGCCAGTATCAGACCCCCAGTAAATAGAGAGGATCAGACCCCCAGTAATTAGCCAGCATCAGACCCCCAGTAAGTAGCCAGCATCAGACCCCCCAGTAATTAGCCAGGATCAGACCCCAGTAATTAGCCAGTATCAGACCCCAGTAATTAGCCAGGATCAGACCCCCCAGTAAGTAGCCAGCATCAGACCCCCCAGTAATTAGCCAGGATCAGACCCCAGTAATTAGCCAGTATCAGACCCCCAGTAATTAGCCAGGATCAGACCCCCCCAGTAATTAGCCAGCATCAGACCCCCAGTTATTAGCCAGCATCAGACCCCCCAGTAATTAGCCAGTATCAGACCCCCAGTTATTAGCCAGGATCAGACCCCCCAGTAATTAGCCAGGATCAGTCCCCAGTAATTAGCCAGGATCAGAACCCCAGTAATTAGCCAGTATAAGAACCCCAGTAATTAGCCAGCATCAGACCACCAGTAATTAGCCAGCCAGTATTAGACCCCCAGTAATTAGCAGCCAGAATCAGATCCCCAGTAATTAGCCAGTATCAGACCCCATTAGCCAGTATCAGACCCCAGTAATTAGCCAGCAACAGACCCCAGTAATTAGCCAGCCAGTATCAGACCCCAGTAATTAGCCAGTATCAGACCCCAGTAATTAGCCAGTATCAGACCCCCAGTAATTAGCCATTATCAGACCCCCAGTAATTAGCTAGCATCGGACCCCAGTAATTAGCCAGCATCAGACCCCAGTAATTAGCCAGCATCAGACCCCAGTAATTAGCCAGCATCAGACCCCAGTAATTAGCCATTATCAGACCCCCAGTAATTAGCCATTATCAGACCCCCAGTAATTAGCTAGCATCGGACCCCAGTAATTAGCCAGCATCAGACCCCAGTAATTAGCCAGCATCAGACCCCAGTAATTAGCCAGCCAGTATCAGACCCCAGTAATTAGCCAGTATCAGACCCCAGTAATTAGCCAGTATCAGACCCCAGTAATTAGCCAGTATCAGACCCCAGTAATTAGCCATTATCAGACCCCCAGTAATTAGCCATTATCAGACCCCCAGTAATTAGCTAGCATCGGACCCCAGTAATTAGCCAGCATCAGACCCCAGTAATTAGCCAGTATCAGACCCCAGTAATTAGCCATTATCAGACCCCCAGTAATTAGCCATTATCAGACCCCCAGTAATTAACTAGCATCGGCCCCCAGTAATTAGCCAGCATCAGACCCCAGTAATTAGCCATTATCAGACCCCCAGTAATTAGCCATTATCAGACCCCCAGTAATTAGCTAGCATCGGACCCCAGTAATTAGCCAGCATCAGACCCCAGTAATAAGCCAGCATCAGACCCCAGTAATTAGCCAGCCAGTATCAGACCCCAGTAATTAGCCAGTATCAGACCCCAGTAATTAGCCAGTATCAAACCCCAGTAATTAGCCATTATCAGACCCCCAGTAATTAGCCATTATCAGACCCCCAGTAATTAGCTAGCATCGGACCCCAGTAATTAGCCAGCATCAGACCCCAGTAATTAGCCAGTATCAGACCCCAGTAATTAGCCATTATCAGACCCCCAGTAATTAGCCATTATCAGACCCCCAGTAATTAGCCATTATCAGACCCCCAGTAATTAACTAGCATCGGCCCCCAGTAATTAGCCAGCATCAGACCCCAGTAATTAGCCAGTATCAGACCCCAGTAATTAGCCAGTATCAGACACCAGTAATTAGCCAGTATCAGAACCCCAGTAATTAGCCAGTATCAGAATCCCAGTAATTAGCCAGTATCAGACCCCCAGTAATTAGCCATTATCAGACCCCCCAGTAATTAGCCATTATCAGAGACCCCCAGTAATTAGCCAGTATCAGACCCCAGTATCAGACCCCCAGTAATTAGCCAGTATCAGACCCCAGTAATTAGCCATTATCAGACCCCCAGTAATTAGCCAGTATCAGAGACCCCCAGTAATTAGCCAGTATCAGACCCCAGTATCAGACCCCCAGTAATTAGCCAGTATCAGACCCCAGTAATTAGCCAGTCAGTATCAGACCGCAGTAATTAGCCAGCCAGTATCAGACCCTCGTAATTAGCCAGCATCAGACCCCCAGTAATTAGCCAGGATCAGACCCCTAGTAATTAGCCAGTATCAGAGACCCCCCAGTATCAGACCCCCAGTAATTAGCCAGTATCAGAGACCCCCAGTATCAGACCCCCAGTAATTAGCCAGGATCAGACCCCCAGTAATTAGCCAGCATCAGACCCCAAGTAATTAGCCAGCATCAGACCCCAGTATCAGACCCCCCAGTAATTAGCCAGTATCAGAACCCCAGTAGTTAGCCAGCCAGTATCAGAACCCCAGTAATTAGCCAGTGTCAGACCCCCAGTAATTAGCCAGTCAGTATCAGACCCCAGTAATTAGCCAGCATCAGACCCCCAGTAATTAGCCAGCATCAGACCCCCAGTAATTAGCCATTATCAGACCCCCAGTAATTAGCCAGCATCACACCCCCAGTAATTAGCCAGCATCACACCCCCAGTAATTAGCCAGCCAGTATCAGACCCCCAGTAATTAGTCAGCCAGTATCAGACCCCCAATAATTAGGCAGCCAGTATCAGACCCCAGTAATAAGCCAGTATCAGAACCACAGTAATTAGCCAGCATCAGACCCCAGTAATTAGCCAGTATCAGACCCCAAGTAATTAGCCAGTATCAGACCCCCAGTAATTAGCCAGTATCAGACCCCCAGTAATTAGCCAGTATCAGACCCCAAGTAATTAGCCAGTATCAGACCCCCAGTAACTAGCCAGTATCAGACCCCCAGTAATTAGCCAGCCAGTATCAGAACCCCAGTAAATAGCCAGTATCAGACCCCAGTAATTCACCAGTATCAGAACCCCAGTAATTAGCCAGTATCAGAACCCCAGTAATTAGCCAGGATCAGACCCCCCAGTAATTAGCCAGTATCAGACCCCCAGTAATTAGCCAGCCAGTATCAGACCCCCAGTAATTAGCCAGCATCAGACCCCAGTCATTAGCCAGCCAGTATCAGACCCCCAGTAATTAGCCAGCCAGTATCAGACCCCAGTAATTAGCCAGCCAGTATCAGACCCCAGTAATTAGCCAGCATCAGACCCCAGTAATTAGCCAGTCAGTATCAGACCCCAGTAATTAGCCAGCCAGTATCAGACCCCCGTAATTAGCCAGCCAGTATCAGACCCCCAGTAATTAGCCAGTATCAGACCCCCAGTAATTAGCCAGTATCAGACCCCCAGTAATTAGCCAGTATCAGAGACCCCCCAGTATCAGACCCCCCAGTAATTAGCCAGTATCAGAACCCCAGTAATTAGCCAGCATCAGACCCCCAGTAATTAGCCAGCATCAGACCCCAGTAATTAGCCAGCATCAGACCCCCAGTAATTAGCCAGCATCAGACCCCCAGTAATTAGCCAGCATCAGACCCCCAGTAATTAGCCATTATCAGACCCCCAGTAATTAGCCAGTATCAGAACCCCAGTAATTAGCCAGCATCAGACGCCCAGTAATTAGCCAGCCAGTATCACACCCCCAGTAATTAGCCAGCATCAGACCCCCAGTAATTAGTCAGCCAGTATCAGACCCCCAATAATTAGGCAGCCAGTATCAGAACCCCAGTAATTAGCCAGTATCAGACCCCAGTAATTAGCCAGTATCAGACCCCAGTAATTAGCCAGTATCAGAACCCCAGTAATTAGCCAGCCAGTATCAGACCCCAGTAATTAGCCAGTATCAGACCCCCAGTAATTAGCCAGTATCAGACCCCCAGTAATTAGACAGCATCAGACCCCCAGAAATTAGCCAGCCAGTATCAGACACCAGTAATTAGCCAGCATCAGACCCTAGTAATTAGCCAGTATCAGACCCCCAGTAATTAGCCAGCCAGTATCAGAACCCCAGTAAATAGCCAGTATCAGACCCCAGTAATTCACCAGTATCAGAACCCCAGTAATTAGCCAGTATCAGAACCCCAGTAATTAGCCAGTATCAGAACCCCAGTAATTAGCCAGGATCAGACCCCCAGTAATTAGCCAGTATCAGACCCCCAGTAATTAGCCAGTATCAGACCCCCAGTAATTAGCCAGCCAGTATCAAACCCCAGTAATTAGCCAGCCAGTATCAGACCCCCAGTAATTAGCCAGCCAGTATCAGACCCCCAGTAATTAGTCAGCCAGTATCAGACCCCCAGTAATTAGCCAGCCAGTATCAGAACCCCAGTAATTAGCCAGCCTATGCTCACACACACGCACGCACCCCAGCTTGTTACATACTTACCATACAGTTGTGTTCAAAAGTATTTCAACCCCCAATGCTGTAAAGGGTTTTAGGGAATTTAGTGTACATTTGTAATTGTATTCAGAATGAAATCCTACAAGGACTTTTAAAGAACCATATGCAACTGAGGCTAGGGTCAGACGAACGCATTTTCGCGTTGTCTGTGAAAAAGTGCGTTCGAACGAATGGACGCATTTTTTCACGGAGTACGCGATAGCGGTCATACGATGCGCATTTGCGTTCGTGTTTTTGTACGGATCATCAATAAAACACTTTTGCATCTGGACGTTATGTTGGCCGGACATTAGCAGTGTCTGACATCTCCAAATCACGCACACACGCCGCTAGCGGATGCAGCGCACTCTGTACGACCGTACTAGTGGTTTCACGTTCGACAAAATGCGTTCGTTTGCCACTTGCGTTGCGCGGACGAACTTTCGTGCGGCCGTACTTCGTGTGTTCCCCGGCATTGGACGTCATTTGCTGCTAGCACGGCCGTGATTTCGTGCGGCTAAACGCACGATAAAACTGCTTTCGTCTGACCCTAGCCTAAAATGACATCAATTGGTTTTGTAATACAGTAGTAAATGTTTCTTTTGTGAATTCTTCATTGACACAATTATTCAACCCCTTAAAGACTACCACTCTGAAGAACAGAGGTTCATTCAAGTGTTTTCAATCAGGTATTGAAAACACCTGTGGATGTCACAGAGCAGCAATAAAGCATAATAAGCACCAATTAGGCAGCTTTAAAATGACTGTGATACTCAGCTCCTTCTAGACATTTACTGGTGTGGTTACAAACATGGTGAAGTCAAGAGAATGGTCCAGGAAGACAAGAGAAGAGGTGATTACTCTTCAAAGGAAGGGCAATGGCTATAAGAAGATTGCAAAGATGTTAAACATACCAAGAGAGACCATAGGAAGCATCATTCGCAAATTCAAGGCAAAGGGCACTGTTGAAACGCTACCTGGTCGTGGCAGAAAGAAGATGCTGACTTCGACTGCTGTGCGCTACCTGAAGCGTAGAGTGGAGAAAAGTACCTGTGTGACTGCTGAGGAACTGAGAAAAGATTTGTCAGATGTGGGTACTGAAGTCTCAGCTCAGACAATACGGCAAACACTGCGTAACGAAGTGTTGCTGTCTCCAAAGAATAAGAAGAGTCGACTGCAGTATGCCAAAAGTCATGTGGACAAACCACAGAAGTTTTGGGATAGTGTTCTGTGGACTGATGAAACAAAATTAGAACTGTTTGTGCCCATGGATAAACGCTATGTTTGGAGGAGGAAGAACAAGGCCTATGAAGAAAAGAACACCTTGCCTACTGTGAAGCATGGCGGGGGGTCAATCATGCTTTGGGGCTGTTTTGCTTCTGCAGGTACAGGGAAGCTTCAGCGTGTGCAAGGTACCATGAATTCTCTTCAGTACCAGGAGATATTGGATGACAATGTGATGCAGTCCGTCACAAACCTGAGGCTTGGGAGACGTTGGACCTTTCAACAGGACAATGATCCCAAGCATACCTCCAGGTCCACTAGAGCATGGTTGCAGATTAAAGGCTGGAACATTTTGGAGTGGCCATCGCAGTCACCTGACTTAAATCCGATTGAGAACCTCTGGTGGGACTTAAAGAAAGCAGTTGCAGTGCGCAAGCCTAAGAATGTGACTGAACTGGAGGCTTTTGCCCATGACGAATGGGCGAAGATACCCGTAGATCGCTGCAAGACACTTGTGTCAAGCTATGCTTCACGTTTAAAAGCTGTTATAACTGTAAAAGGATGTTGTACTAAGTACTAAGATTGAATGTCACTTGGGGGTTGAATAAAACTGATAATGATGTGAGCACAGAAAAGACATTTGTGGTTATTTCATTATAAATATTATGTTATATTTGTCTGACCTACACGTGCCTCTTTGATTTAATTGTAAGCAAGATGACTGAATGATCAAAATCAATGTCAAACTGGCCAAAACACTCAATTTCAGTGGGGGTTGAATAATTTTGAACACAACTGTAGGTAAGTATGCTCTCCACACTCTCCACTTCCTCTCCCTGCACGTGTTGGACACTTCCAGCACAGCAGGGGAGGCTCTGCTTTGCTTGGCTGTGGAGGGGAAAGGGGCAGGGCCAGCACGTCCCCATGTGAGCAGCTGTCCTCTTCTTACTCCTCTTCCCCCGGCAGGGCCTTTGCTTCTGGTGCAGCGTGTGGGAGTTTGATCCCACACGCTGCCGATCAAATGGGAGACCAGGTGCCTGACCCCTGCCTGGACTGTGGGGCAAGCAGGGCTAGTCCGGGCCCCCCACCCATCCGTTTGTGGGCCCCCAAACTCAGGGGCCCGGGTGCAGTGGCACCCACTGCACCCCTGGTAGTTACGCCCCTGTTTGCAACTTTATTGGTTCATAGTTGCACACCTCCCACCTATTAGGCTGCTGGTGTATAAATTAGCATACAAGAATAATCAGGAAATACTGGCGCTGGAGCCGGGCACCTTTTACGATGCTACTAAAAATTCCAAAGACGTCTGGCTCACAAACACTAGAGGATGTTTAAGACCGGCCACCTTGCTGTACAGAACCTACCAAGAATAACACAAAAATGTAAAACTATTACGTCTACATTTGATTGATATCAGAGGTAAAATAATCCAAAATGTCACAGGGAAGTTGAGCATGAAGAGAGAGTCGTAGGTGTAGGAATCGATTAATAGGTGAGGGGTGTTGCTGTTGGTTAAAGTGGGCTGAATCATAGGAGAAACCCAATCCCTAGTTAGATGCTCGCTCACACTACAGGCCAGCTAACACTAAAGGGATTATTCAGAGAGAGCCGAACTGGCCCCGTACCGTGCAATTTCGAGGCCATTCGCCAAATGTTGGCGAATTGCCAGTGAAATACGGTGATCTTCAGCGGCAGTGAAATCCCCATAGAGAAGGAATGGTTTATCTATTCAGAGAACGCGAACAGCAGTGAAATGTCAATGAAATGTCGTGATGTTCAGTGCATTCATTCGACAGGTTAAATCAGACGAATCCCATAGGTTTAAATGTTAAAAATATCCCCATTTTTATTCAATATCTGTTAAACCATTTATTCTTTTAATCTGCAGCAAAAAGACTCTATATTTATTTTTTTTATATATGTTTTTTTTTCCTGTAACAGACCTTTTTATTATTATTCATAGGACCTTATATGTTAATTCCAGACATTTTCGTAAAGTAGTTTTTGCAAACAGCGTTTAAATTTTGAAAAGTTTCAATGGTTTTTTTTTTTTTTACCCCATTCAGTGGCTTGTCGGCTTTTTCCAGAGGTCGGTTGGCACCGTGTTCGGCGGATCGTTTGCTTTTATCAGACGCGATCGGTGGCTTTTCAAATCGGATCCGATGTTTGCCGGTGGGTTCCTGCAGTTTTGTTTTTTTTAGATTCGGTGTTTTTACGGCAGATTTTCCCTGCACTTTGGGGACCCTGCGGTAAATGCTGAATTCACAGCAGGGTTGGGGAATATGATTCCCCAAAGCGCAGGGAACGAAAGAGCACCGAAATGTCGGCGACATTTCAGTGCTATCTTAATAACCCCTTAAATCTTTATGTAGTATGGGAATTGTGGCAAATTCCTATTACTAAACTCTTGGGGTAATATACAACCCTAACAAAATATAATCTCCAAATCTTTCCCTGAATTTAGAAATAAAGGCTCAACCCCTTAGGAGTGCAGATTTGAATGACCACTGTTCTCTTATACCGCTCTCTCTGCTTTAGGTTTAAACATGCCATTTTTCTTGTTATTGCTATCTTCTAAGCATCATTGTCTAAGGCTGGGGTCAGACCAGCGCACTTTTAACGTGCGTTCTGGCGCACATAATCACGGCCGCACTAGCAGCAAATGACGGGCAATGACAGCCAATATACGAAGTACGGTCGCACGAAAGTCCGGCCGCGCAATGCAAGTGGAAAATGAACGCATTTTTTCGAGAACGCAGAACCGCTAGTACGGACGTACAGAGTGCGCTGCAGCGGCATAGCGGTGTGTGTGTGTGTGATTTGGCGACGTCAGACCGTGCTCGTGTCCGGCCAACATAAAACGTCCAGACACCCAAAGTTTCCTGGTTTGGATCTGTAAAAAATCACGCACAAAAATGTGCATCGTATGACCGTTTTCGCGTATTCCATGAAAAAATACATCAATGTGTTCGGACGCACTTCTTTACGTTCGCGTGTAAAAATGCTTTCGTTTGACCCTAGCCTTACACTTAGTGTCTGTGATCCAATTTCTTTTAGCAGCCGCACATTTTAAAAACAATGAAAAGAGAAAACCACATAATAAAGGATAAACCAAGTGTATACTCACCTGTCTGCGCCACGGTGGATCTCAGCATTCCACTCTTTGACCACATTTTAATAAACCCATCTTCACCAACTGCAGAGAAAAACAAAACAAACACATTTTAAGACATTGTATTTAATTGTAGTTAAATAAGCAAACATTCAATGAATAACCAGATGGAATAATTGGGTTATTTGATATTTTCCATTATTTGTTTGGTCCTATAAAACAAAACTATAGATGTTGTTTCAAAATCACCTACGAACCGGCTGGGTGGAGTAGAGGTAACATCACTGCTCTGCGTGGAGAGAGCCTGTGGAGTCATGGGTTCGATACCAGCGAGCAACCTCTCCAGTAAGTGTCCTTGGACAAGACACCTAATGGTACATACTCGCAACCCAAGACATACTTGAAAACGAGAGAAATCTCAATGTATCCTTCCTGGTAAAATCCTTTCTCAAAAAAAAAAAAAAAAAAGAACCACCATACTACATCAATTTCTCATTTAATTAATTTATTTATAAAGGATATTACCGGGAAGGATACATTGAGATTTCTCTCGTTTTCAAGTATGTCCTGGGTTCAAGAACATGTTGAACATGTTAGTTGTTATAGAAATACAAAGTAATAAAATGCAAGATATTAAAAAAAACAAAAACACAAATATACAGATTAACAGAAAATAAATATGTAGGAAATAGTCATTATGTCACATGCTTACAGGTGCATTCCCTATTGAGGTATGTTAGTAGGGAGCTCTTGAGTGACTTTAGACTGGGGGAAGATTTGATGGCGTCTAGGAGGTTATTCCATAACTTCGGTGCTCTGTAGGAAAATGAGGATCGTGCCACTTTCTTTTTGTACTGTGGTATTGCAAATAAGGTGCTGGTCCTGGATCGGAGGTTATAGGACGAGGGAACTGCTGGAGGAAGCAGTCTATTCAGGTAGGATGGCAGCTTCCCAGAAAAGCTACGGCCAGTTTAGCTCTTTTAACATGTCACAATGCATGGGCGTCCACAGGTTGGGGCAAGGGGGGGCACGTGCCCCCCCCAGAGCCGCGGAGTAAATCCTTAAATTTCTTAAATTTTTGCGGCGCTGCATGCGGCCTGCCTCAGCCTGCTGCACTATTTCTTTTTAAGCGCAACGCTCCCTCCGCACGCCTGAGACCTCATGTGTTTGGGCGCGCCGCGGACCCGCGGTCAGGGAGACAGCGGCACGTGCTGGAAATCCCGCCGTTGTCTTGCTCTTCTTCTCCTCGCTGAGTGAGCACTCGTCCCCCGGACCCCCTCACTCACAGCGCGCAGTGACACACCATCCAGCCTGCTGCCTGCCTGCGCTGACTCTGAGAGCCTGCAGGCGGCCAGGCAGGTGAGGAGGCTCCGAGCCGAGGCAGCATTTTCCAGGCAGGCTTCCAAGTTCCAGCCCCTGCCCTGCGGCCTCTGACTGGGACTGGGTGTCAGTACTCCAGGCTCCAGCCCCTGCGGTCCACTCTCCCCTCCAGGCACCATCCAGGCAGGGCTGAGGCTGAGCACTGCAGGCTGGCTGAGGCTCCCTGACCTGCGGCTCCCTGCGGCTGCGGCCTCCGGGCGGCTCCGGCATCCATTCCGGCCCCGGCTTCCCTCCTGCACTGCTGCACCCATTCCAAGCAGAGGCAAGCAGCCCTCATCACTCACAGACATTCACACGGTATGTGGGCCGCGGACGGCATTTATTTATATATTTATTGAATGAATCTGGATGGATTAATTGGTGGTGGTGACTGAGTGTGCAGTCAGTAATCAGAGGCGCGTTCAGTTCCTCAGCAGCTGCTGAATTATTTCATTGCAGCAGTTCAGTTTGCTGCAGCAGTCTCACTGAACGCTTTGGCTGTGAATACGGAAGTGAAAGGGCAGAGGATTGCTTAATGAAAGGTGCTGTTTCTGCAATATCCCCTTTTGTCCATTTTAATACCACTTTAGTGTTAATGTTTACCATGTTCCAATAAAGATTTAGTGTTTTAATCCAGCAAAACCTCAAACTGAACTTTTCCTTATTGGATTATCTGGTGCATGGAGGTGGCCATATTTCCCACGTCACACCCAGCTAACCCCGCAGCACCTCTCGACTTGGCTGCAAGTGCTCTGTTAGCAGAGCTGAGCGCTGAGCCACATCATAGCGTTCAGTGCCAAGTTGCTAACTTAGCACTTGCACCTGCTGTGTATTACTACGCTTTATTTTATGACTGTCCCCTTCATGACATTGTCAAAAGGGCAGAATATGGATGCCATTAAAATTTTGCCCCCCCCCCTGTAAAAATTTCTGCGGACGCCCATGTCACAATGGTGGGTCATGTAGTTACATTGTAGCGCAAAGCGGCAGCATGAGTTATACAATGTGGTAAGTTTCTGAAGGTGTGTTTGCGGGGCGGCTGCATACACTACATCTCCGTATTCAATAGCCGGCATAAGCATTTGTTGTACGATTTGCTTTCTTACTGCTGGGCTCAGGCAGGACTTGTTTCTGTAGAGGGCACCTAGTTTGGGGTAAATTTTAGATGAGAGTTTTTCGATGTGGGGGCCAAAGGATAGATTTGGGTCTAACCACATACCTATATATTTGAGAGAAGTGACTGTAGTCAGCGTGCCATTTGATTTTGTCCCCAAACATAGATGGGGATTTTGCAATTTATGTAGTTTAGGTGCTGTTCCAAAGAGCATCATTACCGTTTTGTCAGTATTTAAAAAAAGTTTGTTGTGTTTGATCCACTTTTCTACCTCTGCGAATTGTTCTTGCAGCACGGCCTCCAGCTGTGGGAGATTTGGTTTGCTGGTATAGATTATGGTGTCGTCTGCGTACATGTGTACAGTTGAGGCTTTGCAGATGTTAGGCAGATCATTTATGAATATTGTAAATAGCAGGGGGCAGAGTATTGAGCCTTTGGGTACACCGCAAGTGACTGGGAGGGGGATGCCAGAAATGGACACATATTGCGACCGATCAGATACGTATGATTGAAACCAGTGTAGCGCTGCTTTAAAAACACTGTATTCTGGTGCATTGAACTAATGCTGCCACCAGAGGGAGACCGAGACATTGTTAGACTATGCTGGACAAAACTGAACTACATCTACCATCATCCTTTGCGTGAGGACAGGAAGGGGGTGGTACAGGAAAAGGAAAGAGATCAGCAGCCTCGTGCAAAGCAGAAGCAGAGTGAGCAGAGCAACGAGAGACGTAGGATGCACGCTGGGGCTGTTAGGGTTTAAAACCAGGCTGAAGTGTGGAAGTTGATACAGTCCTGTTAAAGATCGTGCTGTTCCCTGAGTGTTGAGAGTATAGAGTGTGCATCAGTCGGCTGTGTGCTATGCTGAACTGTTCGTGACAAAGTGCGGTTTGGGAGAAGAGGGACATCGTGTGAGGAGAGGCTGCAAACTGGAGAGGAGTGCTGACAGCCTATGTGTTCGTGTTCTGGCGGAGGAGAACCCGATCAGGAGTGCAGGCGTTAACAGCATCGAGTTCCAAGTGGCAGCGAGGACAGATCCTCTCGAGAGAGATCCCTTTCTTCAGCGTTCATCAGTCCAGGACAAGCGGTTACACCGGATGGGTGAGAAGGCTTCGGCCTGGTGAAAACGCAGAACATTGCGCACTTGTTTATCTGTTTCTTTATGGGCCCCAACGGTGGCTAGTCGAAGATTGTTTGTTTCATTCACTGGCCAGTTGAATGCAGTACCCGGGTACCCTAGACAACACACATATATATTTTTGAGCTATTATTCACGGGACTTACACTCCAGAACTGAGGGGGTTAACCGTTTCTTTTACCGCCGCATGTTTTCCCGCTTTACGAATTCTTGTCATTCAAATACCGTATATGAGTATTATATGCTGCTTTATTGGGCTCAGTAAAGAATATAATATATAAAAATCCACAACAGTGCTGGTGTATAGTTATTTCCTAGTGCGGTGAGACTAACCCGAGGTTTATTCAGTGGCTCCTCCGGGAGTGAGCGCTACACCAGGTAAGCGTGCGATCACCAATACCAGAGTCTTTAAGTTGTTTTTAACAAGATGCCATGGTCTACTGTGTCAAAGGCTTTGGCAAAATCAAGGAAGATGGTTCCAGTTAGGTTTCCTATTTCCATGCCAGCTTGGATATCATTGCAGACTTTTAAAAGGGCGGTTGTAGTTGAGTGATTTGGACGAAAGCCGGATTGATCCGTGGTTAAGTAGTTCCAATATTGATAATAATCACGTAATTGTGTGTAGACACATTTTTCCAAAATGTTTTACATTACAGGGAGCAATGATATTGGACGGTAGTTGGATACCAAAGTACTGTCACCACTTTTATAGATAGGTACCACTCTCGCAGTCTTCCAGAGTTTGGGTATGTATCTAGTCACCAGTGATTCATTGATTAGGGTTGCGACAGGATTTGCAATTGCCGGTGCACTGATTTTCAGCAGAATTGCTGGTACTTGATCAGGTCCAGACTGGTATTTCATTTTTTGGTTATGAAGAAGTTTAGTAACAACACTGACAGGCACTGGTCTAAAACTGAATTCCTGTCTGATACAGGGTCTTTGCACAGTTGGAGGGGCGTGACCTGTATGCGGCCTTTCTGATTGCATGTAATTTCCTACCTTAGCAATCAGGGGAGTGGCACATCCAACAAAACAATCATTAAAGGCATTTGCTAAAGGGACACTGAAGCCACCATGACCGTTTAAGCTAATTAAAGTCATCATGTTGGGTACAATGTCCTCCTCCCCCAGCCAGCTGTCCCTGTCCGCTGTGACAGAGCTTCACCTTGTAAAGGTAAAGTGAAACAGTATGTGACACATCAAATCTGTGTTAACATACAGGTTTTTGTCATGCTATAAGGAAAAGTACAAATGGTACATTTTCATGTTTCCATAATGCCTGAGATGTCCGAACCTATACAAGTACAGCGGATAGCAAACGTCTACAAACCCCTGTTAAAATGTCAGGTTTAGGTGATGTAAAAAATGAGAGGGAAGTAAAAATAAAATAATATGTTTGCAGAAGTGTGCGCTTATAACTGGGGATGTAGCGGTGTTCAGAATTAAGCAATCACATTCAATATCAGGTTAAATAGGAGTCAGTACACACCTGCCATCATTTAAAGTGCCTCTGATTAACCCCAAATAAAGTTCAGCTGTTCGAGTAGGTTTTTCCTGACATTTTCTTAGTTGCATCCTACAGCAAAAGCCATGGTCCGCAGAGAAGCTTCCAAAGCATCAGAGGGATCTCATTGTTACAAGGTATCAGTCAGGAGAAGAGTACAAAAGAATTTCCAAGGCATTAGATAAACCATGGAACTCAGTGAGACAGTCATCATCTAGCGGAGAAAATATGGCGCAACAATGTCATCACCAAGAACTGGATGTCCCTCCAAATGTGATGAAAAGACGAGAAGAAAACTGGTCGGGGAGGCTGACAAGAGCCCTACAGCAACATTAAAGAAGCTGCAGGAATATCTGGCAAGTACTGGCTGTGTGATACATGTGACAACAATCTCCCATATTCTTTATATGTCTGAGCTATGGGGTAGAGAGGCAAGACGGAAGCCTTTTAAGAAGAAAAACATCCAAGCCCAGATAAATTTAATGCATGCATGAAAATGTGTTCTGGTCTGATGAAACCAAGGTTGAACTTTTTGGCCATAGTTTCAAAAGATATGTTTGGCGCAAAAACAACACTGCACATCACCAAAAGAACACCATATCCACAGTTAAGCATGGTGGTGGCAACATCATGCTTTGGGGCTGTTTTTCTTCAGCTGGAACTGGGCTCTTAGTCAAGGTAGAGGGAATTATGAACAGTTCCAAATACCAGTCAATATTGGCACAAAACCTTCAGGCTTCTGCTAGAAAGCTGAACATGACAACGACCCAAAGCATACATCCAAATCAACAGAGGAATGGCTTCACCAGAAGAAGATTAAAGTTTTGCAATGGCCCAAGAAGAGCCCAGAACTGAATCCGATGGAAAATCTGTGGGGTGATCTGATGAGGGCTGTGCACAGGAGATGCCCTCACAATCTGACAGATTTGGAGTGTTTTTGCAAAGACTGTGCAAATATTGCCACGTTAAGATGTGCCATGCTGATAGACTCAAACCCAAAAAAGACTGAGTGCTGGAATAAAATCAAAAGGTGCTTCAATAAAGTATTAGTTTAAGGGTGCGCACACTTATGCAACCATATTATTTTAGGTTTTTATTTTTCCTCCCTCCACCTAAACGATTTCAGATTGTTTTTCAGTAGAGTTGTACAGTTTATTGGTCACATTAAGGCTAGGGTCAGACTGAGGCAGTGCGAACGCGCGTTCTGGCGCACTTAATCACGGCCGTACTAGCAGCAGATGACGGGCAATGACGGCCAATATACGAAGTACGGTCGCACAAAAGTCCGGCTGCGCAACGCAAGTGGAAAATGAACGCATTTTTTCGAGAACGTTAAACCACTAGTACTGACGTACAGAGTGCGCTGCGTCCGCTAGCGGTGTGTGTGCGTGAATTGGAGACATCAGACGCTGCTAATGTCCGGCCAACATAACGTCCAGATGCAAGAAGTGTTTTATTGATGATCCGTACAAAATCACGGATGAAACTGCACATAGTATGACCGCTATTGCGTATTCCGTGAAAAAATACGTCCATTCTTCGAACGCACATTTTCACGGACAACGTGAAAAATGCGTTAGTCTGACCCTAGCCTAAAAGGTGGAAAAAGTTCTGATTTATCTTTATCTCATTTTTTTTTTACATCACAGAAACCTGACATTTTAAAGGGGGTATGTAGACGTTTGCTACACACTGTACAAGTCATGTACCTTGCACATTTTGTAATGATCACTAAACCATTATGTTTCAAACAGTAACTGGTCAGTCTGTGTCCTTGAAATGAGGCCTTTCTCGAGGTTTGTGAGATTTGCCTCTGGCTTTCAGGGTGAAACAACTGCTGATTAGTTCCTTAAGGTCAAAACAACATGTTGAAATGTGAAGAATGTGTTGCACCTAATCACAAACGATGGAGAGCTAGGCTTTTCACAGGGTTATTCAGAAAGAGGTGAAAACCAGGAGAATGACTGGAGAAGTTAAAATTTTAGGTCAAAATAGCAGATTTGGAAAGTGAGATAAATGGGCGAATTTTTCTGGTTTGGCTATTTTGACCTAGAATTTTCACTTCTCCAGTCATTCTCCTGGTTTTCACCCCTTTCTGAATAACCCTGTGTGATGGGACGCCGTCTCTTCCCGTCTGTCCTGGCTCTCCAGACACCCCCTTACCAGGATCAGCCCGGCCTCTGAGTTGCTCGGAACTCAGTGCCTCGAGCATCCTGATCCACAGCTGCGGACCGGACCCACTTGTTCTGAACGCCTGCCTTGGAGCCTCTTTGCATTTCCAGAATGCCGCGCTGTGCCTTCTGAGAGTGATTATAGCTGTAGCGTAGTTGAGACAGACACCAGGCAGGCTGTATGTTCATCACAGGATACACACTGGCCATTTCACTTGGCCTGCTTTTATTTGGTTCACAATCAGATAACAACAGTTAACATTCCCGCCCCCCAGACATTACGGCACCGTCATTCAGCAGTTCCCAATCAGGTCCTCTCAGAGTGCAAGCTCTTGAGCAGGGGCTTTTCTGGTACTGTTCTATGTGTTTAACTTGCATGTATATTGGTTATCCTGTCTTTCCCATTGTACAGCGCTACGGTACATGGTGGTGCCTTATAATTAACTGTACCTGCAGTCATACAGAGCACAGGTCCTTGTTTGGGGGGGATTCCAGAGGAGCAGCAGTGATCCAGGGGTACCGTTTGATAGCTCGGGTCCCTAGGGTGTCACAGTCCAAAAAGCGCCCAGATCTGGGGGTAGGGGCACGAGTGGCAGCATATAGTAGATATCCCCCTTGGATGCCGCTTGGTCAGGGCTGCTTAAGCTCCTGGGGTCAAGAAAGGCTCAGCAAAGTGGGTTCCCAATGGAGCTCCCTCCTGAAAATCACCACAACGGTAGCTCGCCTGAGGATCAACCCACCTGTTAAAAATCATCCCGCTGGAGCAGTTACTTTTCAGGGCGCAGACGTTTAAAGTTTCTGCAGATGGCTCCATTACAGTCACTGAGGTGCATTGCAGGAATGGGATTGGTTGGCCCTTCTAGCTCCTTGGATGGTGATTGGCTGGGGTTTCAAACCCAGCTCAGACTTTCAATCCCAGGCTAACCCTGGTGTCGGATAACACAGTGATCATAAGGGACAGGTTTAAAGGCATTTTGATTACGTGCTGATAGGGGGGGGGGGCTGGAGTCACAAAACCACCACTTTAAAACACTATGAGACAAATAGCTTAACTGAGGGGAATAGCAGAGGAGCGAGGGGTTAATACAGTCCACAGTCTCTGAGCAAGGGGTTCAGCGACAATACATTTAAAACCACACAATATAAATGAACATAAGGTCTTCTCCAAAGCAACGGTCTATGTCTTTTGGGGTTTTCGCTAGGGATGCACCGATACCACTTTTTTAAGACCGAGTACGAGTACAGATACTTTTGTTCAAGTACTCACCGATACCAATTACTGATACTTTTATTTTATGTCATGTGACGCTTTCCAAGAAGAACAGACCTTCTATAAAGCCCCCAGGTCTCATGGATATTGCCCCAGCTCATGGATATCCTGCCCCCCCCAGCTCATGGATATCCTGCCCCCCAGCTCATGGATAATTGCCCCCCAGCTCATGGATATCCTGCCCCCCTGCTCATGGATATCCTGCCCCCCTGCTCATGGATATCCTGCCCCCCTGCTCATGGATATCCTGCCCCCCTGCTCATGGATGTGCCCCCCAGCTCATGGATAATGCCCCCCTGCTCATGGATAATGCCCCCCTGCTCATGGATAATGCCCCCCTGCTCATGGATAATGCCCCCCTGCTCATGGATGTGCCCCCCAGCTCATGGATAATGCCCCCTGCTCATGGATGTGCCCCCCACTCTCCGCTCATACTTACCTTCCTTCAGCGCCGCCGGAAAGTCTTCGCGCGCGCGCTCTCCTTGGAAGGTCCCCAGCCGCGACCACGTGGACCATGTGATCGCGGCTGGGGTCCTTCCAACGAGCGCACGCGGGGAAACTTTCCCGGCGTCGCTGAAGGAAGGTAAGTATGAGCGGAGAGCAGCTGCAGGGCCTGTCTGAATGCTCTATCTGCATTCAGACAGGCCCTGCAGCTGCTCACTTTGTTTATACTTACCACCTTCCTTCAGCGACGCCGGAAAGTTTCCGCGCGTGCGCTCGTTGGAAGGACCCCAGCCTCGATCACATGGATGCACCGATACCACTTTTTTAAGACCGAGTACGAGTACAGATACTTTTGTTCAAGTACTCACCGATACTTTTATTTTATGTCATGTGACGCTTTCCAAGAAGAACAGACCTTCTATAAAGCCCCCAGGTCTCATGGATATTGCCCCAGCTCATGGATATCCTGCCCCCCCCAGCTCATGGATATCCTGCCCCCCAGCTCATGGATAATTGCCCCCCTGCTCATGGATATCCTGCCCCCCTGCTCATGGATATCCTGCCCCCCTGCTCATGGATGTGCCCCCCAGCTCATGGATAATGCCCCCCTGCTCATGGATATGCCCCCCTGCTCATGGATAATGCCCCCCTGCTCATGGATAATGCCCCCCTGCTCATGGATGTGCCCCCCTGCTCATGGATAATGCCCCCCTGCTCATGGATAATGCCCCCCTGCTCATGGATAATGCCCCCCTGCTCATGGATGTGCCCCCCACTCTCCGCTCATACTTACCTTCCTTCAGCGCCGCCGGGAAAGTCTTCGCGCGCGCGCTCTCCTTGGAAGGTCCCCAGCCGCGACCACGTGGGACCATGTGATCGCGGCTGGGGTCCTTCCAACGAGCGCACGCGGTGAAACTTTCCCGGCGTCGCTGAAGGAAGGTAAGTATGAGCGGAGAGCAGCTGCAGGGCCTGTCTGAATGCTCTATCTGCATTCAGACAGGCCCTGCAGCTGCTCACTTTGTTTATACTTACCACCTTCCTTCAGCGACGCCGGGAAAGTTTCCGCGCGTGCGCTCGTTGGAAGGACCCCAGCCTCGATCACATGGTCACGGCTGGGGACCTTCCAAGGAGCGCGCGTGCCTGAAGACTTTCCCGGCGTCGCTGAAGGAAGGAAGGTAAGTATAAACCAAGTTAGGAGAGGAGCTGCAGGGCCTGTCCGAATGCCGATAGAGCATTCGGACAGCCGCCGCAGCCCCTCGGATACCGGCAAGCCGGCTCAATGCCGGCTTCCGGTATCGGAAAAAATATCGGGGGTACTGCACGAGTACCAAGTACTCCTGCAGTACCCGGTATCGGCACCGATATCGATACTAGTATCGGTATCGGTGCAACCCTAGTTTTCGCCATGGAAATAAAAGTCTTGGGGTTTGATGCGGGGAGCGCTACGTCAGTTCCATGACACCCTGTCAGGGTTATTAAAAGAGAATCGAAAAGTCACCTTAGGTTCGGTGACTTTTCGTTTGCTTCAATTCGGTGCGATTCGGCGATCCTATTTTGGCGACCTTGCGGTGTATTCAGCAAGCACCACAGAGCCGTCGTAGTGCAGGGAAAAGTCGCTGCAAACCTGACGAACACTCACCACAAAACCCAGCGAACCCTCACCGAAACCCCCAAACACATCTGGATTAACCCCGCCGAACACGCCGGAGAAACCCGACTAGCCGATCACAGCACAGAGCAGCTGCCGGAAAAACCCGACACGCAGACGAAGGAGGTGAAAAACCCCCCAAAAAAAACAGTACGCTTGAAGGTTTGAAATCTGAAACACTGTTTGCAAAAAAACTACTGAGCGAAAATTTCTGGAATTTACATTGCAGATCCAATGAATGATAATAAAAAGGGCTGTTACAGAAAAAAGAAAAGACAATTTTAAAAAAAAAAAAGAAAGGAAAAAAATTTTGCCAAAAAAATCCCAAAAAGTGCCTAGATCCTAAAAAAATATATGAATAAAGAGACTTTTTACTGCAGAATATAATATTAAACAGTTTATTAGATATTGAATTAAATCGGGAATATTTTTAACATTGAAGCCTATGGGAATCGCCTGAATAAACCTGTCAAATGAAACCACTGAAGAGCAGGGTATTTCGCCAACTTTTCCCTGCTGTTTTGTGTTCTCTGAATAGACGAAGCATTGCCTCTCTATGTGGATTTCACTGCCCTCGGCACCGAACAGGCACAGTATGTGCCGGTGTTCAGTCGAAAAATGCCCGTTTGTCGAGAAATGCCTGGCCCCAGCTTGATTGGCAGGTTGTGTGACGTAGGTCCACCAGGCGCATGCGCAGTGGGGGCCAGGCATTTCTCGACAAACGTGCAAAAAAAAAACCTTTGTCGAAAAATGCCTGGCCCCCACTGCGCATGCGCCTGGTGCACCTACGTCACAGCACCTGTCAATCAAGCGGACGTAGGTGCACTCGGGCACGAGCGTCGAATAAAGCAAGCCAGCGTCTCCGCCCCCAGCAGAGCACCCACCCCCGGACAGCCTCTCCCCCTCCCCGGGCGCACAGTAATGCAAGGGAACCAGCCAGCCGTCCCAGCCTCACCTCCTCCCCCGGCCAGCCTCTCCTCCTCCCCGGGCGCTCAGTAATGCAAGGGGACCGTCTCCACCCCCAGCAGATCGCCACCCACCCCCCGGCCAGCCTCTCCCCCTCCACGGCCGCTCAGTAAGGGAACCAGCCAGCCGTCCCAGCCTCTCCTCCTCCCCGCGGCCACTGGCCCCCCCCCCCGGGCACTCACTTATGGAAGGGAACCAGCCAGCCGTCCCAGCCTCTCCTCCTCCCCGCGGCCACTCGCCCCCCCCCCCGAGCACTCACACACAGGGTGGGAGGGAGGGATTGTATCAGCCGCCCTGTCCCAGCACTTCTCCCCGCACTGAGAGTCACAGACTCCGGGTGGGGGTTGCTGCCTTCTCCCCTGGGGGAACCATGGATCGCAGGAGACCCGGGGGTCCTTTGGAGCCCTGTATCTCGGTCCCTGAGCATGGCAGGAGGCTGGGTGAGGTGTCATTGGAAAGTGCAGAGTCTGTTCTTTCTAATGATACCCACCATGTCTGTGTAATGTGTAAAGTTAATCACCAATAATTCATTAAATAAAAATTACTCTTTTTTTTTAAACACTGACTTTTATTTCATTTTCGCTTGGTTTTATATTGGTGATTAACTTTACACATTACACAGACATGGTGGGTATCATTAGAAAGAACAGACTCTGCACTTTCCAATGACACCTCACCCAGCCTCCTGCCATGCTCAGGGACCGAGATACAGGGCTCCAAAGGACCCCCGGGTCTCCTGCAATCCATGGTTCCCCCAGGGGAGAAGGCAGCAACCCCCACCCGGAGTGTGTGACTCTCAGTGCGGGGAGAAGTGCTGGGACAGGGCGGCTGATACAATCCCTCCCTCCCACCCTGTGTGTGAGTGCTCGGGGGGGGGGCGAGTGGCCGCGGGGAGGAGGAGAGGCTGGGACGGCTGGCTGGTTCCCTTCCATAAGTGAGTGCCCGGGGGGGGGGCCAGTGGCCGCGGGGAGGAGGAGAGGCTGGGACGGCTGGCTGGTTCCCTTACTGAGCGGCCGTGGAGGGGGAGAGGCTGGCCGGGGGTGGGTGGCGATCTGCTGGGGGTGGAGACGGTCCCCTTGCATTACTGAGCGCCCGGGGAGGAGGAGAGGCTGGCCGGGGGAGGAGGTGAGGCTGGGACGGCTGGCTGGTTCCCTTGCATTACTGTGCGCCCGGGGAGGGGGAGAGGCTGTCCGGGGGGTGGGTGCTCTGCTGGGGGCGGAGACGCTGGCTTGCTTTATTCGACGCTCGTGCCCGAGTGCACCTACGTCCGCTTGATTGACAGGTGCTGTGACGTAGGTGCACCAGGCGCATGCGCAGTGGGGGCCAGGCATTTTTCGACAAAGGTTTTTTTTTTGCACGTTTGTCGAGAAATGCCTGGCCCCCACTGCGCATGCGCCTGGTGGACCTACGACACACAACCTGCCAATCAAGCTGGGGCCAGGCATTTCTCGACACACGGGCATTTTTCGACTGAACACCGGCAATTCGCCAAGATTTGGCAAACTGCCTGCTCTCTGAATAGCCGAATGGCCAGGAAAGGTAACTGTACGCTGAATTTCAGTGTTCGGTTATTTTTCAGACACAATTCGGATCTCTTTGAATAACCCGGTGTAGGTTTTAAAAATGAACGTGTTTTGGAGCATAATGGAAAATAGTGATTTGGTGAACAAAAACAAAAAAGCAAAAATCTTTGTGCAAAAAAAAAAAAAAAAACACAAAACATATACATCAGCTGCATCTCATTACAATAATAAAAATTATTTACAAACTAAATCAATCTGACATCTTTAATTGTCTTGATATACTGGATTCACCACCTTATTCCTGAACAAACAATGTTCAGAATTCTGTTTCGATAACAATTCAAATGTAATAACACTTGAAGGATTTTTATAATGTATGCTTCCAAGGTTTTGAAGAATCTAACCTTAGCTTTGACACACGTCGGAGTACAACAAGTTTCCCGGTGTCTTCATCTGCCAGTATATGTAGAGCGCAATAAGAAGTGCTTCAGGAATGCATCCCTTCTGCTCCGCGGGAGGTTTCTGTCCTCCCTGAGCACGCATTAGGACAGGTGTACCGCCACAGTCAAACTCTCCACCTGCCCCATCCTTTGCCCTTATTCCCATCAGGTGCAACCGTACAAGCGGACAGATAACTTGGTGGGCTTTTGCAAGACATATAGATTGTATGATATGCACCAGATCCCAGAGTTTATGGTACTGCTTTCCGTATATGATACTAATATTTACATCATACACAGTAAATTAAAAAAATGAAATTATTAGTTTAAAGGGACACTCTAGACACCATGACTATTCAATGCACACTGAAAGATCACAGTGGCCTGAGCATTCTCCCTCCGAGAGGTCTCACAGAGCTGATTTAGCCATCCAAGGGCTCCATCACCTCCTCAACGCTAGCGCTAGCACTCACATATGTAAGCGTTAGCGCTAGGTTAAAAGAGGCAATAGCGGGACGCCAAGATCAGATCCTGATTGCTAACGGGCTAAAAAATCCATTAGAGCATCTGTAGTTGCGCTTTCCAGTGCGAGCTTACTGTACTTTGCGGTCCCTATAGTTAACATGGGGAGCGCAAAGAGTAGTTAGCGTCAGGATCACAAAGTCCTAATGCTAATTACGCACCACTGCGGCTACTGAAAAGATAACCACAGCTCCAAGCCGTGCGGATACCGCTTCTGCGGAATAGTACCAAAAGGAGCTCAATGCTGGATTAAGGCAGACAGATGTGGTTACATTTTAATCTAACGGTTTACCCTCTTCCTCCAGTTTTACCCCTACAGTATACCTTTAAGGAATTAAGTGACATGCAGAATAAATAAAAGGATGTTCTATAATGCTGTGGCACCAAATGACAAGACCCTCAATGTCCCAAATGTGCCTAAACAAGCCCACGAGGTAAAAAGAAGAGAAATTGGGTGTGTGAACTTTACCCGTTAGAAGAGCTGTTCCGTCATAATTCCATCGGCCAGTAATCACTGCTCCAGAATGAGCTTCCACACTTTTTTCCACTCTCCCAAACTTAGAAATCAAATGGAATTTTCCTAGATAAAAAATTTAAAATAATTACACAAGGTCAGAAACCATGGATTATCACTGGACCACTATTAAAATGATCTCTATTATAATGTATTTGAATTGCATAATTATGTTCTTGTAAATTGAAGACTAAGCTAAGGAACGATATAAACCCTTATTCTGGCCGAGCTGGTAATAAAACATATATTCATTTTCTAAAATTTATATTATTTTGTTAGGAAGCAAGTAATTATATAAAATAAATGAATAAGAAATGAGAGCCAACGTTTATCAGAGTATACCACGACATAAAGAACGCAGGGCACTAAAAGGTTTAGCTGGAAAGCTTTTTAAATTATACTTTTATCAAGTATGTCAAAATATCCCTGACATCTGGTATTTCACTGTACAGTCAGTAGCTTTGTCACTTAAAGATCAAAAATATAAGAACATTATGATCAGTTTTACAGCTCCTGCAAGATTCCATTGTGTGTGACTTGTATCATGTCGAAGATCTTACTTTTAGAGGGTAACTGGTCCTGTATTTATCCAGTACTGAAGTAAGACCAGGCACTTAGGTCACAAAGTGGCAATTTTATTGGAAGGTATCCAGACATTTTGGCTGAAATATTAGCCTATCTCAAGGTTTGGCTTGACAAAGGCTGACGCATTAGCTGAAAAGTTGCCTGGATAACCACCAATAAATTTGGCACTTTGTGACTGGAGTGCCTGGTCGCCCTTCTGTCCTGGATTTTGCTGTCCTGGGCCTCGCCCTCAATGGAGTACATGATCACCAGTCTATTAAAGGAACACTCTACACATCCTGACCAGTTTATATTTTTAAAATGGTCAGGATGTGAGGAGTCCCCCTGTTTTTGCTAAAAAGCTGGGTGAAGTGAAGGAGTTTCCTCCACCCCACCCAGCATCAGTAGCATACAGGAAATTTTAATTTCCCGGCTGACGATTACTACTCGGTTACTAGTAACGTTGGCATGCCGTCACTACCTCTGGGACCAATCACGTTAGCGATCGGAGCTGCACACGCGCACAGTTCTGATCCATCGTTCTTCACAGGCGCTATGGCATTTGCGTATGTAAAGTTTGCAAGTCCCGTTGCGGTACGCAATTAGTGTTTCCATGCTACGCAAACAGCGCAGGAAGCGCAAATTGCACAGAAAGGCCTCAGAGATTTCTGGGGTTAGAAGTCCCTGAGTCAAACGGCAAAAGCTACGCAGGACAAGAGGCAAGCAAAATAGAGCAAAAAAAAAAAATAATAATTGGAACAGAGACTGTCAACAGCATCTGCTTATTTAATTAAAGGCAAAAACAGGACACGCTTTTTCAGTGCAAACCGTCTTTCTTTTTATTGGTACTGCATTTATAGCTGGTTAGAAGGTGATAATTAAATCATGTGTGTAAAACTCACCATCAGAACTGGTCAGGACAAATATTTCAGATTGTGCTTGCTTCTTGCTACCGGTGTTCTTGGGAAACCAGTGAAGGTTAATTGGGTAGGTGTCATCAGGGAGTTTAACGACCAAGGTTGTCTCTCCATTTAATAAATTCCATTTCAGAATCTGGTGGTCATCACTGCAGGAATACAGTTCGTCAGCCGAGGTCCAACCAACACAGCTAACCAGCTGTTTATGTACAGTGGAATTAAGGAACAGAACACATGAATAGAGAGAAAGAGAGAGAGAGGGGAAAAAAAAGTGCAAAACAAAAACAGAATGGATAAAAAATGTGAATCTTCTCTCAAACGTTAGTTTTGTTTCTCGCTGTAAGAAACACTCATTCACATGAAGGAACAGGGCTGGACTGGGACAAAAAAGCGGCCCTGGACTTCAACAAGACCGGCTCACTCCAACATGCAAACACGCAGGGTCGGATTAAGATCTCTATGGGCGGAGCTAAAGATTTACAGGGTTATTCAAAGAGAGGTGAAAAGTAGGAGAATGACTGGAGAATGGAAAATTCTAGGTTATATTGGCCAAACCAGAAAAATTCTCCCATTCATCTCACTTTCCAAATCGGCTATTTTGACCTAGAATTTTCCATTCTCCAGTCATTCTCCTGCTTTTCACCTCTCGTTGAATAACCCTGTATATTTTTAGCTCCGCCCATAGAGATCTTAATCCGATCCTGCGAGTTTGCATATCCGCTCTCTGAATAACCCTGTTAGTTTGGATTTTTTGGCATTTAATGAAATGAAAACATATTTTATGTCATTCTAAATTGCATGTAATTTCTGTGCTTTATCTTTCACCGCATTTCAGCAGTCTTCAGTGATTCCATTTCGCCAAAAATACAGCAAAGTCACTAGTGAATGTTCACTGTGTTTTGCTGAAAATGGAGTCGCTGAAACAGTTAGACACGTCGGCGAAAACCACCAAATTGCGTCAATAACCGCTGAATCGCGCAGAATTGGCATCGGAAAATTCCTCTGAACTGAAAAAAGTCTATCCTCTTAATAGGATCTTCAATCAATAAAAATGTCTAAATAATAAAAAAAAAAGGCCATAAAAAAATAATGAAAAATTAAAAAGGTCTTTTAAAATCCAAAAGTGTCTAATAAAATGCAAAAAATTCAAAAGGAGCTTTAAAAATTTTTTACAAAATAAAAAAAGGGTTTTCGCAAAATATAAAATGAATGGTGCTGAAAAGAAACAAAAAGAAAAAAGAAAATCACCCCCAGGCTCGGCCGGCGTCCAGGTGATCACCAGGCTCTCCCTGTATCTCCCAGTAGTCCCGATGGCCAGTACATGCCTGTGAAGGAATAGGTTTGTTTTTCCTTTTCATATGTTTCTTTTTAATATCATATTTACTATGATAAAGGACCATTTGTAGTACGGCAAATAAAAATGAAATGGACATTATAGTTACTTTCAGTGTTACTTTGCAAAACTTACCTTTGTTCAAAGGGAGACACAATTTTTAAATCTACAGTACTGTGCAAAGGTTTTAGGCAGGTGTGAAAAAATGTTGTAAACAAAGAATGCTTTCACAAATGGAAGTGTTACACATTTATGTTCATAAATTAACAAAATGCAGTTAATGAACAAAAGAGAAATCTAAATCAATATTTTGTGTGACCACCCTTTGCCTTCAAAACAGCAGCAATTCTTCTAGGTACACTTGCATACAGTTTTTGAAGGAATTTGGCTGGTAGGTTGTTCCAAACATCTTGGAGAACTAACCACAGATCTTCTGTGGATGTAGGCTTTCTCACATCCTTCTGTCTCTTCATGTATTCCCAGACACACTCGATGATGTTGAGATCAGGGCTCTGTGGGGGCCATGCCATCACTTCCAGTACTTCTTGTTCTTCTTTACGCTGAAGATAGTTCTTAATGACTTTGGCTGTATGTTTGGGGTCGTTGTCCTGCTGCAGAATAAATTTGGGGCCAATCATACGCCCCCCTGATGGTATTGCATGATGGATAAGTATCTGCCTGTATTTTTCAGCATCGAGAACACCATTTATCCTGACCAAATCTCCAACTCCATTTGCAGAAATGCAGCCCCAAACGTTCAAGGAACCTCCACCATGCTTCACTGTTGCCTGCAGACACTCATTATTGTACTGCTCTCCAGCCCTTCGACGAACAAACTGCCTTCTGCTACAGCCAAATATTTTAAATTTTGACTCATCAGTCCGAGCACCTGCTGCCATTGTTCTGCACCCCAGTTCCTATGTTTCGTGCATACTTTAGTCGCTTGGCCTTGTTCCCACCTCGGAGGTATGGCTTTTTGGCTGCAACTCTTCCATGAAGACCTGTCACGCCGTCCTGCGGCACGCCGCCAGCCGGGACTATCACCTCGGATTCATTTATTTTTTTGCCGACTGATGAAGCGATTTGATCTCGAAACGCGTATTGGCGTTTGTTTTAATGAATTGTTTTAATTGTTTTAAGAAATAAACAAATTTTAACTTTCATCGAGGATCCTGCAACCTCATTTTTCCTTGGAGGAATATCGTCAAACGGAGGTGAAAAAGGGGAGTCCGATATCTCCTTAAAATATCGGTGGTGCAGCATATCCAGTGTCAGATTTATGACACCTCCAAATGTGAGTTGAACTATTGCACACTCTTTTGGGGGGCTCAAATGAATTACACAGATCACACTATGTTTGCCAATGTTTCCCTTTTTTCGAGGGTTGATGACTGCGTATAAAAAGTGATTCTGTTACTAAATGAGAAGATCTCCAACTTGAGAACATTTGTCACCAAAGAAGGAAGCGCGGACTGTCACCACAATTTTTTTCTACTATACACCTGACTATAATCCTACAAAATCCCTGAAGGCAAAAGCTAGTAACACCAAATATTGATTTGATTTAGAATTTTCATTTGTTCGTTCACTTTGCATGTTGCAAATTGACAAAAATAAACTATCATTATTTATATTTCTGAAAGCATTCTTTGTTTACAGCATTTTTTCACACCTGCCTAAAACTTTTGCACAGTAATGTATATTCTAGTGATTTTTAACACATCCAATCTGCTGAAGGAAACATTTTAGCAAATTAAATTATTTACTTTATGACTACAGAGAGTTAACTATCTTGTGTAGCGGTCACAGACCCATAGGCCTCTACTCTTTATTCCTCCTCTTCCTGGTTCACAGCAGGGGTGGACAGGTCTGCGGCTTTGTTACTGTTGAAAGGAGGGGTGGGAGGGATTAAGATCATTTTACAGAAGGATGGAGGGAGAGATGATAACACACCAAAAAAAACTACAACTGCAGTTATTCAACTAAAAAAGAAAACATTTATACACTCACCTTTTTTTAAAGATACACTGTTTATAGAGAATAATGATGAAGTTCAATAGTAGACATAATGGGCAGTATTACAAAGTTGGTGCTAACTTAACTAGAGCTGTTGTAAACGTAACAGCTCCATATGCTATAATGGCTCTGGTAAGTTTACAACAGCTCTGGTTAAGTTAGCACCAGTTTTGTAATATAGCCCAATATATTTAGAATAAAACACTACAAAACTATCCCTTTAAGTTATTTTGGACTTAAATCCCTCTTATGGAAGTAGTGACCATGCAGGAAATTAAAAGCAAGAGTGGGTTCACAAAACCTGATACTATGTACAAACACTGATCTGTGGTTTCCCGATTTTACATTGTGAATAGTCTTCAATTTGAAAAATGGCTTTCCAACCCAAGAGTGTCTGTTGGGAAATATACAGGACCCTATCCTTAAGTGAACTTAGATATTTGAATGTATGCTTTATGAAATCTTGGCTTTACTATATGTAAGCTCTATCTGCAATGATAAAAAGTAAAATAAAGGGAAACCAAAATAAGCATTATGGCTTCTGCTGATGGAATATAACTTGTGTTATATACACTTTTCTTTGCTGTGTGCAGGCAGGTTTTGGACACAAGTGTTTAGGATTGCATTGTCAATGCCTTTCATTATCCGGGTATAGGTAACACTAGGAAACAGACAATAAAGCTACTGATAAGTGTTTTAAATGTATGTTTTTGCATTGTATTTTTATTTTATTTGCCCATGGAGGGGGGCGGCACAATGTGGCCACAGTTGCTTTCAGTTGGCTTTCTTTAAAAAGTTAATTTTGATTGAAGACATGCTAACAAGGTCCTGACCTTGGCTTTCCCCAGGGGCCAGGTCCTTCACTGCTGTACCAGATGTGTCTCTGTGTAGAACAGGTTACACGCCTCGCAATAAGATCAGTTTTTGTTTTGTGGGGTTACCAGACGTCTGTGTTTTCGAGAGACAGCCAATGGAATCTAACCTATATATGTAGGGATTATATCTACTGAAAATGTTCCATGAATCTTCTTGAAGCGTTCACTGAATATATACAAAATTTCTAGACCGATCTTAAAAAGCCCTCAATCAATGAATATCATTCTTTGCTTTAAGAGAGGACTTGAGCAACAATGAAATACATTTACATAACCAGAGAAATACATTTTCTCCAGGAGTTCCTGAATTTTGTCAGAGGTATGATAGGCTCGGTAAGCTGAAAAGACAGCTTTTCACAGAGATGAAGCAACGTCATAATTAAGATTATAAACCTTCTTTTAAAAGGGACACTCTACCCCCCCCTCCCCAGAACGATGGATCGGAACTGCGCGTGTATGCACAGAACGATGGATCAGAGCTGCGTGAGTTTGAACAGAACGATGGATCAGAGCTGCGCGCGTATGCACAGAACGATGGATCAGAGCTGCGTGAGTTTGAACAGAACGATGGATCAGAGCTGCGCGCGTATGCACAGAACGATGGATCAGAGCTGCGCGCGTATGCACAGAACGATGGATCAGAGCTGCGCGCGTATGCACAGAACGATGGATCAGAGCTGCGCGCGTATGCACAGAACGATGGATCAGAGCTGCGCGCGTATGCACAGAACGATGGATCAGAGCTGCGCGCGTATGCACAGAACGATGGATTAGAGCTGCGCGCGTATGCACAGAACGATGGATTAGAGCTGCGCGCGTATGCACAGAACGATGGATTAGAGCTGCGCGCGTATGCACAGAACGATGGATCAGAGCTGCGCGTGTTTGGGTGGATGAAACTCCTCCACTTCACCCAGTGTTTCGTGTGTGTGTGTGTGTGTGTGTGTGTGTGTGTGTGTGTGGTGTGTGTGTTACTGCACACTGACCGACCACTTTAAAAATATAAAGTGGTTAGGATATGCAGGGTGTCCCATTAGGTAAAACACAGAATCCTTTCCATGAGGATGAAAAAATATATATTTTTAACTGACTGCATCTTTTGATTTCCACTTTGTTGTAAGAGTGTTAATGTCCCCTTCTCAAGGACCGCATCAGGATTTCAAGGATAACACTTGGTAAATTTCTCAGAGACACATGAAGATGGTTTTATAAATAGTAACACTTTAACATCCTTGCAGCCCTAAAGTACCAATACTTGATACGACTAACACCAAGGCATTAAACAGAAACTATAGCTGAATTTTGTGTCGAGGCAGATAACACGGTCGGTTGCACTTACCACAGATACTGGACATTTTAAATGTCACTAGTAAATGGAATATTTACATATGATAAGTACACAGCGGAGCTTGGCAATTGTTGCAGCATCCAGTTGGACAAAAACTGCAACTCAAGAATTTTTAAAATTGCCTAGAACTTAGCTAATAACTGCGACACTTGGCATTGAAAAGTATCCTCTCTGTCTTATACAGCACCATACAAATTCATAGTTTCACAACTAACATTGTGTTTTTACAGAGAAAAGGATATGTTTTGCTTCTTTTGGTAGTGATAACTTCAGCCGCATCTTTACGTCTAATCCGATCAAAACATAAAAAAAAGACAAGCAAAACACCTATAAAAAGGAAGAAAAAGAAAATGAGCATTAAACAAATTTCGCATAATGCTGAAAGTTAATGTCAATCTTGTATAAAGAAATACATCTATGAGCATCATGCATCCACGAGACATCAGTAGTCTTGTAGAGGAGACCGACGAAAGAGTTAAAAGTGTCTTGGGGGCCTGTGAAACCCTAGACATTTATATAAATGAATGATCAGTTAAATTTAATGACCCCACTCCTGAGTACCACTGGTTCAGCTCCCATCGTCTTCACAATCTTCAGCATGTCTGTTGGAGTATGTATATGTTGTAGAAAAAAAGCTGCCTGTTGCAAGTAATAAAGAAAGAAAAAAAAGGATTTCTGGCTTCATGACATTGGTGTTAAGTGATTTTACTTCAACTAAGTCACTTAATACACACATACAAAAACAACAACAATTTGATAATATTTTGTTCACCGCTGATCCCTCAATACAGAGAATGGCACAACTCACTTCCTCCACTCGCAGGGCCGGATTTGCATCTCAGGAGCCTGTAGGGACAGAAATGTGGAGTGCCACCTCCCCCAAAAAAAAAAAAAAAAAAAGAGACATGCCAAAATTACTTTACATTTTCAATTTGGTGCAAACTAAAAAAAATTAACAATAGTCCAAGGGGATGGAGTGCAGCGAAAACAATGTTCCTTTCTTTAAGTCCCAGGAGTAGATTTCCCAGATCCTGAGAGAGCTTTCTTCCTAGGGTAACCTCAAAAAAGGAAAAACATCATCGTGCGATCTGATGTATACCACATGGATAAACCAAAGAAGCGTCAGCACACTCACGTGAAATAGAGCCTTCCTGGCTCTGGATGATGCGCCTCTGGGTTATTAACGGCTACCCACTTGCCCTTTCCGGTACAGGTAGTCTTGATACTTCAAGTCTTTACACCCTTAAATATGGATATAGACTGTAATACTATGGAAAACAGAAAAGTGGAATAGAAATATACTCACACTTTCTTGGACCTAACCTAGGTCCTTAGGAATCAGGCTCAGAAGTTGTTGTAGGGTACAACTTCAAATAAAACCCCATGCGGTGGAGTAAAAATCTAAAATTTTATAAAACACAGCATAAAATACAACTAAATATAAAATAAGGGAATGACCAGAATGCATTTCGCCCGTTGAGATATCCTCAGTGGCTTCCTCAGCTGGTTTTACAGATCAAATGACCATTACTCCCTTTAAATACCCTAATCTCTCAATGGTTACCCAATTAGGAGTCTTTTTTTTGGCGAGTATATTTCTATTCCACTTTTCTGTGTTCCATAGTATTACAGTCTATGCTATGCCCTATCTGTATCCATATTTAAGGGTGTAAAGACTTGAAGTATCAAGACTACCTGTACCGAAAAGGGCAAGTGGGTAGCCGTTAACAACTCAGAGGTGCATCATCCAGAGCCAGGAAGGCTCTATTTCACGTGAGTGTGCTGACTCTTCTTTGGTTTATCCATGTGGTATACATCAGATCGCACGATGATGTTTTTCCTTTTTTGAGGTTACCCTAGGAAGAAAGCTCTCTCAGGATCTGGGAAATCTACTCCTGGGACTTAAAGAAAGGAACATTGTTTTCGCTGCACTCCATCCCTTTGGACTATTGGTATATATTTTGGTGGTTCTGGACAGGAACCACGTGCGAGTGCCTGTAGCGATCCTTCCTTAATATCTTATCAGCGCTGCCATATGGTGTTTGTAAAAAAAAATTAACATTTAAAAAAAACCTGAAAAACTGTTTGTCTCTGCTCTCAAATCAAAAGAAGGAGCAGAATCTGTTGCTTTAGTTGAGTTAGTGCAGCGGCATTGTTTGTTTTATATGTAAAAGCATGTATTGCCTCTGCCGTAGAACAGAGAATGAGAAAAATTTTGCATTTACTTTCAGTTTTTATTTTTACACATTACATGGTCATGTTAGGTATCATTGTAAAGACCTGACTGACCTTTCCAATGACACATCACTTAACCTTGTGCGGAGTACAATTCAGAGATGCAGGTTCCAATGTCCCCCTATCTCTCCTCATTGTAATTCCATGGTCTAGGTTGTTGATGAAACAATGCATTGCATTTTCAGCTCCACACTTGCTGGCAGTGTGGGAAATGAGAAGGTGAGTTAGCGCAGCATCACTGTTCACTTTATAATTGTAAACTGAATAATAGTGCTGCATTAGAAAGAAAAAAGAGAAACATAATATTTTATTTGTTAATTTAGATTTACAGAAATCTAACCTGGTGGTTATAGTTGGTATCACTTGCAAGGTCATAATCTGGACTTTCCAATGATACTTCATATGTCCCTCTAGCCCATTGTTTCTCAAACCTCTCCTCGGGACCCCCAACCAGGTCAGGTTTGCCAGATATCTGAAGCACAGCACAGGAGATATGATTTGCTGCTCAGTGATTGCAGGATTCAGTCTGCATTTCCCCAAGGTGATCTGCAAAATCTGGCCTGGTTGGGGGTCCCGAGAACAGGTTTGGGAAACACTGCTCTAGCCTTTAGTGCTCCAGAGATACAGTGGTCTAAATCAGTGTTTCTCAAGTGGTGGGTCACGACCCAAAAGTGGGTCACGACCAGGGGCGGACTGGGTCGTGGGGCAAGTGCCCCCAGGCCTCTCCAATGCCTGGAACCAGCTGATGCATCTTACCTGCGGCAGTGCGTTCCAGGCGGCGCGGCTACCTATGAATGTTCCCAGGCGCCACCTGCGACTCACTGTATCAGGTAAGATACTCTGTAATGGCAAGGTGGGAAGGGGAAAGAATCTGTAATGGGAAGGTGTGGGGTGGGACTCAGTGACTGGTGGCACGCTCTGTACTCCCAACAGCAGGAGCCATTGTGCACAACGCACATCTCAGTGAAGCAAAGTATAATTATATAGGCCAGCCTCTCATTGAGGCGTTTTTTGACTGGCTTGGACCAATGGTGCTTTCCCATTGGTCCAAGCTATTCCATTGCTCTTCAGTGTCTCTGAGGCACTGAAGAGTGTAGGTTCAGGAAGTAGGCACCGCCAGACGCGCTGCAGACTTCTCAATCTCTTGGCCAACTTGAGTTTATGTAATTAGTGTAGCGTTCAGCTACACAAATTGCGTAGGCTGAGTGAGGACATGCTTCTGCGAAAAAATAATGTGCGCAGTGGCAGAGACGGACGGCGGGGGAGTGCGGAGCAGATGAGTTTAAGTTTTTATAATATTTTATTATTCAGTAGTGATTTACATTAGAGTTGCTTTGTCTACCATCACACCAGACTTTGAGACACTTACTAAGAGCAAGAAGCATTCCCAGTTTTCCCTTAAGTTCTAATTAATTTCATATGTTTCAATTACAGTTGATTTTATTGGGTTTTTGCCTCAACAGCGCTTTCGTTTTCACTAGTGCTATGATTACTGCGCTATCCATTTTGGAAAGAATCTCTGTTTACAAAATTGTTTAAAAAGTGCATACATTGTAGAATATTGCACACGTTGTTTTGTGGAATAAATTAAAATGTTTCAGAAATTCAATTATTTTTCGGTCGCGACTTAATGACCAATGACAACTGTGGCTCCTGAGGGTCCACTGGTTGAGAACCACTGGTCTAAACGATTGGGGAAAAAAACTCTTTTTTGTTTCATAGAGCAAGGTGCCCCCTTGTGGCAGGCGCCTGTAGGCACATGCCTACTCTAGTTATAAATCCGTCCCTGTCCACTCGCCACTAACAGGGGGACACTGAGAACCAATAGTTCCTAGTGTCCTGCATCCAGGCCCGGCTCGATGGAGTACACATGATCCCGTATGACCTAGAACACACGAGTACTATGAACTCCAGGAGAGAATACCAGCGGTGGCAATATCTGTAAACAGTCCCAAAGATTACAAGCGGAGTCGTTAACTACTATGGAAACAGATTCCTTATTTTTTTTCCTCCTATGCTTTCACTCAAGATTGATTAGTACACTCTCCCTGTCTAACTCTCATAGTTAGTTTGGTCCAGCCTCATTTCCTGCTTCTGCAGCTGCTAATCCCCCAGTCTAACCATAGAGGCAGTCAGCAAGCATCTGTCTGTACCGGGTGATTGCATCCTGTTTTACCATCATAACAAGGTACACCTGAGAAGCCCTCTCTTCCTACAAGACACCTTTTATTTGCTGTTACTTTCACAATAAAGTGAAGAAAATACAAAGGACTTTGTGTGCTTTCAAAAGGGGATGGGTTAAGGCTGGCCGTCCACTGGCACCGTAGTCGGGTGACCAACTTGGCACCCGACTACAGACCATGCCATTGGCCGATCAGGATCGTCCACTGGAAGCGTCTGGACGACCCAGATCGACAGATGGACAGGCCAGCCAATCAAAAAAACCGAAAAACCCCATTGCGGCGCTGCTGCGGGGAGAAAAAAAATAAACTGTCTCTGGTGCTGAAACTCGAGTTTCAGCACCAAGGACGCGCCCCCCCAAAAAAAACTCACCAGGCTGCAGGGGGAGGTTAACCCCCCCCCCCCATCCCTAGTGCTGAATTGGCTTCAGCACCAGGGACAGCAACGCTGAATGCAGCCAGCTCGCAAAAAAAAAAAAAAAAAAGACTCGTCATTTTAAAAATAAAAAGATCAGAACCTAAAATTTTGCCTAAAAAAATTCAATAAATAGAAAGCCTTTTTGGTGCAGATTAAAAAAATAAACGGTTAAATAAAAAATATATATATTTTTTTCCATTGAATCCTATGGGATTCTCGCACAGCGATTTTCCTATACAATGTAGCTTTTCAAGTTTCCCATGCACACGTCAGTTATATTATACAATGCATCTTTTACACGTTACCCTGCCGCGGCACCGAGGTTTAACTATACAATGCATCTTTTTCATGTAAACTTGTACCAGATGATACAAGCAGGTAGCAAGGCAGATTACTTCGCCCCACAGTAAAACAGAACCAGCTCCTATGACAGAGCTTTCTGGCTGATTCAGGAACTACAAGCATGACAAACATGACTTGCACCATCTGAGACAGTCGTCCATCGCTGACAAGGTAACAAACCACACGCACTAGCTAAAGGCCAGTACACACTCCCGGCATGACAGAACTCAGACCCTCACCAGACACCATGCAAGAGAATATCAGGACAAACACCACACAAGAAAGCAATAACTTGGACACTGACACCGCTACACAACTGCAACCGATGCAAGAAGGAGCAAGGCCTAAGCAGACAATCAAGCAAACAGAATAGGCAGTAAAACCTATGAAGCTAACATTGACACGCATCGCGCCAAATTAGAAAGGGCCTGGGAAAACACGGAACGTAAAATGTGTAATGTCAATAATGTTAGCAGTCAAGAAGGACAGATCATGCAAGCCGTCAGATAAGGATTGCCACAGGCGTTGCGTAACACGGTCACAAGCGTATTTCAACTACCTGACCAGAGCTAACACAGCCGGCAAGAATACAACCTGCAAAAGGAAATCGATATGGTACGCGACGGTATAATGCGCACCGCCATCACAGAAGCACAAAATGAAAGACAGTAGCTCCTCCTGGAGACTATGTCACAGCGCTCCAGCATGTCCAGACAATCTGCAAGATCCAGCAAATCAGGGCAATGCGTCTAGAGCAACTGACATCACTATCAGGGCACGAGCCACCACAGAGGGCGCACGTGCTAGGGCTGAATATGGGCAGAAAGAGGCGGCCATAAGGACTAAAAGAGCACTATAGAAGAGGAGGAGCAGATAACCAAGGCCGCCACCACGGCTCAGTATACCTAGATTTCAAAAACCAAAGATGTTACAGGTGTAAAATTTGGTATTTACAATCTTCTTAAAAAATTTAAAAAAACGTGTTTTACCATTTTCCAGAAATCCCAAGTGGGGAGGTGAAAAAGGGGGGTGAATACTTTTAAACAGGATACCTATTTCTCAAAAACAGAAGATGTTACAGAAAATTGGTATTTAGATTCGTCTTGGAAAAGAAAAAAAAAACACGTATTTTACCATTTTCCCAAAATCCAGTGGGGAGGGGCAAAAAAGGGTGTGTGATACTTTTAGCATTATACCTATATTTCAAAAACCAAAGAGGTTACAGGTGTGAAATTTGGTATTTTCAATCTTCGTGAAAAAAAACCAAACATGTGTTTTACCATTTTCCGAAAATTTAGTTAACCTCCTTGACAGTCCAATTCTGACATATTTTATATCAGAATTGGTGCATTAATCTAGCCCCCTGGCGGTTTTCTCGAGTGTGGCTCAGGGTTAAATTTCTATGCTGAAAGCGGTAACCCAGAGCCACACAGGGGCTGGATACATACCTTTCCCTGCGCTCCCTCGCTGTCCCCCACAGTCACCTCCGGCCGTTCACGACGTCCTGCTTCCTGGTTCCCTTCTCGCGAGAAGGGAACCAGGAAGCAGGACGCCGCGATTGAACGTAGGAGAATGCGATTGCGGGAGGTCAGCGAGGGAGTTTAGGTACAGGTATGTATCCACCCAGAGTGTGGCTCTGGGTTACCGCTTTCCGCATAGAAATTTAACCCCGAGCCACAATCGGGAAAACCGGCAGGGAGATAAAGGGGTGGGGGAGAAAAAGGGGTGTGAATACTTTTATCAGTATACCTATATTTTAAAAACCAAAGAAGTTACAGGTGTGAAAATTGTGATTTACAATCTTCTTGAAAAATATACAAACATGTGTTCTGCCATTTTCCAAAGATCCAAGTGGGGCATGAAAAAAGGGGTGAATACTTTTAAACAGGATACTTATATCTCAAAAACAGAAGATGTTACAGACGTGAAAATTTTTATTTTGATTCATTTTTCAAAAATCCAGTGGGGGAGTGAAAAAGGGGATGAATACTTTTATCAGTATACCTATATTTCAAAAACCAAAGATGCTAGACGCGTAAAAATTGGTATATACACTCTTTTTGAAACATTAAAAAAAAACATGTTTTACCATATTCCAAAAATCCAAGTAGGGGGTGAAAAAGGGTGAATATTTTAAGCAGGATACCTATATGTCAAAAATAGAAGATGTTACAGACGCGAAAATTGGTATTTAGAATCTTCTTGGAAAATAAAATAAACACGTATTTTGCCATTTTCAGAAAATCCAGTTGATACACTGGATGAGCAGATCAGAGGGATGCTGTTACTTCACACAAAATGGAGTCTCTGTGCAGCTCCTCTCACAGCCAGGCCTCACACACACCCTCACTGCTCCAGCATGTCTGCTTCCCTCTCACAGACAGGGCTCGCACACTCCCTCAATGCTGCAGCGTGGGAGAACCTGTGATAATATTGCAGAACCTCAACCCACCTAAGCTCTGTAATGGCACCAGATTGCAAGTAAAAGCACTCAACAGAAATGTGATTGAGGCTATGGTGCTAACTGGTTCTGGTTGGGGAGTCGGTGTTTATACCACGAATATCTCTTACACCTTCAGAATATCCGTTTCAATTCAAAAGGCTTCAGTTCACCCTAAAGGTTTGTTTTGTGATGACCATTAACAAGTCTCTGTGGCAGACTTTGAAGGTAGCGGGGATTGACCTAAGAGAAGTCTGCTTCTCACATGGGCAGTTTTATGTTGCCTGTTCCAGAGTGAGCTCACCTAACTCTCTGCTGATCCGTGCACCTGAAAGAAGAACCACTAAAGTAGTTCATAAAGAAGTACTCAAATAGTTTTATTTTCTATGTTCTAGATGCCAAAAAACAAAAATAAATTACATTTCTTTTTGTCTGTCTCATTGTCTGTATTTACAACACAAAAAAATTCATGGACGCGTATGAATTAAAATACTTTGTTTTGTAGCCAATACGCCCTGCCGAACGTCTGCAGTAAACATTCCTTATTACTTTAAGACATCAACCTGTAAATTATATTTTGTACAGTTTGAACAAAAAAACTCATGTTTCTTTTAAAAACAATTTTAAAAAATCCCAAAATACAGCAAAGCCGCAGGCAAAAGCTACCGTAATTATATATATATATACACATACAGTCAGGTCCAGAAATATTGGGACATCGACACAATTCTAACATCTTTGGCTCTATACACCACCACAATGGAGTTTGAATGAAACAAACACAATGTGCTTTAACTGCAGACTGTCAGCTTTAATTTGAGGGTATGTACATCCAACTCAGGTGAACGGTGTAGGACTTACAGTAGTTTGCAGATGTGCCAAGTGTTTTTTTTTTTTAATTGTCTGGGGGTATGATAAAATAGGACTTCAATTGGCATTTAAACATGATGAGAATAAAGCGGTCAAAATGAACTCAGCGTACAGAGGTGAAATGTCTCAGCAGTGAAGGGGTTAAAAAGAAAAAACATGTAAAAATTGGGTATTTCTAATCTGAGACAAAATTTCAAAACGATTTATCCTGGGTCTTTTTGGCGGTTGTAGATTTTGGGGATTAAATTTCGATAAAGTGTGTTTTTTCTATTTTTTCATCATATTTCATATTTTTTTATAGTAAATTATACGATATGATGGAAATAAATGGTATCTTTAAAAAGTCCCTTTAATGGCGAGGAAAATGGTATATAATATGTGTTGGTTGCATAAACAAGTAAGAGGAAAATTTGACCTAAACATAAACAGCGCAGAAACATAATAACAGCAGCGGGCCACTTTTGGACTGACAATCGTAAAACTGCCCGGTCACTAGGGGGTTAAGTCATATAAAACACTGACGTTTCGGCCCCTGAAGGCCTTTATAAAAGGTAGAAAAAAAAAGGTACTTTTAGCTTTTATGAAGACCCTGAGTACCTCCTATTACACATATATATATATATATATATAAAAAAGAACACACACACACTCATTACATAAATAGAAGAGATTGATGTCTGAAGTTTACATTGAAAGTTGGAACTGACTATTCTTATTTTACATAAACTGTGTTTCGCTGGCCATGTGGCTACTGCATTATGAAAAGCGTGGAGGGTTTTACTGGAAGCATGCAACTTTAATTTTTCCTTTTACTTTCTCACCATATCCACTTAGTAAATACAACAGAATGCTATCAGGGTCCAGTGACCTGGCATTTTTCCCATTAAAAAAAAAATATATTTATATAGCCAAAATCACGAGTATAGCAGTCTGTAGTGATACATTTAAAGTACAAGCTTTCGAGAGGATTCCTCCCTTCGTAAGCTTCTATACCTGACCAAGGGAGGAATCCTCTCGAAAGCTTGTACTTTAAATGTAACGTTAGTCCAATAAAAAAGGTATCACTACAGACTGCTATACTCGTGATTATATATATATATAATATATATATATATATATATATATATATAATAAAAATTATACTTTTTGCTTGACTTTTTAATGGTTTTCTTTTTAGGGCCTGAGCATCACTGTAAAATGAAAATAGTAACAAAAAAAGTTATGAGCAGACAGATATCAATACTGAATATGTAAAATATTCAACAACTACAGGATTAAAGACAACAGCTACATATACAAAACACAGTATCAAAACATATAGATTTTTATACACACAAGTTTAAAGCAGACAGAATGCAGCATTAGAGATGCACATTTTGGGTGGCGTTAGATGCTTTGTTTGTACAGTTGAGGCTTGACCAGCGTCAGGGTTAAGCCTCCATCTGCCGCACACAGATGCCCCATTAAGGGTCCGAAGGGAAATATAAATTAAAGACAGGAAGACGTGGGTCTGATGTAAGTAATACAGTTTACAAGATGAATCAGCCCTTGGATAAAATCAGATTAGGAGCTATATGCATATTGGAGTATATTCTAGTCACAGACAAAAGATATGGTCTTACTGTAATAAGTCATTTCCCATATTTTCTCAACTGAGAAATGTTTTTTTGTGCATTATTAGTAGATGCGCAGCATGTGCTATACAGAGGCCCGTTCAATACCTCAGCAGCTGCTAAATTGCTGCAGCGCAGCAATTCAGTTTGCTGCAGCAGTGTCGTTGAACCCTTTGGATGCGAATTTTGAATCCAAAATGGCCGACGATTTCTTAATGAAAAATTCAGATTGTTTTTCGGATCACTCGGACAAAATATGATAAATAAAAGCAGTCAGCACAATTCCGTTTTGTATGCACACACCACAAATGATAGTTTTTAATGAATAAACGTTATGTTTACTTCGGAAACAATATATAAATTGAACTGTAATATATGTCTATGTGCAGGGGGAAAATAATAAATAAATATTTTGTGCTTTGGTGAACAAAAACCTCAAAATTAACATTGCCGTACGGAATTATTACTTGCTTCGAGGCGGCGGCCATCTTGCTGTACGGCATTGTTACTTGCTTCATGGCGGCGGCCATCTTTAAAACGTCACACACAGCTACACGCAGCATCTCCTCGGGTCGCTGCAAGTGCTAGGTTAGCACTGCTGAGCGCTGAGCGGTTGAACGGCGTTCAATGGCAAGTTGCTAACTTAGCACTTGCAGCGGCTGAGGTATTGAACGCGGCTCAGGTGTAGGAGGACCCGCAACCCAGCATTAGTGTACTAGTTTACATTATTATTCTCATTATTTATATAGCACCAACTGCTCTGCACTGCTTTATAATAATAATAACAAATTAGGAATTGAAAACTAGAAAAAAAGAACAAATTTAGAAACCAGGGGTGCGAGGTGTACAGAGCCCTGGTCAGATAAGCTTACAATCTAGAGCAGCAGTCTCCAACCCTGGTCCTCAGGGTCCAGACACCCCAGGTTTTAGGCTGTCAGACGAACACAGTCAGAGCGCACTCTGCGTGCGTGCATAACGGACAGACGTACTGACGGAAGATACTGTAGACACCACACGATCTGTGTTTTTTTGACAGACGTAGAAAAAAAAAGGAACTATGGAAAATAAAATTAATATGAAAAATGATAAAAATCTGAAAAGGATATGAAAAGCCATTTAGTGCGTCAAGGAGCTGGACGTCGCAAATGCGCTGCGTCTGACATCTCATCACTCACACAGAACGCTACGCAGACGTGGCGCACTCTGCATGTCCGTCTAGCGGGTTTACGTTCTTATCTAACTTGCGTCCGTTTGCCACGTGCGTTGTGCGCGCGCAGTTCGTGTGCACGTACTTAGTGTGTGGGTCTCTATTGCTCATGATTCTATGCTACGATGGACGTTAAACTGTGCGGCAACACGGACGTGATCACTGCGTTCGTCTGACATTAGCCTTAAGGTTTAACTTGGGAAAATGCAGACTGAATCCTGCAATCACTGAGCAGCAAATCATATCACCTGTGCTGTGCTTCACATATCTGCCAAACCTGGTGTGTAAGCGGGTCCTGAGGACCAGGGTTGGGGACCCCTGATCTAGAGGACATGGCTGTCAAAGTGTGTAGCGCTACTCCTGCGAGAGCCGATATATTTGACGGGCCTTCTGTCTCACTCCAGTGATTACCCACGTCCACCTCCGGCACCAAGTAACACCCAGACAAAGTTATACTATAAATAAAAAGGGGTTTATTAGAACTAGAGAACAGCCCCTCTGTAGGACAAAGTGATCAACAGTATAACAATATCAAATGTTTTTTTTTACCATCACTATTCAGCACAATGATGAATGAACGAGACAGTAAGCTTTACAATATTTCAGTGCGGTTCATTTATAGACTATAAATCGACGTAACCGATATCAGTAACCTATCTAACCTTTATAACTTCTACCTAACCACTGGCCAGTGGTTACTACACAAACTCTCAAGTCTGCTAGCGTTGGGGCCCTTTGAATTCTGTCGTTGGGTACCTTTAATGTGAAACCATATTTGTACTCCACAGTGTGAGAAAGAAATCTTCACAAAGTGTCACAGGGTAACAAGATTTGTAACTGCAGCGATCCTCCTTTTAGATGGAGCTGCGCGGGCAGTAGAACTAGGCCGGACAATAAAGTTAGCAATCTCAACTCACGCAGGCTAGCCAAATACACTCACTCCTTCCCCGCTGGATGGTAGCTCGATCGCTATCTCTAGCGCTGGAAACACACAAGGACCTCCGGATCTCTTCTCTGCTGGATGCACGAGGGCAGCCGGAGCTCTTCTCCGCTGGACACACGAGGACAGCTGGATCTCTTCTCCACTGGATACACCCGGTGTCAGGACCCCTGTCTGGAGCCCCCCAGCACCCCACGTAAAGCCCGCCGCAAACGCAAGAAAGGCAAACCTGGTGTTGCGTTGTCCTGAGTGCAGGGCAGCACTTTCTTGTACCAACTTTGTTCACAGCACCGCAGGCCTAACAGGTGCCTCTAATCACCAGACTGTTTTCCTACTTAAGGGTGAAGCACCCAGAAGGCAATGCTTATGCATTAGTTTCACTAAGCCAGCAAGCCCAGTGGATTGTGATCCGGTTACCTCTGCTATCCAGAGACTATCTGGTGAAACCCCTGCATCCAGTATCCTGTTCCCCGTGTTCATCCTCTGCCCTCCAGAGACTGCTTCCAAGACCCCAGCATCCTGGTTTCCCGTTCCTTTTGATTATCTGCATCCTGAGTTCCTCTGCAAATCAAGATTCCATTCAGCCCTTTTCCTGTCCGGTCTCGTATCCCCAGTAAGTCTCCTACGTGTATCTGCCCTCTGTGTCTACCTGTATCGTGTTTCCTGCATCCCTATTGTGTCCCGAGTATTGCATATCCCTTTGGTTCCTCATTTAAGTACTGCCATTCACCCTGCATAATCTGGATTTATTATTTTATCTGAATCCAGCAATAAACCCCTGTTTTCCATCACCTGGTTTCCGTTGTGTCACTGCATCCTGGGTTCAGAACCTTGCCTGCCACGCTGGCACCTAACACCCGGTCACGCTCTCTCTGACACGGGTAACACACGAGGGCAGCCGGATCTCTCCTCCGCTGAACACACGCGGGCCACTGAATGCACGATCCATAACACAGGACCGTCCACCCGGTCAGTCTCGCCCTCTCTGACTTCTCTCTGCTCTGCACGTGCTCTTCCTTCCCTGGAGAAACGCGGGCTCCCCCTCCCACTACTGGGAGGTGTAGTTTTCTTCCTGACAAATTGCATTAGGCTGTCTGTACTTGAAACTACATGTTCCAGAATACTTTGCAATCCTTTCAGTCTTCTTGTCTTAAACAACTTCCTTTTCCAATCAAAAGACAGGGAGGGGAATTCCCCCACAGCGGTGACAGGCTGCATGTCTCTGTCCAAGCCTGAGCCACAGTGAGGAACACAATAGTCCACACACACAGTTCAAGAAGCCTCCGCTACAAGTGAATAAATCACCCAAGGTCTGATTATACGTTCAAACAGTATAAGTCTGGGGGGAACCTCATATCTGACCTGAAACTGCACCGCAGAGATCCAATAAGAAAAACGCAGTGAGACTCTGTAAATTCTGTGCTGAATATGCAAACATGACATAATTCACAACAATTTAGGGAATCTTTGATGGTACAGCTTGTCGTGGAGCTGATGTAACGCTCCATGCTTCAAACCCCAAGAGACTTTATGATCAATTGTATTGTGTGATTTTAAATATATTTTACATCATTTGGTATTAGTTTGGTGTAAAATGGCGTACCTTTAGTTTTAAATATACTTATATTCCTGTAGGTAAATGTGTTTTTGTATAGCCAGTAAACAAGCTTTACTGCAGTGTAATTTATGCAACAGGGCTTCTCCCCTTATCTGGCTGCATATTTGATTTAAGAAGTCTGTGATAGTGTTTGTCTTTAATCTGATATGTTAGAACAATAGATTATGCAAATGTTGTGTGAGCTAAAGGCTAAAGAATGTAAAGAATGTTTATTGTAAATACCTGACATAACGTAGTTTGCATTTTAGTAGGACGATGTGCGTCATTTATGCAAATTATGGCTGTTGGATTTCAGCATAAATAGTGGCGTTTTTGTTCATTAAAAGTCAGAACTCTCAGAGACTGAGACAGAGAGAGAATCCTGTTTTAAAGCATACAGCCGTGTCTGGTGTTTTATTTCAGTGACGCTACACTATACTATACTCCACCTCAGAAGGCACAGAGCGGCCTTCTGGAAATTCCTAACGGCTCCAGGGCAGAGGAACAGAAGCAGGCGGGTCAAGCTGCTCGAGGCGCTGAGGACAGAGCTCCCAGTAGCCGGGCTGACCGCAATGAAGGGGTGTCTGGAGAGTCAAGACAGGCGGAAGAGAACGGTTCCGTCACATTGGTGGCAAGCGGTGTGGATAGAGGCTCTCCAACACTAAGACACCCTGAGATGACAAACTACGCAGCTGCAAGCAGGACACCATGAAGGACCTGCTGGAGAGCCATGGAAGGAACGAATACTGAAAGGTCAAAGGCACAAGTGTGGTGCAACCAGGAGCGAGATGGAAACGCTCAAGGAGGTAAAAAGACGCCTCAAGCAATATGGTCCAAATCCTAGCATGGACCTGTTCCAGAGCGTTTGGAATGAGGTCTGTTTATTGCAGAAAGGGGAAGCTGTGCAGGACCCGGAAGATTTTAACCCTCTGCAGGGGGAATACAACAAATACAAGGTCCCAGGCTGGATTGAGCCAGGGAACATTCGTAGCCAGGAGAACTGGCTGGCAACTACACCATACACCCAGAGGGTGCCTACAGACTTGGCTTGGCAGAGACCAGGGATTTTGGAAGCATCAGCTTCTGCCAACACCAAGACCCAAACAAAATATGTCTCCGCACCAACCGTGACCGTCAACCCACCCTCAAGTAAGGCTAAAAAGAAGCTGAGGGGTGGACGGGTGAAAGAAATGAAGGTGGTGCTGGAGAGCGAATGCAAATGTTGTGACCCGCTTCGAAGGGAGGTAAGGATCTTGAAAGGGCAACTAGACTTTGCCACCCAGGGAGAGAAAGAGACTGGCCTGCAATTGCACCGGCTACAGGATGAGCTGCGAGCTGTCACGGTGGAGAGAGATGGTCGCTGCATGGAAGTGCAAGAACAGGCAGCCACCATACAACAATTGTCAGCCCAGCTGCAGGCCTGTGAGGACTCTACCCTCACCCTACACACGGAGCTCAGTGGTGCTCAGGCGCAGATAGCGGAGCTGGAGCGCGGCTCCCGTGTAATGATCGAGCAGCTGGAGGCTGAGCGGCGAACTGGAGCTGCTCAACACATAGAAATAACAGCTTTTAAAATTCGCCTGGAGAACTGCGAGCAGGAATTAGAGCGGACACAGCTCTCCCGGGATACTATTCAGGCATGGGCCTGGGAGCAGGAGGAGGAAATACAGCTGCTCCAGAACCAACTCCAGCTGTGCCAAGACCAGCTACTAGAAGCAGACGCAGCTCGGAAGGAGAGCCTCGCTCAAACCAAGGCAAGCGAGATGGAGGTGAGCCGTCTGACACACCAACTAGGTGTATTGAGCATGAGCACCAGGGTACGGTCAGCCACCTGCAGGCTGAGCTTGAAGGGACACGAGCACAGTGCCGACAGCTCCAACAGGAGTTGTCCCTGGCACAGGCTGCCAGCACCCATGTGCCCACCACGGAGGAGAGCAGCACAACAGGGAGTCAGGGCATTGCCCCTGTTATATTTGGCATAGAGGAGCGATTGTACCCAGTGTTGCTGGAGGCGGATGCTGTGCTGGCATCAGAGTGTGCCTTGTCCCCGACAAAGATGGAGACCCCCCAGTACTCCACCCCTATGAACCAAGGTGCCGCCAGAGAGGGGACCACTTCTTATCTGCCTAGAAGACCAGCAGAATCGGTGACTACTATGAGAGGCAATCAAGTTCCTGGCCCCAGGAAGAATTGCGCCCTTTTGGGATTTTGGGGATTGCCGTGGGCTGGGCACTTTTTAAATGTTCAGGAGGGGGGCAGCAGCAGCAGAAGGAGAGACTGGGGACTTGGATTGCTGACTGTGTTCTGGTCCTGGGTCCGCAGAGGGGCCCTGGAGACAGAAAGATGTGGGGGGGGAATTCCAGTGTGCCCGCTAGAAAATGTTTTGTGTCTGGACTGTGGTGGCCTGTTGCCTGGCAGACACTACTGTGGTGAGTCCTTGGGAACACTGGACAAGAGGGTTGGCCTGCCTCTTACCCCGGGACTATGGACCCACAACCCTCCAGCGACCGTCAGACCCCGCTGACTTTGCTTATGTGCCCGCAACCTGGAACTTTGAAGATGGCGCAGAAAAGGGACAAAGTGAGAGGTCTAGTCAGTGGCAAGCGATCCGTTTGGGATCTAAGCTTGCCCTGCCGTTCTGGAAGGGGGACATATGTCATGGAGCTGATGTAACGTTCCATGCTTCAAACCCCAAGAGACTTTATGTTCAATTGTATTGTGTGATTTTAAATATATTTTAAATCGTTTGGTTTTAGTTTAAATTAGTTTAGTGTAAAATGGCGTAACTTTAGTTTTAAATATACTTATATTCCTGTAGGTAAATGTGTATTTGTATAGCCAGTAAACAAGCTTTACTGCTGTGTAATTTATGCAACAGGGCTTTTCCCCTTATCTGGCTGCATATTTGATTCAAGAAGTCTGTGATCGTGTTTGTCTTTAATCTGATGTGGTAGAACAATAGATTATGCAAATGTTGTGTGAGCTAAAGGCTAAAAAATGTAAAGAATGTTTATTGTAAATATCTGACAATGTAATTAGCATTTTAGTAGGACGATGTGCGTCATTTATGCAAATTATGGCTGTTGGATTTCAGCATAAATGGTGGCGTTTTTGTTCATTAAAAGTCAGAACTCTCAGAGACTGAGACAGAGAGAGAATCCTGTTTTAAAGCATACAGCCGCGTCTGGTGTTTTATTTCAGTGACGCTACACTATACTCCACCTCAGAAGGCACAGAGCGGCCTTCTGGAAATTCCTAACGGCTCCAGGGCAGAGGAACAGAAGCAGGCGGGTCAAGCTGCTCAAGGCGCTGAGGACAGCGCTCCCAGTAGCCGGGCTGACCGCAACGAAGGGGTGTCTGGAGAGTCAAGACAGGCGGAAAAGAGAACGGTTCCGTCACACAGCTTGCTTGAGCGTTGTCTTCTTTCTTTCCCATTTAATTTTGTAACTTCTTAAAGGGATACTCCCAGGCCTGTCCTTTGGATGGGGCGAGCAGGGAGTACACCCTTGGCCCCGCACCGCTGCTGACACCTTCTGTGTGGTAAAATGTGTCAGGGACCACAACCTCTCTATCTATGGAGGGGTGTTGAGGAGGTATCTATTGGGGGGCGAAAGGGATCAAGGTGCCTGTCTGGGGGGAGGTGGGGAGATGGGGGGGTCCTTGTGTGTATCTTTGTGTGAAAAAGGTGTAGTATAAGGAACTGGCATTGAAAGCATGGCAAGGAGCCCCAAAAATTTGTCTCAGTGCCCCTCAAAATGCTAGAGGTGGCCCTGGATTCTCTAGGGTTAACATGGAGGAATTGAAACATTAACCCCTCCTGACCATACTCTCAATTTAACCCTTTAGACTTTTATAAACTTTATCTCCATTCTAGCACCAGACTCCCTCAGCACTCCTCCCCATACGTGACACGCTGCCAGTTGCCTGCAAGTCGCAGCAGTCACATGACTGCAGGAAAGGAGGGGGGGTCTGAACACTAGAGCAAGCGTCCAACCAATCCAATGCCCGGCAATGCAAGCACATTGCCAGCCACATGCAGGATCGGAGTTCCAAAAATAGTCAGGCTTCCTGAAAATCATAATGATGCTTAGCGCACGTTGATTTTTTGCTTCTGGCGTGATCTAAATTCCCCACTCTTGGAGGGCTGAAACAGCCTTTGAGAACCACCATTCCTAGAGGTATGAGCCGACTCAGAGCACTGTCACCACACCACTAAAATGACACTGACAGGTCCTTCAATTTTATGCATGTTTAACCCAACCGTTGTACTGTGCTGCGGAATATACCGTTGTTTTATTGTACCAATACAAAATAAGCAAATTACAAAACTTAGGTATTTACCAAATTATGTCCCTATTCCAAGGCTGGTGATACATAAAGGCTTCTCGTTACATAAAATGTCTTGAAGTGATCTTATTCCTGGGAATAGCTATTCCACTCTTGGGGTAAACTGGGCTTACAGTTTGAGTATAGCTCTTCTCTCCGCCTCCCTACAGTACATGAATCTATTATACTTTGTATAGGAAGCGTTCATTTGCGCCTCGGAGTGGAAGCATAAGCTATTCCAAGGTATTCGCTCTTCTGTTCTGGAGATGGTATTTCCCTTAGTTATAACTTATATTGGCAAGTGCTGAGGGCACCAGATACCACAGGAAAGGTTTAATGAGGGAGTTGGTATACTTTAGTTTCTTCTACCCCTCCCCCTTCCTTTCCCTTTTTCTCTTTTATTTCTGTTCCTTTTCTTCTGTTTGTTTATGGGTTTCTGGTTATGCTACTTGAATGAAGTTTGTAATACGTCAGCTCATCGCGATAACCCTTGGCTGGGCGTCCACTGGCACCAGTCAGTTGACCGACTTGGTCACCTGACTACAGATAGCGCTATCAGCAGATCAGTGTCGTCCACTGGAAGCATCTGTGGACAACCCAGGTCGGCTGATGGACAGGCGGGTCCCTGAACGAAAAGAGAAAAAGAAAACCCCCACTGTGGCGAGAGAAAAAAAAACTGTCTTGGGCGCTGAAACAGAGTTTCAGCACCAAGGACAGCCCCTGTCCAGCGCAGCCAAAGCAGGGGAAAGTAAAACCCTTTGCTGAAGGCTGGGGGATTAACCCCCTGTCCCTGGTGCTGAAATAGGTGTCAGCACCAGGGACAGCAACGCTGAATGCAGCCGGCTCAAAGAGGGAAAAAAAGGATGCGTTCAGTGGGAGAAAAAAAGCCTAGGGCTCTATCACATCCTTGAGGTTAACACTAGCGTCAGCTTAAAGGAGGTCAAAGCGTTGCGCCCAGATCGCCTTCGAATTCCTAACAGGTTAAAAAACCTGCGGAATTATACTAGACCAGATTGGTCTTTTTTTGTTATTCACATATCAACATTGAGAGAAGATCGATAGCCAGGTGACTGGGTCCCTGTGAATTAAGAAGTAAATACCCAGAAGGCTTATTCCACCTAAGCCTGGTTAAGGCTCACCAAATGTGAGTGTGGATTAAATATCTGTACGAATTCAAAAATAAGAAGCGGGCTGTACTATTGTCGCTTTCTGTTTTATATTTTTCATATGCTGTATGGAGATGAAAAAAGTCCCAAATAAGTGTATGTAAAACATTACAATTATTCTGTGTGCGCTGTACCCTGATCTATACAAACAAGGTTAAAAAACCCGTTAGTGCTCGTTAATTTGCAATTCGTAGCGCGAGCTTACTGTACTTTGCGCTGCCTACACCTAACATAGGGAGCGCAAAGTGCAAGCACAGATTAATTAGCGTTAGTAACTAGCGTTAGGACCAAGTGATCCTAAGAGCTGGCACTGACGAAAGTTACCACCAGCTCAGAGGTGTAGGTAACGGATTCCGCTGCTGTAGAATCCGTTACCTGCAGCTCAAACCCCCCCCCCCAAAAAAAGAATCACATACCTCTTAGGCTGGGTGCACACAAGCACACTCAGAGTGGAAGGAATGTCTGTGAGAGTGGACGTTCCTTCCACTCGACGCCCTCCTGTCCCCCCCCCTCAGTGCTGCAAAGCAGCCTGTCGACACGCATCCTAGCGCATCGACGGGGAGGCTTTCTAGGTGGACTCTTGCTGCAACGTCACATGGCTGCAATGGGCACCGGTAAGTGCGTGCGCACGGGCAAACTAAGTGCGTTCGTGTGCACCCGGCCTTATCCCGCAGCGAGAACAGCGGCCCGATTTGCTGCCTTTGGCCACCGGGAGCATAGGGAGACTGGGAGAAGAAAGTCCCCTGTCTCCCTCCGCCGACCAGCAGGATCTCGCAAGAGGCAAGATCCTGCTGGTCATGTGCCTGGGCAGCACAATCCTCCATGGAGTCCTATGGACGCCATGCTCGCATAGGCGCTTTACAGTGCCTCAAGTATTCTGAGGCTTAGCGCTGCATTACGGGCAAGCTGCTGAATTAGCGCCTGCCCCATAATGTGGAGCCCCCAGCATTCTCGACCTTAGCGATCGCTAAGGGGCAGGCTGCCGAACTCGGCGCCTTCCCCGCGATCTGCTGGGGAAACCGGAACGCAAAGGGGAAATTAGCGAACGCTAACTTTCCCCTTAGCATCCCAGTTTTAGTGAGAGGCACACGATAAAGACTAGGGGCACTAATAAAATAATAAAAAGCCTTTTTGCAGCGGATTAAAATAATAAACGGTTGAATAAAAACGAAAATATTTTTTACATTGAATCCTATGGGCTTTGCCTGATTAATCACTTCTCTATGAGATGATTTCCCTGCCGTGGAACGCCAGTTTAACTATACAATTTGCCTTTTTTCATGTTTCCCTATCGCTGCACGGCAATCTACCTATAAAGTTCATCTTTTTTTTAATCTAAATTGAACCAGATCACCTGATTTCATCTGAAAAAATCCTCTTCAAATGGTTAAGATAGCTAGTCTGTTACATGATGCTCAGCCATTCTTAGGTGTGACTAGGCATTATGGAACATGTAGATCCGATGCATCTTGGGAGTCTTGGGTGTCGCCAAAACAGCCCTACAGAATGTGTTTAGCTTAACTCCTCCATTGGCATAGGGCGCGTAGTCTGTGACATCTCGACTACCATACTAATTTCTGCTTGCAGTGACTAATTTTGCCCCATGTTGGTTTCTTATTTAGCATATACACCTGTCGACGTACATCATAAACGCAAAATAAAGACGGAAGTATTCTCAACATCGCATATCTGCCCAACGTCTGCAAAGCCTCAACTGTACTCATGTACGCAGATGACACCGTAATCTATACCAGCAAACCAAATCTCCCGCAGCTGGAGGCCGTGCTGCAAGAACAATTCACAGAGGTAGAAACGTGGATTGCAGATAACAAACTGTTTCTAAATACTGACAAAACTGTAACGATGCTCTTTGGAACAGCACCTAAACAACATAAATTGCAAAATCCCCATCTATGTGTTGGGACAAAATCAAATGGCACGCTGACCACAGTCAGTTCTCTCAAATATCTAGGTATGTGGTTAGACTCAAATCTATCCTTTGGCCCTCACATCGAAAAACTCTCATCTAAACTTTACCCCAAACTAGGTGCCCTGTACAGAAACAAATCCTGCCTGAGCCCCGCGATAAGAAAGCAGATTGTACAGCAAATGCTTATGCCGGCTATTGATTACGGAGATGTAGTGTATGCAGCTGCCCCGCAAACACACCTCCAGAAATTTACTACATTGTATAACTCATTATGCCGCTTTGTGCTACAATGTAACTACATGACCCACCATTGTGACATGTTAAAAGAGCTAAACTGTCTGTCACTGGAATCTAGACGCACTCTAAACCTTTCCAACCTGGGGCAGTATTACAATGTTGGTGCTAACTTAACCAGAGCAGTTGTAAACTTAAAACCTCCATAGGCTATAATGGCTCTGGTAAGTTTACAACAGCTCTGGTTAAGTTAGCACCAACGTTGTAATATGGCCCCTGGTGTTTAAGAGCTATTCTGGGAAGCTACCACCCTACCTGAATAGACTGCTTCCCCTAGCAGTTCCCTCATCCTAAAACCTCCGATCCAGGACCAGCACCTTACTTGCAATACCACAATACAAAAAGAAAGTGGCTCGATCCTCATTTTCCTACAGAGCACCACAATTATGGAATAACCTCCCAAACACCATCAAATCTTCCCCCAGTCTAAAGTCACTTAAGAGCTCCCTATTAACATACCTCAATACAGAATGAACCTGTAAACATGTAACATAGTGACTATATTTCCTACATATTTATCTTCTGTTAATCTGTATATTTGTGTTGTTTTTAATATCTTGCATTTTATTATTTTGTATTTCTGTAACGACTGTAAAATTTCAATGTTCCTTCCTGGTAAAATACTTTATAAATAAATATAGCAGCAACATATTCAGTGGCGTTTTACAATGCCAAGTGTTGAATGAAAACAGCCAAGATGAAAAAGAACGTAGGATTTATAAAGCTGGAGTCAGCAAACTTGGACCTGCAGATGTTTGGAAACTAAATTTCCCATGAGGCACTACTAATCTAAGAAGTGGCTGAGCATCATGGGAGATGTAGTTCCAAAACCTCGGGGGGGGCAAGGTTGCTGACCCCTGCTACAAAGAGCATTGTGTGCAAACAAAACACCACTGTAACAGTTATCAGTTATATGAAGGCATAAAGGCCTTGTATAAAGGAGCCAGGGGTCCTACAGCTTAGAGAATTGTAGGCCTCTGCATCCCCCACAAGGAGGATAGACAGACAGACCCCCATACATGGGGGGGCTGCTCGGAGCGCCCCAATGCCACACATACCACACCTGCCCCTCCTGGATGCACACAGGCCTCCTTCCTTCCTCCGAGAGTCTGTCGCCCCTTCTCTTGGGTCGGCGTTCTGTTGCTATGGTCACATATCGCGAGAACACCTGAGGTAACCCGCCCACATGATGGCAAGCCGCGGGTAACCAAGAATAGGGTTGGACAGGCGTGTTAAGTCTATAGCAACACAGACCAACCTGCCTGCCTGAATGCAGGAAACAAATAAAGTTTAAATAAAAAAGCTGCAACCCTCAATTCCTCCCGACAGCAAGAAAATCAAGCACAGGCAGGTTTCACGCAGCCCCCCCCCCCGTTAGTTGATTATTTTCCCCACTAAAGAGCCTTTTCCGCTGCATAGCGGGTCTGTGTGCATTACAGCGATTTCACGTGCTTTCGTTACAGTTTACGAGTGTTCTTTTTTTTGCCAGAATTCTACATGGAGGCAACCCGAATTTGCCCTGAAGTAACATGTGCTTATCTTTTGACCAATCAGCGGAAAGACTGTTGCTATTGGCAAGCACTGTAATAGCAGCGGTCGTATAGTAAGGGTTAGCTCGGCCCAAGTGTTGATGGTTACGCCCCTAACACCGCCTGTAGCCCGTTGCCTCGCAACCAGGCCACGCCTCTTCCAAACCGCTCTCCTTGTCCGGTTAATAGTATACAGGGGAACACGTGATCCAGCCCGTTGCCCTTTTTCGACGTTTACACCCCCCGGGCAGCGACCTGGAGACGTCCGGATAGGACGCGCTTGCAGTGTATCCCTCCCTTGAGGCACGTCACTGGCGCTTCTCCCCTGCTGCAAAGATGGCCTCCGCCCTCCAACTCACCCTCTCCTCCCTCCCCATTTTTTTTCAAATCTGTGTGTGAAATCCCAGCGTCCCCCGCGCGCTTGTAACGAACTTCGCTTTGAGTTTGGATTTTGGGCGCCATTTTCGACTGGAGAAGCCGAGCTGCGAGCAGGCATCCTCTGAGCGTCCCGCGGAAAGACCGGTTGTGCTCACCCCGAACCCCCGGCTCCACCGCTACTGGGACAGCACGAAAAATCCGCAAAAAATTCCAGCGGTCCCGTGAAGGCAGGGCGGAGCGGCCGGAGCCCTCACTGAGGTGAATGTCTCACACCAAGGGATTTTTATTCATTTTCGCGGGACTATGTGACAGCGTGAACAGCGCCCCGGCCACAGCTGTCAGCCCCCACCCCCACCCTGTGAGGCGGCACGGATACCTGGAAGACCTGCGCCTCTCTGCCGCCTGGCAGCACCTTTCATGCATGGAGCCACACCTGATTGGAAATGATCTGTCCTACGCTGACTGACAGCTCTATGCCCGTTATAACACGTTTTTTATCTTCAGTGAATGAATGGACGTGTGTGTGTGTCTGTGTCTATCTGTGTGTGTGTGTGTGTGAAATAAAGTTTGTTTAGAACTCCTAGAAATCAAAGCATGTCTATAGCTTTCATCCTAAGAATCTATATAACCGTGTGTGTATGATTTGTGTATATGTAGTTTATACCTCGTTTTGAGAGTTATATACACACATTTGTGTGAGCATTTATAGGGGTTAACCCAAATATTGTGTTTTGTGTATCCGCTAGCATAGATCAGTTTTTATGTTTATGTAGCTGTATTGTTTTTTCATAGTGTGTGTGTGCGCATCTAGTTTTCCTTCAAGAAGCAGATCTATGACAATGGGACCATCCTCAAATACTTTATCTTTTTCTCCTTCTTAAAAGTATCTGCTTGGCTGTCAAGTCTGACAACCCCCACCCTCCCCCATAAATCCACCCGTTGCTTTTCTGGTTCAGTGAGTGTTTTGTGCTCCTGCCCATGGGGTAGTTGTCCAGTGGGTATGTAGGCACAAAGGAGCCCTCTGCTGGCCCTTATTACTTGGTTATGAATCCAGCTCCTGGAATTGATCCTCACACCCCTTTTTGGATACCCAGATCACCACCATGCCACCCAAGAAAACAAAGATGTCCACAGCAGTGGCCCAGAATCCCATAGAGGATATGGAAGGAGTCCAGAGGTCTTCAGAAGCCCAGGGAGACGTTGACAGACCTCCACAAGGTATGCTGCTTTCTTTCCAGCTGTTATGTTCCCTAGATGTTGTTTGCCATCCATGGCACCTGCTGCAAGACACAATGCCATCTTGGGAGACCTGCTGTGCGTGTATTTTTAATAGCTAGCAGTTTGACCATTGCCATTAGAGGTGGTGGCATGGAACCAGTACAATCAGATGCGGACTTGTGGGTGTTCCCAATACTCGCCTCTGTGCCCGCCGTACCCTCAGGGGCGTTGGCGCTCACTTTGCTCTTTGTGTTGGGCTACTCTCTGGCTGTGTGCCGTGCATTTCCATTACCTGGTTCACAGGCTTAATTTGCTGACTTCCAAGCGTCCACATTCTTCTGCTATTCCATTTAACTCCTTCATGTTCCCAAGCTATCCAGAGCCCAATCGATCTCAGCCTTTATATGGGGTGAGGATGGCCTGTCGTTTTGTGTGCCCTGACTGGCAATGGGTATACTACACTACAACACAACGTGTATTCAGAATTCCACTCGTGTTGCGTGTGTGTATGTATATATGTGTGTATGTATGTGTATATATATCTCTCTATACCATGTGTACATTATAACTGTGAAGGATGCGCTCTCTGTTGTTGCAGAGCCCCAGAGCGAGGTGGTCGATAATCGAAGTTTAGAGGAGATTCTGAGCAGCATCCCTCCTCCCCCACCTCCAGCAATGACCAATGAAGCTGGAGCTCCTCGTCTCATGATAACTCACATTGTAAACCAGAACTTCAAATCATACGCAGGGGAGAGGATCCTGGGGCCCTTTCACAAGGTATTCTTTGGCTTTCACACCTTGCCATGAAATATATAACTGCTAAAACATGCGTACATTTATTATAGTGCCACCTTGCGTCACAGCCTCCGAACCACTAGAGTAATGTCATAAAACCTGTAAAATTTGGTTTTATGTGTTTTCGAATCTGTATCTTATAATGTATATTTTTTTGCGAGGTTAAACTGTTGCTTCTATAAATAATTGGCCTCCATCTAATTTTTATTAGATTTGAAATTTTGTTGATTGGTTTGCTAATGTTATTTATCTCTTGCTCAGCGCTTTTCTTGCATTATTGGTCCCAACGGCAGCGGGAAATCCAACGTGATCGATTCAATGCTCTTTGTTTTCGGATACCGCGCACAAAAAATCCGATCCAAAAAGCTTTCGGTTTTAATCCACAATTCTGATGAGCACAAAGATGTTCAGAGTTGTACAGTGGAGGTCCATTTCCAAAAGATTATAGACAAGGTAAGGCATCCAATATGCTTATTTCATCTTGTACCTGTGGCAGTTTTCAAACGTTCTTTTATGGGGCTGCTACGGTTCTTAATTTTTGTCATGTCTTCTGTGGGTTAATTTGAAACTGCCGTAAATAAATACTTTGATCTAGTGTTATTCATCAGCTTTATTGTCATAGCAGGTTTTTATTTATTTTGTCCGTTATTATAATCTCAGATCAGTTGTTTTTTTTTTTTTTTTTTCTCGTGACTATTTTTAATCTTGAGCTTGAGGCTTTTTTTTTTTTTTTTTTTTTTCTCGTATGGGGTTTCCCCTCCCTTTTTTTTGTTTGTTTCCTGTTTGCATACTGATATATTCTCCATTGTTGTGTTAAGTCTACAGAGACGTGAATGTCATGTTTTGGCATCAACCATTAGAGTCAATGCAATGTTCGTGGGGTTTTTTATTTGCAAGTATTGCACTGAAAGTGGCATCGTGCCAGTACGAATTGTTATGGGGGAAGCTCTCTTTTAATAAAGTTCTTCTTAATACAAACTGTAGAATATTTTTTTCTTTGTTTTTGTATGTGTGTGTATATATATATATATATATATGTATTTGTCCGGTCATTGTTTAGTATGCAGCTATTATAACCCTATTTTCAGTTTGGGCAATTACGGAGATGGCAATAAACTATCTTTTACGATTTAAAGTTCTCAACCTTTTTGAAAAAATGCATTAAAACTATGGTTCTCTGACATGTATTGTCACTTTCTGACCCTATAGGACATCACCGTATGTCAAAGCTTTTTTTATCTGAAGATTCCATATTAAACTAATGGCTAGTAACATTGTATCCTTTGACATTTGTCATTGGGTTTTGTTTTAAAATACATTATTTAAAAAAAAAAAAAATCCTTTTATCAATGCAGGAAGGGGATGACTTTGAAGTTGTTCCGGACAGCAATTTTTATGTATCCCGAACGGCTTATAAAGATAATTCTTCTGTCTACCAAATAAGTGGAAAAAAGAAAACCTTTAAGGATGTTGGTGTTCTCCTTCGAAGTCACGGGATCGACTTGGATCATAATCGGTTCTTAATTCTGCAGGTAAGTCGTTTTTATTTTGTCATGCAATGGACGTGTTGCTGTCCTTGGATGTCAAGACCGTGCAATGTGTTCTAGCATAGCATTTTAATAAATGACATCAGAAAGCCCTATAAATCTGTAGCAGCACATCATGATTTGCATAATACCTTTGAGATACTAATCATTATTTGCTGCTTCAGGATTTTAGGGAAAAGTTTCGGTCACCTGACACATGCACACACGTTGACAGAGGTGGAAGAAAGCGATCCTGCTTGTTTCGCATTAGCAGCACGTAAATATTGGGTGATGGTAAAAGAACCCCAATATTGCTGTGCTGCTTAAGTGTGGCAAGGACCCTGCACGAGCCTCCTGGATTATCACCCCTAAATTTATGCCACACTGGGCGTTTATAAATAATATCTGATGTGATATTTTTTGCTTGTGATTGATCATCATTCCTTTGTTTTTAATTACAATATACATTCATTAAATCTGTTACCTTTTTATCTTGCTGTGAAGTTGACTAGTTTTGTAGAAAAGCTGCAAGAATACTGTTTTTGTAATGAAATTGTGTGCTTTGTTTCTTTTAACACTTCTTAGAACGCTGTATCAGGATTTTTCTACTTAAAAAGGCAGAACCAAGCCCAGTTGTCGAGGCTGGCTTCCTAACCCCTTATTTCCCAAAACGGCACATATTTAAATAAAAAAGAGAAAAAAAGTCTGTCTTGTGTGGGGAAAGGTTTTGGAGGTGGTTGAACACATGCCCCGATAATGTCAGAAATTATGTTCCTTATATCCTTTTATCTTCTGCCAAAGACCACAGTGTAGGTTGGAGTATTGGTACAGGTCTGCAAGCATGTCATGAATATTTAGTCAAAAATAAAGTCCCTAGGCCAATAGATCTGTTACGGTCTCTTAAAAAAACAGAAAACACACCAGAAAACTCCTTGCAATATGTCCGAAGTTTGGTAATGTGTGGTAAGGGTGCAGTGTTATTGTCATGTGATGTCAATTAATGAGGGCCCGTCCAGTGCAGTAAAGCTTTTATTTAACCTCTTCTTCGTCAGGCCACTGCTGTCTGTGTTGTGCATGGATACAACTAGTATATGTGAATATTGAATATTACGTTGTTTTACCCCCCCCCCCTCCCTTAAATCTGTTTTACATGATATAACTCAAAAGCAGGTTAATTTTTAAAAGGAATTTGTTGTTTATCTGACAAAATGGATAGGAGTATAAAGAAGCCTGTTTCTGCTGCTGTTATGTACTTGAAGGCAGATAAATATCCTTTAGTGCTTCCGTATATATTTATCAGTAGGATATTCTTGTTTTGTACTTTTTTTTTTTTTTTTTTTTTTTTATGTGCTTCGTCAGCAGTGTTTTTTATATCGTTTTGATAGTGGACACTTACTACAGATAAAGTTCGGTCACTTTCTTTTTAACAAAAAATACTGATATCTCAGACACCTATGAGTAGGCCTGTCGTTTCTTGTAGCCTGCAGTTATATTGGTTTGTGTTTTTTCTCCCGTGTGTGTTCGGCCTTTATTGCCAAGTATCAGTGTTTGTGGTGCAGGTATAAAATTACTGTGTGTGATTTTATATATATATATATATATATATTTCTCTGAAGAAATTTTTTATATCCGAGACCAAAATGAGAATATGTTCCTCTTGGCAGTGAGATGATTCTTACTGTAATTTTTATGAATTTGGGCAGTTTTAATAAACACTTTAGTGTAATGCATCATAATGCCCCCCCCCCACTTGGTTTAATGGCCATTAAGGCTTTTTTAAAATATAATATTTACATTGCCATTACGCTTATAGATGCGGTCCAGATACTTAAGCATTTCTAAATGTCATTTCTGTGCTATATCCCCCAAAAATAATTTAGATGCAGTTCAGCAATGCAATTACACTTTTTGTAGATTTCTAGTTTGTTTTAACGGAGCAGTGGAGTCTTGTTTTCCATTCCACTGTACTATGTTACTGCATATGCAATATTATGTCATGAAGTCATTGACTGAATACAGCTTCAGTATTGGGAATGTACATTGTTTTTATTGCATTAGTCATTTAAGAAAAAATGTGTTACTGTATATGCTTGTTTGTGACCTACCTAATATGTGCATAAAGACTGACCAGACCATTCTAATGAGTTGAGCTTTTTGATTATATTCTTGTTTTCCTTCATGGAGGTCGGTCTCTTTCGGCAGTAATGAGTAGAGCACCTACTAAATCTGTAAGGTAAATTAATTTACCCACTGGATCCCCCTTAACTGCACCAGGCATTTAGCTCAAAGAGGAATCCTCCCCTTAGAATACGGTTTAATTACCTTGAAAATATTTATGCTGCTCCATGCCAGAAGTCTTTCTTGTTCAAGAGCAGTCATCCTATACATTGGCAAATTTGCCACAATAATGCCTAGGGGAGAAACTGTCTTTCTTTACAAATAGACCTCTATATAATGCAACGTTTGTTTATTTTTAATTCTAAAATCCTATTTATGGCTGAAAAGTGATGTGTAACATTGTACTGAGCCAAGGCCACTGTTACGTTTGCTATATTTTTATCAGTGTTATTTACTCCCTCACTGAAGGTCGTGTGTATTGTATATTCTGCCTTAAATAAAAATTTAAAAGCGGTTACAAGGGACAACCAGTCTAACATGTATGACCTGTAAATGATCTTAAAATCCAAGGTGTTTTGTTCAGATTGCTCGGTTTTTGCCGCTGAATCTCTGGACTATTCACAAATCTATATATAGAAGTGTGCCTGGCTCATACGTTCGGTTGGCTCCAAATGTTAATACGTTTATGAAGCCGTGTTTTCGTAGTGGTGACGTAACGGAGGCTTGGAGTAATTTGACAATGCGTTTTTTACTGTGTCCTGTCACAAAAGCTAGACCTTGAAAGGGTACCAATATTTTATTTTTGGAGGATCAAACCTGTCAATCCTCTTTTTAAATATACTGCCCATCTACTTGTATCTGCCCATAATGCAGAGTGCTCTTGTCTACATTTCTCAGTTTAATTTTTTTTCTATTCTAATGATTTTATAATTTTCTAGCTCCATTCTGACCAGATAAGTGTTTTGAAAAAAGGATTGACTGAGCTGAAACGTTAGCATGTATTTGTGAAATGGAATACGGATTATGGAAACCTTTTTTATGAAGACCTGTGAGCTTGCTTATATGTTGGGATATATTTGTACAGAATGGTGACAGTGTTTTTTTTTTCATTAGAGTACTTTTCATACAGTGTGTGTGTGTGTGTGTGTGTGTGTGTGTGTGTGTGTGTGTGTGTATGTGTGTATAATACACACAGTAATATGGATAGGAAAATATAGCTGTATGTGTAACTCTGGAATAATAATGTTCAAAGCATCAGGCCACAGCCAGAGGTGATATTTTGGTAACCTTTAAGTTCTTGGACAATTATACATACTTGTGGCACAAGTTCAACCATTTTCACACTAGAAAAAAATATGTAACCTTTTCATTTTTTGCATATTTTACTGCTCCTTCGCAGAAATCTTAATTTTCTGCATAGTAGCATGTTCTGTAAAATAATTTCAGGGTGTCCTTTATATTCTGCATCAGGGCAGTGGAAATGCTTCTTCCAACTGCAAGTGATTAGTTTTCTGCAGTGTAATCAAGATGGCACATCAGGTTAATCTAATCTTATTTAACGCCCGATATCTTATCCCAAAAATGTCATTAACATATGTATAGTACTTGTGTAGGATTTTTGTTTAAGGCCATACAGTATACAGGGAAGTATTCTCATGTGATGGTAACTGTGTATGGTTGTATTGATAAACTCCCTTTTATGCCAAATTTAGTTTGAAGACCTTTTATGTGTAGTACTTGTCACATACCTTTCTCCTTCTTGGAGCACATTACCAACTGACTATGAACAGGGCTTGAAGCTTCCCAAAGCTGATCTTTCAAGACTTGATTGTAATTTGTGCCTGTGCGTTTCAGTTACATATTCTGCACCAAAGAATTGACAGCTTGTGGCTTCACGTTATCTGTAGCTCAAATGGTAAACCAATACATCGCTGTACTTTTGAACATCACGGTTTCTTTAGAAATACATTTTTACTATTCATAATGTGAATTGTGATTAACATTCCCTTGAGCATGTTCTAATTTTGGGTTTTTTTTTTGTTTACGGTAGGGTGAAGTTGAACAGATTGCTATGATGAAACCAAAGGGTCAAACCGAACACGATGAGGGAATGCTGGAATATTTGGAAGATATAATTGGATCAGAAAGATTAAAGGAGCCCATTCAGATTCTCTGCCGCAGAGTAGAACTCTTAAATGAGCAAAGAGGAGAGAAGGTATTGTATCAGTTTAATTTTTAAAGTTGCAAATTACTTTTGGTTGCCAAAAATCTGCAGGGTTTTTTGTTTTTGTTTTCCGACATTTGCCTGAGTATCTAGGTGATTGACTGCACAGCACTTTTCTATATTACTACCTGGAATTGAAAGAAAATCTTCCTTGCCCCGGTAATGGCACGAGCCCCGCCACATCGCCCCGGTAATGGCACGAGCCCCGCCACATCGCCCCGGCAATTGTTTTGTAATAGTTTGTCAGCTGCTTGGGAGTGGTTCCCAGATTTCTGTTTAATCTTTTTTTCGGTAACCAATTATTTTTCTTCTGTATTTCCCAGTCTGTTTTTTGTGGCGTAAAATCTAGTTCCATGCACTTCTCAGATGGTTCTGAAATACTCCCCTGATTCCCTGGTACATGAAAAGAATTCTAGGGTTTATTTATAAAGTATTTTTACTAGGAAGGATACATTTTGAGATTTGTTTCAAGTATGTCCTGGGTTGAAAAACATTGAATTGTTACAGAAATACAAAGTAATAAATACAAAATATTAAAAGTAAAACTCAAATATACAGATTAACACAAACAAATATGTAGGAAATATATTCACCATGTTACATGTTTACAGGTGCATTCCGTATTGAGGTATTTTAATAGGAAGCTATTAAGGGACTTTTAGACTGGAGAAAGATTTGATGGTGTCTGGGAGGTTATTTCATAATTGCGGTGCTCTGTAGGAAAATGAGGATCGAGCCACTTTCTTTTTGTATTGTGGTATTGCAAGTAAGGTGCTGGTCTTGGATCGGAGGTTATAGGATGAGGGAACTGATGGGGGAAGCAATATGTAGGGCCAGAGTTGGACAGCACTGCCCTAAGTTGTTCAGTACTGAAAAATATATTTGAAAACCTTCATATTTTACTAATGTCATCCAGACAATCGTTCTATGAAAAAGAAAAAGTACTGAAATTACAAGAGTACATCCCATATCTCTCAATGATAGGTCTGTGAATTCCCAGTAACCACGGTGTAGGACATGCATACAAAAATGTAGTATTATGCATATTTCTTGAACCAATGTTGAAGGTGAAATTCCCAGACACCTTTTGCACAAATGCATTGCCTTGTGGACATCAGTTTTTTTTTTTTTTTTTTCCCCTGTTGGGTCATGTGTTTGTTTTAAAACCCAGCTTTACCAATTCTGTTTAGCTGTTTTCTAAATAGAATACATTTGACTGGATATACGTTTTCATGCATGGTTTGATTTTCATGAAACTTTGCACCAATATAAAATTAATGCACAATTTATTTCGGAATTTTAATAAGGAGTGATGCTGTTGTGCGCTCACATGTCACAAAGAGAATGAAAGCTATGGAAATCTGTGCAGCATGAATTTTTCATGAAATTTAATGTTGAATTTGAACGTTTTGTTGCTTGGGACCACATAGGTGTCTGCTGTCCTTCTGTTTGTGAATCTATGCTTGGATTTGTTTTAGCATGGCCTAAACATGATTTCCCTGGAATAAGCGCATAGTGTTTACAGGTTTCTTTAAAACACTCCCAAATGTATTGCCTGCCTCCATCCTGAGCCACATGGGATTGCTGTCCATACCCGTGAGGATCCCCCTGGGTGTTTAACAGATGGTAGTATACATTGTGGGCTGAATTTCCTTTGGCTTTCTTATAATGCAAACCCATCTGGATGCCCTCTGCACCCTACTGTTTTTACTTTGCTCAGGGGTCCAGGTTTTATGTCTTTTTGCATTGTCCTTCGATACAAATGATTTACGAATAAATGGCAGCCTGTCCTTGTGATGCTCAGAATGTTAAAGGCTCTGACTGTATTCAGTTTTCATGTTTTTGGGTATAATTTCCATTCTCACTAGCTATCCTGTGATGTTTTAAGCTGTACAGGTCAGTGAGCTTCTACTTTTTTGTGCATACTTCTTGACCGTTTTTTTCTTGTTTGTTTTTGTGCATGGTGTTGTGAAAGAAGCATTGGCTCGTACAATGATAAATTATATGTGGAAATTCCAGAAGTTGAGATTTCAACTATATATAAATTGAATAGATGACAAGTGACAGGTTCATTACCCATTGTATCCCTGTCAAAATGTTTAATCTTTTTAGATTAAAAACCTATTATGACATTTCTCCTTTTATATTTTATTCAATCTTTTGTGCTAATATTTTAATTTTAATATTTCTGGGATTTAAACAGCTTAACAGAGTCAAAATGGTGGAAAAAGAAAAGGATGCCTTGGAAGGAGAGAAAAATAAGGCTATTGAATTTTTGACTCTGGAGAATGAAACGTTTAAGAAGAAAAATCAGATCTGTCAATACTACATGTGAGTTGATGCTATCGTGTAAATAAAATATTTTAATAACCTTCCCAAGTATATTAAGATCTGTTCTGTTGTACAGTTGGTTTGTATTGTTTAGTGTGTAAATGTGACACATTAACATTGTGGTAGTTCATAGCTTTTCACAATTGGGTCCATATTGAATACTGTATGAGACTTTAATTTTTGCATGCTCCATAATTGAGTAGTAGCATTTAGCTAATATCTCCTTCAGAATTCCTGGTGTCAGAGGAAGGTTATAGAGTGGAAATATGCCTACTTTGTTTTCAAAGGCAGCTTGCCTATGCTGGGGTGTCTGTTTCCACTAAATATTTGATTTTCCGGTCTAGTGGCAGCATACGACTCTGTATTCCTTCCTATTTCTCTTCAGGGCACGATGCCACAAATGGCCGATAAATTCCCTTCCTGACTCATCCCTTTGCTACTATAAAAGGCCACCTCCTGCTTGGTGTCCCAAATGTCTTCCAATCTTTTGGTTAGAGTGCCAGTGGATTTGTAGTAGATGGAGAGGCAGGGTCCTTGGTGTCCCTGCAGCTGTATCTCTAAAGCAACTGGATCCTGGAGGCTGCTGTTGCATGTTAATCTGCATTCTTGGCTTTCCAGATGATTTGAAACTGCATCTGCCACGATGGTCAGCCATTCGTTAAGCTGGCTGAGCACGAGCTAGATGATTCCAAAACCTTCGGAGGTCCAAGGTGGCTGACCCTTGATCCTACAGGCTATGTTTGTGCCTTCAATCTGCTGGTGCAGTTTTCCTGCCAGCTCAGATAAACCTCATGGGTTGGACACTGAATGGTAGTGTGTTCCGCCACTAGCTTCTTACCTGTGAGAAATGGGAGATGTCAGGTGTGGACCATTTTCATTTGATTTCCCAGGATTTGTAATCCAGAGAGCTGCAAGACCGCATGGTAACTGTTCCTACAAGCTTTGTTTCCATTAGTGTTTAGAAATGGAATCCGATCATTTCTCAAAACCAGCTTGCTAGAAGGCAAAGCCTAATTTTGTCTCTGCTAAGCAAAGCAATAGCTAATCTTTGCTGCCAAAAAAGAAAGAACCTGTTTGGAGGTTACTTGCCCATTGTTGCGGCAAACTATACAATAGGAATAGAAATGCCCAGATTGGAATAATTTTTGGCATAAGAATTGATCTTGTTTCTGTCGCAGTTGTAAAAGTATTTTATACCGCTTTCTGTACTTTCCTGTTTCACAACTAGCAAAGATAACCACTATACTAACCAGATTTAACAGCCACATCTTAAGCCACAGCTCAGCATCTGTGGACCCATGAGTGCGCTGTTCAACTACCCAGGTTTATCACCCAGGTGGTAGAATCTGTTATTCCTTAGACAAGTTATAGCTTGAAGAAATCAAAAGAACTACGGAATTCCTTTGCTTTGTTTTGAGTTGTAATCTGTAAGATCCCATGGCTTTAACGAATGTGGCATGAAGGGCTGTCTAGCTGCACCTCCAGTAAATAAATCCTAGTTTTGACAGCAAATTATGATTTAGTTTTGGTCATATTTTAGTCATCTGAATTGTTTATTTAAAGCTCATTTAGATTTAGTCATCTGTTCTAAAGGGTATTCTGCATTATTTAACACCCCCCCCCCCCCCCCCGAACTTCCACACATTTTATACTTCAGGAGTAAATCCCTTTGAGTCAATCTGTGTCAAATTAAATTCATTTTGGAACTTTGTCATCGATTTGGTTCGTTTCGGTACAATTGTACCTTACCATGAGATGTTTAATTATTTTTCTTTCCCCACCCGTTCTTGAGCAGAAATTTCAAAATTGCCAAAAAAACATTTTCTCTAGCCACTATAACTTCAAATGCCGTTTGAGATGCCTATGATAGCTACAGACATGGAACACATGTCATTCTAAAGCTTATGCATAGGGCTTTAATTTTATATAAAATCTGACACCATTGTAAAATTTTTTTTTTTTTTAGTTTTTTTTGGAAAAACGTAAATTTTTTTATTTTACATTTTCAAAAAATTCACTCTTAACGGTATGTCTTGTAGCCAGTCCAAATTTCAAGGTGGCATCTCAAAGGTATCATACAAAAATTAAATTTAAGTGACTTGGCCCCAAAATAGGCAAACATTTCTATACCAAATAAAAAAAAATTTGGGGGGGCTAGCATGTTGTATGCTTTTGTTATCTCCTGTGGGGTTAACTGGCATGTTCTCCCTGTGGCTGTAATTGGATCCAGTTTGCAAAGGATGACATTTCCTGGCATGGTGAGAACATTTAGTTTCCTAAGATAATAGCATGATGTTGCTGGATGTAAGCATGAACGTTTGACTTCGTGTTCTGCCGCATCCATTGAGAGAACAGATCCCATCCACCATGAGTTGTCACAGGCACGTGCCACAAAACCATTTATGCAACCAAAATCTACATCTTGAAGTTCGAGAGTGACTTTAATACGAACAGCACCCGGACTCTCCTAAATCTCCAGGAGGAATTTCCTTTTCAAATATATGGTTTTTCCATCTGACACGACTTCCCGTTTCCTAGCTGCATATCTGAATGAAGTACATACTTTCATGTGTGGTTTGATTCCACTATTTAGTGAAACCATCCAAATCGGTTACTTTCAAGTCTTTACGAACACCGCGCCCCCTCCCTTTTTTTATTTATTTATTTTAAAGGGTTGCCAGTTTCTTGACCACGTGTTCTTCTCCATATTTCAAACTGGAATGTAAATTTATCAAAGACTAATAATGCAGCTTTACAAAACAGTCCTAGAAAGCTTCACTAAAAACACCACCAAATGAACTGAGGTGCACAGAACCAGAATTTATGAAATTTTACAATTGTCATATTTTATATCAAATGAAAGCCCTATGCATAAGCTTTAGAATGACACGTCCCCATGCCCGTAGCGATCGTATCTTGAAAATGGCATTTGAAGTTTATAGTGGCTAGTGAATTTTGGCGTTTAGGCAATTTTGAAAGTTCAATATCTCAAACGGGTGTACAAAAAAAAATTGCAAATTTTTATACATCTCTTAGTAAGGTACAAGTGTACCAAAAATGATCCAAATCCATGACCTTAAATTTTACGCATTAGTTTTGATTAGATTTGACATGGAATAACCCTTGTCTGAATATAGAAAATTCATAATTTTCTTGATTACCTTTGGTTTTCTTTCCAGATAGTTCCTCAGTAACATTTTAATCTAGTTTTCATTGACTAAAATGTCAATGGATTTTTGTCATAGTGTTGTCGAAAGAATAACTTATTTTTTTTGATTTTTGTTTTAGTCTACCTGTCACAAAAAATTAGTTGCAATTAACACTGCAGTACATAGATCTAGTGTCAATTTTCATTCAGTTTGTCATTTGAACAGATCATGCTTTTTTTTGTAAGATGCTTCAATATCGAATGGCTAAAGCCAGAGATTTTACATACAAAACAAAAAACCTTTCCTAAATTCCTACAATGTGTGAGCTTTCCAGCGATGCCGCTCCTTTAACCTCAGACTACTCATCGATGTGGCTGACCACTTTATAAAATAGTATTTTACCAGGAAGGATACGTTGAGATTTCTCTCCTTTTCAAGTATGTCCTGGGTTCTTGAACATTGAGTTGTTATAGAAATACAAAGTAGTAAAATGCAAGATATTAACACAAAACAAATATACAGATTAACAGAAAATAAATATGTAGGAAATATAGTCATTGTGTCAATAGTCAATGCATATGTTTACAGGTGCATTCTGTATTGAGGTATGTTAGTAAGGAGCTCTTAAGTGACTTTAGGCTGGGGGAAGATTTGATGGTGTCTGGGAGGTTATTCCATAATTGTGGTGCTCTGTAGGAAAATGAGGATCGAGCCACTTTCTTTTTGTATTGTGCTATTGCAAGTAAGGTACTGGTCCTGGATCGGAGGTTATAGGATGGGGGAAGCAGCCTATTCAGGTAGCGTGGTAGCTTCCCAGAAAAGCTCTTAAACACCAGGTTGGAAAGGTGAAGGGTGCGTATAGATTCCAGCGACGGCCAGTTTAGTTCTTTTAACATGTCACAATGGTGGGTGATGTAGTTGCATTGTAGCACAAAGCGGCAGAATGAGTTATACAATGTACTACGTTTCTGGAGGTGTTTGTGGGGCAGCTGCATACACCACATCTCCGTATCCCTTGGATGTCAGCCAAGCCTCCGGGGCCTCCCCCCCCCCCCCCACTTGGGCGTGATGAAGTCAGTTAATTAACCTCTAGCTTCCAAGGTGTTTCCCATATGTGTGAGGACGTCAGTGGGCCAGTTAACCCCCCTAGCTGCTAAGTGGAGATAGGGGTCTCCAGGAGATAGGGGGATCCAGAGGGCCATGTTTTATATCATTGGAGAGGCCTGATCATGGCCTTTCCAATGATGCCACATGCGACCAGGTTTGTGGTAAAAATTAATTTAAAAAAAATGGAAGTTTAACCTCTTCCTGACCATGTACGTCCGATCGAGAAGTCTCCCTTAGACCCGCTGACGTACCATGTACGTCCGATCGAGAATTCTTTTAGACCCGCTGAGGTACCATGTGGCAGGGGCGATGACGTCATCACACTGCGTGATGACATCGGCAGGTGCCCACCGGCGCCTGCAGTAAAAATCAGGAAGGGGAGGGGGGCTCTTTTGGAGCCCTCTATCTACCCAACCGTAAAAGCTAGACACAAATTGCACTGCTGGAAAGGGGAGTCTCCCCCCTTTTCAGCGGTGCATAGTGTTAACCATTTCGCTACCAAATCGCGATTCAAACCCAGGGTTCAAGCCTCCGGGTCACCCACCCCCCCCCCCCCGACATCCACACTGTGTGAGGAGGTCAGTAGGCCAGTTAACCCCCTAGCTGCCAAGTGGAGATAGGGGGGTCCTTTAGATCCCCGTGTCTCCCGATCCGTGGCAACTAGAGGGGCATGTTTTATATCATTGGAAAGGCATGATCATGACGTGCTACCAGTTTTAAAAAAAAAAATTGTTTGGGGGGTGGGGGGCTGGCATGGGACCTAGACTGGCATTGAAAAATTCTGAACATAAAACGGTCAGAATGAGCTCAGCGCACAGAGGTGAAATGGCTCAGCAGTGAAGGGGTTAAAAAGCAAAATCATTTAAAAAATTATTTCTATTCTCAGGACAAAATTTTGAAACTATTTAGCCAGGTCTTTTTTAGCTGTTGTAGATTTTGGGGATTAAATTTCAAAAAAATAATTATTTTTTTCAATAGTAAATTATACGTTATGATGGTATCTTTTTAGAAAGTCCATTTAATGGCGGGAAAACGGTGTATATAATATGTGTGAGTTGCATAAAGGAGTAAGAGGAAAATTTGACCTAAAAACAGCGGGCACTTTCGGACAATGGTAAAACCGCCTGGTCACTAAGGGGTTAATAATGGGTAATTTACTGTGGAGAAAACGGTCCAAGGCAGAGATTTTATGGCCACATCAGACTTGGAGTATGTTTGTCTCTATTAGGGATGCACCGCTACCAAATTTTTAGGACCGAGTACAAGTACCAATACTTTTTTAAAGTACTCACTGATACCGAGTACCGATACTTTTAAGGTCATGTGACGCTTTCCAATAAATAATTTAGGATTTTGCTGAAAACCTGTCATGTTTATATTGAAATGTATGGCCAGAAACCCCATTTACACCCTGCACACACCTCCACTCAGATACATGTATACCCACTCAGATACATGTACAGACATATATATATATATATATATATATATATATATATATATATATATATAGTATATATATATATATATATATATATAGTATATATATATATATATATATATATATATATATATATATATATATATATATATATCCCTCACATACATCCCTCACATACACCTATGTATGTATGTGAAAAGGATTATTCAGATTACCTAAAATAAAATGCTATATTGGACATCATTCCCATTTTAAGACCCGGCGCTGGTTATTGTACTAATTTTAATACATCGACTCTGAGGCTCCTATTGCTTCTCTTTCTTGCTTTTATTAACATAGCAGCAAGTGGCAACTAGCAAGAACTTTGAAAATATGAAGCATTTATATTGAATAAAGAGAAAACATAGAAGATACCATATACCTATTATTACTTTTAACACCCCTTCCACTCCTTTGGATCTGTCCTCTTTCCTGTTCAGTGCCCATCAAAACCGATCCACGTCCCTCCTACTTCCTAAGTATATATATATTATCTCTGCTGCGATATCCCGTTTTTGACAATTGATTTTGGGGTATACATACATACATGTGTTTTATACAGTGATTTATCTGTGTTTGTTTAGTCTCTAAGCGAGCGCCCGGCTTTAACCGCTGCGTTCGCGTTTTTTCTCAAGTTTCCCTTTGATCCTCCTGGTGACCGCGGTGTTACCCCGTCTGCCTGCCTCTCCGAGACACCGCACGCGCTCGCTGGCTAGGTGGGCGGCGTGTACCTGATAGGTCTGCGCACGCAGGGGAAATTCCGGACATTCTCCCGGCTTCATACTGCGCCATGCCTCGTGGAAAGATTCCGCAACGTGCAGCCTCCCCGGCGGAGATCTCAGCACAGTCCTCCGATGAGAGTGCGGGTGAGCAATCACAACCTCCCGTGCTTGTGCAGGCTCAAATGGCTCCTTCCCAGCCTCCCACCTTAGACCCTTACATGCAGGCGTCCATTGACTCTGCTGTATTTAAACCGGTTTCTGTTTTATCTGCAGATTTTACCCGCTCATTAAAATATATTATGGCAGAAAATCGCCACCCTGATAAACCCCCCTGCCACTGGCGGATTATGACATGGGCAGTACACTCACCGCGGTGAGGCCCCCCGAGCTCCCCCTGGCCACCACGGGGAAACAGTCTGTGAAAAAAAGCACGACACATGACTGGAGGGGCTGGCATCCCCGCAACAATGCCGGGACACGTGCACCCATCCCCCATTACTGCACCCCGTAAACGGGCTCCTGCACACACATCATCTCACTCCAAGAGATTTAAATTGCCTTTGGTTTCCAACCCTGACACCGCTATTGTCCCTGCCCCGCTTCAGGACTCTATCCCTGATTCGGAGGAGGATGACACTAGCGATGTCATAGACGTCTATGCCTCGGATGAGGAGTTCACTGAAGACACAGTAGAAGTTGATACGGCAGCCCGCCCGGGCATTATCTATGACCCTTTGGGGAACCCCCTTTTCTGCCCAGAGGACCTGTCCCATCCACGGTCCGCAGATTGGTCCCCATTACCCCACGTTGAGAAGTGGGTTGATGCGCAGGTGCGGAAAACCCTGGATAAAAATACACAAAACCGCATGAAAGCGGAATGCCCTCGCCCCACCACGAGTGGTAAAACGTGCTTAACTCCCGAAGTGGATAAGGCGTTCGTAGATTTTGTCACCCCTAAAGGCTGGACGCCCAGCAAGGGCATAGACCATGCTTTTAAGGCGTGCCAAGACAAACTACTGGACACTATGGGTCCTCTGATAAAATTGCTGGATACAGCAGAAAGAGCAAAACTTTCCGGTGAACCCCTGGACCCGATCCAGATAACTAACTGGACTCAACGGTCTCTAAGTTTTTTGGGTAACGCCAACACGGCATTAGCTTCTGAAAGGCGTAAATGTATTTTACTCAAGATGGATCGCCAATTAGCTGGCGTGGCGGATAACGAATTGGGCGCTGCGGCCAATGGGGCTTTGTTTGGGAAGACTTTCCTCAGAGATATGAATGAATATTCTGGGGCCTTCAATACCATGGAATGAGTGTCCAATTCACTCAAAGTGTTCTCCGGGGTTTTTCCACGGGCCGGTGGATATCGGGGCCCAGCTGCCGGCCGTGCAAAACCCTTCGCTTCAGGTCCCGCAGGAGGCAATCCCTCCACTGCAACGGCTCCCGCGCCGTCCCCGTTCTTCCCTTCCCGATCCCGACCATGGAGGGGCAGAGGATTCCAGGGTTCCAGAGGCGGTCATTCTTCCTCAACCTTCAGGCATACAGGTACCTTTAAACCTTCTTCATCCGTCTATGACCAAAGTAGGAGGTCGTTTAAAATTGTTTCACACAGCATGGTGTCACATTACGTCGGACCCTTGGGTCCTCAATACGGTTCTAGGTTTTGTTCTGGAGTTCTCTTCTCCCCCGCTCCAACTGCATATTCCTCCCCCTCTCCCCTTTTCAGGGGACGGTCAGGCGCTAGTGGAGCGGGAGATTACAGAACTATACCAAAAAGGAGCCATAGAAAGGGCCCCGCGGGGTCCCTCGGGCTTCCTGAGCAACCTGTTCCTGGTCCCCAAGAAGGGCGGAGGTGTTCGCCCAGTTATCAACCTCCAAGGAGTTGAATGGGTCAGTGATTTACCGTCATTTCCAGATGGAAGGCATGCACATGCTCAAGGAAATATTGAGACCCCGCGATTGGTTGGCAAAAGTGGATCAAGGATGCATACCTGACCATCCCTATTGCCAAGGAATCACGGGATTTCCTTCAGTTTTGTTGGGGTCCCGACCTGTGGCGATTTCGCTGCCTGCCGTTCGGCCTCTCTTCGGCTCCTTGGTGTTTTACCAAGATGCTGAAACCGGTCGTGGCATGGCTACGCGCCAAAGGGGTCCGTCTCATTATATATTTGGACGACGTGTTGCTGATGGCCTCCTCGGAAGCTCAGCTACACCTCCACATATATTGGACGGTCAGTCTCTTCCAGTCTCTGGGATTTCTGGTGAATCAGGAAAAATCAATCCTCTCTCCATCTCAAACCCTGGGATTCGGGGTGCAAAGTGTCACGATGTCTGTCACTATCCCTCTACCCAAGTGCCGATCTATCTTACGCGAGGTTCGGTCCCTTTTGGAGGCTCACACCCCATCCTTACGGGACCTAGCTCGCGTGATCGGTCTCCTAGCGGCCACACGGCTAGCTGTCAAACCAGTCCCGTAACATTATCGGGCCCTCCAACGCCTGAAGGCCCTTTTTCTCAGACGGGGTCTCCCCTACTCCGCTCAGATCTCTCTCGGGAGAGGCCAGACTGGACTTGGAATGGTGGATCGTTCACCTCCACTCCTGCAACGGCAGGCCTATCCTGGTGCCACCCCCGACGCTTACAATCGACTCAGACGCTTGTGGGTCAGGTTGGGGTGCTTATTGCGACGGTTCCTCCACGGGAGGTCGTTGGTCTGTGCAGGAGCGCCAACTGCACATGAACGGTCTGGAGCTCCTGGCAGGACTTTTTGCACTGCAGAGTTTCCTCAAAGATCGCGTTCATCATTCAGTCCTCCTCCGGATGGACAACTTCCCAGCAGTTCGATATATCAACTCGCTGCGCGGGCCTCGCTCCCTCCTCCTGACAACAATGGCTTCCCGCCTCTGGGAGTGGTGTTTTCAGACCGGGATCGAGGTCCAAGCACAGTTCATTCCAGGTATCTCGAACCAATTCGCGGATTGGAACTCGAGACATACAGAGGACTCCGGGGATTGGTGTCTGAGCTCGGCAGCTTTCTCCGACGTGACATCCCTTTGGGGACCTTTTCACACGGATCTTTTTGCCAGCCGGCTCAACGCCCATCTTCCGATCTTCTTCAGTTGGCGTCCAGACCCACTGGCAGAGGCAACGGACGCTTTCCTTCAGGATTGGTCTGGGGCTCGCCAGTACGCCTTCCCGCCATTTCAACTGATAGCTCGCACACTGCGTCAGGTCAGGACACAACAGGCCCAGATTGTGATCCTCACACCCTTTTGGCAGAACCAACCTTGGTTCCCGGTACTATTGGATCTCCTCATGGATGTTCCCCGTGTTCTCCCGACTCTCCCGGATCTCCTGAGAGACGCCTCCGGGCAACCTCACCCTCTCCTGTCATCAGGATCCAGTCAGTTATTGGCCTCACTGGTTTCGGGACGCCCGGGGAAGCCGGAGAGATTTCGGACCGAACTACTGCGCTCCTACGCCAGGCGTGGGCCCCAGGTACTCGATCCTGCTACAAGTCAGCTTGGCTCACCTGGCATCATTGGTGTTTGTCAAGGGATCAAGATCCCTTCCAGGCCCCTTTTGAGCTCTGTTTTGGATTTCCTTACGGATATCTTCGACCAAGGCAAGGCTTATCGTACTCTCAATGTATATAGATCAGCTTTATCAGCTCACCACGTGGGTTTTCAGGGGACACCTTTGGGCAAACATCCGTTGGTGTGTCGTCTGCTTAAAGGTATCAGATCTGACCGTCCTCCGTTGCCTAGATATACGACAACTTGGGACGTGCATATCCTCCTTGACTTTTTGGAACAATGGCCCTCTAAAAAGGATTTAACCCTACGTCAGCTTTTGGCGAAATTGTTGGCCCTTCTTTGCATGATTTCTTGCAAACGGGTGGCTGATGTCAGGGCATTAGACTTCAAAGCTCGTTCTTTCATACCAGAAGGCGTGCGCTTTGACATCTCCCGCCGTACCAAAACATCCATTTCGTCTGCATTTTACCCGGCCTTCCCGTCACGCCCGGCTTTATGCCCGGTCCTTTGCCTTCAGGAATACGAATCTCGTACTACCGCCCTCCGGGGCACGGAGGTTTCACCTCTCTTTATTTATTTCCAATCTCCCTTCGCTTCGGTAGGTTCTACTACGCTCGCGCGCTGGCTGCGCTGGCTCTTAGTGTTAGCGGGTGTAGATACCTCAATTTTTGGAGCTCATTCGGTTCGTAGCGCTGTTGCTTCTTCCGCTGTTTCGGCAGGTTGTCGGTTGGAGGACTTATTGCGATCAGCTGACTGGTCCAGGGAGTCCACCTTCCGTTCATTTTATTTCAAACCTGTTGTTCATTGGTCATCTGCAGTTGTGGGTTAGCTTTGAACAAGCAATAGGAGCCTCAGAGTCGATGTATTAAAATTATACAATTTAGCTAAGTATGACGATAAGTTAGAATTTTAATAATAAGACTCTGAGGCGAGTATTGCCCACCTCTCCCGCCGCTATTGTGGTTTTGGTTGTTTCCTGGGTCTGCGGATCCAATATCTTCCACTCATGTTTTTTCTTTCCTCAGCCTCATAACGGATTTCATGGTTCCCGGTGGATTGCCCTTTGGGTTCCCTATATACCTACACTGATCACCTCGTACAGCAAAAAAAGAGGAAGTAGGAGGGACGTGGATCGGTTTTGATGGGCACTGAACAGGAAAGAGGACAGATCCAAAGGAGTGGAAGGGGTGTTAGAAGATACCATATACCTATTATTACTTTTATGTTTTCTCTTTATTCAATATAAATGCTTCATATTTTCAAAGTTCTTGCTAGTTGCCACTTGCTGCTATGTTAATAAAAGCAAGAAAGAGAAGCAATACTCGCCTCAGAGTCTTATTAAAATTCTAACTTATCGTCATACTTAGCTAAATTCTATAATTACAGCTCCAGATCCGGTTGGAGAGCTCAAATACAAGCGTGACCTTGAAATCAGAAGGTACCCAATATTCAAACTTCAGGGAACTGCTGGATGCTTTGAAAGGACCAAAAAGGTCAAACTTAATATAATTTGCAGATATAATCATGTATTTTGGTCAGTCTCGAATATAAACAAGGAGCATCAAGATCCAATTCACTTGGTCTCTTGTCCAAAAGGATACTAGACTAGGTAGAAGAAAATCGATTATCCTGATAACCATGATCTGGTGGGCTTCTTAAGCTGGTTAAAGATTACACCGTAACATTGGTCAGTCCATTAACAGGCAAATTGGTGTTCTAGATGTAGAACTTGTGGCTTTCAGGAAATTTTGTTTGGTTCCCTGAGTAATAAGGATAACAGCTGATCAGTTCTGATGCCTTGTTGGCTGGCTTAAATGTTTGCTTCAGTGGCTCTTAAATCTAAATCCATAGGACAAAAGGAATTACAATTTCGTTCATATTGGCCTCGCAGGATCTGGTTTTAAGAAAGCCTAGCTTGGGCTTTGGAATATCGGTTGTGTACGGTCACTAAAGTTAATTTGCTTTTCCTTAGTCTTGTGTGCAGTATTAATTTTTCCACTCACGCGGTTCCGTTACTGTTGCAATATGTTGGCCACCGTGTGCGTTTTCCTACTGGACAGTAGGACTTTTATATTGGCATTGGGGAGAAATGGGGAGCAACAGCTTTTATCCCTGTCAGTTCTGGTGGTGTACTCTCCTGAGGAAGTCCAGAAGGAAAAGCTAGTTGTGTAATGCTGCCTACAATAAAGGAAAAGCAAACTGACCGTACGGATTTTCTTTTTTTTTTTTTTTTTTCTTCCTTACATTTACAGTTATTGCATTGCAAGCTTTAGTATTACAACTGCAATATGTGGCTTCTAATTAATTAATGTACTCTTTAGACATGATCTACAGAAGCGTATACAAGACCTGGAATCCCAAAAAGAGAAGATTCAGGAAGATACCAAAGAAATGAATGAAAAAAGCGAAATGCTTACTGACGAAATGAAGGTGAAAAACAAAGCCTTGAAAGATGTAGAAACGTAGGTCAAAAGTACTTTGCTTTGATATAGGAAAAAATGTGATTGCGTAAACTGTTTTAAGTCTTTTTGGATTTTTATTTTTTAGGCAACTAAACAAAATTACAAAATATATTGAAGAAAATAGAGAGAAGTTTACACAACTAGATTTAAAAGACGTGAATGTTCGTGAAAAACTGAAACATTCAAAGAGTAAAGTGAAAAAACTTCAGAAGCAGCTTCAGAAAGATAAAGACAAGGTCTGTATTGCGTATATAGCTGTACGTAGCTGCATCCCTTTTCCTTTAGAAGAAAGCTACAAAAAGAGTAACTTTCTTTTCAGGTCGAAGAATTGAAGTCTGTGCCTGCGAATAGCCAGAAGATTATTGCCGATGCGACCAGCAAAAAAGAAATTCTAGAAAATGATAAAGACAAGGAGGAAGAAAAGCTAAAAGAAGTTATGGATGGTCTTAAAAAGGAAACGCAAGGCTTGCAAGAAGAGAAAGAGGTGTGTGATTTCCTCCCCCCACACTTTTTGTATGATGTGCTGTAATGCTGGATGATTTAGTCTTGGAGTTGCTTAATACCGGTTCAGTAGTATCTCTTATCCCAAATGACAAAATACAAAGCCCCAAAACTTTATTTCAGGGAAGACGTGTCACCAAAAGTGTAAAATTCCACACAATCGTGTGATATTGGGGGTAAAAATTAAAATACAGCCTGAAGGTAATTTTATAAAGTATTTCAGGTATGTCACAAATTACTTTGTTTGGAACTGGGTCCCATCCACAAGAATACATTATATGCAAATGTTTCAAAATCTGAACAAACCAAAACGCCCCAGTTACTATTTCAGATAAGGGATACGCGACCTATATCTCAAGCAGTTGACGGGGTTTAAATCTTTCCTTGTATGCAATGTTAGGAAACTAAATCTGGCTAAAACGATTCTAATAAATAGCATCTTTTAGTTGGTAGACATTATTAAAGGTCAGGGGCACGATCTATTTGACCAGAATTTAAGGGTCTCCTATGATTTGGAGATTTGAGTAATGGACACTTGTAGAGCAATTCAGCAATGTATGAATATAAAAACTTGTCTTGTCGAACATTGGTCATCTGCTTTCATGTACAGGGTAAAGAGAAAGCATTGATGGAATTGAGCAAGGCTGTGAATGAAACGCGTTCAAAGATGGATGTGGCCCAATCGGAGCTGGATATATACCTGAGCCGCCACAATACTGCACTTGCACAGCTTAACAAAGCTAAAGAGGCTTTAAATGTTGCATCAGCAACGCTAAAGGAAAGAACTGCTGCTGTCAAAGAATTGGAGACAAAATTACCCAGGTCTCTGGAAGAGTTGAAGAAGGTAAGCTGAATTTATATTGCTCTGAAATGTTTTTTGTTTCAGAGCAAAAATACAGACCTCCCAACTGGTCCAGGTTTCTATTATGGTGTTCTGATCAATTTTGCAACACCAGGGAAGAATCTTCTTTTAAAGACCTTGACTAAGGGATCAACTGTTCAGGTTAGGCAGATCTGCTGAACTTGATAAGGTGGCGGGATGGAGATCGAGAACTGGCATGCTGAAATCATTGGCTCCGTACTGCAAAAGCCCATGATCACGCTTTGACCTCATTGAGACTATTACAGGGCTCTAGTTGCCCAAATCGCTGATCCGGTATTGGCCCCATCCTAGTGGATTCAAATCTCCATGTTGGGCGCTATGAAAGCAAAAACTGATATTTTACACTGTTTCTAGGAGTCCGTATCACCCATGTTGGTGAAAACTGAAATATGACTAAAGCTGACATTTGTCCTGAATCGACTCCAATCCTATCCAGGTGATTGTCCGGCATTGTTCTATATTTAGCTAGCACCTTTTATAATTGAACTCTTCCTTAAAATTCAAAACCAGAATGGCTACACTCAACCTGAATATGCATGTTTCATGGGTGCTTCTGAGATCTTTGAACACAACACCCATAATTCAGAGCACTTAACTTTAATATAGTTTTAGTTTTTTTTTCTTTTTTCTAAGAATGCCTAACTTAACAATTGAGATCTGGTTACATAATATAATCCCACATTACATATGCCTGCCGCAATGTTACTTCACCCAAATGCAGCAATTCCTATACTTCCTAACCTAGTGGCTGCTATTATGTGATTAACACACTTATATGGTAAATCTTCCTGGAGCTCTCTGCAGATCAAGGTTTAAATAGGTACTGCAATGAGGCACCGGTGACGGGGGGTGCAAAATCATGGAGGGCCTTCGTTTCCTCCTGTACTGCTTTGTCAAAGTTGTTCAATGTTCTATAACCCTGTCTATATTGTGCCCATTGTACAGCGCTGCGGAATATGCTGGTGCTTCATAAATTAATAATGATCCATCCTGAAAATGGAGTATACAAAACCAAAATGATTGCACTCTTCTTGAACATACGTTTTTCTTAGTTACTGGTGGCTTCCACTCATGGTAATATTAATGGGCTTGCTTTATAGTTGCTTAATGTATGTATGAAGGCTATTCATTAAGGCGCCTTAAAGAAACCAGGGTAAGTGCTAATTCAGGTTAAGTTCATCTTTTGCACTTCATTTAATGTCTAGAACTTCTCATATAAAACTTAAATGCATAGAAACCTGGCTTCTAGCACTATAGATTGTCAATGAAGACCTAAGCGTTTGCAATTAGTAGAATTCTAGTTTCGGGAAAATAACACAGCCGTGACTAAGCTACAATGGCAGAGTTGTACGGTTTCAGCTTTGTCGTTGGTGAATGGACCCAATTGTTTGTCATACCAATTGGAAGTCACATGTTTGCGCTTGGTGACCTGATATATTACTGTGGGTCCCGCACACATGCTGTAATAGGATGGCCACATTGCACTTCGTTGCTGTAAGGTGCAGTAGATGTAACTGCAGAGTTTAAAAATGCTTCAGATTTGACACTAAGTTCCTACAAGGATCCACTGGAGTTAACCAGAGGAAGAGAATGGGGGAGACTAAAAATTAACTTTCCTCCTGGCTTTCTCAACCACCCCTTTTCTATTTTAACCCTAGAGTATCCAACTTTTATCCCAGTGCTGGGCTTCCTCAGCGCTGCAACGGACAAGACATACTGCAGCTTCCTCTCAAGCTGCTGCATGTCACGTGCGTTCTTTCTTGTAGCGTTGCACTATGTCTTGTTTTGGTTTTTCATGCTCCATTTGGGAGACCTGCATCAATTTTAAAGTCAGTTTTCCCACTGACTACACCCATTTACTTGCTGTGAGATTCTCTTGTTGATCTCTGCTCGTGGCCCTAAGCTAATGACACTCATTTAATATCGGGTATCCTTTAAATGTCAATAAATTGAATTATGTGTTCAAATTTGCAGAGACCTAGGTGTAAAATCAACATGCCACCTTTTTAGAATGTACTTTGATCTTGAAAGTGCACTGTATAGCTAAAACGAAACTTGTCCCACATACTTTTTCTAGAGAAGGGAGGTCTGAGATTAGACACTTGAGTATTTTTCAGATTGACTTTATACAGTGAATTAAATATTTGTTTTTTAGAAAGAAATTGAATATGAAAGTTTAGTGCTGGAAGAAAGTAACATAAGGAACCAGGTTCGAGAGCTTCGCCGAAAGGTCGAAGAAGCAAAGAGTTCCTTGTCTGCCAACCAAAGCAAAGGAAAGGTTCTTGATGCACTGATTCAACAAAAAAAGTCTGGAAAAATTCCTGGCATTTATGGAAGATTGGTAAGTTGGAAAAATGTTTTAGTGCCCAATTCCTACCCCTGTTCTTTTGGTCCTTTTTAGGCTGTCAGACGTACGCATTCTGAGCACACTGTGTGTCCGTGCACAACTGCCTTACTTTCTGACCGATGATACTGTAGACACCACACGGTCCTAGCAGTTTGACGTTCTTGCCTGAATTGCGTCTGGTGCCACGTGTGTTGTGTGTCCACACTTCTGTGTGGACATACTTCGTCTGTGGGTCTCTATTGATCATAATTTTATGCTACGACGGACGTCAAAATGTGCGGCAACACGGACGTGATCGCTGCGTTCGTGTGACACTGGCCTTGGGAGGGTGCATCTACTGTTCAGTACGTCAAGTGGCATCAGCAATCTCCAAATAGAGCAGTCTTCAAATATTGAATGGGATTATTATTGCCAGACTAATATATATAGATTAGATGTTCCTTGTGTGACTCTTGTCGTTCACTATTTGAATCCTTCATTGACACAATTGTGTTAACTTGCTCCTCCAAAGCTCCTGCGGGGCCAGAGATAAATCTGTAACGATGCTCTTTGGTACACTACACAAATTGCAAAATCCCCATCTATGTGTTGGGACAAAATCAAATGGCTCGCTGACCAGTCACTTCTCTCAAATATCTAGGTATGTGGTTAGACCCAAATCTATCCTTTGGCCCCCACATCGAAAAACTCTCATCTAAACTTTACCCCAAACTAGGTGCCCTGTACAGAAACAAATCCTGCCTGAGCCCTGCGATAAGAAAGCAGATTATACAACAAATGCTTATGCCGGCTTATGCCGGCTTATGCAGCTGCCCCGCAAACACACCTTCATAAATTTACTACATTGTAGCGCAAAGCGGCAGAATGAGTTATACAATGTAACTACATGACCCACCATTGTGATATGTTAAGAGTTAAACGCACCCTTCACCTTTCCAACCTGATGTTTAAGAGATTTTCTGGGAAGCTGCCACCCTACCTGAATAGGCTGCTTCCCCTAGCAGTTCCCTCATCCTATAACCTCAGATCCAGGACCTGCACCTTACTTACAATACCACAATACAAAAAGGCAGTGGCTCGGTCCTCCTTTTCCTACAGAGCACCGCAGTTGTGGAATAACCTCCCAGGCGCCATCAAATCTTCCCCCAGTCTAAAGTCACTTAAGAAATCTCTATTAACCTACCGCAATACCTGTAAACATGTAACATAATGACTATTTCCTACATATTTATTTTCTGTTAATCTGTATATTTGTGTTTTTAATATCTTGCATTTTATTACTTTGAAATGTTACAGTTGTTACAGAAATACAATGTTCTTGAACCCAGGACGTACTTGAAAATGAGAAATCTCAATCTATCCTTCCTGGTAAAATACTTTATAAATAACCAGGTCTGGTCCTATTCCGGAGTGTAGGCAATAAATAAAACTTCTCTGAAATTCTTTTACTCCAAATTGTGCCACTAAAGTTTCTGCACATTATCAATGTCGGCCAATGTGCTAGGACTTTTTTTTTCAAATCCGGTTCAATTTTCCTGACATTAGAAACACTGAGCCCTAGGTAAAATATAAATCAGATAGTGTTTTTTGTTTTTTTTGCCAGTGGTGTGAGTAGTTTTTTTAAGGAATTTTAAAACCATAAAACATGTAAATAATAAAAGGTCCCATAAATAACAAAAAATGTCTTACAGAATATTAAAGAAAATCCATTTTAAAATAATCAAAGTCTGTAAAAAAAAAAAAAAAGTTTGCAAATTAACCCTTTCGCTGCTGAGCCTTTTCCCACCTCTGTGCTGAGCTCATTTTAACCGGTTTCGCTCATCATGTTTAACCGCGTTTTGAAGCCTTATTTTAATATATGACCCAGACATATTATATATCGTTCTTTCCGGCAGACTGTGCAGATTCATAATATGTCATTATTATATGTATACGTTATGTCATGTCTGTATATTATAACAAAAAATGCAATAAAATTTGCATTTTCAATAATTTACAATGTGTAAAGTGTTTTTTTTTCACATTTTAAAATGCGATCGTTTGCGGTTATGAGGAATCGTTACTTTTTTTGGGGGGAAATTACGTGTTTTTTAGCAAACGTGTCGTCGTCCCCCGTCCCCCCCCCCCTAGAAAAAATCGTTAGTGCAGCATCATTGTTCACATTATAATTGAAATGGGAACAATATTGTTGCACTAATAAATCTAAAAAAAAATAAAATAATAATTTTATTTTATTAAAAAAAAATGTTTTTTTTTTTTTTTTACATGGTCATGTTTGGTATCATTGGAAAGGCCACGCTCTGGCCGTTCCAATGATAGCAAACATTAACCCCTAGCTGTCACGGATCGGGAGATAGGGGGTTCCAATTAACCCCCTATCTCCACTATAGGTGGCAGCAAGGGGTTAATTTCAAAACTGGCGCTCTGCGCGATGACATCCCGGAAGCTTGGCCGACATCCAAGATGTCGGCCGGCTCCAGGAGGGGACCGCGATACGGCGCATGTTGGCGCCATATCGCGATCCAGCCCCCTAGGGGTTAAAGACAGCCGCTGCTTGGAAGGGCAGGCTGTGCCCTTCCAGGCGGTGCCTGCCTTTTAATCGCTGGCCCGCGGGGAAGGGGAGGGGGAGAGGTCCGAAGGACCATTCCCCCCCCCCCCCTCCCCTTCAGGCACCTTCCCTGCAATGACGGGGGGGTGCCTGAAATAGACGTCATCACGCGTGCGCGATGACGCCTATCGTGCCCGCCGGGGTCCCGGAGGCTAGGCTGACATGGATGATGTCAGCCCGCACCGGGGGGCCGAGCGATCAGCCAGAATACCGGCTGATCGCGGCTGCAAAGGGAGGACGCGCTCAGCGCATCCTCCGCAGCCAAGTACTGGTGTGGTTGGACGCGCTAAGCGCGTCCACCGCATTGAAGTGGTTAAAAGAATAAACTGTTGAATAAACACAGCTTTTTTTCATTTTCATTGAAACTTCGGGGATTCGCCTGTTTAAACCTGCAAACTGAAGCACCAAAAATCTGGGCATTTCGCTGCAGTTCGACGTTCTCTTGATAGATTAACCATTACTTCTATGGGGAATTTCGCTGCCACCGAATTGTGGTCATCTGAGGGTGATTTGCCAGCAAAATATTTGAATTTCCAGCTTTCTGGGTAGCCGAATTGCCACGCAATTGCACCATACGGTGAAATTCACTATTCGTTAGCAAGTAATCTTATTGAATAAACCTTTTATGAAGTGATAAATAGAACTACTCAGACTACAGCCTGTTGCAAAGTACTGTTTTTGGCTCCCCATGCTTTCCTTTTTAAAGTCCGCTCTGGTGTCTTCTAGTCTATTTCTGTATGTAACTTATGCATTCTTTCACTTCACTCCATCAGGGTGACCTTGGAGCTATTGATGAGAAATACGATGTGGCTATTTCATCATGTTGTGGTGCCCTGGATCATATCGTTGTGGATACTATTGATACAGCTCAAGAATGTGTAAATTTTCTGAAAAGACAAAATGTTGGCGTTGCAACATTCATTGGTTTAGACAAGGTACTGGATGGAAATTTCATAACTTTGTGCGGATACAAACATAAGGTTCTTGGGCAGCTTTTAAGTACTGAAGACTTGATTTTATTTTCTCCCGCAGATGAAAGTTTGGGAAAAAGGCATGGATAAGATTCAGACCCCTGAAAATATTCCTCGCCTATTTGACATGGTGAAGCTAAAGAATGAGCACATTAGACCAGCATTCTATTTTGCATTGCGAGATACGCTGGTTGCTGATAATCTAGACCAAGCAACCAGAGTTGCTTTTCAGAAGAATAAGCGATGGAGAGTTGTAACAATGCAAGGGCAGATTATTGAACAATCAGGTAATAAATCTATTGTATACACAACCACTACAGTTTTGTTCAGTCCCACTCGCTTGATAAAGTTTAAGCATCAAATCTTGGTTGTCGGCTCTGTTTTACCTAGCCATTAACTGATTTATGGGGAGCTTTGCATCCCATTAACCCCTTAACAATCAAGCAATTTTTGTTGAAAAATGTTTTATCCTAACACTTTACAGAAATTGTTGCATTTTATCCTATATTTAAGAAAAAATTGATGTAAACGTGCTCCTTTTTTAATTTATTCGTTTAGGCTTTACAGAAATATTTTTGTAATTAGAGCTGGGAAGGCCTGGGAAAATGGGGGGCTCCCCCCCCCCCAGATAAATTGAGAAAATCAAGTGTAATATGTTCTTTTTTACAATGATAGGTCTAATGATATGGTATTAAATCCTATATAACATTAAGACCTTAATGAAAGACTTCTGCGACTTTAAAGTCTTAAATCGTTAAAAGTTCTCTCAGCTGAAGACAAGCCAATCTTGGAATACAATTCAAGTAACATGTCTCAATGCAATATTCAAACAAAATATGCATTTCAGCCACTAGGGGGCACTGCAGGGAAAAGGCTTCAGTTTAGCATGATTGTGAGTTCCATCTTGTACCTCCTACAGGGGTTGTTGGGATACAGTTGATGGTTTCTGTCTTCCCCAGGCCTTAATTGACCGATAAGTAAGAGGTTATATTTGATCCCTTTGACTTCAAAATTTCAAGGAATCCAGAATCGCTAGTTGTAATAAGATTCTGAACTATAGATGGAGTTCCTTATCTTACAAAATTTCACATGGGGTCTGCATTATTGGTATGCAGGCAGGAATAGTTTTTGTACAGTAAATTTCAAAGTTGGTTAATAAAAATGTTCACTAAAAGAAATCCACATAAGTAGGATTTCTGATGGAGATTAGCAGTTCAGTTTCCAGAAAACACCAATAGAATATCTGGTTGTCACATATTGCCTACGTATGGAAATTACAGTAACCCCTTGTATCTAATGTACAGGGATTTTCAGTAATTATAAACACCTGAATCTTATTCCTGTAGAGCAGTGAGTGACTTAGATCTGTGTATTCTGCCCTCTCCCTGGCTATTGCATTGCAACAGCCAAAGTGTTTGGATTTTTTTGTTGCAGTAAGAATTAGGGCTGCTGTTTTTGGAGCTTGTTTTATCTCACTCCAGGGTGGCTGGAGAGAATGCCTGTGGATTTTGTTTCTCCACTGGGGACACACTAATCCTGCTTTAAAAAGGGGTTTTCATATGCTAATAATTGCTTTTCAACGTTTTACAATACAAAATTAACTCTAACTGGCTCATGCCATTTATAGACCTGAATGCGTGCTTGACTGGCCAAGTCTCTCGTGGTCTACATATAGCTCCATTACTTATGGTGCAAGGACATGCCATTTTGGCGCACTGCCCATCCTGTCTTGTCTACAATATCATGCCCACGGCTATTTCATGCATTTCACTCCCCCTTTTTCATTTTCTGCCCTATGACAAAACTTCCACTTTTTCGTTTGCCCCACTTCAGAACTCCGATCAGAGATTCCGATCCGACCCGTGAACGTGCCTGCACTCTGTCACTAGTGGAACTTTGGCGTGTCTGACGTTTGCACCAACACCCTGTCCTCAGAGGCTGATGCGATTTAGCACCGGGGTAGCTTTCATTGTACAAAAATGCCTTCTAGATACACCTGGTATGGTAGACTCGAACGGAGTGTCTCAACCTGTCAAACTAGATGGAGGCGCATGTAGGTTGCAGAAGGGTAGGCTAAACTTGTTGTTGGTCCACATTTCTGGTATGAATTTTAGGCGAGTATGGACCTACCCTGACTGTTTTTATTCAAGGACCCCCCTTGTTATATATAATATGCAGGTGTTGGGGGTAACGGAGACGCTGACACTCTACTTGACCACAGAAGATTGTTGTCTTTGCGATTTGATTCATAAAGTGGTTTAATATATATCAAATGCTATGGATATTGTTAGGGATGCACCGAAATTTCAGCCACCGACATTATCGGCTGAAAATGGTGGTTTCGGCCAAAATGGAAAACTCAGTCAAAAATAAATCTGTCGAAAAATTTGCCTTTCAAAATAGGACCCGGAGGCCCGCCTGAGCCCTGTATGAGCTTGGAGACCAGCCGGGCTCAGGCGAGTCCCCGGCTCAGCCTGGAGGCCCAGCCGACGGATTTTGTTTGTGGGTGAGAGCATTGCACATACCTACATCGGCCCGGAGTCCTCCTGCATCCAGTGTGTCCTCTCCGTTAGTCGCCGGTATGATGTCACGTAAGCCTTTGACGTAAAAAAAGGCTTTTTTGATGTCATCCCGGCGACCGGCACAGAGAGCGGACACTGGATGCAGGAGGACTCCCACCGGTGGAGGACTCGCCTACATCCTCCTACTTCGGCCCTGAGCTCCAGCGGTGGCAGTCTTGTGGTGACAGTCCTCCGGCAGCCGGTTACCGCTCTCCGTCAGACGCAAGTATTACGTTGCGGAAGTGGAAGCCTTTGACCTGTCTGTCCGCAGGGTCAAAGGCTTCCACCTCTGCGACGTCATCCTTGCGCCTGACGGAGAGCGGCATCCGGCTGCCGGAGGACTCGCCACAGGACTGCCACCGCTGGAGGTCAGGGCCGAAGTAGGTGAGTATGTAGGTGCAGCCATCCGAACCTGGGCCTCGAGGCCTGGCCGAGTAAGCTGCTCGGCCGGCCTCCAGGCTCAAGTGAGCCCCCGGCTTGGCTTGGCCTGGCCTCCAGGCCCAGGTTCTCCTTTCTGATTTTCGGTGTCGATTTTCGGGCAAAACCGATCCTGAATTTTCGGCATCGGCCGGGAATTCCCATTTCGATGCACCACTAGATATTGTAAGTTTGAATAATGACGCCATGGCTAGAACACTGCAATGTTAAGTAACTGTAGACGTGTTTAACAGTTTCCATACTTTGTCTATTTTTTCCTAGGTACAATGACAGGAGGTGGGGGAAGGGTTATGAAAGGCAGAATGGGATCTTCTATTGTGGTTGAAATATCAAGTGAGCAGGTTGGTGTTACTTGTTCCCCTTTGACCTATAACACGTTGTTGTTGCCCCCTTTATTTAGCGATGCTCTTTATTTTTACTTTTAGTTACAAAAAATGGAATCCAATCTGAATTCGGACTCAAATAAAGCCACTGCAGTACAGGAGCGTAAAGTACAGCTGGAAGAGGAATTATCTAAACTACGCCAAGCTACAAGGGAGATGAAAAATACTTCTGAGAAATATACAGCTAGTCTGCAGGTACAAAATCATTCCAGTGAATTGGGTTGAAGATGTGCGGCATGTATTTTTATTTTTTTCCTCAATTACTGTTCACAGAAATTTTGGTGAACGGAAACTCTGTTCTTATGCCTCATCTTTAAAATAATCCTTTCCTTTAATTGCACCGTATACATCCAGGTATATTTATAAATGCCAATTGTGAACCGTGATGGGGAGTTAGATCCACTGACTCAACTTCTGTTTTTCCTAACGTGTAGAGTCTTTCTGAACAAGAAGTACACCTAAAAGCTCAGGTGAAAGAACTAGAAGCCAATGTAGCTGCTACTCTACCAGATAAAAACCAGCAAAAACAAATGGAAAAAACCCTGGAAACATTCAGAAAAGGTACGAACATTCAATTTAAAGAGGAATTGTCAATTCCCCACAAATTGTACCATCTAGAACTCAAGCAGCTGTTTTTGACTTGAATCTCTTTATTTGAAGAATAAGGGTAGGCTGGCTCTATTCAACTGGGGCAAAAACAGGGCAACCCATTATAATGGCATTTTATCATATATCCAGTATCCCCATATGTTATTTATAAAAGTGTATATCCTAGATATTTTTTTTTTTTGTTTTTTTCCTTCTCAAAAGTCGAGTTCAATAAACAGATTTCAGTAATCCAAAAAAACACCGCAAAAAGAGTCCGAAATAACATTCAGGGTTATCCAGAGATTTGAAAAGTCACCGCACGTTCGGTGACTTTTCGTTCCCTGCACTTCGGGGCTATTTGGCGATCCTAGTTCTCCGACCCTGTGGTGTATTCAGCAAGCACCGCAAGGCCTCCGTAGTGCAGGGAAAACCCGCCGCAAACACAACGAACACTCACCGAACCCTGCAGAAACGGCTGGATTAACCCCGCCGAACATGCCAGAGAAACCCGAATAGCCGCTGATCAGAGCAGCCGCCGGAAAAACCCGACATGCAGACGAACGAGGTGAAAAGAAAAAAAAAACCTGTATGCTTGAAAATGGAAACGCTGTTTGGAAAAATACTACTGAATGAAAATGTCTAAAATTTACATAGAAGATCCAATGAATGAGAATAAAAAGGCGGTTATAGAAAAATGAGAACTATTTTAAAAAAAAAAAAAGGAAAATGTTTTGCAAACAAATGCCTATAAGGCTGCTGTCAGACGAGTGTCAGTTCTGTCAGTTCACGTCCGTGATTGCCCCTAAAAGTACGTCCGTGATAGCATGACAGGAAGCCCATCGGAGCCCGTTACACGAAGTACGTCCGCACTGAACTGCGGACGCACAACGGCCACGGCCCACGGACGCAAGGCAGGCAAGAACGTACAACCGCTAGAACGGCCGCACAAAGTGCGCAACGTCCGCATAGCTTTGTGTGTGAGTGATGGAACGTGGTCAGACGGACTGCATTTATACGTCCAGCATTTTTCACGGACAAAATGGTTTTGCTTTTTAATTTATTTTCCCTCCTACATCCGTCAAAATATATACGTCAGTGAAAAAAACGGACTGTCTGGCCACTACTGCGTCTTCCGTACTTCCGTGTGCACGGACGTACAGTCCGTAGAAATCACGCTCGTCTGACCCTAGCCTTAGATCCTAAAAAAATCTATAGATTAAGAGACTCTTTACTGCAGAATATAATAATAATCGGTTTATTTAGATATTGGATTAAAACGGGAATATTTTTAACATTGAAGCCTATGGGATTCGCCTGAATAAATCTGTTGAATGAAACCACCAAACAGCAGGGCATTTCGGCAACTTTTCACTGCGGTTTTGTGTTCTGAATAGACGAAGCATTGCTCCTCTATGGGGGATTTCACGGTCCTCAAACAGGCAATGAACAGGCACCGTATGTGCAGGCAATTCGCCAAGATTTGGCGAACTGCCTGCTCTCTGTATAGCCGAATGGCATGGAAAGGTAAGTGTACCCTGAATTTCAGTGTTCGTTACCTTTTCAGGGCCAGATCAGCTTTTTGAATAACCCTGATAGACCTTTGGGTACTGCGAAAGGCACCAATCACATGAAAGTCAAAATGTAAGATGTGGAGCGGCATACGCAGAGATTGAAGCAGTACTAAAGGGTCGATGGCGGGAACCTGGACCACAAAGACTATAAAATACACATAACGTTCCAGTAAAAAAAAAAACGGACACTTCGTGTCCTAATACTTTTATTAACCCTTTAAGGACAGCGGCAATTTTACAACACCGGACTGCGACAAGAACACAGATGCAGGCTTTTAAACACAGCAGCCTGTTTAAAGACCAATACATGCATTTACATAGATATATATATCTCTCTCTCTTCCCCCCCCCCCCCCCCCCCATCCTGTATAACCTGGCACGGAGCCTCATGACCGCGTGTTCCTCCGAGCAGCTCAGGAGTGCTCCTGCACGCAGCCTCAGCCCTTTGAAGGCTGAGACACACTCTCATGAGATCTCAGCGTAGGCGCGTCACAGCCTTCAGAGGACTGAGGACTATGGGGGGGGGGGGGCGCGGCCGCCCGAGGGGGGAAATCATCACGGCACTCGGGAACGCGGCCAGTCGAGCAGCTGCTAGCAGAATGCTGTTAATGCACTCCGTTAGCAGCCCCGGCTGCTCATAGCGGGAACCTGTGTTCCCACAACATTTTTATTTATTTTTTAAAAAATGCCGGTACTCCTTTACAAACCAAAAAAAACAGTAAATAAGAACTTCATAGCGGACCGAGGTCAGGGGACCCCCAGAGCAAGTCCGGAGAGAGCTACGGGGGCAATTTACGAGGTCTGAGGAGCGGGGCGCGTTGGGAGGAGATCCATGGCTCCCAGAGTTGGAATGTTTGGCTGCCCAACTACATGATTCGATCCCCATTTTATACACATACCACACTTTAGCAATAATCGCCAGTAGAACTGGCAAGGAAGTTTTCCAGAGGCGGGCTATACAATTTCTAGTAGCCGTACAGATCCTGTGGGTCAGGCGGAGAGGAGCGAGAAAGGCCATATCGAATGTAGGGGCTAATCATAAGTATTTTTTTTTTTTTATTCTGCTTGATTATTTGGTAGGCTTTCTATGGAAGGGTCAAAGCCTCCTTAAATTGGTCTTTAGAGGTTAGAGTATAGTTTATGCACATGGGATCAAATTGGCCATAAAGTAAGTTATTTTTTTTTTTATTTTTTTGTATTATGGGAGAGGAAGGGTTGTTATACCACAGTCAGAAGACTTCAACTTTCAGAGTGGGATTCCCTGCCAAGCTAGTTATTGTACAAACTCTATGCAACCCACTCTAGGTTATTCAGTTTGCTATTTACAAGAGAACTTTTATCACTGGGTATCTTGTATCAACCCAAAATTATGCCACATATACACCTGGAAACTGATACTGCTGTATATATTGGCAAGGTTGCAAGATCTTTCTGAGGAATAGTTGACCTGTGATACTAGTGACAAAAGATAAATTAAAATTCAAATAGGTGCTGCTTAAGGCCTGTGTCAGACGAGCGCACTGATCACGTCCGTGTTGCCGCACATTTGTACGTTCGTTATAGCATATAATTCTGACCAATGGAGCCCCACACACGAAGTACGTCCGCACCGAACTGCGGACACATAACGGACGCGGCAAACCGACTCAGGTTAAGCAAGAAAGTAAATCCGCTAGAACGGACGCACAGAGTTCGCTGCATCCACAACGTCCGCATGGCTTTGTGTGTGAGTGATGGAACGAAGTCAGACGGACTGCATTTTTGACGGACAAAATGTTTTTCATATTAATTTATTTTCCCTTCTAAATCAGTCAAAAAATGTCACAAACTGACTGTGTGGCCACTACTTGGTCGTCAGTCAGAAAGTACGTCTGTTGTGCACGGACGCACAGAATGCGTTCGTCTGACCCTAGCCTAAAGGTTTACTGGTGTCCTAACTAAAATGAGTAAGCAACATGCTGTGTAGTTTTTTGTTTTTTTTCCTTGCACTAGGAGCAGCAGTCTCCATTGAGCAGTCCCTGTCCTGTAGAGTTGGCATGGACAGAATGTCCTTTTTCAGCTTTGCTGTATGTACTCTAGATCTAGTGGTAATATTAATTTTAGCTTAGCCTTTTCCTGCAAAAGTGCCTTTTTAACACTGGTTAGCTGGGAGTGTGTACTTCTTCGATTTATATGATGGAACTTATTGTTCATTGCGTATTTTCATGGTGGGATGATCCGTGATGCTGGACAATTAGAACATCTGTTTTATAGGGTGAATATGAGTTTGTTCCTGTTTGAGGGGAACCTGTTTTATATAGTGACTCTTGTGTTTTGTAATTTTAAGAATATGAGAAGGCCGCAGAGAAGTCAGGAAAGGTAGAAGACGAAGTTAAAAGACTGCACAAGCTCATAGTTGATATTAACAATCATAAACTGAAAGCACAACAAGACAAGCTAGATAAAATCAACAAAGAGATGGATGATTGCACATCAGCGATCACCAAAGCACAGGTATCCATCAAGACAGCTGACAGGTATGACCTCGTTCTTTTATATTGCTGTATGCATAAACTATTGAGCAGAGAATGGCATTATTAACATTAAGGGTCATTGTTATTCTGTTCTTGGTTTTCTATTTAAAGAAACCTCAAAAAAGCTGAAGATGCAGTTGTCCGAACAGAACAGGAAATTGTAGAAAATGACAAAAGTATTGAAGAGCTGACAGAGGAACTGAAACATCTTGAAGAAAAAGCCACTGCTATTTTGAATGAGTGCAAAGAAGCTGAGGTATGGTTTTCACTGTTTTTATTTGATTCGTTAGTTTATATTTGCACAAGCCTGTATTTTGGGGTTGTGGGTTATTGTAACCATTAACACCAGTTTAGAATAAAAGCTCTGACTAAAATGCCAAGTCCCCATTGTTCTCAAGACATGCTCATAATTCATGCCTGAGGTTGTCAGTTGGTGAAAATCAAACATTTTCCCCCAGCATGATGCAGTAGTGTATCTTAACTACTTGCAAGGTACAGCACTGCCACAGGGTGCTTAAAAGGCGATGGCTGATGTAGTTTGTACTTTAGCATCATTTAAAATGCCTTGACATTGGGATCTCAGGTATTTGATGCATTATTAGTGAGGCTTTCTAGCACAGGTGCTCCTAGAGCTGCCAATAAATCCGATCAGCATGCACCCAGCTACTAGATGTCAAATCTGCTTGCAGCTTAATTGCCAAACTGAAATCCACAGTATATTCATGCAAAATAGCATTTCGGGCCTAGTTTTGGGAATTTCAGTTCCTGGTGGGAATATTAAAGATGTTGTGCAACAAGATCTAGTTTTTAAATTTTTTTTGGCCCTTAATCGTGGCAGATCTAGTACTTGAAGCTATGATTTTCTTGAAGTCCAAACAATATTTCACTTCCATACCTTATCAGGTGATGGAATAGAAATATGAGCTACTTAGAGTAATTGGCATAAAGCCAGAGAGGAAGGGGAATCTGACTTTAGAAAGGGGTTGACTGTATTCCAGGATGAATCTCACACCCATGTGACATCACTTGTCCTCTACATGTGAATGATTTGCTATAAAATTAAAATACTAAGACCTGCTGGAGCAGCTATTTGACAGATTTTGAGCAGGTCTGTAATGCAGCACCCCATCCCTATTTTTTCACTTGGAGACAGGTTACTTTAACCCCCTTCATTACAAAGTGCTTCTTGTTGATAAATAGAACATTTCAAACATGGGATTTGATGTTGACTATTAAATATAGAAATTGTTTTGTGATATACTTACATGAAAAATGAAAAGCAAATTTTAAATTCTTTCTTTTACTGAAATATTTTTGGAATGAAAGGTTTTGTACTCTATACATAGTGTCCTATATCTTGCACCATTTCATACATAGTATACACTATCGGGATACAGGCAGAAACTGCCTTTGTCATATACAGTAATTTTTAAAAAAAAATAATAAAATGATTAGATATCCTGATTATGGGCATTTGTAGTGATCATAATGAGATTGGCAGCAATACAGCTTCCAAAAAATAACGTCTATATGTGGAATAATGCCTGCATATATAAATTGTAACATGTTGTATCTATTGTACAGTGATTTATAACCCTCTGAATTTTATCCCTGTACAGCATTGAGTGACCCTAGAGCTCTCCCTGTATTCTCTCTCCTGGCTGTTCAACTGCAGCAATAATGTGTTTGAACTTTTTGTTGGTGAGGTCTGGGGCTGCTATTTGCAGCTTGTTTTCTCTCTGCAGGGGAGAGGGAGAGAATTTCACCACCGGGGCTTGCTAATCTGGCTTTAAAAAGTGTGAAAGTTGGATTTTGCTATATGCCAATGAGTGCTTTTGAATGTATTGCAATGCAAAATTTGAAAGAACTCGACTTTAGGAGTGAAGGGGTTAAGATCAAAAGAACAAGAACTCCCTTTTGAGTATCTCCATTCTATTTGCCTTTTATATGGCACACAAATGTTTTGAACCCTGCTTTATAAAACCGGGAAACCGCTCTTACAAGGTGACCGTATAAGATAGCAGAAGGTTGCCCCCAATTAGCGTCGCAAAAAACAAGGGTTTGTGGTATGCCATTTGCTGCCCTCATATTACACGGCATGGATTTAAGACCTTTTGTTTTGTCCTGCTCTTCCAAGCGGTAATGTGCCCAGCTGCATGTTGACCGTCATAACAAGGGCACCTGAACACCTAAAGTGTTTAGAAATAACACAAGATTTCTGTTTTTCTTTGTTTTACACTGTGGAGTTGGTATATATGTTGGAGAACAAATGTAGAGGGAGCTAGTGAAATAACAAGTCCTGCCCACTCGCTTTTCTGTTTTGCTGGAAAATAAGTCACTGGCTCCTAATGAGTTGGTGATTTTTACAATTGCAACTTGAGCTTCAAATTTGATTCTATGTAATCCATTTATTGATGTGCAAAAAACACACCTTTTAAAAATGGGTCTATAGGCCTGGGATCTGTTGTAAAATTGTCTTTTTATATAACCCCCACCCCTTCCAGGGTTCTCTCCCAGAGATTCAGGAAAAGCATCGTGATTTGCTTCAAGAGATCAAAGTCATTCAGGATAAAGAACACGCACTCCAAAAAGAAGCTCTTAATATAAGACTCAAAATTGAGCAAATAGACAGCCACATATCAGAACAACAGTCAAAAATCAAATATTGGCAAAAAGAGGTAATTCTTAGTGTGATTTTTGTTTCCTGGTCTGTCTCCCCCTTCACCTCCTTTTATGTTAGCTTTTCTATGTGGATACTCGGTACAGAATTCTATTGCTCATCCCATTTATTCATTTGATTTTTCAGATCTCAAAAATCACACTTCATAGCATTGAAGATAACCCTGAAGATGTTCTTCCTGTACTAACTCAAGAAGAACTAGGTGCAATAAAAGACCCTGATCAACTAAAAAATCAAATTGCATTACTGGAAGCGCGAGCTCTTGAAATTAAGCCAAATTTGGGAGCAATTGCTGAATATAAAAAGAAGGCAAGTGTGTTTAGTAGACCCAGAGTGGATCTCGTCACTATAATATATCTAAATGCAGTTTCTCTAAATGTGATGTAAAAAGTCAAGGTCCTAAAACATGTATCCTATTTATAAATTAGATTGTAGAAAATAGAACTGCTGGCAAATTTGGGCAGGGGGAGGGGTTGCACCATCGGATGCATATTTAACACTTGGGTGATGTGTGGTAAAATAGCAAATTTGTATAAAGTTCAACTTCTATTACTTTAATCTTTTAAATTTCCATATATTTATCTTCTACATCATTAATTCTGGGATTGGCAGTTTCCAAACGTTGTCGTTATCTTTACAATTTCACACGAGGTCTGCCTCCTTGCCATACAGGCAGAAATGGCTCATGTCAAATACATTTAAAGGTGATGAAAATAATAAAAATGGCCAGATCTCATACTTTATGGACATTTGTAGTGATCATAAAGAGACTAGCATTTTAGCTTCCAAAACACAAATCTAATATGCCTGTATATGGAAATTACACTAGCCTAGTATCTGTACTGTACAGGGATTTTCAGGAATCAGAATTTCCCTTAAACCCGTATAACTGTACATTAGAGTGACCCCATAGCTCTTACTGGCTGTTGTAAAGCAGCATAAAGTTTTTTTTTTTACCCCTTAGGCTGTCAGACGAAAGCAGTCTGAGCGCACTCTGCGTGTGTGCATAACAGACAGACGTACTGAGGGAAGATACTGTAGACACCACACAGTCTGTTTTTTTTGACAGACGTGGAAAAATAGAACTGGGAAACAAATTAATATGAAAAATGCTAAAAATCAGAACATGATATGAAAAGCCATTTTGTGCGTCAAGGTGCTGGACGTCGCAAATGCGCTCCGTCTGACTTCGTGTCATCACTCACAGAACGCTATGCGGATGTGGCGCACTCTACGTGTCCGTCTAGCGGTTTTACGTTCTTGCGTTCGTTTGCCACGTACGTTGTGCGTGCGCAGTTCTGTGCACATATACTTTGTGTGGGTCTATTGATCGTGATTCTATGCTATGACAGACGTTAAACTGTGCGGCAACACGGACGGGATCACTGCATTTGTCTGACGCCAGCCTAAAGGACCAACAATGTAACTGTTCCGTCATAAATGCATTGACTTTAAAGACAATTGGTCCTTAAGGGGTGTAAAGGACGCTACCCCTGATATAAGCTGTAACTAGATTACTTCGGCATTACAAATAAAAACACATGCTGATGTGTTTTTTTTTTTCTTTTTTAGTAATTGCGTGTAAAAAGGAAAAATTTTAGGTTTGTATCGGTTACCATTTTGTGGATTTTTTTTCTCATGATGCACATTTAACAAAATCTGTACAAAAGCTTTATTTTGTGGCTGTGCTTTAACAGTTAATGAGGTGCAGGAGGGAATGTTTAGATAAGGTGCCAGACTATTCTCCAGGCTACCTGAGATGACAGCTGAATGAGAAAGGGAGCTTAAAAGATTTCTACCCCTCTGGTGATGGCCTTTTGAATACATCCCACACAATCCATGATTTGAGTGCGTGAATGACCCATAGACTCCATTCTATGGCCATTGCCACAGAGTGAGGAGCAAGTGATGGAAAGATATGGGGGGGGGGCAGTTTACAACACAAAAGATCACACCATAGATGCATCCAGTGACACACACAGGAAAATATTTTAACTAAACATACAAAGGAACAAGGCACATATAAAATATTGGCAAGATAAAATAAACAAAATAAGAACATTTAATTTTTTGGTGGTAGTTTCCCTTTTAACATTTTGTTAGTGAGGGTAGGGGCTGCGTGACAGTCATACAGGATAACGGGGGGGGATCGAAGAATTTGTCTCAGCGGGATGAACACGAATATAGCATGGAAAAGTTATGAATTTTAGGTTTTCCTGCCAATTTTTGTTTTTCCTTGCATTCAATGTAAAGTGACTGTGAATTTCTCTTCTAGAATTTCTAAAATGTCTTTCTGTGATCCTTTTTCCCTTTTTTAACATTTCTTTTTTAAACAGGAAGAACTATATCTACAAAGAGTTGCCGAACTAGATGAAATTACAAATGAAAGGGATAACTTTAGACGCGCCTATGAGGATCTCCGTAAGCAGCGGCTTAATGAGTTCATGGCTGGATTTAACATTATAACCAATAAACTGAAGGAAAACTACCAGATGCTGACTCTAGGAGGTGATGCAGAACTGGAGCTGGTAGACAGCCTAGATCCATTCTCTGAAGGCATCATGTTTAGGTTGGTTGTAATTATAATTTATTTTTACCTAGTGAAAGCATGCATGCAAACGATGCAGATGATCTTTGCAATCTTAATACTGTAAACTAGTGGGTCCCAACCAATCAAGTCCCCCTAACGGGCCAGGTTTTAAGGATCACCTTGGGGGAAATGCAGACTGAATCCTGCAATCACGGAGCAGCAAATCGGATCACCTGTGCTGTGCTTCAGATATCTGGAAAACCTGCCCTGTTAGGGGTACTTGAGGACTGCTTTAAACAGACCAACTCCATTTTGGCTGGTTTTAAGTATTCTAGCAGAAAATATTAAATATTCTGTTCCCAGTGAAATTTGACATACACGGTTATTCAGAGAGCAGTGAAAAGCAGGAGAATGACTGGAGAAGGGAAAATTCTAGGTCAAAATAGCCGATTTTGGAAAGTGAGATGACTGGGAGAATTTTTCTGGTTTGGCTATTTTGACCTAGAATTTTCCATTCTCCAGTCATTCTCCTGCTTTTCACTTCTCTTTGAATAACCCTGATAGTTAGACTTCTTAAGCACAGAACAGGGACTCCGTTACATTCAAGTTGCACTAAATTCTTGAATTGACACCATTTTCGTACTCTTCAAATTGAAAGTGTTTGCAAAAAAAACTGAGTCTGAAACTAAAGTGCAAGGCTGGCTTACGGCATTGTAGGTCTCCTAGGTGTGATAGATTTGGTTTGAAATCCTAACATTGGTGACACCCGATGGACGCATGTCTTTTTTCAGCCTATGTAACACAGAGATTGTGAAGTTGCCCATAGTATGACTAATGCTGGGGTGTATTTGTTGGAGGGCACTTGAAGTGTTTTCAACATGAATGTTTAATGTTTACATTTTTAGTGTCCGACCTCCAAAGAAGAGCTGGAAGAAAATCTTTAATCTTTCTGGCGGGGAGAAAACCTTGAGCTCTTTAGCGCTGGTGTTTGCCCTTCACCATTTTAAACCAACACCTCTGTACTTCATGGATGAAATTGATGCAGCCCTGGACTTCAAAAATGTATCCATAGTCGCCTTCTATATCTATGTAGGTAACATTTGAAGTGTTTTTGGTATTTTTAATTCTCTTTGCTGTGCTTGGTCTAACAGCAATTAATGACTCCATCTCCAAACCTGGAATCGAAATCACGTAACCTTTTTCAGCCATAGTCTTGCTATGCATTAGATGGTAGAAATGAGAAGGTTTAGCTGTGATGACACCCCATCCAGGAATTTACAGTTTGTGTCTGTGAAGCACCAAAAAAATACACAAACCTCCTGTAGACAGGACCCTAGAAATAAACGTTAGTATCATTAAATCCCTGTCTGCTACAGTACTTATTAAAAGGGGCAAGACTGTCTTTTGGTACAGTGTCGCTGGAAAACTCTGTACATAAAACTGTTTTAGGGTTCGTCATTTTCCTGCTAATAAAACTTTGATAGTAACTATTGTATTATGTTCTGCAGTGTAAGTAGATATTCTGTTTTTTTTAGATGCCAATCTATTCCGTTTTTAGAAGAAAATGTGAAATTTGATTTCAGCAACAAAACGATACTAATATTTTTGTTTAAATGTAAACCAAAAATACACAATGCCCCTCTATCTAGGTTTTTATATCTATATAGTGGGTTGGTTTTGTTTTGGGTGAGATTTTATGTAATCAACTTTTTTTTTTCCTGTCCCCTTTATTGTAGGAGCAAACTAAAAATGCCCAGTTCATAATTATCTCTCTACGGAATAACATGTTCGAAATTGCTGACCGACTGATTGGAATTTATAAGACTCATAACACAACAAAAAGCGTTGCCACAAACCCAAAAGTCATTGCTGCAAAAGGACTTGCGGAACTTAAAGCGGCTGGATGCTCTTGATTTTATTGACAGCGAGACAAACCTTCATTATGTCTCTTACCTTTCCTCTCACCACCTCAGCCATAATTTGGCATTTTAGCACATTATTTTTGCTCCTGTTTTACCTCTGGTCTTTCATATCAATATAGTGCAATTACCATGAATTTACCAACATAGAAACTTTGGTTGATTTTTTTTTTTTTTTTTTTTTCTCCTTTCCTCATTCCAGTTGTAAATATGTATTGTTTTCTGTAATCTGTTGACTTGTCGGTTGTCTAAAGCTATTTTTATAATGTGAAAGTTCCAATAAAAATGTTTCAACTCTTGTCCTATGACCAGTTAAAGCACTATATGTTATGGTGGTAATATCCAGGTTTTTGAAGCGCACATAACACACCATTTGTATGTCACGGAATGAGAACAATGGACATAAGGTCCTCCTCATCTTGGCCAGTAAAATGTTAAATGATGCGGGTGCAAAAGGAGACACAACCCAATTATACATTTCCTATGCAGCTGCATTCAGCAAGTGCTTGGTCAATGAGATGTGCGATGCAGAACCTGAGGATTTAACCATAACACACTCAGCCTGCACTTGTATACTCGCCGGGGAGCTTCTGATACCCACAGTCAAAAACCTGCTGGGAGGAATAGTCAGACTCCAGCAGCTGCTTAAGTGATACCTTTTTGATCTTTGACACTGGATGTGATGAGCTCCTGACCGGCATGTAGTAGTCGTCTAGTGTCTGGTTATTTCATTGCTGCATGCTGTCAATACTTTAAATCTCTGAGCTTCTGGTAAAACACAAAACATATATATTAACAGGGTAATTCAAAGAGATCCGAATTGCTTGAGAAAGGTAACCTAACGCTGAAAATCAGCATTCGGTAACCTTTCTTGGCCATTCGGCTATCCAGAGAGCAGGCAATTCGTCAAATCCTGGTGAATTGCCTGCACATACGGTGCCTGTTCGAGGGCAGTGAAATCCACATAAAGCACTGCTACAGCTATTCAGAGAACACAAACCAGCAGTGAAAGGTTCCTGAAATGCTCTGCCATTCGGTGGTTTCATGCGGCAGATTTATTCAGGCGAATCCCATAGGCTTCAATGTTAAAAATATTCCCGTTTTTAATTCAATATCTAATAAACTGTCCATTATAAAATTCTGCAGTAAAGAGTCTCTTTAAAGATTTTTTTTTTTTTTTTTTAGGATATTTTAAGCATTTTTCTGGAATTTGTTTTTCTTCAGACATTTTCACTCGGTAGTTTCTTTGCAAACAGTGTTTCACTTTTCAAACATTTCAAGCAAACTGTTTTGCTAATTTATTCACTGCCTTAGTCTGCGGTGTCGGCTTTTTCCGGCAGCTTCGCTGTGTGTGATCGGCTCCTGCTCAGGTTTTTTCGGTGGGTTAATCCAGATTTTTTTTTTTTTTGCGGGTTTTTGGCATGCATTCGCCGGGTTTTGTGGTTAGTTTTCATCTGGTTTGTGGCAGCCTTTTCCTGCAATTCGGGGACCCTGTGGTGCTTGCTGAATACACCGCAGGGTTGCCGAAATGGGATCGGCAAAACGAACTGAATTGAAGAGCACTAAAAGTCACCGAACGTGCGGTGACTTTTCGATTCTCTTTAGTACTCTTACAGGGTAATTCAAAGCGTGAAGTTTACTTTGTCCTACTTTGGAAAGGGAAGGTGTTGGTTAAGATGCAAAAGTTTTTTTTATGTAGAAACGTGGCTCAGGCATAACACCATATGTTGCTAAATTGGTAGACTGCAGTACACAAGTGTGCAGAGCAGTGAATGCTGCCTGGACATGCATCTTTAAGTCATAGGATTTATAGCTTATGCAGTAATTAATGGTCTGTGTATAATAAACCTCAGCATTGTTCAATTAGCAAGACCTTGTCCCTGGATTCCAAGTCCAGTAATGGGATGCTAAATGTCATATTGCAGGGAAGTGTAAATTCTTGCTGGTGATTTTCATTTTTGTGTTAATTTCTTGGCAGCATACAAGTGAGAGATTCCACTTTCTGCAGTTGGCTCAGGGCATGCGAGAGTTTTGTGAAGAAACCTCCTTACAGCCACTATTCTAACTAGGGAAGAATCTGTCACACAGTTAAGGTTCTTTTTTCGGGAAAAGTTCACTTTATAAAGCACAATATACATTAGATAAAGTGCCACTTTGCATAATTGTGTTGGTCCTCCTAAACCTGATCTCCTTGCATAAAGAGGACAACTGTAAATGCCACTGCTCCATGTGTGAGGGTTGTGCCCTGATCTTGCTGCGCTCTGCCACCCCCACCAATTGGCCATGCCAGGGAAACTGAGTCCTGGGGAGCAAACACCATACAAGGCATACTTTGAATGGATTGCAAGCACAACAGCTGGTGCTGACTGCCCAGACTGAGCAAAAATAAATATTTTTGTACAAACATTAAGGTAGACTGTTTAACTACTTATTGACACGTCAAAACTAATATTGCAAAATTTTCTAAAACTAATTTGTAGATTGCTGGTAACAGGCCTATGAGTTTCTGTTTTCATGCCATGTTGGTGTAGAAACATCACTTCTAATGGTGCTGAATGCAATATAAACAGTACAGCTTTTTCAAGTGCTTATGGTGCAACAGAATTTGCAATCTGTCCAGTGTGTGACCTCTGTTTTAGTGCTGCTTGGGTGTGGAGTGTTTTGTGTTGTCACAAGGTTAATGCTGGTTACGCATCTGGAACAGATTCTCTAGGAATGGCACACCACACGATCAACACTGGTTTGGTTGTTGATTAAACAGATGTATTGATTTGGAGTGTTGTTGTTTGGGTGTTTTGTTTTTTTTTTCCTTTTTGAAGCTGCTTTCCTCCAACACTGTGCTAAACAAAGTGATCAAATTGCCCATGGAGAGAAGTTTTAAAGAACTGATACCAGGTCTGGAATAGTATCTCTTAAAGGTTATCTGCTGCCTTTTTGCGAATTGTCTGTTCTGTACCTCCCCTCTTTTCCAAGAAAGTTCCTCTCTGTGACTGCGCTCTTTTTATTAGGAAGATAGTATGCCGACATGATGGCATACATCACAAAAGCATTCCTTATCTTAGAATGTTCAGGAATAGGTACAGCGCACGCAGTCTAATATGATCTAAATATTCATATATGATAAAGCATAAAACAGATTGTGCAGTATATCCCAATTGGTAATAAAAATGGAAACGACTTTGTGATTGTACACTCACATAGGAGCCCAGACTGGCTCTAGTGTTATCCGCCTTTATGGGTATTCGCTTCTCATTCCCAGGCACCCATTAACCTGTTGAGAATTCCTCTCGGATTCTCACATACATGGATTGAACGAGAATCCCCCTAGTGTGATTCTGTTTAACTTTCCATACAGAATATAAATGCCAAATGCGCTCTTACTCTGGTTGGAGCCTCCAGGCTCTTGGAAGTTTGGCAAGTAGATTTTTTAAAAAAAAACTACAAAAACCTTACACAAACGATCACAGGAACGGCAGATTGTTTTAATTAATCTGCCATTCCTGTGATCGTTGGTGTAACGTTTTCATGGTTTTTTTCTTAATCTACTTGCCAAATAGTGATATGGAAACTCACTACATAGCAAAATGAAAACCCCAGATACCTATTTTAGAATCTGGTTGCCCTGTATTGGCGGGGGGGGGGAGACTTGTCTCATGATTTGTAGCCAGCGTGTGTCATTAAGGCCCTTTCCACCCCACCCCCTCTAACACAATGGTTTACAGCTGTGACAGATTTGAGTGGACATTGTTTGCCAAACGTGGCCACTCACTGTATGCCTGTGCTCATTAGACTATTTGGGCAGTCTGATAGTCGCACTGATTACAAGGTACTCTTGTTTTACGTTCAATTAAAATTGGGTTATGGATGGGGGACTGGATCTCCAAACGAATAAGAGGGGCACCAACTTCCACTGGTCTCCAGGTCCCACCTTGCACCACTTAGCTTTGTTTCATTCTCTTATACCCCAGCAACAAGTCCTGCCTCAATTCTGGGGAATGCTATAACGCTTTAAATTGTACCTGTCCTTAAGCTTCAGTTAAGGTGGGAGAACGGATGTCTGAAAAGGGAATGGTGTTAGCAGATGTAACCCAAATGGGGTGCCAAGATCTGTTACAATGTGGTCACAGCATATTACTGGCAACTTTTTTTTGTAAGCTAAAGAACTTTAAGGTTAGGTTAGTTAACACTAAGATTCTGTGCTGTTTATTAGACAATGTAGCTTTGTTTGCCAAACGCACACTGACCTGCACTAATGGCCAGCCTTATTATTATTATTCTTTATTTATAAAGCGTCAGCATATTCCGCAGCGCTGTACAATAAGCACAGTATAGACAGGGTTACAATACATTGAACAACATTTGACAAACAGTACAGGAGGAGATGAGGGCCCTATTCCCGTAGGAACTCACAATCTAGGAGGGTTGGGGTTGGAAACAGGAGGAGAGGACTGTAAGGTCAGAGTGATTGATGGTTGCGTCAGTGAGTTGGGTGGTAGGCTTCCCTAAATAGGAATGTTTTCAGGGAGCGTTTGAAGGAAGAGAAGTTAGGGGAAAGTCTGACAGTACGAGGGAGAGCGTTCCAGAGAGTGGGGGCTGCGCGTGAGAAATCCTGCAGTCTATCATGGGAAGAGGTGATGCGGGGAGAAGCTAGGCGCAGTTCACTGTTTGACCTTAGGGAGCGGGCTGGGGTGTATTTGGTGATTAGTGAGGACAGGTAGTGGGGAGCTGAGTTAGTGAGGCTTTTGTAGGTAAGGATAAGGATTTTGAACTTAATTCTGCAGTGGATGGGGAGCCAGTGAAGGGACTCGCAGAGGGGAGCGGCAGAGACAGAGCGGCGGGTGAGGTGAATTAGCCTGGCGGAGGCGTTCAGGATGGATTGTAGGGGGGAGAGGTGGGACAGAGGGAGGCCAGATAAGAGATTATTGCAATAGTCGAGTCGGGAGATTACCAGGGCGTGTATGAGTTGTTTTGTGGCGACAGCGGTAAGAAATGGCCGAATTCTGTAAATATTACGCAGTTGGTATCGGCAGGAGGAGGAAAGAGACTTGATGTGGGGGATGAAGGAAAGAGCAGAGTCAAGTGTAACTCCAAGACAGCGAACTTGGTTTGATGGGGAGATGGTGATACCCTCCACCGTGATAGAGAAGTCAGGAGGTGGGGCGGCATTAGAGGGAGGAATAAGTAGGAGCTCAGTCTTTGACATGTTGATCTTTAGGTGGTGGGAGGCCATCCAGGAGGAGATGCCAGATAAACAGTCACTGACTTTGGAAAGGACAGGGGGAGAGAGATCAGGGGTAGAGAGGTAGATCTGAGTGTCATCAGCGTAGAGGTGGTAATTAAAGCCAAAGCTGTTGATGATTTTGCCCAGGGAGGAGGTGTAGATGGAAAAGAGCAGAGGACCAAGGACAGAGCCTTGAGGTACACCAACAGATAGAGGCAATGAGGAGGAGGAGTTACCAGCAAAGGACACACAGAAGGACCTGTTGGATAAATAGGAGTCAATCCAAGCAAGTGCAGTGTCACCGAGACCCAGAGAGTTGAGGGTCAGTAGAAGAAGGGGGTGGTCAACAGTGTCAAAAGCAGCCGAGAGGTCAAGCAGGATGAGAATAGAATAGTGGCCGTGTTTTTTAGCAGTTAGGAGGTCGTTGGTGACTTTGGTGAGGGCAGTTTCAGTTGAGTGTAGGGGACGGAAGCCAGATTGCAGGGGGTCAAGTAGGGAATTGGAGGACAGGAAGATGGAGAGGCGGTTGAAGACTAGTTTTTCTAAGAGCTTAGAGGTAAAGGGAAGCAGGGATACAGGACGGTAGTTGGATGGAGAGTTGGGATCTAGGGATGGTTTCTTTAGTAAAGGGGTAACTAGCGCGTGTTTGAAGGCGGATGGAAAGGAGCCAGTGGAGAGAGATAGGTTGAAGATGTGTGTGAGAGCAGGGGTGAGGGAGGAGGAGAGGGGAGGAATTAGATGTGAGGGAATGGGGTCGAGCGGGCACGTGGTGAGATGTGAGGAGGACAATAAGGAATTGACTTCCTCCTCAGTGGTTGGGAGGAAGCGGCAGAGGGTGGCAGATGGGACCTGTGGGAGTGGAGGTGGCAGATAACTATCTTGTGTTGGGATGTTGCTTCTGATAGTTAAAGTTTTACTGAGGAAGTAGTCTGCCAGGTCTTGAGCGCTGAAGGCAGCTGAGGGGGGAGGTGCAGGTGGGTAGAGGAGGGTGTTGAAGGTGGACCAGAGCCGTTTAGGGTTGGAGGACAGCGTAGATATAAGAGATGAGAAGAAGGATTGTTTGGCCAAGTGGAGGGCAGAGGTGTATGACCGGAGAATAAACTTGAAGTGAACAAAATCAGCTTCAGAGCGGGATTTCCTCCAGGCACGCTCTGCGGTGCCTTACGGTGAGTCCCCCTCTCCGGTCTCAAAAGGGGAATAATATTTAAGGTTGGGGATAAGCTCTTTAAAAGTCACATTATTGCTTCCAAAAAGTGTAGAGTTGAATTTGCAAGTGTCCGAATGGGAGCATATTTTTCTATTTGGTGCCATTTTTAGAGGTCTATGGTGGTAACTTTACCGTGTGATGCCCATGGGAAGAAGGTTCAAGAAGAACTGAAAAATATTGAAAGTGTTATATGCTCACTTTATTTGTAAAACTTAAATGTACCAACACATTCTGCATCGATTAGTAAAGTCTTGTACATTTTATAGAATATACTTGTCATCTTACGATTTATTTATACAGTTAAATAGTGCAAAAGTGCATTCAGACCACTATGGTTTTTGTTAGTCTTTTGCAAATATAGTTTCAAATTTCCCCACATCCGTCTACAAAAAAAGTCTGCATTAAAGTGATCAAGAACAGAGGCCTCAAATTCTTAGAACTGAAGAAAACAAACAAGCGGAACTCCAATGAGCATATTGATGGGGGACGATGACAATTTTGGCATAAAACTGCAATGTGAAACCTTTGTTTGAATACTCTGTACATACAGGGTTATTCAAAGAGCTCCGAATTGCTTGAGAAAGGTAACGAACGCTGAAAATCAGCGTTCGGTTACCTTTCCTGGCCATTCGGCTATCCAGAGAGCAGGCAATTCGCCAACTCCTAGCGAATTGCCTGAACATTGCCTGTTCGATGGCAGTGAAAACCCCATGAAAAGCACTGCTTCGGCTATTCAGAAAACACAAACCAGCAGTGAAAGGTTCCCGTTCATTATAAAATTCTGCAGTAAAGAGTATCTTTATTTATAGGATTTTTTAGGATATTTTAAGCATTTTTCTGAATTTTTTTTATTTTTATTAAAAGTCCGATTGTGTTTTTTTATGTTTACTTCTTTTTTCTGTAACAGCCCTCTTTATTATCATTCCCTGGACCTCATATGCAAATTTCAGACATTTTCGCTCAGTTTCTTTGCAAACAGCGTTTCACTTTCACACAAACGGTTTTCCTAATTTATTCACTGCCTCTTCTGCTCTGTCGAAGGCTGCTCGGGTTTTTCTGTGGTTTTCGGCAGGTTAATCCAGATTTTTTTGAGGGTTTTCGGCATGCATTCGCTGGGTTTTGCGGTTCGTTTGCGGCAGCTTTTCCCTGCAATTCGGGGACCCTGTGGTGCTTGCTGAATACACCACAGGGTCACCGAAATGGAATTGGCAAAACAAACCGTATTGAAGAGAACGAAAAGTCACCGACCGTGCGGTGACTTTTCGAAGCTCTTTGAATAACCCTGATAGACTTTATGTATTAGATTTTACACATGGCTTAATATGATTATTAGTGTTCCATTAAAATCTGCTTATTCCTCTATATGCTTTACATTTCCCTGTCCTGAAACAACATAGGATTTTAGACATGTGCATCTGCGAGAAGTACACCATTAAGAAACCAGCTTTGTGGAGCGGTCTACCACAGTCTGCAAAAATACAATCTCCTTTTAAAAAGGTATTTTAGCCCCCTTTTTTTTTATGCACAATTGACAAACTTTTTTTAGCTTTGCATGTTAACTGTATTCTTCCCTTTTCAGTGTACCCAAACATAATAGAATTTTACATACTTTAAAACAAAACACTATTGGGGGCACTTATTTGTTCGGGGATACAATTAGCGGTCCCATTTTGCACACAAGCTGCAGCAAGGGAGTGAATAACCAAGGTCCATCCTGTCATTCAGCCCCCAAGAACGCTGTGATTGGCTTCACAGCATTCTTGGGGCTGTAAGGATACCGGCGCTCCCCCCCCTCCCTCCAGCTGTCTTGCAGCAACAGCCACAGTGCTGTGGCTCCCGATTCTAGTAAGGATTGGTCTCCATGAGCAGATAGCGATGATAACAGAAGGGAGCTGCTCATTAGAGCTAGTAACGAGCTGTAGCATTCCTTGCGATAAGCTGAAGCAACTAAACACATTGAAAAATAAGCACATTGAGGATTTCTAGTTTTGTAGCATATTCAGAACATTTGTCAGCAAATAAAGTCCTGAAATACATATGAAAAGCCATTAACACGATGCAGGTCACTGCAAAAATAGACAGCAAGCGAATACAGGTTTTCAGAAAGCCATTGCTTCATGTGCTTGGTTTCAAAAGGCGCCCATGAGTCGATGTTCCACAGACACAGGAAAAGCAGTGCTGCAACAATAACCACCAAAACAAAGTAAGTCAGGATAGAATTTGCTTTACTCTTGGGATTGTCCCTGTCATAGTAAATCTTTACTATGGGTATAGGTTTTGAATGAACTTCCCCCAAAGTCGTATCCATCCATTCACTCCTTAAAACTTGCCCAACTCTGGGGTCAATGACTGCCAGGCGTACGGGTTGAAGCTGCTGCTTTTTCAACATTTTCATTCTTTGTTTAATAGCGTGAACTTTCTCAAGGAAGGCCAGCGGTGATGACTCTTGTTCAGTGGAGCTGCATAAGGAGATGAGGTCCAGCTGCTCATCCTCAATCTGCTTCATCTTCTCAATTTGGGGGGCATAGACCTCAGACGCCTGCTGGTTTACCTCATTCAGGGAAGCTAGCAGACACTGTTTTTTATTCTCCAAAACGTCACTTATCTTTTTGAAAAATGTCAGCACCTCCTGTTTATCTTCTTGGATAACTCTCTTACAATGAGCCATCTGTTCTTCTAAAGCTTTTATCACGGAGGAAGCACCAGTAAAGTTTTTATCACTCAATGTCACAAGCAGCTTAGAAGCAGTTTCTCGTTCTTTTATATAGGCGCTCTGAGGGTCATCAATTGGATGGCCTTGGTGTTGTCCTACAGTCAGGCAATGGCCACAAACTAACTTTCTATCTGTGAGGCAGAAGACGTTCAGCGGCTGTCTGTAGTGCTCTGGGCAGGTCGCCATACTCTGGTGCTCCTCAGTTCTATATTTTTCAATTATTGACTTCAAAGCAAAGTTGATGGGCAGGGCATGGACACCTCCTGTGGACAGCTCTGTAACGTTCCTGCAGGATGGACATTTCAGGCGGATCAATGACAATCTCCAGAATAAACTGTCAAGAGAATTTATGACATTTTCAAGACAGCTCCTGCAAAAGGTGTGTGAACAGGGGAGGATTCTCGGATCATCGAATATGTTGTAGCAGACGGAACAAGTCAGCTCTTCTTCAAAGTTATCCATTTCCTGTAACATAAATTGGAAAGTCAATGAAATGTAACCTGAAGGGTGCAATACGGCAGCACAGGCGATCCCATATAAAAAGGTCCTAATCTCCCTGGGTTCCTTCACTACCCATTGATGACAGTGACCAGTCCACATGGGGGGGGGGGGGGAATAGTAAAGAGGTCTAGACACCGGAGACCACTTTCATGACAGACCCACAACACCTACTCCTCAAATATCATGATACACTCCAAATTAAAATAACCCCTCTGTTCTTAGACAGCTTCAGTGACCCAGAAATATTTTTTTTGTTGCCTTCCCTAGATCTGTGTCTCACCACACTGTCTCTGAGCTCTGCAGGCAGTGCCTTTACATCATAGCTTGGTTTTTGCTGATATGAATTTACAGCTGTTAATCTTTCTATAGACAGGTGTGTCTCTTACCAAATCAATTCCGCTTGCCACAGGTGGCCTCCAAAACTAAAGAAATCCAGCCAAATGGGTCGCATGACAGTCCCTAACAAATCACGCACGAAAATGCGTATTGTATGACCGTTTTCGCGCATTCCTTGAAAAAAATACATCAATGCACTTTTTGACGGTCGCTGCAAATTAGGCTAGGGTCAAACGAATGCATTAAGAGTGTAAGAATTTTATTTGTCCTCCACGTGTACGCTGGGTCACCAGTTTTTATTTAATATTTCCTTACGTGGTGCACTTATTGTTGTAACGTGGTGTACTCTCCACCTCACCATCTTTTTCTTCGGTGCCTGTTCGAGGGCAGTGAAATCCCTATAGAGAAGCCATGCTTCATCTATTCAAAGAACAAAAACCAGCAGGGAAAAGTTGCCGAAATGCCCTGCCATTCGGTGGTTTCATGCGACAGATTTATTCCGGCGATTCCCATAGGCTTCAATGTTAAAAATATTCCCGTTTTAATTCATTATCTAATAAACCGTTGATTATAATATTCTGCAGTAAAGCGTCTCTTTATGTATAGATTTTGTAGGATCTTTTAGGCATTTTTTGCGATTTTGTTTAAAAAAAACGGAATTTTTTTTGCAATCATTTCTTTTTTCGGTAACAGCCTTTTTTATTATCATTCATTGGATCTTATATGTAAATTTCAGACATTTTCGTTCTTTAGTTTCTTTGCAAATAGCGTTTCACTTTCAAACATTCAAGCGTAGTTTTTTTTCCCCACTCCATTCGTCTGCGATGTCTGCTTTTTCCAGTGGCTGCTCTGTGCTGTGATCAGCGACTGCTTGGGTTTCTCCGGCGTGTTCGGCGGGGTTAATCTAGATGTTTTGCGTGTTTCGGTGTGCCTTCGCCGGGTTTTGCGCCGGCTTTTCCCTGCACTACGACAGCCCTGTCCGTGCTTGCTGAATACACTGCAGGGTCGTCAAATCACACCGAATTGAAGAGAACGAAAAGTCACCGAACGTGCAGCGACTTTTCGGTGCTCTTTGAATAACCCTGTAAATTTTCCAAACCCTAACTTAGATAATAAATGACGGTAGTTTAGCTCACACAATAAGATCATATCTTGCTCAAGCCTGCGAGCATTCAATTTTTGCGCAGGAACTATCGAGATGGGATACATTGATGCTGTTACAGGCTTAAGCAAAAGATGGCCATATTTTATGAACTGAACTCCTTCATTATCGAAGGTTGTGCAAAAATTTAAAAATAAATCAAAAAAAACTAAAGTCTTGCCAAATCTTTGAAAACCATGAATGTCTTAAAAGTTTCTGAGCTTTGTGATGGTGTAATTTGTGTAATGGAGTACTGTGTCCATTTGTCACGAGAAGCACTCTTGTATAATGCTTAGTAAAGGTTGAACGCTGCCTGCTTGGTGTATTCTGTGTAGTAATAATAATATATAATTATTATTACAATTTTATTTATTAGAATTTTTGCAGCGCTGTCAATCTGTTTTGTTATTAATCTCCACTCCCTCGTATCCCTTTAATGTGTCAGAAAAAAACCCCTAAAAACAATATTAGCATAAAGAATTACAGACACCTTAATTTATTGGATCTATACATATATACAAACATACATCTAAAATCTGAAAAAAAGCAAAACATCCAGGATTATTTGCATTAGAAATTGATCACATCTATGCGGTATGATTGTAGGACGAACAAGGAAAATATTCCTCAATAATGCAACTTTTTGAATACAATCTACCATATGATGCCATTCTAATGCTGCAACTATTAACTGACAAATGCAAAGGCGTGTGCATAGATAACTCATTTTATTGGAGCAGCAGATAGGTTAGTGTAGGACAGTTACAAGCGTTTATAAAAGTGCCAACAGATTCCTTACAGACATTTGCTGTACCAAAAAAAAAAAAAAATCTGTGTGTCAACTCCTCTCCTAGAATGTAAGCTCTTGATCAGGGTACTTTTTATGTTATGGTTACTACATAACAGTTCGCTTCTTCCATTGTTCTCAGTTTGTCTGACTTCTAGATTTGGTTGTCATCACCCACCAATTGTACAGCATTATGGAATACGTTGGCACTTTTATAAAAGAACTCCACTTTAAGAGATATATATATATATATATCTCTTAAACACCTGTACACTTAACAAGGAATACACTTTTAAAAAATACTACTACAACCACTTATTTGACGGGGGAGGGGGGCTACGGTGAACAAATTAATTAGAAAATCAGAACTGAGCAGACCCGCAGCAGTGTCATTCCCAAATAAAAAAGGAAAGCTGCATTTAGATAAACTCCACACAAAAAAGTGTTGCTTTCCCTGCTGTGATTAAGCACGACCGCGTAGAAACCAGGACTTTTCTTTTGCATGCCAAAAGAGAACAAGTTAATTTGGAATAAATATTACTGTGCAAGATTTCTGTAAAGTAACAACAACAACAACAAAAATAATCAGTCTATACAAGAGGGGAAAATTATTATTTTAACTTGCACTAGCCCATCTAACATAAAAGGCCTATAAATATTCTGCTCATCTGTTTGTTTAATCGCCAACAATCAAACCTATGTACAGAACTGGAGAAGTGTATTATAAAAAGAATAAAAAAAAATAATTAGAAGATCTATAAAAATATAGAAAATTATTGCTTTTAAAGAGATGTATATTTTTTTTTTTAAAAAAACTATGCAAAAACACTACATTTATTTCCACCATTTGAGAAAAAAATATATACACACACATTTTTTTTTTTTTAATTGTCTTTTTTTGTTTTAACTTTTATAGGCCAACAGGTTTTTAGGATTTTTTTTTTCTTCCACCCAAACACAAAGAACTAGAAATAGAATTAAAAATCTATAAATATAATACACCGGAGAGAGATTATACGAGCGTAAAAGTCAGTAGATTGTGAAGCTGAAAATAAAATAATTTAATGATAATAAATCGAATATTCCATATACATTTTCTTTTATTAAAACTACTGTTTGTGCGCATACAAAAGGTTTTCTCACAGATATGAAATATTATATATTTGGCCATAGATTAAATTCGTGACAGTAAACGCAGACCCACATCTGGCAGAACCTCCACAACAGGCGAGTCATCTGTTTATTCAGCAATATTCACCATGCGTTGTGCTAGTTACACATACTATGGTATATATTGCCTTTTCACAAATATCAGCCTAAAATCTGATAACGAAAACAAGACAGCGAGCATAAAAACAAAAGCAGAAATTGTAGAGAACAGAGAAAAAAGTTTTTAAAGGGGTACGGGGATCATAATATTTTTCCCCCATTCATGTGCTCATCTCTTAAAAATGTTAGGAGGTGGGGGTAAAATACTTTGTACAGGGTACATTCTTTGAAATTAATTGAAGGGATTCAGGGTTAGGTGCCATGTACTACAACTCCCATCACTCTCGCCAAGGCGTGCAGAGGGAAGGATACATTTTAAATTACCAATACAGTAAAAATAATAGAATTTAAAAGTGTGTGTGTGTGTGTGTGTGTGTGTGTGTGTGTGTGTGTGTGTGTGTGTGTGTGTGTGTGTGTGTGTGTGTGTGTGTGTGTGTGTGTGTGTGTGTGTGTGTGTGTGTGTGTGTGTGTGTGTGTTGAAATGCTGGATCAGTTCAAGTCACAGCAGGAATCTCATGGTCCACGTTTCAGGCTCTAGATACTGTAATATGTTTTATTTATACAGGATTTTACCAGGAAGGATACATTGAGATGCTCATTTTCAAGTATGTCCTGGGTTCAGAAAGATTAAATTGTTGCAAAATATTAAAAAAATAAATTGCACATATATACACATTAACAGAAAATAAATATATTCACTATGTTACATGCTTACAGGTGCATTTCGTATTGAGGTATGTTATTTATTTCTAAAGTATTTTACCAGGAAGGATACATTGAGATTTCTCTCGTTTTCAAGTATGTCCTGGGTTCAAGAACATTGAAATTTTACAGAAATACAAAGTAATAAAATGTAAGATATTTAAAAAAAAAAAACACAAATATACATATTAATACAGAAGATAAATATGTAGGAAATCTAGTCATTATGTTACATGTTTACAGGTGCATTCCGTATTGAGGTATGTTAATACAGATCTCTTAAGTGACTTTAGACTGGGGAAGATTTGATGGTGTCTGGGAGGTTATTCCATAATTGTGGTGCTCTGTAGGAAAATGAGGACCGAGCCACTGTCTTTTTGTATTGTGGTATTGCACGTAAAGTGCTGGTCCTGGATCGGAGGTTATAGGATGAGGGAGCTGCTGGGGGAAGCAGCCTATTCAGGTAGGGTGGTAGCATCCCAGAAATGCTCTTAAACACCAGGCTGGAAAGGTGAAGGGTGCGTCTAGATTCCAGCGACAGCCAATTTAGGTCTTTTAACATGTCACAATGGTGGGTCATGTAGTTACATTGTAGCACAAAGCAGCAGCATGTGTTACACAATATAATAAATGTGGCAGAAACATTTGTATTAGACTTTGGGGGCCAGTCAAAAAAACCTAAAGAGCCTCAATAAAGGAATGCACCTGTAAACATGTAACATCATGACCAATTCCTACATATTTATTTTCTGTTATTCTGTATATTTGTGTTTTTAATATCTTGCATTTATTACTTTGTATTTCTGTAACTGTAACAATTCAATGTTCTTGAACTCAGGACATACTTGAAAACGAGAGAAATCTCAATGTATCCTTCCTGGTAAAATACTTTAGAAGTAAATAAAATAATTGCAGATTTTCAGGAGTTTTGCCCGGCGTAACGCAGACATTTAGGAGCCATAGAATTCTTGAAACCAGAGGCTCCTGGATCTATCAAGCCCAGCAGGTACATGGCAGTAGAGAAGACAGATTGGTTGGCTATGGATGGGCACCAATAGGGTGATAATGTACAATAAAAAGGAAATAATCAGTGTTTAACCCCCTCTGTGCCGCCTTTTCATATGTTCTGTCACTGACAGGGCACTTTCAAAGCCTCTCCACAGGGCACATGTAAAGGTGGTAGCCTGGGCAGGCCATTGTGTTGCCAGATCAGACAGGTTTTCCTGGACAGGTTACCATTTTCAGCAGAGGGGGAACACATGGAAGGTGCTGCCCTGTAACAGGTAGAATGCATAAGCTGCCAAGGAATCAGTTACCTCGTGAAGGCAGATCACCTGGGATCCCTCGGATTTCTTACCTTCATCATTCGGATCATACACTCTCTACGGGGTTGCAGTTTTCATGCACTGTCCATCAGCATGAATGAAATATATATATATATATACCAAGATGCCATGGGAGAACATGTGACCCTGCTGCCTGGGCGTGAAATGGTTAAATAGCAGAGCCGTTTCCTTGTTGATGAGGTATTACTATCCGGGCAGAGCTGCCATGACAGCCGGGGCGCCTTCACCTGGAGGTTCCATGCAGAGAACGGTGGAAACCCCAGCACCCTCAGCCAGCCTGAAGGAAGGAAACAGCGGCAGAGCCTACTCACCTGTACCAGAGAAGATCCCGAGTGAGCGGCCGGAGGGGTGTTAGACTGTGCGAGATAAGCAGAAGGCACCTCCAGTTGACATCTCACCAGTGCGCATGCGCTAACATTTCAAACGGCGAGCCGGGTGAATAACGAAACTTCATTTCAAATCTAAACAGAGAGGATCGAGCGGGGCCGCGCGCTCTGCAAGGCCCTCCCCATCTGCTCATTGGTTCCCTGAGCGCTCGGGTTGGAGCGAGCGGGCGCGCACTCGCCCGGCTACCCTTACGTGCACGTCCGACACAGGTCTAGGGGAACCAATAGCGGCGGTGTTCTGAAAAGGGAGGCAATATTGAAAAGCAGGCAATAAGCGTCACGTCCGCCCAAATGCGCGAGTTGGCCACGGCACGCAGAAGGCCAGTGACGTCACGCCCTGCACAATGCGCATGAGCGCGCGCCCCTCCGAGCCCAAGGAGACGGGTGCACTGTCCCTTAACTTTCTACAAATGGAAGTCCCAGTCTGTCATGTGACTGGAATTCCCTGCTGTAGCCTGAAAGTGCAGGAGCTGCATGAAGGTGGAGGGGGGAGATGTTAGTGTGTGGTCACAGTGTGGTAAGTGGAGGCCAGCCATCAGAAATTTTGAGGCACCTTACTGACCCTCAGAATGCCCCCCCCCCCCCATGATCCCCTCTTTCCATACAGGGTTATCCAAAGAGATTCGAAAAGTCACTGCACGTTCGTTCTCTTCAATTCGGTTCCTTTTGCCGATCCCATTTCGGTGACCCTGCGGTGTATTCAGCAAGCACCACAGGGTCCCCGAATTGCAGGGAAAAGCTGCCGCAAACCCGACGAAAACTAACCGAATGCATGCTGAAAACAAGCAAAAACATCTGGATTAACCTTCGAAAAAGCCGAACAGGAGCCGAAAAGGAGCCGAATCACACAGAGCCGAAGCAGCTGTGACGTAGAGGAGGCAGTGAATAAATTAGAAAAACCATTTGTATGAATCTGGGAAAAAGAAACGCTGTTTGCAAAGAAACTACTGAGCGAAAATGTCTGAAATTTTCACAGGAGGTCCAGGGAATGATAATAAAGAGGGCTGTTACAAAAACAATAAGCAAACTGAAAAAAAAATCGGACTTTTAATTTTTTTTTAAAAAATTCAGAAAAATGCTTAAAGTATCCTAAAAAATCTATAAATAAAGAGAATTTTTGCTGCAGAATTTTATAATAAACGGTTTATTAGATATTGAATTAAAACGGGAATATTTTTAACATTGAAGTCTATGGGATTCTCCTGAATAAATTTGCCGAATTAAACCACCGAATGGCAGGGCATTAGGGGAACCTTTCACTGCTGGTTTGTGTTCTCTGAATAGCCGAAGCAGTGCTTTTTCATGGGGATTTCACTGCCCTCGAACAGACACCGAACAGGCACCGTATGTGCAGGCAATTCGCCAGGATTTGGCGAATTGCCTGCTCTCTGGATAGCCGAATGGCCAGGAAAGGTAACCGAACGCTGATTTTCAGCGTTCGGTTACCTTTCTCAAGCAATTCGAATCTCTTTGGATAACCCTGATAGTAAATACAATATTTAGTGTGAATCGTGATCACATTACAGAGTGGTAGTCCCAATATTTTATGCCCGCGTCAGAAGAACGCAGTGATCACATCTGTGTCGCCGCAAAGTTTAACGTCCGTCATAGCATAGAATCATGAGCAATAGAGACCCACACACGAAGTACGTCCGCACCGAACAGCGCACGCACAACGCACGTGGAAAACGGACGCAAGTTAGGCAAGAACGTAGAACCGCTACCACAGACACACAGTGTGACTCGTCCGCGTAGCGTTCGGTGTGAGTGATGAGATGTCAGACGCAGCGCATTTGCGACGTCCAGCACCTTGACGCACAAAATAGCTTTTCATATCCTTTTTATCATTTTTCATATTAATTTTATTTCCCATAGTTCCCTTTTTTTTTTTCTACGTCCGTCAAAAAAACACTGACCATGTGGTGTCTACAGTATCTTACGTCAGTACGTCTGTCCGTTACGCACGCATGCAGAGTGCACTCAGACTGCATTCGTCTGACATTCGCCTTAAAATCACACATATTGCTCGCACAACAGCACATTTAACATAAAAAAGGATCGATCTGGTTCAATTAATTTAAGACAGTATGAAATTGTGAATAAAAAATATAAATCAAGATCGTATTACTGATTGTTGCTCCCAATACCTTAAAAATCACGTAAAATGTGTATTAGTACAAACAATGTAGCATAAAAGTATAATTAGGGTGACTGGGCAGCCGATGGCGACGGCTGCTTGAAAGCAGAGCTCTGGCGGCGATCACCATTGAGAGGAGATAATTACCTTTGGGGAGACGCAATGGCTCACAAAAAGAAGGGACAGGGGGGAGGTAAGCCGCAGGGCACCCCCAAACCAACCCGATCGGAGGATATCTCCACCTTTTTCGCCGAGCACCCGGCGGTGCAGTGTGACCGGCGCCATTCCAAGATGGCGCTGGCGTCGGACGGCACTCCAGCGTCCTCTCCTCCCCGCAGCCCACTCCAACCAGTAGAGGAAGAAATGTCCATCAGAGACATTTTGAGGTCCCTACCAACCAGGACTGATTTGGAATCCTTGATGCAGAGGATGGAAGCGGCATGGGAAGCACGCTGGGAACACGTGACTCAGGATATCATCCATCTTGGATCAAGAGTTCAAGGCCTAGAAGATATTAAAGACCAGAATGAGGACAGAGTGCTAGCTCTTGAGCAGTAGGTCAGTGCACACTCCAAATATTTCACCATGATACGCAGAGATCTGGATGATGTGGACAACAGGGGACGACGAAATAATTTAAGAATTCGAGGTATCCCTGAACCACAGGCCCCCTCGGAAGATATCCCAGCATTGCTGCGCACTTTGTTTAATCCACTCCTGCAACGCCCGCTTGAAGCTCCGCTTCCATTTGATCGAGCCCATAGGGCATTGAGGGCTAAGGGGACCCCATCTTCGGCCCCGAGAGACATAATTTGCCGGCTACATTATTACGTGGACAAGGAACGCATCCTGATGGCAAGCCGGAAAACAGATCTCCGTGACCGGATGGGACATCCACTTCAGGTTTTTCCAGACCTTTCCTGGTCCACATTGCAAGCGAGGAGGGCCTTGCGACCGCTCACCCAAATTCTCCAGGAACGACAGATTAGATATCGCTGGGGATACCCCTTTTCACTTACTATCACAATTGAAGGGGAACACTTTTTTGTGTCCTCCCCGGAGGATATACCGCCATTAACCTCGGCTCTGGGTGTTCCGCCTTTGTCTATCCCGGACTGGTTTGCAATCCCCAGCGTAACTCACAACGCCGGTCAGGTCAGGCCCCAACGCTCCAGATGGCAGACCCCGGTGAAGCGCAGGAAACCACCTCAGAGGCCCTCGGACTCTCCGCATGACCAACTACCCAATACTCCGTCCTCGTGTGGCTGAGTAAACAGATGGACTCCCCCTTTTGCATACTCTACCTACCTTCCACTCTTCACCTACATTGTTTCTCTTTATGAGACTTTTGCATTTGATCGCCTGCCCGGTTCGAACTTCGAACACTGAGCTACTTCGCTTTTACCGGGCTTATCGCTGCTGACCGCACCCCCACCAGTAGCGGTGACCGTTATGATGTTTACTATGTATTCTCTCACGGCCCCCAGTCCCGTGACTGGGGACCGGTTGAGAGGTCAGTGTATTTCAGACTTGCAATTTCCCACGGGGCTCCGAAACACCCCGAGGAGGAATTCTCACTGCCTCTTTGTTTATATGTTTATTACTTTATTATTGATTGATTTTTTTCTTTTTGCAATGCCTTATTTCCCTCTCCCCCCCAGACGCGCTCAGGTTTTTCTCTCCAGGCTGGTGCCCGTGGCCAGTCTTCCCATTACTTCCACTATGGCGACGGTCCGATTGATCACGCTTAACGCGAGGGGGCTGAACACATCCGTGAAACGTCGGCTGGCCCTGGCTGATGCCCGCGCGCAGGGCGGGGACATCGTCTTTGTCCAAGAGACACACTTTCGAGCAGACTCAGCACCGACCTTATCATCACTGCATTATTCCACTAGTTATGTGAGTAACTTCGTAACCTCAAAATCTCGAGGGGTGGCCATACTGATAGCCCGTCATGTCCCCTTTGTATACGATTCTCATGTCTCGGATCCGGGGGGTAGGTTTTTGTTTCTCAAAGGGACCTTGGGCCTCACTCGCTGCACCCTGGTTAACATTTATCTCCCCAATCGTAACCAATGCCAGGCACTTCGTTCGATCTTCACCAAATTGTCCCGTTACAGTGAGGGCATAATAATATGTGGTGGAGACTTTAATGTCCATCTGGACGCCCCTGGGGAGGGCAATCCTGCTTCATGTCGACCCGACCCTTCTTTAAGGCGGCGGTTTCTCCAATTGTTACACGGCCAGCAGTTGGTAGACGGCTGGAGGGTACTCCACCCGGAAGGGAGAGACTTTACATTTTTCTCCTCTGCTGCGGGTTCCTACTCCCGACTGGATACTTTTCTGGTATCTCATCATGGCCTCCTCTTCTTGAAGTCCGCCACTATTAGGCCCATCACATGGTCAGACCATGCCCCGGTACATTTAGTGATCACCCTCCCCGCAGTCCCAGAACGTGACAGGACTTGGCGACTTAATGAGGCCCTTCTCAAAGATGACGTAAACAGGACTGACATTGAAACGGCCATTACTGACTATTTTGGGGATAATCTGACTCCAGACGTATCCCTGCCTATGGTATGGGAAGCCCATAAGTGTGTTCTAAGGGGCAAACTTATTCAAATCGGGGCACGGCTAAAGAGACTTCGGACGGGACAGATCAAAGACCTCCTAGGTGACATACATACTCTCGAGACATCTCATAAAGCACATGGGTCATTAGATACGCTTAAAGAACTGACACTACAGCGAGCGGCTCTTAACGACTTGCTCACAAGTAATACTCTTCGTTCCCTACAAATCACTAAACTTAAATATTATACCCAGGGAGACCGTTGTGGCCGTCTTTTGGCTAACGCAGTCCGACAACGACATATGGCCACGTATATCCCTAAAGTACGTCACGTGGGTGGGTCGATGGCTCACACGTCCCCAGATATTTCTGCGGCCTTCCTATCCTATTATAAAGCTCTATACAATTTGAGAGACACCCCCCCTCCCTCAGACGCAATTGACAAGTACTTGCGAGACTCCTATGACTCTACTATTTCTCAGGAGGCCCGGAAAGCACTGGACGCTCCCTTCACCATGAAAGAACTTGCCTCAGCAGTTAAATCTATGAAATCGGGTAAGAGCCCGGGCCCAGACGGGTTTACGATGGGGTATTATAAGACCTTTCTCCCATCTTTAGGCCCTCATTTTTTGCAGGCCTTTAATTCCCTAGATGACCAGGTTACTATCCCCCAATCAGCCCTCCTAGCCACGATTACTCTCCTTCCTAAACCTGATAAAGATCACACTTTAGTTCCTAACTACTGCCCAATCTCCCTTATCAATACAGACGTTAAATTGTTTGCGAAATTGCTGGCTCTCCGCCTCAGCCCCTTATTACCCGCCTTGATTCACCCTGACCAGTCGGGCTTCGTGACTCAGCGCGAGGCACGGGACAATACCATTCGCACTATTAATCTCATTCACCGGGCTCAAGCTCAGGGACGCCCTACCATATTCCTCTCGGTTGATGCCGAAAAGGCATTCGACCGGGTGGACTGGCATTATCTATTTGGAGTCCTTAGACATATGGGCTTCGGCACCAAATGGATGACATGGATACACGCACTGTATTCCTCCCCGACGGCACGGATTAGAATTAACGGTATGCATTCGACACCTTTCTGCATTAGAAATGGGACGAGACAGGGGTGCCCTTTATCCCCTCTGTTATTTGTCCTAGCTTTGGAACCCTTCATGCAACGGGTTCGGGATAATGACGAAATTCGAGGTTTTCAGCTCCCATTCCACCACTATAAAATTTCTGCATACGCAGATGATGTCCTTTTCACTCTCACCAATCCCCTCCGATCCCTCCCACATGTACTAAAGGAATTACGAACCTTCCAGACGTTGTCCAACTTTTTAATTAATGACTCAAAGTGTGAGGCTATGGGGGTGGGGGTGTCACCAGACCTCTACCAGGCCCTGACGGATATATGCCCATTTCAGTGGACGAGGGACTCCCTACGTTATCTGGGCACTACTCTCACGCGATGTCCCAGGGACCTGTTCGCAGCGAATTATACATCACTCCTGAACAATACTTTACTTGAGCTCCGCAAATGGCGTAAACCGCATATCTCGTGGCTTGGCCGTGTTAATTATCTGAAAATGACTATCCTCCCTAAGTTTCTGTATGTATTTCAGGCGGTTCCGGTTAAAATACCTCGGGCTTATTTCCAGGCGTTGAGATCTGGCTTCCTGAAATTTATATGGGGCGCTACCTGCCCCCGGATATCTTATAAGGATATGATTCGCCCTAGGGATGGGGGAGGTTTGGGACTGCCCCATATGGAATCTTACTACCAAGCAGCCTTGCTGACGCGGATATGTGATTGGTCAATGTCTCCTCCGATCAAGTTATGGGTGGCATTGGAGCAATGCGCTTTCCAGGTACCGATTGCATCTGTGCCATGGCAGCTAGCGGCCATTAGCTCCCTGGTGATATCCCCGGATCACCCCACTGCTCCACAGCTTCTCCGGCTGTGGAGAGAAGTTCGTTCCAGACCTGACCTTTCCCCAGATATTTCCCCCCTGTACCCCGTGTCGCATAATCCTGATTTCCCTCCGGGCAGGCAAACACCTATTCTAGACATAGACCCGGACGGACCATATCTGCCCATTGCGCGCTGTTGTACAGATCAGGTACTGTCCCCACTACTACTATTGGCACCGAGACCCACTCATACCCCCCTTGAGTGTTTTAAATACGGCCAATTAACTCATTTTGTAACTAAACTAACATCGTCTGTGCCTCTCCGCACCACTATGACTGTATTCGAGACCTTGTGTACGATGGACCCCCCGCCAATACATGTTCTCTCGTCCCTCTACGCACTACTCCTTTCCTCATCCCAACCCAAGGTACCCTCCTATGTGTCCAAATGGCATGATGAACTCCCAGAACCCATTTCAGAGGAGGACTGGACAAAAAAAATTTTCTATCAATAAATGCTCCTCTATAAGCCTTTCAGTGCAGCTCTCTAATTTTAAACTCTTAGCACGCTGGTACCTTACACCAGTCCGCTTAAATCGTATGTTCTCGCAAACTTCCTCTCAATGCTGGATATGCCTTGCTGCGACTGGCACATATGTACATTTATGGTGGAGCTGTCCGGTCCTCACTGCTTACTGGTCTGAGATTTTAGCGCATATTGAGGACATAACTGGCTTTAAATCAGATGACTCACCTCAGTTGATACTTTTTCACTTAGTCCCACTCCCAGTCAACACGTACAAATTCTCTTTACTGTTACACCTTTTAAATGCAGCCAAATCCCTCATTCCACGGAAATGGAAACAGACAACCGCCCCCACTGTTAGGGAATGGATTGAAGAGGTGGAACGCATTCGTACTCTGGAAGAGCTCCACTACTCATTAGAGAACCAGTATCAAAAATATTTTAGGACGTGGTTTTGGTGGTCAGATTTCCTTCATAAACGTTCAGCTCTCTCTCCCGCGGTGCGGCTAGTGGCACCCTTCTCAGACCCGGTACTTACACCACCTCCTCCCGCCACTTGAGATCGACGGATCTCCCACTCGAAAATCTAGTACTGACTGCTGTTACACACGCACCTCACCTGGAATTTATGTGATTCAATTTATTCTATAAGGCGTCTTCCCTGTTTTTCCCCCGATTTTCTTTTTATTTTGATAGTCTTCAGACCTGAGTTGATCTGCTTAGTGTAAATGACTTATTTGATTCTCATATTCATATGTTGTTACTGTATGTTGTGCCACAAAATGGAGCGCTGTGCCTAGCGCGTACTTATGACACTGTTGCATTTATGGCATTTTTGTTTTGAAAAATAATAAAAATTCTTTAAACAAAAAAAAAAGGATAATTAGATACAGTGGGGCAAAAAAGTATTTAGTCAGCCACCAATTGTGCAGGTTCTCCCACTTAAAAAGATGAGAGGCCTGTAATTGTCATCATAGGTACACTTCAACTATGAGAGACAGAAGGAGAAAAAAAATCCAGAAAATCACAGTCTGATTTTTAAAGAATATATTTGCAAATTATGGTGGAAAATAAGTATTTGGTCAATATCAAAAGTCCATCTCAATACTTTGTTATATATCCTTTGTTGGCAATGACAGAGGTCAAACGTTTTCTGTAAGTCTTCAGAAGGTTTTCACACACTGTTGCTGGTATTTTTGCCCATTCCTCCATGCAGATCTCTAGAGCAGTGATGTTTTGGGGCTGTCGCTGGGCAACACGGACCGTCAACTCCCTCCAAAGGTTTTATATGGGGGTTGAGATCTGGAGACTGGCTAGGCCACTCCAGGACCTTGATATGCTTCTTACGAAGCCACTCCTTCGTTGCCTGGGCGGTGTGTTTGGGATCATTGTCCTGCTGAAAGACCCAGCCACGTTTCATCTTCAATGCCCTTGCTGATGGAAGGAGGTTTTCACTCAAAATCTCACAATACATGGCCCCATTCATTCTTCCCTTTACACGGATCAGTCGTCCTGGTCCCTTTGCAGAAAAACAGCCCCAAAGCATGATGTTTCCGCCACCATGCTTCACGTAGGTAAGGTGTTCTTTGGATGCAACTCAGCATTCTCTCTCCTCCAAACACCACGAGTTGAGTTTTTACCAAAAAGTTCTACTTTGGTTTCATCTGACATTCTCCCAATCCTCTTCTGGATCATCCAAATGCTCTCTAGCAAACTTCAGACGGGCCCGGACATGTACTGGCTTAAGCAGGGGGACACGTCTGGCACTGCAGGATTTGAGTCCTTGGTGGCGTAGTGTGTTACTGATGGTAGCCTTTGTTACTTTGGTCCCAGCTCTCTGCAGGTCATTCACTAGGTCCCTGTCACGGTCCACCAGGGGTACCTGCTGATGTGCCTGTAATGCACAGCCTGGCTCTAAGAACTTTGCCCTGGATCACTTTTCCTTGGGTTTCCATTCCGGGTTTTACCTCTGCTCAGTACCATGACCATGCTCCTGGTTATCCAGCCTGGGTCTTCCTTTCCAGCCCTGGAGTTCCAGCTGAGGCCCATCTGCTATCAAGCCTCCTTAAATAGCAGAGAGACCCAGCTAGCAGTGGTTCTGCATTGTGCTCCCTGTCTGAGGTCACTTGGCTGTGTGCATACCTGCTCCAGTTACTGTAAAGTGTATCCTGCATATCCAGTACCCATCTCTCAACCCTGTTGTTCCTGTATACATCTCCTTCATTGCCTGGGACTTTCAGCGATCTCCACCTGCGCTGTATCTACGGTCTGTGGTCAAGACTTCCAGGTCACTGCTCAAGTGGGTACTCCCAACTGCGTAGCCCACTATCCCCTGTGTCTGGAAACCTACCTGTGGATTACAGCTTTTCACTACCGTCTCTGAACTTTGATCAAGGTACCACTGCCAGCTGTCCAGATTTATTCTTGGTGGACCCTGTCTGCAGTCTGGGACTGCATTGCCCACAATCCTTGGGCTCTTCAGTCAAGACTACTCCCTGAACTATATTGCTTGTTATATACCGTGTACCGAACCCCTGCTAAGGAATATCTACACCTCGCAGCCAGCCAAGACCCCTTGCATATGGACCTTAACCCCATCATTGCCTGTGCTGTCCAGTATTGCATTCCTCTGTTCTTTCAAGTGCCTGCTGCCAAAAGTGAACGGCTGGCCCTCTGCAACTTTAACCCCTTAACGACGTGGGGCGTACCATGCCGTCCTGAATCGCGTGGGCTTTAATGCCGCAGGATGGCATGGTATGTCCCACGGCGTTTGGTGCCTCTGCGCGCCGAAAAACGGCCCGCCTCCCTTCCCACAATGCCGATCGCCGGCTGGGGGTCTGCCTGACAACAGGGCAGACCCTCCCAGCTGGCGATCGGCATTGTGGTAAGGGAGGCGGGCCGTTTCCCTCATTGAAATGGCAAGGCAGCCAATCGGGCGCCTGGAGCTGACAGTTGCAGCGGTGACAAGCTGTCACCTCTGCAACTGTCAGAATGTCTCACCCAATGATTGTTGCATTGGCTGAGACATTGTCTCTGCCCCTTTCTCCTGTTCCTCATTTCGATCTGAGGAGCGAGAGAGGCAGAGAACGGAGCAGGACAGGGAAAAAACCCAGGCCCTGTACCCCCCCCCAGGCACTGTACCTACTGTACCCCCCCAGGCACTGTACCCCCCCAGGCACTGTACCTACTGTACCCCCCTGACATTGTACCTACTGGCACTGTACCCCCCTGGAAGGCACTGTACCCTCCTGGCACAGTATCTGGCCTGCAGTGTACCCCCTGATTGTCAGTGTACCCCCGATTGAGAACCCGCATTGACATACGACCCTTTAGCATTTCTGACTACCTGCATTGGAATTCGGCCCCCTGGCATTCCTGACTACCTGCATTGGAATTCGGCCCCCTGGCATTCCTGACTACCTGCATTGGCATACGACCCCCTGGCATTCCTGACTACCCACATTGGCATACGACCCCCTGGCATTCCTGACTACCCGCATTGGCATACAACCCCCCCCATGGAATATTCTTACCTTGTCTAGATAGATAGAAGTACCGGCCACTACAAGGACCGGGAGGGCTTAGTTTAGGTGTTCTAATATTTTAGCTGTGTACTTGACCCCATCAGTTCCACGACCTCCCATTTAATTAGTTATAACAAGATCCCCATAAAAATGTCCTCCCGCTTTTATTCCCCAGAAGAGGCATATGAGATCCTGGCCGCCTCAGAGTGACGCTCTCACCGACAGTGACCGCCTCTGATATAGAGCCCTGTAGTGAACCCTCCAGTGATGGTGGCCCCCCCACCACCATCTACTGGGAGGCGCGAAAGCAATTGGGTACCCCCAAATATGGGTGCCCCAGAAATACCCCCATTTATAGCGACTCCTGGCATCACAGTAAGGGTAGAGGACTGTGAGCCAATGAGCTTTTTTTTAATCTCTTTATGTCGGACGACGTATTTGAGATGGTGGTTGAGCAAACCAACCTGTTTGCCAAACAGTATCTTGATGCGCATCCGGATTCACATCGCCACAGACGTAACAAGTGGCACCCAACGGATGTGATGGAGTTAAAAAAATTTTGGGCTCTAACCCTCGTAATGGGAATAGTGAAGAAGCCAAGTATCCGGTCTTACTGGCACAAAAACCCCATCCTGGCTTCCCCACTATTCCCAAGGGTTATGAAGAGGGAGAGATACGAAAATCTCATGCGATTCCTCCATTATAATGATAACGCACTGTGCCCACCAAGAAACTACCCAATGCATGACCGCCTCTATAAAATTCGGCCCCTTATCAGTCTTTTTTTGACATATTCAAGTTTATTCAAAATAAGGCACATTACAGAAATGCAAGGAAAACATTGAGCATCATGTTACCAGGCATATGACAAATAGCAAGCCAACAATAAAAGAGGGCCAAAGTCGCCCATTTCAAAGTAATGATACATATGATAGTTATAACTTTAAGGAGGGGTGAGACAATAATACAGGGAAAAAGAGCCATAAGGACTCAGGGTATAAACATAAGAGTACCCAAGGCTGATGACACAATGCAAAAGGTGTAAAGGGTTCATGAGATTCTTCGTATATCAGATAACCAGTAATACCATTTTGTAGAATACTCCGCGTAGCGATCTCGGGCACGGAAAGGGAGTTCATCTACCCCACGAATGAACTCCATTTCATCAAACCATACTGAAAGTGGGGGGGGGGGAGATATCTTGTTTCCAAAATCTGGGGATCGTGAGCCGTGCAGCATGTAACAGACATGGAATGATAGATTTTTTTATAGCCTGAGATGCTGTAAGGCGTGTGGTGTAACAGATAAAATTCCGGCGTAAACGGAGGAGAGGGCTCCACCAGCTTACACACGTATTCATGTATACGTTCCCAGAATGTCTGTACTTTCGGACACGACCACCAGATGTGTAGATGGTCCGCATGTGGCTCACTACATCTCCAGCACAGATCCCCACCCCCACCTGAGAAGTGACTTAATCTGTCCGGTGTGCGGTACCATCTATACAATATTTTATAATTGACTTCCTGTATCCTAGTGGAGGGGGTGCAACAGTGGGCAAGGGTGTAGATCTTAGACCAGTCCTCATCCTTTAACGTTATGCGAAAGGAGGCTTCCCATTTGTCACAGAACTTAGTCGGAGGTGAAGAAAGTGATTGGAGGAGACCATAGAAAAGTGATATACTATGCGGGGGAGTTGTCCCTCGATGCGAGATGGATTCAAATATCGTGAGGGGTCTACAATATTTATCTAGCGGTGCCAGCGAGCCCAGATAGATATGAGCCGATGGAGGTGGAATTTACCCAGAAATCCTAAGGGGCGGCTATATGGTAGTCGATCTTCTGCCACCTGAGCGCCAGCCGTTAAGAAATGACGCGGGAGCGGGGAGGGAGGGTCATCTGTAGGTGCCGTAGGGATGAGGTGCCTAGAGAATACCGGTAGATGTTGTAGAGGCATCAATGGGGAGGGATAGGGAGCCACCGGTAGCTTAGTCTGCAGGGAGCGCCATACGAAAAGCGTGGCCAATGTAGTTGGGAGTGCATTGTGTAGGGGGCTTACCAAATTCCGAGGCATCCATGGCAAGACAGCTAAGTTATCGCCCGCAAACCGTTTTTCAATTCCCACCCACAATTTAGGTGATGCGTTTTTGCCCCATTCCACCAGGCGTTGCATATGAGTCACGCAGTAGTAATGCCAAATGTGTGGCATGGACATGCCGCCCATGGAGCGAGGTGTAGTCAACAGATTAAGCTTAACTCGAGGTGCTTTACCATTCCACACGAAAGTGCGGAACATGGAGTTTAGTCGTTTAAAAAAGAGGCGTGGTAAGCTAATAGGCAGTGTCTGAAACAGATACAATATCCTGGGCAGGACTGACATTTTTATAGTATTAATGCGACCAAACCACGATATATGCGGGAGAGCCCACCTGCGTAAATCTAGTTCAAGGGAGGCTAAAAGTGGCTGGAAATTAGCTCAGTAAAGGTCATTAGTGTCCGGGGTCAAAAAAGTGCCAAGATATTTAAGTTGGCCCTGGCACCATTTAAAGGGGAACGAAGATTGCAGAGCTAGTGCTTCTCTAGGGGGAATGAGGACAGGCATGATTTCGGACTTATCCATATTCAATTTTAAATTACTCAGAGTTCCATAGTCGGCAAACATACGCAACAAAGTAGGCAGGGTGACCTTAGGGGAGCGCACAAAAAACAATAAATCATCGGCATAAGCAGCCAGCCGATGTTCTGTATTACCCACCCTCAATCCGGCTATATCCGGGGCGTCCCTGACTGCTTGTAAAAAGGGTTCGAGAGATAACGCGAACAGGAGAGGCGAAAGGGGACAACCCTGTCTGGTGCCATTTGAAATGGGGAATGAGTCAGACAGGACCCCATTAACATTAATGCGGGCTGAAGGGTGCGTGTACAATGTCCGGATCCAGAGAATCATATTCTCCCCAGTCCCATATGTGACAGAGTTCGAAATAGGAAATCCCAACGAACCCGGTCGAAAGCTTTGTCACAGTCAGTGGACAGGAGCAGAAAAGGAGCAGTGGTTAAACGTGATGAACCGTGTAAGTTCACTGCCCTGACAGTACTATCCTTCGCCTCCCTCCCAGGAATGAAGCCCGTCTGATCCGCATGTACCAAACCAGGGATGAATGGCTTAAGTCGGGTGGCCAGCACCTTGGCAAACAGCTTGACATCCTGGTTAAGCAGCGATATAGGTCTGTAAGCACTACATTGATCCAAGTCCTTTCCTGGTTTTGGGAGTAGGGTGACCGTGGCTGTAAGTGTGGCGGGATGGAGGCACCCACCCTGCGTGAGGGAGTTGAATGCGGATAACCATTGCGGTATCAGTGTATCTAGAAGTTTTTTGTAATACAAAAGCGACAGGTCATCAGGGCCTGGAGCCTTACCCGTAGGGGTGTCAGTGATGGCTATGCGAAGTTCCTCAACCGTAATGGGGGCTTCTATAAGTTGTCTGTTTGCTATCGACAATTTGCGTTTAACATGAGTTTGTAGATACGTCTCAATCTTATGTGTCAAAGAGAATGTAGGTGGTGTCGTCTTGTCTAGATTGTATAGTGAATGAAAATGGGAACGAAATACCCCCAGCATAGAGGAAGGCAGAGAGTGTTTCCCCCCCCCGACCTGTCCGTGATTTTAGAAATGTAAGCCGAACTGCGTTTTTTGCGTAGAACTCTGGCTAGCAGTCTGCCACACCTGTTGCCGTGTTCAAAAAATAGATGTTTATGGTGTGTAAAGGACCTCTGGGCTTTAATATTTAGCAGTGAGTTTAAATCCGCTCTAAGGGCCGAGAGCCGCACATAGTCCTCCTCAGAGCTTGTGACTTTATGAGAGTCTTCCAATATGCGGATCTGGGCCATCAACTCCTCCTGTCGTACTATGCGCTCCCTCTTAAGGCGGGCCCCTTGTTTAATGAGATATCCCCTTGCTGTGGCTTTATGGGCTTCCCACAGCAAGGGATGGGTGACGTCAGGAACTGAGTTGTCTGTAAAGTACTGAGATACCGCTTCCTTTAGGCCGGAGAGTACCATCTGGTCAGACAATAGAGTTACGTTCAGCCGCCAATGGGACGCCTTAGGTCTGTACAAGCATGAGTTGAGTTCTACATCTACCGGGCAATGGTCAGACCATGTCTGTGAGCCAATTGAGGCGTATCTAATAAGATGTGATTGTGCGAATGGGAGAAAGATGTGGTCAATGCGGGAGTATGATTTGTGTAAAGAGCTGTAGTGCGTATAGTCCCTGGTGGAGGGATGCAACGCCCTCCAGCAATCCGTCAGGGTGGAGTCCAGTAATGTTAGTCGTGTCGAGCGGATGACCGATAAGGGAACACAGGTAGACCCACGTGAGGTATCAAGCTTAGGATCCAGTGGAAGGTTAAAATCACCTCCCACCACCAGGGTGCCGTCCTGGAAATCAGCGACCACAGACATGATCATCTTAAGGGCTATGTGTTGTCTGCGGTTGGGGAGATAAATAGAAACGAAGGTGTATAGCTGTTCTCCAATAGTGCCTTTGACCATGACATATCTGCCCTCATCATCCGCCTTGTGGGCCAACAATTGGAATGGTACATGCTTAGCAAATAGAATAGCCACCCCTCGAGATTTACCCTCTCTGTAATTGCTATAAAACCCCAGAGGGTATGAAGCGCTCCGGAGTGCCGGTGCCTTGTCGCACAAAAAATGTGTCTCCTGAATAAGAGCCACCGAGACCCAAGCCTTAGCAAAATCCCGTAAAGCAATATGTCTCTTAGCAGGTATGTTCAATCCTCCAGCATTAATAGAGCGTATGAGCAATGGTCTGTGCTGGTATGCCATGATATAAAACCTTTATACAAGAACCTGAGGTGGGTGTACCAAGGGGGGAAAGGGGTAGGGAAAGGAGGGGGGTGAATACAAAAAGAAAACAGTTAAACCTAAAGAAAATACTGCGAGCGTGTGCCCTAAGCGGGGTGTAAATCCCAGGCGACGCTCAGAGTGAAGCGGAGAGATGCCCCGCCTAAACAACTCCTTCCGGAGTGGGCTAATACCCCAGGGAGACGTATCCTGACATGAGATTAAGATAAGTGCAACAATATCCTGTACTAAAAACAAAAGAAAAAATGTACAAATTACGAAACCAGAGTTTCCAGGCGAATCTCACCCGCTGTCGAACGACCATAATTATCGTGTCTTGTTGATAACTACTATTAATGGTGATATAAAAACCACACACCCGTTCCAGGTGAAAAATGCGGAAAAGGGAGAGCAAAGGAGCAGAAATACATTCGGCGTATAACCAGCGTATGTGTCACGTATCCCCCTGAATACCAGAATATTGGTCCCTATACGCAAGACGCTCTCTAGCCTTCCGATCCTTAAGTGGTCGGCACGTCTAGATAGATATTTCGGTTCACAAGACAGAGTACCCACAAGGGTTAATATCAGACAGATATACAATGTCACGTATCCCCCTGAATACCAGAATATTGGTCCCTATACGCAAGACGCTCTCTAGCCTTCCGATCCTTAAGTGGTCGGCACGTCTAGATAGATATTTCGGTTCACAAGACAGAGTACCCACAAGGGTTAATATCAGACAGATATACAAGGCCTTTAGATAGTTTGTTCTCCCCAGGACTTTAGTAATATAAGAGGTAGTCTGCTGTATGCTTAGGGTTACACACAGACTAACACCGTACCAAAGTTAGGAGCAGAACCGTTAGAGAAGTCGTTGCCAAAATCAGGAGTCATACACAGAGGTGGTTCTTTGCCAATGCCAGGGGTCATACACAGAGGTGGTTCTTTGCCAATGCCAGGGGTCATACACAGAGGTGGTTCGTTGCCAAGGCCAGGAATCATTCACAGAGAATATTATGCAGCCAGAAACAAAGGTCAGACACGGACAGTACCAAAATCGCAAGAGCTCTGCGGGAATGCAATACCACGTCAGGGCACGGGTAAAACAGTGAAGCCGGGTTTTAAAACCGGCGGGTCCGCGTCATCACGCCAGGCCCCGCCCCCGGCGTCCCACGTGAGCGCAACCGGCTGCAATATCAATCGGCGCCTGGCCAGCGAGCAGCGTGGAAGCCGCTGCCAGGCGCCCAACGGATCGATACGTTACAGTATGACGTTCTCCAAAATTGCAGAGACCACAGCGCAGGTCCGCCGGGGCCGTCAGATGGCATCATCTCCATAGCAAGACTTGTATGCAGAGTATGCGTAGAGGGGGAGCCATCCATCCCCAAAACCGCAGATAATGTTTCAATGGCAGCATGAGGTAGCGAAGAACACCACACGCAGTGCCTACATAATGTACCTCGTTCCACCAGAGCTGTACAAACAATAGCGCGGGGCATTCAAACCTGCCATTAGATGTCTTCTCCACGAATGTGCCATGTAACAGAAGGACAATGTGCAAGCCTCCTGTGAACCGAACTGTGCGAACCGTCCGTCAGCGGCGGCTCCAGGTGGTGATCTGCGCTGTCGAGGGACCCGTAGAGGCCTCTGCGTAGCAGAAGTGAGAAACCGTATTGGGTCAGGCCATTCCAAGATAGTGTCGGGCAGTAGATTCAGCGTGGAGAGAAATTCAGGCAGTTCGTCACCACCACGCACCGTGACTGGGCCTTGAGGAGTACGTACTTGTAATCCTGCCGGGTATATCCACCGATATTGTAATCCCGCTTGTTGTAGGGCCGATGTTAGGGGTTTAAATGCCTTCCTAGAATGTAAAGTGAGTAAGGATACATCTTGAAAGAGTTCCACTTTCGCTCCTTCAAATCGTAAAGCCGACTTATTCCTGGCCCCAGCCATGATAGCCTCCTTGACGCTAAACCTTAAGAGACAACAAATGACGTCACAAGGGGGGCTGCCTGGGGGGCCCTGGGATCTTAGGGCGCGATGCCGGCGCTCCATTTCCACTGCAGTATCCGGCGCTTTTTGCAGCATTAAATTAAATAGGTTGGTGAGGATGCGGTGTAAATCATCCGAATCGCGTTTGTTTTCAGGCAGGCCTCGTATTCTAATATTATTACGCCTGCCCCTGTTTGAGGTCTTCAAGTTGTCTGAGAGTTTGAAGTAAAGTGTGATGCAGGGTTAACTGTGTGGAGTGGGCCTGGATAGCGTCCGCTTGTGCCTGGTGTACCCCCTCCACCGCTACTATACACTGGGTGAGGCCTAGGACATCCTGTCTCACCTGCTGTATTTCCCCTGAGAGGGAATGGCGCAGTTCTCTGGTGGCCGCCATGAGATCCTCCCTGGTTGGCAGGGCCCGCATAATCTGCAGGAGATCTGGTGGTGGTTCCCAGCCGCCGCCGGGTGAAGCTGGGGAGTGTGGCGCCGTCGGTGTAGTAGCTGCCGCCATCTTAGGCCCCTCATGTGCAGCCGACCCGGCCGCCATCTTGGATTCCCCCTGTGGAACCTGCGCTCCCGATTGCGGCGGAAAATAGCCGCGAATCCCGCTGTGAGGTGGGCTGTGGCATTCCTCTGGAGTTCCAGGGGCTTGGGTGAGCCTTTTGTGCTTACCCATGTCGATTTGAAATGAAGCTGTGCTGCTGAAAAGTGAGAGTCCCTGGAGAGCCCAGCTAACAAGCGGCCATTAAGCTCAGCGGTCCGGACACGCCCCCTCCCCTTATCAGTCTTATGTTCCCGACCAAAATATATTTGTAGACGAGTCCCTTATGAAATTTAAAGGCAGACTGCTCTTCAAGCAGTATATCCCAAGCAAGCGATCCCGGTATGGCGTCAAATTTTATAAATCGTGTGAGTCCACAACAGGCTACACATGGGCGTTTAGGATATATGAAGGGAAAGATAGCCACCTTGACCCCCCCAGGATGCCCTGATTCTATTGGCACCAGTGGAAAAATTGTGTGGGATCTGGTCTATCCCCTATTCAACAAGGGCTATCATTTATGGGTCGATAACTATTACACCAGTATCGACCTATTTAAAAATTTATATTGTTTCGAGACCCTTGAGTGTGGCACAGTGCGGAAGAATCGCAGAGGTTTTCCCCAAATCCTGACAGCAGGCAAAAAAAGTAAAGGCTTCTCTTCAGCTCTATGTCAGGAAGAAGTGCTAGCCCTTCGGTTCACCAATAAGAAGGATGTATACATGCTATCTACAGTGCACAACGAAAGTACAGTGCCAGTGTCTGTGAGGGAGAACTGAGCCACTGGAAAAGCCGAAGTGCATTGTAGATTACAGCAAGGTAATGGGGGGGGGGAGTAGACTTGGCTGATCAATGTATACAGCCTTATCTGGTGAACCGAAAGTCTAGGGCATGGTACAAGATGATTGCCATCTATTTTGACTGAGGTTGCAATTTTCAATGTGTACGTGCTCTACAAGCAGGCAGCAGTACAAAAGCCATATCCCTTCCTAGAATTCATGCTTGATCATATCCCAACTTATCCTAACTCCGGCCCCGTTACATCCGCTTTGGAATCAGGAGATCTCCAAAGATTAAGTGGCAGACACTTTCCTTCCCGAGTCCCTCCCACCCGCTGTAAAAAGTCCCCCCAGAAAAAGTGTCGTGTCTGCCGCAAGAAAGGAATCCGAAAGGATTCTAGTTATTACCCTACCTGGCCTCTGCATAACCGAGTGCTTCAAAATTTATCACACAGAGCTAAATTACTAAATCCCCTTTTCTGCTTTGTCCCGATTACCCTTTGCTGCCTGTACCGACTCATTGGCTTGTTATACCGACTACTCTGACTTCTAGAATCCCCTGAATTTGGCCTGTCCCTGTTTACGTTAAGCCCAGCTATTCTAAAGTGGCTGCACCAAACAACTCAAAATACCAATTTAGAATCATTGGCACGTCATCTTTGGAGCAATATTCTTTCTTGGCGTGCCATGTTCTCTCAAAGTCTACATAAATCCTGAAAATCAATTGTCAAATTACCAAAAAACTAAATAAAAATGCTACATGTGGGTTACCGTTGAATTCGCAACACATTGCCGAACACAAATATCAATGTTTTAGGCCAGTAAAAGGTTGACTAAGCTTGATATTAGCAGCAAAATAAGTTTTCGTGTAAAACCAGGGGACAAGTCCTGGGGAAAAAAAGTGAGGGAACTCACCCAAGATTTCCACTACGACCACCACCTGAAAAAAAATTTGGCCTGCCCTCGCAGCTGACATGCAGCACGCGTCACTGGTCCAGGGGGACGGTCTGACTTCAGGCCATCTCACTTCAGCCAATGGCGCACGGTTCACGCCTGCTGCGGGGAAAGGCTGAGGTGGCAATTTGAAGACAGCAGGGTCTACATGTACGCCCTGCGTCTTCAGAGCCCTCCCACCACGATGACAGCATAGTACGTCCCGCGGCGGCAAGGGGCTAAGCGACTTAAATTTTGGCAAAATACAGTGACAATTTGCTAAATAGTAATTCACAGTATTTTTGGCAAAATGGAATCGCCAAAGTTCAGCGAAAAAAAATAGACCCTATTACCAATTTTCTTTTTTTACCATAAAAAAAATGTATAATTCACTTACATTTTAGTATACATATATAAATACATAAATATAAAAATTACATAAATTAAATACATTTTACATTATTTTTACCTTTTTTGTTCTCTGCCTCTTCAGCTGGACTTGAGGTGACACAGGTCTCTGCAGCTGGACTGGAAAAAAATGTGGGTGCATTTTATTATAAATAAATATATAAATAATATAATTACATAAATTAAATAAACACTTTTAAAATTATATTTTTACCTTTTTTTGTTCTCGGCCTAATCAGCTGGCATTGGGGTGGCACAGGTCTCTGCAGCTGGACTGGAAAAAAATATTGGTGCATTTTGTTATAAATATATAAATAAATATATAAATAAATAATACATAAATATAACAATTACATAAATTAAATAAATACATTTTAAATTATATTTTTACCTTTTTTGTTCTCTGCCTCTTCAGCTGGACTTGGGGTGGCACAGGCCTCTGCAACTGGGCTTGGGGTGGCACAGGTCTCTTCCGATGGACTGGGGGGCACAGGCTGTCAGTAGCTCCTCTGCTGTAGGCAAAGGCGTGACTATAAACCTCAGGGCCCAGGTGCAAGAATCCATGAAGACCCCCCCCCCCGTATGAGCACATCACAGAGCTCCACAGCAATAAAACTCACACTCATACACACTGCACATTACTGTATCACACAGCTTCACAACAATACAACTCACAGTAATATGTAGTGTGTATGACTGAGCAGGGCTGCCATCAGAAATCCTGAGGCTTTCACTGGACATATGAAAGCTCACCCCCACCAACAACCTCCCCCTCAACTCGCCCTGGATGCCCCCCTCTCCCCAATAACAGGTACACAAATATGAGAAAAATTAGATTTTTTGTTTATTTTTATCTTTAATAAATATATAAATCCTTAGAATAACCCGGTGCCTTTTAGTCAGCAGTTCCCCTCTAGCCCAGGTCCCCATAACCTGTTCCAGCCCCATTAGCCACCAGCTCTCCAACAACTCCCCCAGGTCAGGTCCCTTAGCCACAATGTCCCCAGGACATACTTGAAAACGAGAGAAATCTCAATGTATCCTTCCTGGTAAAAATCCTTTCTCAAATTGCCACGCTAGTCAAGGTCCCCCTAACTACCAGGTCCCTCATAATCCCCCCTTAACCATCAAGTCCCCATAACTCCCAACCCCCTTAGCCACAAATACCCCATTACCTCTCAAACCCCATTAACTACCAGATCCCTCAGCCAAGTTTCCCCATTAGCCTCCAGATCCTCATAACTCCCCCATAAGCCACCATTCCATTAACCCCTGCTCTGATTAGCCACAGGTCCCCAAACCTTCCTCAGCCCCCGCTCCCTTTTATCCTGGCCACCGGCCCCCCAAATCCCTTACCTCATTTTCTCAGCTGGGCCCCTGCACACTGTGCAGCCTCTGAAAAGAGACACCTCATATCACCACGGAGCAGGCAATGTCAGAGACAGCTGAGGGGTCCTCAACAAGATTCTGATTGGAGGTTATGAGGACCCTCTTGGCTATCCATCACAATGCCTGCTCCAAGTTAAAATGCCGATAAGTCTTTCTCAAGAGGCTGCTCAGCGTGCAGGGGGGCCCAGCAGTGAGAGAAAAGGCAGGAGATTTGGGGAAAGATTTGGGGAACATATCAGGGATTCTCTGCTGCTGGGCCCCCTGTGCACTGGAAGCATGCAAGTAAATGGGCCCCCTTACCCCTTCAGGGTTCCAGGGCCTGGGTGCTGTGGCTCCCCTCTGCTGCATAGTAAACGCCTCTGCCTGCATCGCTCGGCTGCCTCCAGGAGCAGGGGTCCTCCTGTGCTGGGTCACACACAGTGCGCACGTGCCTGCGGCCGGCAGCTGGGCACGTTACTGGTCCTCCTGCTTTCCCGGCCAACCAGACGCAGCAGCACAGTCAGATGCGTCTTTATTGGCCGGCCCGGGAGTGCCTGCAATCACGTGGGACCGCCGATCATTGGCCACAATTACATTCCTCCAGCATCCAGCCAGCGCAACTGCGAGGAGTTGCCCCAGCACTGACAAGGTGCGTTCCCGCAGCGTTCCCGCTGCGGGAAAAGTGCGGGAACGCCGTTCCGCCGCGTTCCCGCTGGACTCAAGCCCTGTGTAAAACAAATGCAAAACACAATCATGAAGACTAAGTGTGGCCAGGGTTTGACCAAGTGGCTACTATACAAAACTGGACATACCCCATTTTCAACACTCTGGGTTGTCTACTTCTCAAAATGATATGCCATGATGGGGTACTTTTCATACCTGGGCTGCCATACCCTCTCAAATTCAACCTAGGCCCAGCAAACCAATCTGGCAAACTCTACATTTGATCGTGTAACTTTCCAAAAAGCAAAATAAAAATGCTAAATTGAGGGTACTGTTGAACTCGTAACACATTGCCGAACAGAAATATGAGTTTTTTTAGGCCAGTAAAATGTCGAGGGAGCATGATATCATCAGTAAAATCAGTTTTTGTGTGGAAAATGCAAAACACAAACATGAAGACCAAGTTTGCGACTAAGTGACTACTATAAAAAAAAAAAAAAAACGTGCACCATTTTGAATAGCCTGGGTTGTCTACTTTTCAAAATGTTATGACATGTTGGGGTACTTTTCATACCTGGACTGCCTTAACCTCTCAATCTGGCAAATTCAAGTTGTATAATCTGAAATGGGCAAACTCTATATTTGAACCTGTAACTTTCCAAAACCTCTACATGGGGGTACCGTTGAACTCGTAAGACATTGCCGACCAGAAATATATGTATTTTATTTCATTTAATGCTAAGCGTACAATGTCATTCACACTAAAAATACAATGCAGAACTTTGAAAATAGCAAAATTTCCTTTTCTCATAGTTTTTAGGGTTTTTTTCGTACTATAATATATTTTATATATAAATCTTTGGAAAATGAAAGCCCTATTTCTCCTGAACAAAATGATCTATAATAAGGGTGGGTACACTTAATATGTAAGAGGTAAATTATGGTTGAACAGCGAATAGCTGAAATTCTACTTTTAGAAGTGTTCCAAACTTGTAAAATTACTCCCGTCCTTAAAGGGTTAATACAGATTGGCTAAATCCTAAAAACAATAAACACTGCACACTGTTTAAAACTTTGCAGCTAACTCAATTAATCTCCTCCCCCACTCGCATTAATATGAAAAGCCCTAACCATACCTTGCTGGACTGGATTCTCTCATCTCCTGATAGGAGGCAGGCGTTCTTGCTAATAGCTTTAGTGACCATTGTCTAGTGTACTGCGTGCGCAAAATAAAGGCCTTGAAATCTCCCCCAAAAGGTAATAACCACCAGGTCTTTCAAGAAATTTATTCTTGAATCCTTCCTAAGTGATCTCAAACGGCTCCCCTGGTACAGGCTAAACCTAATCCCAGACCTAGACTGTGCAGTTGAATACTTTCAGTCTGAGCTCCTGCAAGTCTGAAATTCCCATGCCCCGCTGCATAAAGTGCGAGTAAAAGGGACCCATCTCCCCTGGGTTACAGCTGATCTTACACTAATGTACCAGCTTAGAGATTCACTATGGTCAAATTTCAAGAGTACTGGTTCCATGAACAATCACTACGAATACCAAAAATGCTGGAATGAATGCACAAAAATGGCCAAAGCCCATTACTTCAATGAAAATCTAAACAATAACATATCAAACCCTAGAAACTTTGAGAACCATAAGTAACATACAAGCACCCCCAGTCCACTCCCAGCCAGCTGCTGTCAAAGTAAACAACCAAACCCTGCAACACCCCCTAGATGTAGCAAATGCCGTTAATGATTATTTTGTTGGATGCGCCACCACTTTGATTGCCAAGCTAGGAAATGACATGCAATCAGAGAGGCCTCATGCAGGTCAGGCCCCTCCAACTGGGCAAAGTCCCTGTATCAGACAGGAATTCAGTTTTAGACCAGTGCCTGTCAGTGTAGTCAGTTGTGGTCGAAACGTCGTTATTCTTGGTTCTGGAATAAATCCATTTGAATTAATACCACGGTATCCGGAGTTCATTTATTGCTTTTTGACTTTCTTTGGGGCTGTATAGCAAGAGACCCCTTCTTCGGTGACCCACCAAGGGAGATGGTGCCTAAGCTTTAATTTTTCCTGTCAGTGTAGTTACTAAACTTCTCCGTAAGCAAAAAATGAAATACCAGTCTGGACCTGATCAAATACCAGCAATGCTGCTGAAAATCAGTGCGCCAGCAATTGCAAATCCTGTTGCAACCCTAATAAATGAATCACTGGCGACTAGATACATACCCAAACTCTGGAAGACTGCGAGAGTGGTACCTATCCATAAAAGTGGTGACAGTACTTTGGTATCCAGCTACCGTCCGATATCGTTGCTCCCTGTAATGTCAAAAGTCTTGGAAAAATGTGTCTACACACAATTACGTGATTATTATCAATATTGGAACTACTTAACCACAACCGCCCTTTTAAAAGTCTGCAATGATATCCAAGCTGGGATGGAACAAGGAAACCTAACTGGAGCCATCTTCCTTGATTTTGCCAAGGCCTTTGACACGGTAGACCATGGCATCTTGTTAGAAAAACTTAAAAACTCTGGCATTGGTGATCGCACGCTAACCTGGTTTCAATCATATGTATCCGACCGATCACAATATGTGTCAATTTCTGGCAGCTCCTCCCTCCCGCTCCCAGTCACTTGCGGTGTACCCCAAGGCTCAATACTAGGCCCCCTGCTATTCACAATATTCATAAATGATCTGCCCAATGTCTGCAAAGCCTCAACTGTACATATGTACGCAGACGACACTGTGATCTATACCAGCAAACCAAATCTCCCGCAGCTGGAGGCCGTGCTGCAAGAACAATTCACAGAGGTAGAAAAGTGGATCAAAAACAACAAACTTTTTTTAAATACTGACAAAACTATACGATGCTCTTTGGAACAGCACCTAAACTACACAAATTGCAAAATCCCCATCTATGTGTTGGGACAAAATCAAATGGCATGCTGACCACAGTCACTTCTCTCAAATATCTAGGTATGTGGTTGGACCCTAATCTATCCTTTGGCCCCCACATCGAAAAACTCTCATCTAAACTTTACCCCAAACTAGGTGTCCTGTACAGAAACAAATCCTGCCTGAGTCCCGCGGTAAGAAAGCAGATTGTACAGCAAATGCTTATGCCGGCTATTGATTACGGAGATGTAGTGTATGCAGCCGCCCCGCAAACACACCTTCATAAACTTACTACATTGTATAACTCATTCTGCCGCTTTGCGCTACAATGTAACTACATGACCCACCATTGTGACATGTTAAAAGAGCTAAACTGGCCATCGCTGGAATCCAGACGCACCCTTCACCTTTCCAGCCTGGTGTTTAAGAGCATCTCTGGGAAGCTGCCACCCTACCTGAATAGACTGCTTCCCCCAGCAGCTCCCTCATCCTATAACCTCCGATCCAGGACCAGCACCTTACTTGCTATACCACAATACAAAAAGACAGCGGCTCGGTCCTCATTTTCCTACAGAGCACCACAATTATGGAATAACCTCCCAGACACCATCAAATCTTCCCCCAGTCTTAAGTCACTCAAAAGCTCCTTACTAACATACCTCAATACAGAATGCACCTGTAAACATGTAACCTAGTGACTATATTTCCTACATATTTTTCTGTTAATCTGTAGATTTGTGTTTTTTTTTAATATCTTGCATTGTATTACTTTGTATTTCTGTAACTGTAACACTTCAATGTTCTTGAACCCAGGACATACTTGAAAACGAGAGAAATCTCAATGTATCCTTCCTGGTAAAATCCTTTATTTACAAATAAATAAATAAATAAAATCATATTGTGATCGGTCGGATACATATGTGTCAATTTCTGGCAGCTCCTCCCTCCCGCTCCCAGTCACTTGCGGTGTACCCCAAGGCTCAATACTAGGCCCCTGCAATTCACATTATTCATAAATGATCTGCCCAACGTCTGCAAAGCCTCAACTGTACATATGTACGCAGACGACACTGTAATCTATACCAGCAAACCAAATCTCCCGCAACTGGAGGCCGTGCTGCAAGAACAATTCACAGAGGTAGAAAAGTGGATCAAACACAACAAACTTTTTTTTAAATACTGACAAAACTGTAACGATGCTCTTTGGAACAGCAACTAAACTACACAAATTGCAAAATCCCCATCTATGTGTTGGGACAAAATCAAATGGCACACTGACCACAGTCACTTCTCTCAAATATCTAGGTATGTGGTTGGACCCTAATCTATCCTTTGGCCCCCACATCGGAAAACTCTCATCTAAACTCTACCCCAAACTAGGTGCCCTGTACAGAAACAAATCCTGCCTGAGCCCCGCGGTAAGAAAACAGATTGTACAACAAATGCTTATGCCAGCTATTGATTACGGAGATCTAGTCTATGCAGCAGCCCCGCAAACACACCTTCAGAAACTTACTACATTGTATAACCACCATTGACCCACCATTGTGACATGTTAAAAGAGCTAAACTGGCTATCGCTGGAGTCTAAACGCACCCTTCACCTTTCCAGCCTGGTGTCTAAGAGCATTTCTGGGAAGCTGCCACCCTACCTGAATAGACTGCTTCCCCCCAGCAGCTCCCTCATCCTATAACCTCCGATTCAGGACCAGCACCTTACTTGCAATACCACAATACAAAAAGACAGTGGCAAGGTCCTCATTTTCCTACAGAGCACCACAATTATGGAATAACCTCCCAAACACCATCAAATCTTCCCCCAGTCTTAAGTCACTCAAGAGCTCCTTACTAACATACGTCAATACAGAATGCACCTGTAAACATGTAACATAGTGAGTATATTTCCTACATATTTATTTTCTGTTAATCCTGTAATTTGTGTTTTTTTTTTTAAATATCTTGCATTGTATTACTTTGAAGTGTTACAGTTACAGAAATACAATGTTCTTGAACCCAGGACATACTTGAAAAGGAGAGAAATCTCAATGTATCCTTCCTGGTAAAATCCTTTATAAATAAATAAGGCCTATTTACGTTTCATTTAAAGTTTATATTCGTTGCTTGATTCCTGTCTGGCCTCCCCTGTGTCGCCGCCTGTTGGGCTCACATCCGAACCGCACACGCCATGTGACAGTCCCCCCCCCCATGTGGTTCTGGGATTTTTGCTCACCGTTCTTGTGATCATTTTGACCCCCATGGGTGAGATCTTGCATGGAGCCCCAGATCAATGGAGATTCAGTGGTCTTGTATGTCTTCCATTTTCGAATGATTGCTCCCACAGTTGATTTCTTCGCACCAAGCTGCTTGCCTATTGCAGATTCAATCTTCCCAGTCTGGTGCAGGTCTACAATTTTGTTTCTGGTGTCCTTCAACAGCTCTTTGGTCTTGACCATAGTGGAGTTTAGAGTGTGTGTCTGTTTGAGGTTGTGGACATGTGTCTTTTTATACTGATAACAAGTTCAAACAGGTGCCATTCATACAGGTAACGAGTGGAGGACAGAGGAGCCTCTTAACCCTTTCGCTGCTGAGGCGTTTCACGCCTCTGTGCTGAGGTCATATTTACCGGTTTTGCTCATCATGTTTAAATGCGTTTTGAAGGCTTATTTTAGTATATGACCCAGACATATTATATATCGTTCTTTCCGTCAGACTCGGCAGATTAATAATATGTCATTATTATATGTATACGTCATGACCTGTCTGTATATTATAACAAAAAATGCAATAAAATATGAATTTTCAATAATTTACAACGTGTAAAGTGTATTTTTTTCACATTTTAACATGCGAGCAATTGCGGTTATATTTTGTATGGGGTGCGCTTGTTAAAAAATTAGAGATGGGGTCTCGTTACATTTTTTTTGGGGAAATTACGTGATTTTTAACAAACGCACCGCATACAAAAATCGTTAGTGCAGCATCATTGTTCACATTATAATTGAAATGGGAACAATATTGCTGCATTAACAAACCAAAAAAAAAAAACTTTTTTTTTTTTTTTATAATTTTTTTTAAAAATATTTTTTTTTTTTAAACTTTTTTCACAGTCGTGTTTGGTATCGTTGGAACGGCCATGCTCTGGCCGATCCAACAGTACCAAACTTTAACCCCTAGCTGCCACGGATCGGGAGATAGGGGGTTCCAATGAACCCCCTATCTCCACCGTTGGTGGCAGCTAGGGGTTAACTCCAGGACTGGCGTCATCGTGCTATGGACGATGACGCCAGTCCTCAGGGGGAGTTCCCGGAGGCTTGGCCGACATCCAAGATGTCGGCCAGCTCCGGGAAAGGATCACGAACCGGTGCTTTTCAGTGCCGATTCGTGATCCGGCTCCCCAGGGGTTAATGAGAGCCACCGTTTGGAAGGGCAGGCTGTGCCCTTCCAAGCGGTGCCTGTCTTATCCCCCTGCTCCCCGGCGATCGGGAGGGAGAGAGGTCCGACGGACCTTCCCCCCCCTCCCTTTCAGGCGCCTCCTCCGCACGAGCGGGGGGGGGGCGCCTGAATTAGATGTCATCGAGTAGCCGCGATGACATCTAATGTCCCCGCCGGGCTCCCGAGTGCTGGGCTGACATCCAAGATGTCAGCCCGCCCTGGGGGGGGGGCGCAGCAATCCGCCAGAATCCGGCGGATTGCTGCCTCCTGTGCTCGGACGCGCTGAGCGCGTCCGTAGCACAGGAGAACCACTTGGCTGGACGCGCTGAGCGCGTCCATAGCAGCCAAGTGGTTAAAGAAGACGTTACAGGTCTGTGAGAGACAGAAATCTTGCTTGTTTGTACTGTAGGTGACCAAATACTTATTTTCCACCATAATTTGTCTGATTTTTAAAAGAATTTATTTGCAATGTACTTTTTCTGGATTTTTTTTTTCTCATTTTGTCTCTCATAGTTGAAGTGTACCTATGATGACAATTACAGGCCTCTCATCTTTTTAAGTGGGAGAACCTGCACAATTGGTGGGTGACTAAATACGTTTTTGCCCCACTGTAATTCTACTGGTTAAGCATCACAGAGCACCACAGCAATAGAACTCTCATGATAAAGGCAGTGAGTACGAATGTACACAGAATCCACAGCAATATACCTCGAATGATAAAGGCAGGGAGTATGAACATACACAGGAACTGTTTTCTTTCATACTCCCTGCCTTTACTGTTAAAAGGTATATTGCTGTGGATCCTTTTTTCAGGTCCCCCTCCCTTTAAGTCCATTTCACCCCACTCTTAGTTCTCATGTTCATTTCATCCCTCCTCTGTTTCAAATTCACCCCCCTCTGTTTCAAATTCATCCCCCCCTCCGGTTTAAATTCATCTCCTCTCTTGTTTTAAATTAACCCCCCCCTTGTGTTTTAATTTCACCCCCGCGCCCCCCCCCCTTCCCAGTAATCAACTACAGTTGTGTTCAAAATTATTCAACCCCCAATGCTGTAAAGGGTTTTAGGGAATTTAGTGTACATTTGTAATTGTATTCAGAATGAAATCCTACAAGGACTTTTTAAAGAACCATTTGCAACTAAAATGACATCAATCGGTTTTGTAATACAGTAGTAAATGTTTCTTTTGTGAATTCTTCATTGACACAATTATTCAACCCCTTAAAGACTACCACTCTGAAGAACAGAAGTTCATTCAAGTGTTTTCAATCAGGTATTGAAAACACCTGTGGATGTCACGGAGCAGCAATAAAGCATAATAAGCACCAATTAGGCAGCTTCAAAATGACTGTGATACTCAGCTCCTTCTAGACATTTACTGGTGTGGTTACAAACATGGTGAAGTCAAGAGAATGGTCCAGGAAGACAAGAGACGAGGTGATTACTCTTCACAGGAAGGGGAATGGCTATAAGAAGATTGCAAAGATGTTAAACATACCAAGAGAGACCATAGGAAGCATCATTCGCAAATTCAAGGCAAAGGGCACTGTTGAAACGCTACCTGGTCGTGGCAGAAAGAAGATGCTGACTTCGACTGCTGTGCGCTACCTGAAGCATAGAGTGGAGAAAAGTCCCCGTGTGCCTGCTGAGGAACGGAGAAAAGATTTGTCAGATGTGGGTACTGAAGTTTCAGCTCAGACAATACGGCGCACACTGCGTAATGAAGGCCTCCATGCCAGAACTCCCAGGCGCACCCCCTTGCTGTCTCCAAAGAATAAGAGTCGACTGCAGTATGCCAAAAGTCATGTGGACAAACCACAGAAGTTTTGGGATAGTGTTCTGTGGACTGATGAAACAAAATTAGAACTGTTTGGGCCCATGGATCAACGCTATGTTTGGAGGAGGAAGAACAAGGCCTATGAAGAAAAGAACACCTTGCCTACTGTGAAGCATGGCGGGGGGTCAATCATGCTTTGGGGCTGTTTTGCTTCTGCACGTACAGGGAAGCTTCAGCGTGTGCAAGGTACCATGAATTCTCTTCAGTACCAGGAGATATTGGATGACAATGTGATGCAGTCCGTCACAAACCTGAGGCTTGGGAGACGTTGGACCTTTCAACAGGACAATGATCCCAAGCATACCTCCAAGTCCACTAGAGCATGGTTGCAGATTAAAGGCTGGAACATTTTGGAGTGGCCATCGCAGTCACCTGACTTAAATCCCATTGAGAACCTCTGGTGGGACTTAAAGAAAGCAGTTGCAGTGCGCAAGCCTAAGAATGTGACTGAACTGGAGGCTTTTGCCCATGACGAATGGGCGAAGATATCCGTAGATCGCTGCAAGACACTTGTGTCAAGCTATGTTTCACGTTTAAAAGCTGTTATAACTGTAAAAGGATGTTGTACTAAGATTGAATGTCACTTGGGGGTTGAATAAAACGGATATTGATGTGAGCACAGAAAAGACATTTGTGGTTATTTCATTATAAATGTTATGTTATATTTGTCTGACCTACACGTGCCTCTTTGATTTAATTGTAAGCAAGATGACTGAATGATCAAAATCAATGTCAAACTGGCCAAAACACTCAATTTCAATAGGGGTTGAATAATTTTGAACACAACTGTACCTGGCTTGGGAGGGACTCGAGGCGGTGGCTTTCTCCCCCTCTCTCTCTCCTCCATGGCTCCACGTGCATCATGCAGCACTGGGAGGAAGTGCCGTTATAAGACCACTTCCTCCCAGCGCTACAGAGCACACGTGCGGCGGTATGACTCGGAGGAAGGCAGACCCAGGATCGAGTCGGAGGGGGCATGATACTGCTGCAGACATTTGGTGCGCCCCCTCTGACATCAGAGGGGGGGCTGCCGGCCACCATCTTTGGAGTCTCTGCTCGCCAGGTAGACCGCAGTACCTGCTCCGAGGCCTGCAGTCTTAAGTAAACATAGCTGCCGACAGCTGGCCCCTTACCACAGCATGGGCTGTAATACCCTGATGGCGGCAATGGGTAAGTGTGCAGGGGACATGTATAGCTATCTGTCTATATCCCCCTCTTTTGTATCATGGCGCAAGTCCCTTTTAGACAGTCCCTATCTACCCCTCCGATCCTTTGGTGGTCGGTAATCTGGCTACCTCTAGGGACAAAATCACATCTCACTTTATGAGGATATAAACAGGACAGGGTAAAAAGAGGTAGCCCTGAATGAAATAAAGCAGCACCAAGTGGATCTAGGGTCGCCAGACACTGGTACCCAAAGGGTGCTAATAGTATATAGCCAAATCACTTAGAATCAGAGTGGTCAGGAATAGCCAAAACAGTATACAAAGGGTGGTTCTCATACAAGCAAAAACAGAATCAGCGTGGTCAGGAATAGCCAAACTGGAAAACAAAGGGTGTTTCTCGTTTAAGCTAGGTCGTCAATAGAGTAACTGAATAAACGTAGAATGAGTCAGTGAATCGCAACAGGAATCACTAGCGCAGAGGGAAGAAACTCCACGACAGCGCGATGAGTCGGATCCCGCTGCCTGCTTTTAAGCAGGGTGGGTCTGCGTCATCACACCGCGCCGCGCCTCCTGATTACCCACGTGAGCTTCGGAAGCCAAGGCAATGACAATTATCTAGCCGAGCTTTGAAGTGACTGGCTTCACACACACCTTCCTAAAAAGCCCAGGAGATGACGGTCAAGCCTCCAGTCACGAACTGTGAAGGAGGTTCAGGCTTCTCAAGTTCAAACCTCTCGCCTCAACTCGGAGGAGGGTCAGGCTTCTCACATTCAAACATGGAGGAGGTTCAAGCCTCTCGGCTCAATGCAAACAGGGAAGGAGGGTCAGGCTTCTCACCTCCAAAAAGGAGGGTGGATTAAGCCACTCGCCTCCAAACAGGGTAGGTGGATCAGACAACTTGTCTTCTACCTTGAAGACTGATAAATCAAAATACAAAATGTTATTTATCTTTTACGGTTCATAATTTTGATCTCTGGACGCATGTAGAGTCATCCTTCAGCACTCAGGAGAAAAAACCCTGTGGGAGAATCTTTAAGGAACCATGGCATAAAGGATCACCCTTTCCTCTGGGCATTAAGAGTTAAAGGCAGAAGCCATTAACCCCCTTCCCGACCGCTGACTTACATAGTATGTCCTGTGGGGAAATACCCTTAATGACCACAGATGTACTATGTACGCCACAGTCTCCTAACCTCCCTCCCTATACTCGCCTCTCTGTCCTGGCTCCCAGGGCAGGCTGGAATTCTGCCCCGCCTTTTCAGGGGGCCCGGCAGGCGCGATGATGTCATCAAAGTGCGTGATGACATCGCCAGGCGTGCCCCCCTGTGTCTATAGGGAAAAATAGGAAAGAAGAGGGGGTGTTAAGATTTATGTACATGCTTTCTAGCAAAAAGACGTATTATTTGGGACTAAAATTACTCTTTAAAATGTCTATGGTACATCTTACCACATGTCTATGGCAGTTGTTTGTGTTGTGCTTCCCAGCAGCAACTCCGGCTCTCGTTACCTGAAAATCACAGCAATAAACAAAGTTAGAGAGGAAAGTGGTTTTAATTTATGAAAAAAAAAAGCATTTTGTTACATAGGCTGAAAAAAGACATGCGTCCATCAGGTTCAGCCTCTCACATATCACCTACTGCTGTTGATCCAAAAGGCAAGGCGGCAAAAAGCCCAGTCTGAAGCGCTCGCCGATATGCAACACAATGGGGGAAAAATTACTTCTTGACCCCAGAATGGCAGTCAGATTTCTCCTTGGATCAAGAAGCTTACCCACATATTAAATATTATAACCCTTAATATTCTGTGTCTGAAGGAAGTCATCCAGTCATTTTATAAAAGTCTGTACAGTCTCTGACCCAACCACCTCAACAGGCAGAGAATTACACAGCTTTATTGTTCTCACCGTAAAATAACCCTTCGTATGCTTTAGGCTGAATTTCCTTTCGTCCAGTCTAATTGGGTGACTTTGTGTCCTGTTAATGAATAGGTTTCCAGACAATGGTTTATAATGACCCCGTATATATTTATATAAGGTTATCAGATCCCCTCTAAGGCGCCGTTTCTCTAAACTAAACAGGTTTAAGCTTGTTAGTCTTTCCTCATAACTTAAACCTTCCATTCCCTTTATTAATTTAGTCGCCCATCTCTGCACTTTTTCTAGCACTATTATATGCTTTAAGACAGGTGCCCAAAATTGCACGGCCTATTCAAGGTGCGGTCTTACCATTGATTTATACAGAGGCGAAATTTATGTTTTCATCCCGAGAGTGAATTCCCCTTTTAATGCATGCCAATATCTTGCTTGCCTTGGCAGCTGCTGTTTGACATTGCATATTGTTACTTATAGATAAAAATATCACAACACAGCGCTTAATGGACCTAGGTCTGTAAGAAAGTGGGATAGACACACTATATGTCCATGAATATAATGATCTTCATTTTCAAGCAATATGCTTCTCTAAGAAGCAGGTGGTAGAACGTACACTGTAATAGAAAGCAGAGAAGAGGACCAGAATTGTGCAGTGCATCAGATGGAATTAAGTCTTATTCAACTCACATTTGAAGGAGCCCATAACCGGCTTTCAGGAATACAGCGAGCAGGGACTTTATATCAGGTGCCCATATACCCCTCGATCTGTTCCTCCAGTGTCGCCAAAGTAGTGCTGCAGTATGAATGAATAAGACCAGAAAAAACACCTCTTGGTGCAATAAATCACAAATAATTTAGCAATTTTAAAAAAGAAGCCAAGTTCCAACTCACAGACGCTGAGCCTCTATTGGCTCCGTCACGATTTGCACAGGGAATCATACAGGAGTTCTTCAAACCTTCTTTTTCAGGATCAGAAAGGCAGACAGCAATCAAATTAAAGTAAAAACATTTATTAGTTTAAAACAAACAGTTTATATCTACCAGGACGCGTTTCGCCATTAATGGCTTCCTCAGCTGGAGATGCTATACTGTGTATACATGTGTCTGGTGTGTGTAAAATAATATATATATAATCTCAAATGAAAATTTTGTAACGAAACCGAAAATGACTCTTCCCCCTACAATTTATTTTAAGGTTTTTTTGTATTACTGTATTAATATTAGACTTTAATTTACCTTCATGATATTAATTTAATAATCCACATTAACATTTTTAAGATATTTTTGGTGGAGTTATTTTGCATCTAGTGCATACATTCATGTGTAAACTTTTTACACACACACACTTTATAGTTGCAGAAGACATTTACACATCCCAACAATTCAGAGAACTCTGAAACTATAAAGTTTATTATTTGCTGTGTGGAGGCTTTCAATCAAATTTTTCTGCCCTCCAACACAATTTAAATGAGTATATATCTATAATGGCTCAGATGGAGCCTAAACATCAGTCGGTTTCTCTTAACCTATTATTTTTTTAAAAAAAAGCAGAAAAACGTTGCATTAACTTTTTGGAGGCATGGATGTAAGCTCCCACATTAAACCCCCCCCCCCTCTTGTCCTCGGAGCAGACACCTCTGGCAGGAGGTCAGTGATAAATCCTTGTCACAGAGGCCAGAGGTTACTGCTTGCACTGATACTGTGGATAAAGCAGTTAACCCTTTGTGTGCTGAAATAAATGTGTAGCAGCTCCTGCCTCTTTCCAATTACAATTATCTCCAGCTAAGCAGCATTGAAAGAGTGCTTGCTCAATGTCAGCTGGGATCAATTTTTTGGCTGACTTTTTCGGCTGGTGTTTTGCTTTCGGGCCGAAACCGATAACCCCATTATCGGCAGAATCTATCGGTGGCCGAAATATCGGTGCATCCCTGCTGAAGAGGAGTGGGGGTCCTTTTGGACCTCTCTCCCTCCCCATCCGTACAGGGCAGCACAAAAAGGCAGGCACCATTTGGAAGGGCACAGCCTGCCCTTCAAAGCAGTGGCTGTCTTTACCCCCTTGGGGCTGGATCGCGATTAGGCGCTGGATCGCGGCACCCTCCCGGAGCTGGCCGACATTTTGCATGTCGGCCAAGCTACCGGGATCTCCCACTGACGACTGGTGTCATAGCGCATAGCGTGATGACGTCAGTTCAGAAGTTGACCCCTAGTTGCCACCTGGGGGGTTCCAATGAACCCCCTATCTCCAGATCTGTGGCAGCTAGGGGTTAATGTTTGATACCAGAGCATGGCCTTTCCAATGATACCAAACATGACCATGTTAAATCTAAAGAAAAAAAAAAAAGTTTTTGTTTTATTGAGTAGCTGAGCATCATGGGAGATGTAGTTTCAAAACATCAGGAGGGCCATGGTTGCTGACCCTTGCTTTACATCACCAGAAATGAAAGTATGCAGTGCGTAATAGTGCAAAGCACTGCCTGTGCTACCCAAACTCCACGTGCAGGTGTGTCAGACCATTTGGTGGGCCTGTAATGTGATCGCTTTCATTACAGACTCCGTACGATGACCGTGCATCCCTACAAAATTAAGTTCTTGTGAAGGTACTGCAGTCAGGTGAGAAGCTGGAAGCAAATGCATTTCACCTGTTGAGAAGTAAAGGGATAAAGTGTTAACCTCTACATATAGGATAATGATGAACAACCAGGGCAGGGCTTCTGGAACCTAAGGCAGGTTGAGCATCATGGGAGGTGTAGTCCTGCAACATTTGGCATGCCGTCACTAGAAAGGCGTTATCCCTAATGCTAACAAAATAAAGGATGATAGTTTTGTTGAATTATTCAGGTTGACATTTTTAAAGGTGGATCAATCACCATGGAAACCAGATAATCTGCAAAAATCTCTGTTTACCTCCCCCCCCCTCCTCCTGCACACCTGGACCTGGGGGTGAAAGAAGGATGCTGGTGTCAGGGAGGGATGCCTGGAAGAACAGAGTCCGCGGAGCCCAATGAAAGGCTCTTGATTGGGCAAATTCCTGGTCTGGACACATTTTAAAGCAGTGCTTTCAACCCTGGTCCTCAGGTGTCCCTAATAGGGCTTAACAATGCAATCACAGGGCAGCAAATCAAATCACCTGTGCTGACGCATTATCCCCATCAGTGATTTTCAACCAATTGTGCATGTAATGTAATATAGAAAATCACTTGGCAGCGAGGGGGTTAAATTCATTGACCATTACATACCCCACCCATCAAACATAACTGTAGGGGTTATTCAGAAAGCACTGAAATTTCAGGGCTTTCTCATTTGTCGCACTTCGGCGAACCCTGGAGTGAATTCACCGCAGGGTCCATCAAGTGCGCCAAACGTGGAGCCACCAAAGAGCGACAAACAGAAAAAAATAAAACTGCTATTCTTTTAAAGGTGTTTAATACAATGAAAATGTGTGGTAATAAAAAAGATCCTAAAAAATAATAAATGGTCTGTTACAGAATATTAAAAAAAAAGTTATAAAAACACGGTTTGCTGAAAAGGAAAACAATAAATGGTTGAATTGAAAAACAATAATATTTCATTACATTGATTCCTATAGGATTCGCCTGATTAAACTTGTCGAACTGAATCACTGAAAATCAGGGCACGTCAATGTTGTTCGGCGTTCTCTGAATAGATTGACCCATACAGAAGTAATGGTTAATCTCGCTGCCGCCGAAAATCGGGGAATTGCAGCTAACTGCACCGTATTTCGCTGGCAATTAGCCAGTAATTGGGGAATTGACAGATTTCTGGATAGATGAACTGCCCTAAAAATGCACGTAGGGTGAAATTCATTTTTCGGTGCAATCTGCTGGCAAGTTCGGCGCTTATTGAATAACCCTTTAGCCCAGGAGTGCATCCGTTTGGATTGTTATATATATATATACACGTTACACACGCGGAACAGAAGGAGGGAGGACCCTGCTTGAGCGCTTAAAATCTGAGAGGGGTGACACATTAGGTGAGGGTGAATAGGGTAGGTGAAGTGGCAGGTTACAGGAGGGCTGAATGGGAAGAGGAGGAAGTGACAGTGGGGAGATCATGATGTGAGCCTATAGGCTTCTCTAAAGTAATGCGTTTTCAGAGACTTTTTGAAGGACTGGAGAGACGGGGAGAGTCTGATGTTGCGGGGGAGGGAGTTCCATAGAAAGTTGGCAGCTCAGGAGAAGTCCTGAAAGCGAGAGATGGGCGTGAAGGTATGAGGAACTGATAGCACCAGATCATTGGCAGAGCAAAGTGGTTGGGAAGGGGTATACCTGCTAATAAGGGAGATGTTGGCAGGGCCGCGGTTATGGAAAGCTTTGTATGTGAGCACCAGTATTTTGAAATTGATTCTAAAGGAGACAGGGAGCCAGTGTAGTGATTGACAAAGGGGGGAGGTGCGGGAGGTGAGGTGTATGCGTCTGGCACAGGCATTCATTACAGACTGCAGAGGGATAATCTGGGCTCTCTTAAGGCCAGAGAGAAGGAGGTTACAGTAGTCAAGGCGGGAGATAATAAGAGCTTGGACAAGCATTTTAGTAGAGTCCTGATTAAGAAAGGGGCAGGCGCGTGCAATGTTTTTTAGGTGGAAGTAGCAAGATTTGGTTAGAGACTGAATGTGCGGAGTAAAGGATAGATTGGAGTCCAAGAGGACCCCGAGGTAACGAGCTTGAGAGGTAGAAGTAATGGTGGCACCATTCACCTGAAGGGAAATGGGTGCAGGATTTGAGATCTTAGAGGGACGAAAGACGAGAAGTTCAGTTTTTGAGAGGTTGAGCTTTAGGAAATGGTAAGTCATCCAGTCGGAGACAGCTGAGAGGCAGGCTGTAACACGATCCAACACTGGAGAAGAGAGATCGGGAGAGGAAAGGTTGATTTGGCTGTCATCAGCATAATTGAAACCATAGGAAGAGATGAGGTTGTCCAGAGAGGTGGTATAGATGAAGAAGAGTAGGAATCCCAGAACAGAGCCTTGAGGTACCCCAACTGAAAGAGGAACAGGTGGTGAAGAGGCACCAGCAAAGGAGACACTGAAGGAGCGACAAGAGAGTTAGGAAGAGAACCAGGTGTCACATTCGCTGTATCGCTCACCCTCGACAACCGTGGTGTGGATCCTTTTGGACAAACCTCTAAACCAGTGTTTCCCAAACCTGTCCTCAGGACCCTCTGCCTCGCCAGGTTTTCCAGATATGTGAAGCACAGCGCAGGTGATATGATTTGCTGCTCAGTGATTGCAGGATTCAGTCTGTTTTTCCCCTAGGTGATCTGCAAAATCTGGCCTGATTGAGGGTCCCAAGGACAAATTTGGTAAACACTGCTCTAAACCCGCTGATCCTTGAGTGGTCGGGACTGCTAATCCCATAGCTCCCAGCTAGGGAGAACAGACATACCAAAAACACAGAGTACAACCTTTGTATATTAGCAGGTCTCCGAATAACCCTTGCTGCCGAGTGCATGTTCTAATCTTAACAGCAGTTAAGGAGTAACCTGGATCAGGCTTATGCAAGTCGTTCATACACAAGGATTCATAAATGGCGTGGACAGGTAAACAATCAGAGTTGGCAACAGACAGGGTCCTCATACAATCAGAGTCAGCGTTATGCAGAGTCAGCATACCGTCTGAGTCTGTTCTGGGTAAAGCATACATACAAGCTTGGTCAGAGAGAGAGTAGTCAAGAAGGCAGTCAGAGTCCGCAACAATCAGGTTCCTCATACAGTCCAGGTCAGCAACGTAGCAATGAAAAATGATCAGTGACTCGTGTGAATGGTAAACCAGCGATGCGGGAAACAAACTCCACGTCAACACGACGAGTCAATTCGCGCTCCCTGTCTATAAAGGCCGGCGGCTCCGCATCATCATGCCACACCCCGCCCCCTCATTAGTAGGGATGAGCCGAACACCCCCGAGTTCGGTTCGCATTCGAACTTGACCTTTCCAAATGTTCGAACTCGAACTCAATACAAGTCAATGGGGCTGAAAATTAGATTTTTAGAGTGCCCTCCAAGAGTACATATATGCTAGATCAGTGGTTCTTAACCTTGTTGGAGGTACTGAACCCCACCAGTTTCATATGCGCCCTGGTAATCTCCCGACTCGACTATTGCAATAATCTCTTATCTGGCCTCCCTCTGTCCCGCCTCTCCCCCCTACAATCCATCCTGAACGCCTCCGCCAGGCTAATTCACCTCACCCGCCGCTCCCCTCTGCGAGTCCCTTCACTGGCTCCCCATCCACTGCAGAATTAAGTTCAAAATCCTTATCCTTACCTACAAAACCCTCACTAACTCCGCTCCCCACTACCTGTCCTCACTAATCACCAAATACACCCCAGCCCGCTCCCTAAGGTCAAACAGTGACCTGCACCTAGCTTCTCCCCGCATCACCTCTTCCCATGATAGACTGCAGGATTTCTCACGTGCAGCCCCCACTCTCTGGAACGCTCTCCCTCGCACTGTCAGACTTTCCCCCAACTTCTCTTCCTTCAAACGCTCCCTGAAAACATTCCTATTTAGGGAAGCCTACCACCCAACTCACTGACGCAACCATCAATCACTCTCACCTTACAGTCCTCTCCTCCTGTTTCCAACCCCAACCCTCCCAGATTGTGAGTTCCTACGGGAATAGGGCCCTCATCTCCTCCTGTACTGTTTATCAAATGTTGTTCAATGTATTGTAACCCTGTCTATACTGTGCTTATTGTACAGCGCTGCGGAATATGCTGGCGCTTTAGAAATAAAGAATAATAATAATATGCGCATTCACCGAACCCTTCTTAATTGGAAAAATAAAATATGATTTTTTCAAATTCAAAACATAGGTATATATTTGGGTATATATTTTATACATAGGTGCACAAAATGAACAAAATCAATAAAGAACAAAGAACAAAACCATGATTTTCACACAAAAACAAAAACATAATAATGAATATTTACTGCAAATAAGTGTGACTTCTGCTGTTGTCTTTCAGAGACCAGTTCAGAAATGCGCGGCTTTACCTTGGCAAGTGCCACTCTCATGTCATTTTCGCAACAAAGTCTGTTCCTTTTCTTCGTTTTTATGTCCAGCATCCTCAAAAGATTGCTCGCAAAGATATGTTGTAACAAACGGTATGAAAATCTCCAGAGCTTTCTTAGCAATAACCGGGTACGTTACCATTTGTTGACACTAAAACGTTGAGCATTGTTGTTCTGAAGAGTTGCTGTTGAACCTGGCTCTGCTGAAGTTCAAGGATTTCATCGAGGTAAGCATCATTGACATCTGTTGTCTCAACACTAAACGTGAACGGCTGTCTCACCCATGCTGGATATGACTCTCTTGTAGGGAAGTATCCGTCGAGAGACTTTGCAAGCTCATCTAAGTGCGTGGCAATTGCTTGCTTCAGTTCCGCGGGTACAGGGAGGGTACAGAAATGTCTCCGATTCCAGATACATCTTCGATCTTACTTACACAGTCGAATGAACAAAAATACAACACAGCGCTTAAAAAGACCAAAGTCCAGAAAAGACAGTGGGGTAGACACCCTGTATGTCCATAAGCAGAAGTTGCTGACTTTAGGAATGAATCTTCTCAATAATGTAGATGCGGTATGCACTGTAGGGAGGAAACACAAAAAGGAGGGACCAAAAATTGCGCAGTATCCCAGCAGCCAGAATGAAAGTAATACGTATAGATAATAAACTCACATTCTGTGGAGCCTACGACCGGCTCTTAGGAATCAGGCAGGCTGGGACTTTATTTCAGGTGCCCATATAACCTTCAAGCGACTTTTCCAGAAATCTCCAAAGATAGGAACACTGTAGGAGAATGGGCAAAAAACCAAGAAGGCACCTCCTAGTGCAATAAATCAAGGGCAGCTTAATATATTAGGAAAGAATTTGCCAAATTCAAACTCACACTTGATTGAGCCTCTATTGGCTCCGTCACAATGCGCATAGGGAATCGTAAGGTGTTCCCCAAACCTTCTTTGCAAGTGTTATAGAGGCAGACAGCAGTTAGAGTTGTTCAAAAAATTAAAAACATTTATTTAATGTTTTTAATTTTTTGAACAACTCTAACTGCTGTCTGCCTCTATAACACTTGCAAAGAAGGTTTGGGGAACACCTTACGATTCCCTATGCGCATTGTGACGGAGCCAATAGAGGCTCAATCAAGTGTGAGTTTGAATTTGGCAAATTCTTTCCTAATATATTAAGCTGCCCTTGATTTATTGCACTAGGAGGTGCCTTCTTGGTTTTTTGCCCATTCTCCTACAGTGTTCCTATCTTTGGAGATTTCTGGAAAAGTCGCTTGAAGGTTATATGGGCACCTGAAATAAAGTCCCAGCCTGCCTGATTCCTAAGAGCCGGTCGTAGGCTCCACAGAATGTGAGTTTATTATCTATACGTATTACTTTCATTCTGGCTGCTGGGATACTGCGCAATTTTTGGTCCCTCCTTTTTGTGTTTCCTCCCTACAGTGCATACCGCATCTACATTATTGAGAAGATTCATTCCTAAAGTCAGCAACTTCTGCTTATGGACATACAGGGTGTCTACCCCACTGTCTTTTCTGGACTTTGGTCTTTTTAAGCGCTGTGTTGTATTTTTGTTCATTCAACTGTTACCCGGGTATTTAGAGAAACCCCCACGCACAGCATTCAGCGAGTGGGATAGACGCCTTTCCGGTGGGCGCTTCACCCCTCTCCTTCTTTTTTACTTACACAGTCGTCTAGCAGGAAAAAGTTTGCGAAGTTATCGTTCTCTATTCGTCGTTTCCATAACGGTAGGTTTTTTTTGAAAAGCCTTCAGGTTTTCTTCCGCTTCGATGATGTTGACTCCACCGCCCTGCATCTGTTGATGGAGATAATCGAGAGCTGCGAAGATATCAGTCATGTACGCTAAAATGAGAATGAACTCAGAATTTTTGAAGCAATCTGCATGACAATGTTGGTGCTCTTGCAAAAACAGGGCTAATTCCACACGCACGGCAAAAACACGATTCAGCACCTGTCCCCGGGATAACCACCAAACGTTAGAATGGTACAGGAGTACCTCGAATTCAGCTCCCATTTCTTTACACAGCTCCTTGAAGATGCGGTGCCTCAGAGCACTATTTTGCACATAGTTCACGCATTCCACTACAATTTTTAATACTTATGACAGTTTTGGAGGCAAGGTTTTTGTTGCCAACGCATGCCTGTGCAGAATACAATGCGTAACAATGATGTGTGGTGCATCGGCTTTCACTAGCGCACCAAAACCAGACTTTCTTCCCAGCATGGCTGGAGCTCCATCCGAACAAACTGCAGAAACCATATCTCACGAAAGATTGTTGTCTTTGAAGAAGTCATCCACAAGTTTCTTCACATCGGCTGCCGATGTTGTTGTTTTAAGAGGCTTACAAAATAAAAAAAATCTTCCTTTTTATCACGTCGTCTTTCACATAGCGCATGAATACTGCAAGCTGGCTTAGATTGGAAACGTCTGTGGTCTCGTCGAGTTGAAGGCTGAATTTTGCCGGGCTTGGAATCAGATATGCAACTACTTGAGCCAAGATGTCTTTGCTCATGTCCTCTATTCTGTCGCTGATGGTGTCATTTGAAAGAGGAATTTGGGATAACTTAACTTCAGCCGCTTTTCCCAGCATGATATTCGCCATCTTCAACACAGCTGGTTTTATGAGTGTTTCACCAATGGTGTGTGGTTTGCCCTGCTTTGCGATCAGGTAAGCAACTTCGTACAATGCTATGAGGATCAGTTTGTTGATGGGTACAAAGCCGAGAACAGGAAGACTAGCCTTTTCATCGAATCTGGCTCTCCTCACCTTGAATTCAGCGAGCGTTGTGTTCTTGTATTTTCCATCTCCATGCAGCTTAAGGAAGTGTTCTCTTAGTTTTGCCGGTGCTAGACTAGAATTGCTCAACTTGGCATTGCAAATCATACAGTTAGGACGCTGACTCCCATCACGTTCCGTTATACATGTGAATCCATATTGTACATATTCGTCCGACCAGATTTCTTTTTTTGCTCGACATAGTATGAAGGAATTAAAATATTAAAGAAATTACACGACTACTGGGCGCGCCAAATTCCCTGCAGCACCGATGGGCCAAGGCAGAGATGTTGCGTGATCACCTGCAGCCAATGATGGACAAGCGGGGCGTGTCATCACGAATCATGTGAGTCGGGTGTGTGACTTTGACTCACCGAACCCCAGGGGTTCGATCGAACCCAGGTTAAGAACCACTGTGCTAGATATTTGCCATAAAAAGGTGTATGGGGGTCCGGGTAGTGCCCTGGGGGACAGGAAACAAGGACAAAAAGTTTTAAAAAAACCTTTTTTAAAGGGACAGTGAGTTTTCCATGAAATAAGGGTTAAAAATAAAAACGAAAAATTCCTTCAAATATCGTGCCTAGGGGGTCCCCATAACCTGCCCGTGAAGTGGCGGATTTCTAGGATGTATAGAAATATGTAAAAACAAAAAAATGACATTTCAAATGACGGTAAATGCTTTTCCTTTAATCTATCCATAAACAACTGCTTGGGGCGGCAGCCTGTATGAAAAGGAGACATTTTCGGATACGCAGAAAAAGTTTAGTGATTTTTTTTGGCTAAATTATTGTGAAACTTATACAGGCTTTGGATGAAAGTAACAATAGGTGCTTTAAAATTGGGCCTTTAGCATCGGCAACAGTGCCGTCACACAGTAATCCCTCTGAGGATATGAATCTGATACAGGCGTTAATGGCAGTGCACCCAGATATTGTAGGAATTTTTCTTGCTGGCCTTTGGTGCCAGGCCAGCAAGTGCCATCATACAGTAACCCCTCTGTGGTATTGTGGAAGAGTGCAGGGGTGGACCATGCGGTCAGGGCCGGTGCTAGACTATTTTGCGCCCTAGGCAAGACCAGCTACTTGCACCCCCCCCAAAGAAAACAACACAATATGAAATCCTTTATGTGCTCCACCATTACATGGAACGATAACTATTTAACCGCCTCTCGCCTTAATTTTATATCACACCACTAAGCGGAACAATGACTGTTTCTTGCATCTCCAATTCAATTTTTGAGCCCCGCTAGTAAGTGGAGCAATGGCTGTCTAATGCCTCGCACTTACTTTGTGCGACCCACTACTGGGTGGAATAATCACTACCTGTTGGATTTTATGTTTAATTTTTGCGCCCCACCGTTAGGTGGGGCAATAATTGTTTGTTGTTGCACCCCCAATCCAATTTTTGTGCCCCGCTAGTGCGTGGAGCGGTGACTGTATATTGCCTCTCACATTATTTTGTGTGACCCACCACTGGGTGGAATATTCAATACCTGATGGATTTTATGTTTAATTTTTGTGCTCCACCATTAGATGGAGCGATGCTTATATGCTACCTCTTGTATCTTAATTTTTGTACCCCACCGTTGGGTGGGGCAATACCTGTTTGTTGCATCCTAAATTTAATTTGTGTCCCGCTATTAGGTAAAATGATGACTATCTACAGTCTTTCACATATCCTTCTTATACCCCCCCCCCCATTGGGGGGAGCAATACCTGTCTGATGTATTTCATATTTAATTTTTGTGCCCCACCATTAGGTGGGGCGATGACTATGTACTACCTTCTGTACTCTAATTTTTGTACCCCGCAGTTGGGAGGTACGATGTTGGGTTTTTATCACTCGTACTTCACTCCTATGCCCCGCCCTGGGTGGTGCACTAACGGTTCGTAACCTTTCATATCGAATTTTTGGGCCCCCCCGTTGGGTAGAGCAATACTTGCAGAGGCCTCTATTTATCCTTCTTACTCTATTGTTCGGTGAGACGAAGAAGGCAGGAGGCTGTGAGGAATGTGCAAGACCTCTTAACTTTCGCACCACATATCTAGACACAGACGGCCCACGTTGGTTCCCTTTACGCTCAGGGTTTTCTTCCTTTTTCTTATAATTTGTGTACGCCACTGCACATGACCTATTTTCCGGAGTCAGAGGGGACTCTTTTATTGAGCTCCATAATCTATTGAATTTTCCTTTTTCCTTTATTTTATTATCGCTATTTCTTTGGCCTCTTCTCTAGTCCGGTGTAGATAAGGAGCTTGACTCCTTCGCCCTTGAGGATTTGACGCCAATCTCTCCCAGGGGTACTAACCGGCTCCCTATTGGTTTGGGACCACCTAGGTCTCCCCTGAGGCATTCCATACCTCATTGTTTTTCTTTCTGTCCTTTTCTCTACTGTCTGTGTCCTCCTCCTTCCTCCCTCTTCCCCTCCCCCTTTTTTTTTTTCCCTTTCCTTTCCTCTTCTCTTCTTCCCTTCCCCCCTCATTTTCCTACGCTGCATCTCTGCCCCCTCCCCTGCAGTCATGAGCGCACCTGGGGGTTTCGACCCACGACCTCTCCTCCTTTTTTTTTTTTTTTTTTATAAAACATATCTTTTATTTCTATTACAGATAACATAAAGGTATATACAAAAAGTAGAATAAACACCGCAGCTCTCAAAAGAGAGAAGATAAAAACAAAGAGATTGGTGGACTCATTTCCACCATAATAAAATCACATAAAAGTTTTTCTACAACATAGGTGATCTATAGGTACTTTTTTTTTTTTTGCATGAAAAGTTTTTATTTTCAAAAAGGACAAAAAACAATATACAAAACATAAGAGGGAAAGCTTGACATAAAATATAAGAAACAAAAAACAAGGAAAAGGTATCACAACTGAAGTAATCACTCTACATGACCATACATTAATATGAACTTCTCCGAGAGCTATGCAGAGTACTTGTAATCGCAATAGAGAGTAACTCCCATGCAGTCAACGGCCGTGTCCCACCCCACCCATGAAGAAAAAAGGGGGGTGGGAGCCGTAACAAATACGTCCCCTGCGCCCCACAGTATTGGGGTATCTATCCTAGACTCATAAGGACCAGAAAACTTGTGTGTAGGGGGCGAGGTTAACGCATAATTAGGGGGAGCAAATAAATCGAACGACTAACAAAGACTAACTCCAAATAACAAGAAACCGTAACAGACACACATAGACAAATAGACAATAAAAGAAAAAAGTAAGTGGGAAAGACCCATTAAAGATAAAAGTGAATGGGGAGGCCTTGAGAAAAGGAACCAAAGATACCAAGAAACAGAGAAACGAAGCATAGATCAGAAAGAGGGAAGCAGAAGGAAAGTAAGCAGAGAGAGAGGGGAGAAGGGGCAGAAGAGAGGTAGACAAAGGACAGCGTACCAAGGCCCAGTCTACCATCAGGGATAGGCCGAAATACTTCCCACTCCGAAAAGGGAAGTCAAGAACACCCAGCTGAGAAGCCCATCCATCTGTGCGTAGGAGTAGCCTACCCAGGGTCGTGGGCCTCCTGAAGCCACTCCGTTCTCTCCTCCTTCTTACGTACAATGCTAAAGGCCTCAACGTTCCGGAGAAACGCAGCCGCCTCCTACGAGAGGCCTCGACCTTAAAAACCTCAGTGCTCTTCCTCCAGGAGACGCATTTCCGCTCGGGGTCGGCCCCGGTTCTTCGTGATTTCCGTTTCCCCTTGGGGTATTTTAGGGACTATCACGGTGGCAAGAGTCGAGGGGTGGCTATTCTTTTCTCCCGAAATGTCCCTTTTGTCTTGATCGACGTGCTGACGGACCCGGAAGGCCGATTTCTGTTCGTTAAGTGTTACGATTGCGGACTCTTGTTATACGTTTGTTTCGTTATACCTCCCCAATACCGCCCAACATCGATGTCTGGCGTCAATCTCACGTCAATTACAGGGCTTTATGGCTGGCACTTTGGTGGTTGCTGGCGATTTTAACACTCCTTTGGATACCAGACTAGACACCTCCTTGGGCCGCTCCTCGATTCCCCCGAATGTGCTATGACAGGTGCGACGTACCTTGGACCAGGGGCGGATCCAGAGACTAGTCTCGGGAGGGGCACTGACAGAAAATAAGGTGTTTTAGCAGAGAGTCCGACTCACGAGAATTTACAGAGGGCCCGGCTCACAGGAGCTTACAATCTAGAGGAGCAGAGGGCCCGGCTCACAGGAGCTTACAATCTAGAGGAGCAGAGGGCCCGGCTCATAGGAGCTTACAATCTAGAGGAGCAGAGGGCCCGGCTCACAGGAGTTTACAATCTAGAAAAGCAGAGGGCACCCAGGAGCTTACAATCTAGAGGAGCAGAGGGCACCCAGGAGTTTACAATCTAGAGGAGCAGAGGGCACCCAGGAGCTTACAATCTAGAGGAGCAGAGGGCACCCAGGAGTTTACAATCTAGAGGAGCAGAGGGCACCCAGGAGTTTACAATCTAGAGGAGCAGAGAGCCCCCAGCTCACACATGGATTTGCCCCCAGCTCATGGATTTGCCCCAGCTCATGGATTTACCCCAAGCTCATGGATTTGCCCAGGTCATGGATTTGCCCCCAGGTCATGGATTTGCCCAGCTCATGGATTTGCCCCCAGCTCATGGATTTGCCCAGCTCATGGATTTGCCCCAGGTCATGGATTTACCCCCAGCTCATGGATTTGCCCCCAGCTCATGGATTTACCCCCAGCTCATGGATTTACCCCCAGCTCATGGATTTACCCCCCAGCTCATGGATTTACCCCCCAGCTCATGGATTTACCCCCAGCTCATGGATTTACCCCCAGCTCATGGATTTACCCCCAGCTCATGGATTTGCCCCCAGCTCATGGATTTGCCCAGCTCATGGATTTGCCCCCAGGTCATGGATTTGCCCCCAGGTCATGGATTTACCCCCAGCTCATGGATTTGCCCCCAGCTCATGGATTTGCCCAGCTCATGGATTTACCCCCAGCTCATGGATTTGCCCAGCTCATGGATTTGCCCAGCTCATGGATTTACCCCCAGCTCATGGATTTGCCCCCAGCTCATGGATTTGCCCAGCTCATGGATTTACCCCCAGCTCATGGATTTACCCCCAGCTCATGGATTTACCCCCCAGCTCATGGATTTACCCCCCAGCTCATGGATTTACCCCCAGCTCATGGATTTACCCCCCAGCTCATGGATTTACCCCCAGCTCATGGATTTGCCCAGCTCATGGATTTGCCCCCTGCTCATGGATTTGCCCAGCTCATGGATTTACCCCCAGCTCATGGATTTGCCCAGCTCATGGATTTACCCCCAGGTCATGGATTTGCCCAGCTCATGGATTTACCCCCAGGTCATGGATTTGCCCAGCTCATGGATTTACCCCCAGGTCATGGATTTGCCCAGCTCATGGATTTGCCCAGCTCATGGATTTGCCCAGCTCATGGATTTACCCCCAGCTCATGGATTTGCCCAGCTCTCACCTGGATATTGCTCCAGGCCTCAAGCTCCGGTGTTCAGGGGACCCAGATGCCGCCGGGCAGCGCAGGAGTGCCTGCCCGGTCCTGAAGAGTGCGTCCTTGTAAAGTGGAGGCGGCTGCGTGCGTGCGCAGGTCACGCGGTCCGGCCAGTCAGGTGGTACAGAGACTCAGTACCACCTGATTAGCCGGACCACGTGACCGGCTGCGCCTGCACGCAGCCGCCTCCCCTTTACAAGGACGCACTCTTCAGGACCGGGCAGGCGCTCCTGCGCTGCCCGGCGGCATCTGGGTCCCCGGCTCAAATCTCGGGGGGGCAATTGCCCTGTTGCCCCCCCCCCTGGATCCGCCCCTGCCTTGGACGTTGACGTCTGGCGAGCCTTTCACGCTGGTGACCGTGACTATACCTTCTTTTCCCCTGTTCATGGTACACACTCCAGGCTGGATTATATTTTTGTACAACACCATTGAGTGACTCTGGTCAAGGTATCGGCTATCGAAGCACAGACTTAGCACAGAGCCGAAGCACAGAGCCTAGAGGACCCCAACAGTGCAGTGGAGATCCAGACGGTCCTGAAGTCGCTTAAAACTCATAAATGCCCGGGCCCTGATGGCCTCCCAGCGGAATATTATCGTACCTTCTCACCCACACTGATCCCCCGCCTTCTTGCGCTGTTTTCGGCAGTTCGATCAGGCTCCCCCCTCCACCCCCATACATTATCTGCCACGATCAAAGTTCTCCTGAAACCAAATAAGGACGCCTCCGACCTGCGTAGTTACCATCCAATATCGCTCCTCAATACAGATCTGAAGATCCTGGCCAAGGTTAAGGCGAACCGGCTGACCCCGCTTTTGCCGTCCCTGATCCACCCGGATCAGGTAGGCCTTGTGCCAGGACGAGAGGCCCAGGATGCGACCACTCGCGCCTTGGGTGCTATTGGGGTGGCAAAGAGAACTGGTGAAGGCCTCCTCCTGCTTTCCACGGATGCAGAGAAGGCCTTCGATAGGGTGCGGTGGGACTTCATGTTCTCGGTCCTGAGGGGCCTGGGGGTGGGCCCCTTTTGTTGCAATACCTGTCGGCCCTCTACGATGACCCCACGGCGCGTGTTAGGGGCAACGGAGCCTTGTCACGTCTGCTAACTGTGAGAAATGGGACTAGGCAGGGCTGCCCTTTGTCCCCCCTGCCCTTCGCCCTCACCCTTGAACCACTTTTGGTGGCTATCCGTCGCCATCCAGATATCACCGGGATTCAAGGTCATGCCACCGAACACAAACTGTTGGCATACGCGGATGATATGCTCCTATCGGCTGTTATGTCGATGCTGGAATCTTATGGCTCTGTTGCAGGTTTGAAGATCAACCATGACAAATCAGAATTCTTGGGAATTTCCCTAGAGCCAGTTGTTCTGGAATCCGTTCGTACTGCTTACCCGTTCGGTCACTGCCCTACCTCCCTCAGGTACTTGGGTACCTGGCTGGCGACGTCCTCTACCCGACTTTTGGATTTGAACTTTAATGGCATGCAGTGGCGTAGCGTGGGGGGGGCTGGGGGGGCCGTGGCCCCGGGCGCAGTTTTGTTAGGGGCGCATTCGCGCCCCTAAAACTGGCCCGGGGGTTGAGGTACCCAGATGCCGGGCAGCGCGAGAACGCCTGCCCGGTCTTGAACAGTCCGTCCTGTGAAGTGGATGCGGCTGTGTGCGTGCGCAGCCGGTCACGTGGTCCGGCTAATCAGGTGGTACTGAGTCTCTGTACCACCTGACTGGCCGGACCGCGTGACCGGCTGCTCACGCACACAGCCGCATCCACTTCACAGGACGGACTGTTCAAGACCGGGCAGGCGCTCCCGCGCTGCCCGGCATCTGGGTCCCTCAACCCCCTGCCGGAGCTGGGGCAACAATCCAGGTGAGAGCTGGGGCAAATCCATGACCTGGGGGCAAATCCATGAGCTGGTGGCAGTATCCATGAGCTGGGGCAAATCCATGAGCTGGGGGGCAAGTCCATGAGCTGGGGGCAAATCCATGAGCTGGGGGGCAAATCCATGAGCTGGAGGGGGCAAATCCATGAGCTGAGGGGGCAAATCCATGAGCTGGAGGGGGCAAATCCATGAGCTGGGGGGCAAATCCATGAGCTGGGGGCAAATCCATGAGTGAGCTGGGGGGCAAATCCATGAGTGAGCTGGGGGCAAATCCATGAGTGAGCTGGGGCAAATCCATGAGTGAGCTGGGGCAAATCCATGAGCTGGGGGGCAAATCCATGAGTGAGCTGGGGCAAATCCATGAGCTGGGGCAAAATCCATGAGCTGGGGGCAGTATCCATGAGCTGGGGGGCAAATCCATGAGCTGGGGGGCAAATCCATGAGCTGGGGGGCAAATCCATGAGCTGGGGGCAAATCCATGAGCGAGCTGGGGCAAATCCATGAGCTGGGGGCAAATCCATGAGTGAGCTGGGGCAAATCCATGAGTGAGCTGGGGGCAAATCCATGAGTGAGCTGGGGCAAATCCATGAGTGAGCTGGGGGCAAATCCATGAGTGAGCTGGGGCAAATCCATGAGCTGGGGGCAAATCCATGAGTGAGCTGGGGCAAATCCATGAGCTGGGGACAAATCCATGAGTGAGCTGGGGCAAATCCATGAGCTGGGGCAAATCCATGAGCTGGGGCAAATCCATGAGCTGGGGCAAATCCATGAGCTGGGGGCAAATCCATGAGTTGGGGGCAAATCCATGAGTTGGGGGCAAATCCATGAGTGAGCTGGGGCAAATCCATGAGTGAGCTGGGGCAAATCCATGAGTGAGCTGGGGCAAATCCATGAGTGAGCTGGGGCAAATCCATGAGTGAGCTGGGGCAAATCCATGAGCTGGGGCAAATCCATGAGTGAGCTGGGGCAAATCCATGAGCTGGGGGGCAAATCCATGAGCTGGGGCAAATCCATGAGCTGGAGGGGGCAAATCCATGAGCTGGGGGGCAAATCCATGAGCTGGGGGCAAATCCATGAGCGAGCTGGGGCAAATCCATGAGCTGGGGCAAATCCATGAGTGAGCTGGGGCAAATCCATGAGCTGGGGGCAAATCCATGAGTGAGCTGGGGCAAATCCATGAGCTGGGGGCAAATCCATGAGTGAGCTGGGGGCAAATCCATGAGTGAGCTGGGGGCAAATCCATGAGTGAGCTGGGGCAAATCCATGAGTGAGCTGGGGCAAATCCATGAGCTGGAGGCAAATCCATGAGCTGGGGCAAATCCATGAGCTGGGGACAAATCCATGAGTGAGCTGGGGCAAATCCATGAGCTGGGGGCAAATCCATGAGCTGGGGGGCAAATCCATGAGCTGGGGGCAAATCCATGAGCGAGCTGGGGCAAATCCATGAGCTGGGGGCAAATCCATGAGTGAGCTGGGGCAAATCCATGAGTGAGCTGGGGGCAAATCCATGAGTGAGCTGGGGCAAATCCATGAGTGAGCTGGGGGCAAATCCATGAGTGAGCTGGGGCAAATCCATGAGCTGGGGGCAAATCCATGAGTGAGCTGGGGCAAATCCATGAGCTGGGGGCAAATCCATGAGCTGGGCAAATCCATGAGCTGGGGACAAATCCATGAGTGAGCTGGGGGCAAATCCATGAGCTGGGGCAAATCCATGAGCTGGGGGCAAATCCATGAGTGAGCTGGGGCAAATCCATGAGCTGGTGGCAAATCCATGAGTGAGCTGGGGCAAATCCATGAGTGAGCTGGGGCAAATCCATGAGCTGGGGGCAAATCCATGAGTGAGCTGGGGCAAATCCATGAGCTGGGGGGCAAATCCATGAGCTGGGGCAAATCCATGAGCTGGGGGGCAAATCCATGAGCTGGAGGGGGCAAATCCATTGAGCTGGAGGGGGCAAATCCATGAGCTGGGGGCAAATCCATGAGCTGGGGGCAAATCCATGAGCGAGCTGGGGCAAATCCATGAGCTGGGGCAAATCCATGAGTGAGCTGGGGCAAATCCATGAGCTGGGGGCAAATCCATGAGTGAGCTGGGGCAAATCCATGAGTGAGCTGGGGGCAAATCCATGAGTGAGCTGGGGCAAATCCATGAGCTGGGGGCAAATCCATGAGTGAGCTGGGCAAATCCATGAGCTGGAGGCAAATCCATGAGTGAGCTGGGCAAATCCATGAGTGAGCTTGGGGCAAATCCATGAGTGAGCTGGGGCAAATCCATGAGTGAGCTGGGGGCAAATCCATGAGTGAGCTGGGGCAAATCCATGAGCTGGGCAAATCCATGAGTGAGCTGGGGCAAATCCATGAGCTGGGGGCAAATCCATGAGTGAGCTGGGGCAAATCCATGAGTGAGCTGGGGGCAAATCCATGAGTGAGCTGGGGCAAATCCATGAGTGAGCTGGGGGCAAATCCATGAGTGAGCTGGGGCAAATCCATGAGCTGGGGGCAAATCCATGAGTGAGCTGGGGCAAATCCATGAGCTGGGGGCAAATCCATGAGCTGGGGACAAATCCATGAGTGAGCTGGGGCAAATCCATGAGCTGGGGCAAATCCATGAGCTGGGGGAAAATCCATGAGTGAGCTGGGGCAAATCCATGAGCTGGTGGCAAATCCATGAGTGAGCTGGGGCAAATCCATGAGTGAGCTGGGGCAAATCCATGAGCTGGGGGCAAATCCATGAGTGAGCTGGGGCAAATCCATGAGCTGGGGGGCAAATCCATGAGCTGGGGGGCAAATCCATGAGCTGAGGGGGCAAATCCATGAGCTGGAGGGGGCAAATCCATGAGCTGGGGGCAAATCCATGAGCTGGGGGCAAATCCATGAGCGAGCTGGGGCAAATCCATGAGCTGGGGGCAAATCCATGAGTGAGCTGGGGCAAATCCATGAGCTGGGGGCAAATCCATGAGTGAGCTGGGGCAAATCCATGAGTGAGCTGGGGGCAAATCCATGAGTGAGCTGGGGCAAATCCATGAGCTGGGGGCAAATCCATGAGTGAGCTGGGGGCAAATCCATGAGCTGGAGGCAAATCCATGAGCTGGGGCAAATCCATGAGCTGGGGACAAATCCATGAGTGAGCTGGGGCAAATCCATGAGCTGGGGCAAATCCATGAGTGAGCTGGGGCAAATCCATGAGCTGGGGCAAATCCATGAGCTGGGGGCAAATCCATGAGTGAGCTGGGGCAAATCCATGAGCTGGGGCAAATCCATGAGTTGAGCTGGGGGGCAAATCCATGTGTGAGCTGGGGCAAATCCATGAGCTGGGGGGCAAATCCATGAGTGAGCTGGGGCAAATCCATGAGCTGGGGGGCAAATCCATGAGCTGGGGGGCAAATCCATGAGCTGGAGGGGGCAAATCCATGAGCTGGAGGGGGCAAATCCATGAGCTGGGGGGCAAATCCATGAGCTGGGGGCAAATCCATGAGCGAGCTGGGGGCAAAATCCATGAGCTGGGGGCAAATCCATGAGTGAGCTGGGGCAAATCCATGAGCTGGGGGCAAATCCATGAGCTGGGGGGCAAATCATGAGCTGGAGGGGCAAAATCCATGAGCTGGAGGGGGCAAATCCATGAGCTGGGGGGCAAATCCATGAGCTGGGGGCAAATCCATGAGCGAGCTGGGGCAAATCCATGAGCTGGGGGCAAATCCATGAGTGAGCTGGGCAAATCCATGAGCTGGGGGCAAATCCATGAGTGAGCTGGGGCAAATCCATGAGTGAGCTGGGGCAAATCATGAGTGAGCTGGGGCAAATCCATGAGCTGGGGGCAAATCCATGAGTGAGCTGGGGGCAAATCCATGAGCTGGAGGCAAATCCATGAGCTGGGGCAAATCCATGAGCTGGGGACAAATCCATGAGTGAGCTGGGGCAAATCCATGAGCTGGGGCAAATCCATGAGTGAGCTGGGGCAAATCCATGAGCTGGGGCAAATCCATGAGCTGGGGGCAAATCCATGAGTGAGCTGGGGCAAATCCATGAGCTGGGGCAAATCCATGAGTGAGCTGGGGGCAAATCCATGTGTGAGCTGGGGCAAATCCATGAGCTGGGGCAATATCCATGTGAGAGCTGGGGCAATATCGATAACGTGTCCACAGGTTGGGGGGGGGCGCACAATTCTTGGCTGGCCCCGGGTGCTGACAACCCACGCTACGCCACTGATGGCATGCTACGCACATTTCACTCGGATTTGTCCGGTTGGACGAGTAAACATATATCCTGGCTCGGCCGTGTGGCGGTGCTGAAGATGAATTTGCTACCGCGTTTGCTGTACCTTTTCCATACTCTCCCTATTGCGATTCTGTCCTCCTTTTTCTCAGCACTTCGGAAAGAACTCTTGAAATTTGTCTGGCCGAAGGGTCGACCTCGAGTTGGACTGGTGATATTGTGCCGACCAAAGTCCAGAGGCGGTCTGGCCCACCCCAACATAAAACTGTATTACACAGCCTGCCACCTACTCTGGATCATTGATTGATCGGCTGCTGAGTCGGATAAAAGATGGCTCGATTTGGAACGCTCTCTTTCTGAATATCCTTTATGGGCTTTTTTCAATAAAAATTTAGAATTTCAAAAAAAAGAAAACTGTGAGCTGGTTATAGACCAGGCGTTCTAGGATTTTGGAGGCAAAGGGGAGCAGATAGATGGGACGGTAGTTCGAGGGGGTGGTAGGTTCAACAGATGGCTTTTTTTAAAATGGGGGTGATCAGAGTATGTTTGAAAGCAGAGGGGAAGACTCCAGCGGATGGAGAGGGGTTAAAAATATGATTCAAAGCAGGGATGAGGACGACCGGTAGAACAGACTGAGTAAGGTGTGAGGGGATGGGATCAAGTGGACAGGTGGTTGGATAGGAGGACATGAGAACTTCTGAGACATCCTCCTCCGAGACTGGAGAAAAGGAAGACATTCAGGGTTATCCAAAGAGATTCGAAAAGTCACCGCACGATCGGTGACTTTTCGTTCTCTTCATTTCGGTTCCTTTTGCCGATTGCATTTCGGTGACCCTGCGGTGTATTCAGCAAGCACCACAGGGTCCCCGAATTGCAGGGAAAAGCTGCCGAAAACCTGACGAAAACTAACCGAATGCACGCTGAAAACAAGCAAAAACATCTGGATTAACCTTCGAAAGCGAACAGGAGCCGAACAGGAGCTGAATCACACAGAGCCGAAGCAGCTGTGAGGTAGAGGAGGCAGTGAATAAATTAGCAAAACCATTTGTATGAATCTGGGAAAATGAAACGCTGTTTGCAAAGAAACTACTGAGCGAAAATGTCTGAAATTTTCACAGGAGGTCCAGGGAATGATAATAAAGAGGGCTGTTACAAAAAAAATAAGTAAACTGAAAAAAAAAAAAAAAAAAAAAAAAAAAAAAAAAAAAAAAAAAAAAATCAGAAAAATGCTTAAAGTATCCTAAAAAAATCTATAAATAAAGAGACTTTTTGCTGCAGAATTTTATAATGAACGGTTTATTAGATATTGAATTAAAACGGGAATATTTTTAACATTGAAGCCTATGGGATTCTCCTGAATAAACTTGCCGAATTAAACCACCGAATGGCAGGGCATTTCGGGAACCTTTCACTGCTGGTTTGTGTTCTCTGAATAGCCGAAGCAGTGCTTTTTCATGGGGATTTCACTGCCCTCGAACAGGGACCGAACAGGCACCGTATGTTCAGGCAATTCGCCAGGATTTGGGGAACTGCCTGCTCTCTGGATAGCCGAATGGCCAGGAAAGGTAACCGAACGCTGATTCAGCGTTCGGTTACCATTCTCAAGCAATTCGGATCTCTTTGGATAACCCTGATAGTGGGGTAGAATGGTTAAAGGAAGAGGGCAGTGATGGGGGGGCACATGCGCAGGTCGGCCTCTTGCCTGATTTGAGCAGCGGGTGGGGGCGCATGCCGGTCTATTGCCTGTAATGGGCCATGCGTCTGTGCATGGCAAGCGCGTCTACAGTGGTTGGGAGGTGGCGTGCTCATGTGCATTGTGCAGGGCAGACGCGACGCTTATTGCCTGCTTTTCAATATTGCCTCCTTTTTCAGAACAGCAGCAGGTGAAGCAAGTCCAGCGCAAGCCAAATTACGGTGATCCACGAAGCTGAGCGTCACGTCAGGAGACATGTCCCCTCCGCAATTTACGGCATGTGGCCGCTGTGTGACAGAACAGTCTCTTCCTATAAACACAGACGCAGATCGGGCTGAGGGCAGTATGGGTATAGTGATCCAGTCACGCTATTTTACTTTCTCCAATGTGCATCGAATTCTCTCCGTGTTGTGGCTCGGCTTGAATTTAATAGGAGAGGCTCTATTCAGTAAACCCTGGCTGTGCCTTGCATAGGGAGCCGCCAAGGGCACTGATGCTGGCAGACTGGAGCTGGTTGGTGAGTTTTAATAGCCAAAGAGTACAACTTACAGAGCAATACTTCATGCCCCTGCTCCAGAGACACAACAGAACCTGTTGACTTGTCACAAGGCCAAAACAACAACTTTACCCCCCCCCCCCAAACTCTACGGAGGTGCATTCAGTTCCTCAGCAGCTGCTGAGTTGCTACATTGCAGCAGTCTCAATGAACACTTAGGCGGAGGATTGCTTAACGAAAAGTGCAGTTTCTGCAATATCCATTCTTGTCCATTTTATTACCACTTTAGTGTTAATGTTTACCAAGTTCCAATAAATATTTACAGGTCTATTCAAAAAAAGGTGATCCTCAGGAGAATGATTGGAGAAGTGAAAATTCTAGGTCAAAATAGCCAAACCAGAAAAATTCTCCCATTTATCTCAATTTCCAAATCACCTATTTAGTCTAGATCGTTCATCTTCCCCTGCCAATTATCCTGGTTTTCACCTTTCTCTGAATAGCACTGTTGGTGTGTTGCTCCACCAAAACGTCAAACTTAACATTTCCTTATTGGATTATTTGCTCCGTGACACGTCACTCAGCTGCAAATGCTAAGTTAGCAGTGCTGAGCGCTGAACTGCAGCACAGCGTCCAGTGCCACGTTGCTAACTTAGCACTTGCGGTGGCTGAGGAACTGAACGCGCCTCAGGACAAGCCTCTTATTTGGCATTACCGTGGTCACGTGAGAGACATCAACTCCCTGATTTCAAAAATAGCCGATTTGGAAAGTGAGATGAATGGGAGAATTTTTCTGGTTAGGCTATTTTGACCTAGAATTCTCCAGTCATTCTCCTGCTTTTCACCGCTCTCTGAATAACCCTGTATATACGAGACCGATCGCATTAGTGAGCGGGCTCAGAGGCAGTGATGGAGCAGAGATGTGCACTTGTACAGCTCCTATCCATCATTCTGCGCAGGCGCTACGGAACGTAAAGTGTGCACATCCTGTTGCACTGTGCAATTTGCGGCTCATATGCTACGCATGTTTCGTGGGAGTGCAAATTGCGTAGGCTTCAGGGAGTTCCATCTTCAGGAGTCGCTGTGCTGAATAGGTGAGCAGAACATGGCAAGGGTTAAAAAAAAAGAAAAAAATAATTGGGCAGAATTATTTACAAAAGAGAAAGCCCAGGTTGGAAACAACAGGATGAGCCAGGTCTAATGGTCTGATAGGGATATGAGAAACGAAAGATCAACATGGTTATTCAGATAGTGGTGAAAAGCAGAATGACTGGAGAATGGAAAATTCTAGGTCAAAATAGGTCAAAAATTCTCCCATTTATTTCACTTTCCAAATCGGCTATTTTGACCTGGAATTTTCCATTCTCCAGCTTTTTCACCGCTCTCTGAATAACCCTGCAAGTGTAGGATAGGGAGTCAGCAATTGACATGGTGCGATAAAACTTAAACTTTTAATATCATAATAAATTTGTAAAAAAGATCCAATGATCTTGAGTGGTAGTATATGCCCTTTAACTAACCTGAAATCTAGGGAGAAATTTTGGTACTGCACCCCTATGCAATTAGGAAAGTAGTAATCTGTCACAAAAAAATTTGGAACCGGGCCTTCATTGGTCCAGGCTAATAGGATAGGCAGAAAGAAATATCTAAAGGATGTGCTGTATTTAATGGGTATGTATTGATTACAGTAGGCAAGTCTATCAAAAGTTGCAGGGAAACTATTTCCAACCCCTTTCCGCTGTAAAATGAGAAAGTGGTGTATGCCAAGCAGGATATGGCACCATTATGCCTGCTATGGCAATGCCTAGAATCAATAAGGCGGTTGGCCAGGGCTATACGGTTGCGGGAGCATTGTGAAGTTTCAACGGGGTGGGCCACACAGTGTACACGGACGTGTTGAAACCCTCCCTGTCAAAAAGCTACGATGCACGTTCAACGGGGCTACAAAGAGCACTCCTCCATAGGAGGAGTGAGTTTTGTAGCACATTAACTGCGTGTCCCACATGGGCGTCAGAGTGGAAGGAACGTCCACTCTCACAGACGTTCCTTCTGCTGTCAAATGCACTCGTGTGACACTGGCCTAATACGAAAAAAAAGTTCCAGAGTAAGCCCCACATTGATGTTTGCACGTTCTGCTTTATTATACATCCAGGTTTTAGAGAACACCTCAATAAGCGATCACCTGTAATGATGACACAGACTTTATGGTTTCACCCTGGGGCTTGTAGAGGAGTGAGACAAGGTTTGCAAGTGATGGCAATAGACACAGTGGTGCACAGTTGAAAATACCAAAAATGTTTTGCTCTTGCTGCTGTCTCTAAGGAGGCATTGTCATTTTGATGAGCGCCACCCACAGGCCTTTTATAAATCTTGTAACTTGAATATACGTGAAAGCTACACCTGAGCATATAGGGTAAGATATACAGGTTCTATATCTTGGAACAATGTAAGCATGCTAGAGCCATTGGCTAGAAACGTACTGAGCAGTAGAGAACAAAGTGTCCAGGCAGTCTGTTTGTGGGTTTAGGCTTTAACGGATCATCAAACAGCAAGGTTTTGGCTGTACCCAGCCTTTGTCAAGCCCCAAATGCTGTCACATAGGGCTGACAGTGGGATGGTTCTGTATGGTTTTCAGAGTAACGGAAAGTTATTTTCTGTAGAAAACCCACCTGGTCCTGTCAGTGGTTTAATGGAAAATCACTTGGTAGTGAAGCTCATGCTGCCAGATTTTTGTATATGTGATATACCTATATTTTATGAACTGTACTCTTACTGGGTAATATCTTTCCATTTACTGCTTCATTGACATGTACACTGAGCAGTGGCCAATCCTTGCCCAAGAGGTTCTGCGTTGTTAGTACTGGTCTGTGTGGCACCTTGTCTGATTTTCATTCTTTTCACTAGTTTGGTGCCTGCCGGGGACTTCCACCATCTCACACTAGGTGCTCCCCTATTCCCTTTTAATTTTCTTTCCCTTGCTGTTCCCATTACTCTTCCTCCCGGCCTTGGCTTTTTTTATTTTTCTGCATCGCTTTGTTCTTGTAGAGGTTCTTGCCTAATAGCTATTTACCGCTCCACAATGATGTTCACACCCAAGAATCTGCATTTCTTTCATACAATGACAAGGCAAAATAACAAACACTGAGAATGCGCTCGTCTGACCCTAGCCTTAAAGAGGTGACACGACTTCCATGTCGATCATTGGCCAATGCTTGGATTTTTTTTTTACTTTTTCTCAAGTCAACTCTTATTGAAGATCTTTAATATACCATTATTTGCTTACCTTGACTTGTATACTGGCAGATCACATGTTCCAAACAGTTCCTTGTGATGAATGCACAGATAACTAAACAGAGACCTGCGAGCAGATAGATGTAGAGCAGGGGTCAGCCACTTTGGCACTCCAGCTGTTTTAGAAACATATTTCCCACGAGTCTCTGTCACGACCACTACACGCGCTGCTGCGAAAGACGCCGTGTTAAGCCACCCACTGTCTCTGCACACTTCTCTCTCGCAACAGGTATGTAGAGCGCGATACAATGATCCCAGGATTGCAACGCAGTACAAGTCTTCTCTTGAAGCGGGTAATGACTAAGTCTCCCACAATCCCTGGTCTCACTTTCCTATTCTATTAGTTACTACGCGCGTCGCAGCGAGAGACGCAGGGCTATGCAACCGCACTGTGTGCCTACCCTAGATCCGGACAGTGACTGCATAGACAATACCTGCCGTCCCCAGCGACCACAACTCACAATTTCGTACCTACCCGAGCTTAAACCAATCTCTTAGTTAGCATGGATCTCAGCCAGAAGCAGAACTTAAATGGTTTCTATATCATAAATAAATATAACCTAAGATAGATAGAGATATATATATCTATTATATCACAGTGCATTTGTTACAGGAAAAATTATAGATAGAATAAATCAATTAATTACACACTACACAGCAAATAAAAGAAAAGGATTAAACACAGAGCATTACTTAGGGCGGTTCTATTAGGAGCTGGCAATATTCCCCTCAATTCTCAATTGACCTCCAAGGAAATAGCCCCGAGCCATGCTTGATTCAGAATATATATAGGGCTGACTTTTTTCTAAGTCCAGCCTCCTAGCTGGCAGAGCCTTTGCCTACAATCCCCAGAATTCCCTCTCTTGAGCATGCACCGTACGCTTCATCGTTAATTGCCCAAAGGTGTCCATCTTCCCCCCAGACCCCCCTTAGGGATCAAGGGATGTGCTTCCTTTCTTTGAAGATGGGGCCTAAATCTTGGTGCCAGGCTGGCTCCCAAGGTGCGACTAACAAGCTACACGACATGTCAGTTCACAAAAGACATTCCATTTTACAGCCACGTGTTAGCTTTCTCCCCTGGGGGGAGGATATAACCATTTTAATTACATTTTAGCACTCACACTCCCCAATTGGTCAGACACAAATATGAATATGACTCTATATGGAGGAGAGATGTATAAACAGGCACATAGACACATGGGGCAGTTTAGATCTGTATTTCTATCTGCTACAGTCTCCAACATAAGTGGCTGAGAATCTTGGAAAATGTTGTTCAAAAACATCTGCTGGCTCTTGCTGTAGAGTGAGATCATTCCTTATACTTTGTGAATAGAGTGCTCTATGGCCATTGGCTCCACTGCTTTGTCTGACCAAGCCCCAATTCCACTGGGAATTTAATTTTTTTCAAGCCTATTGAACACACTCGGCCTGCACATATGATTTCTAGCAGACCCCTTTGTCCACAAGGCGTAACACTTGAGGAATCCATGCCACTGGTTTTGAAAGAGCAGAAGGCAGTAACAAGGCGCTTTTTAATTCGTAGGGTCACTGAAATAGTTATCAATGTGTGCAATCTAACGCTAACATGTTTCTTTGCATCAACAAGAATAAGCAGTAAACGTCGCTTTGGTCACATCCCGAGAAAGCGGCAATCAATGGCTTATGAGAGATGATATAGGCCAGGTATTGAAACCATGAAAGCTTTTCATAATTACTACACCCCTTTATATTGCTAGAAGCCAGAGACCAAACAAGAAATATTTTGCATTTTAAAAGCGGTGTTCCAGTTTATCCATTGGGTATGCTTTAGCTTTGAGGGCTCTATCAAAATGAAACATTTCCAAAATAGGAAAATATAGTCAGGTCCAGAAATATTGGGACATAGAATTGTGTCGAACAGCTTTGGCTCTATACACCACCACAATGGAGTTGGACTGAAACAAACACAATGTGCTTTAACTGCAGACTGTCTGCTTTAATTTGATGGTATGTACATCCAACTCAGGTGAACAGTGTAGGACTTACAGCAGTTTGCAGATGTGCCGCCGACTTGTTAAGCGACAAAAAGGTAATGGGACAATTGGCTTCTCAGCTGTTCCATGGCCAGGTGTGTGATATTCCCTCATTACCCCAGAGTTCATTTCAAGTGTGCTATTTGCATTTGGAATCTGTTGCTGTCAACTCTCAAGATGAGATCCAAAGAGCTGTCACTATCAGTGAAGCAAGCCATCATTAGGCTGAAGAAACAAAACAAACCCAGAGAGATAACTGTTTGGAACATTATCAAAAAGAAGGAACGCACCATTGAGCTCAGCAACACCAAAAGACCTGGGAGACCATGGAAAACAACTGTGGTGGATGACCGAAGAATTCTCTCCCTGGTGAAGAAAACACCCTTCACAACACTTGGCCAGATCAAGAACACTCTCCAGGAGGTAGGTGTATGTGTGTCAAAGTCAACAAACAAGAGAAGACTTCACCAGAGTGAATACAGAGGATTCACCACAAGATGTAAACCATTGGTGAGCCTCAAAAACAGAAAGGCCAGATTAGAGTTTGCCAAACAGCACCTAACAAAGCCTTCACAGTTCTGGAACAAGATTCTATGGACAGATGAGACCAAGATCAACTTGTATCAGAGTGATGAGAAGAGCATGGAGAAGGAAAGGAACTGCTCATGATCCTAAGCATACCACCTCATCAGTGAAGCATGGTGGTGGTAGTGTCATGGCGTGGGCATGTATGGCTGCCAATGGAACTGGTTCTCTTGTATTTATTGATGATGTGACTGCTGACAAAAGCAGCAGGATGAATTCTGAAGTGTTTCGGGCAAGATTATCTGCTCACATTCAGCCAAATGCTGCAGAACTCATTGGAGGGCGCTTCACAGTGCAGATGTGCAATGACCCAGAGTTTTTGAAGGGACAGAAGTGGAATGTTATGCAATGGCCAAGTCAATCACCTGACCCGAATCCATTTGAGCACACATTTCACTTGCTGAAGACAAAACTGAAGGGAAAATGCCCCAAGAATAAGCAGGAACTGAAGACCGTTGGAGTAGAGGCCTGGCAGAGCATCACCAGGGATGAAACCCAGCGTCTGGTAATGTCTATGCATTCCAGACTTCAGGCTGTGAGTAAGAGAAAGTTTGATTTATGATTATTCTGTCCCATTACCAAGTGGGAGGCACATCTGCAAACTGCAGTAAGTCCTACACCGTTCACCTGAGTTGGATGTACATACCCTCAAATTAAAGCTGACAGTCTGCAGTTAAAGTACATTGTCTTGGTTTCATTCCAACTCCATTGTGGTGGTGCATAGAGCCAAATATGTTAGAATTGTGTCGCTGTCCCAATATTTCTGGACCGGATTGTAAATCCAACCCAATTCTAAGGCCTAGCTCCTGGGTACAGTGACTGACTAAATAGTCCTATAGAGTAAAAGTTCTTTTGAGACATTAACGTATTTGTACTGTATGATCTTCGCAGAACACCTGAACCCATTCTCGTTCAAACTAGGTACAAAGTGGAATTAATTCCTGATAAAGAGTCCAGGGAATGCCTCTGAGCTCTACATCCTGCTAAACATCCAGAGAATTCCTTCTAATGATTTTGACAGAAAAAAGTGAATTAGCTCCCTCATGTTTGAATATGTTTAAGAACATACCTCCACCACAGAATTTCTTAATGTTAATTTACACCTTAAGAGATCTGACAACTAGGATCAGAGTAAATGGGGCTCTAACTCCACTACAGTTAACCATGACAGATCTGGAAAGACACCAAGTAAATATGTAGGTTTACATTACATACAGTTGCAAGAAAAAGTATGTGAACCCTATGGGATTACGTGGAGTTTTGCATGAATTGGTCATAAAATGTGCGCTGATCATCTAAGTCACAACAATTTGAAAAACAGTTTGCTTAAAATAATACAACACAAACATTATCAGGGTTATTCAGAGAGCGGTGAAAAGTAGAATGACTGGAGAATGGAAAATTCTAGGTCAAAATAGCAGATTTGGAAAGGGAGATGAAAAGGAGAATTCTTCTGGTGTGGATATTTTGACCTCGAATTTTCCATTCTCCAGCCATTCTCCTGCTTTTCCCCTCTCTTTGAATAACCCTGTATATGTTTTCATGTGTTTATTGAACATAACATGTAAACATTCACAGTGCAGGGTGGGAAAAGTATGTGAACCTCTACCCTAATGACTTCTCCAAGAGCTAATTGGAGCCAGGAGTGAGCCAACCTTGAGTCCAATCAGTGTGATATTATTGGATGTGTTGCTGAAAGCTGTCCTGCCCTTTAAAAACCACACACCAGTTTTGGGTTTACTGGTTTCAAGAAGCACTGCCTGATGTGAACCATGCCTTGCAGAAAAGAGCTCTCAGAAGACCTACGATCAAGAATTGTTGACTTGCATGAAACTGGAAAGGGTTACAAAAAAGACAGACTGTCTACAAATGGAGAAAGTTCAGCACTGTTGCTACTCTCCCTAGGCGTGGTCGTCCTGTAAAGATGACTGCAAGAGCACAGCGCAGAATTCTTAATGAGGTAAAGAAGAATCCTAGAGTGTCAGCTAAAGACTTACAGAAATCTCTGGCACATGCTAACATTTTTGTTGACACATCTACAATAAGGAAAACATTAAACAAGAATGGAGGACATGGGAGGACACCACGGAGGAAGCCATTGTTGTCCAAAAAGAATATTGCAGCACGTTTGAAGTTTGCAAAAGAGCACCTGGATGTTCCACAGCACTACTGGCAAAATATTCTGTGGACAGATGAAACCAAAATTTAGTTAGAATGACTGGAGAATCAAAAATTCTAGGTCAAAATAGCCGATTTGGAAAGGGAGATGAAAAGGGAGAATTTTTCTGGTTTGGCTATTTTGACCTAGAATATTTCATTCTCCAGTCATTCTACTTTTCACGCTCTCTGAATAACCCTGAATGTGTGGAGAAAAAAAAAAAAAAAGGCACAGCACACCAACATCAAAACCTCATCCCCACTGTAAAACATGGCGGAGGGAGCATCATGGTTTGGGGCGGCTTTGCTGCCTCAGTGCCTGGAGGGATTGTTGTCATTGATGGAAAAATGAATTCCAGAGTTTATCAAGGCATTTTGCAGGAAAACGTAAGACCATCTGTCCGCCAACTGAAGCTCCACAGAGGATGGGTGATGCAACAGGACAATGACGCAAAGCATACAAGTAATTCAACAAAAGAATGGCTTCAACAAAACAAAATACACCTTCTGGAGTGGCCCAGTCTGAATCCTGACCTCAACCCGATTGAAAAGCTGTGGCATGACCTTAAAAGGGGATACTCTAGGCAACATGACCACCTAAGCTTTTTTAGGTGGTCATGATGTCCCAAGTACGCCATTTTCCTCCGCTGCCCCCTTCCCTCAGCCGATCGGCTGAAACAGCGGAGACGCGGATGACTTTACTCCGCCCTCCCAGCTGTCAGTCAGCAGAGCGGGATTCGTATTTCCTGCTTCTGCCAACTATTGCGAGTAGGAGACATCATCGCGCTTTTAGCGCGATGACGTCTCCAACTCGCCGGAGTAGCTGGCGGCAGCGGCTGAGATTAGTGTTGCGTGCATCCTCTTGCGCCTAACACTAATCGAAGAAGGAGCCGGGAGGAAGCCTGATTGGCTGGTTTATGTGAAAGGTGTGCATGCGCACTTCTCACGTAAACCATTAGCCAAGTTGAAGATTTCCCACGACGGGAGTGGAGTATTCTGATCTGCAACTACAGGAAACGTTTGGTTGAGGTTATTGCTGCCAAAGGAGGGTCAACCAGTTATTAAGTCCAAAGGTTCACATACTTTTTCCACCCTGCACTGTGAATGTTTACATGTTCTGTTCAATAAAAACATAGAATGTTTGTGTTGTATTATTTTAGGATCAGAGCACATTTTTTGACCAATTCATGCAATACTCCACGTAATCCCAAAGGGTTCACATACTTTTTCTTGCAACTGTAGTTACACATGCTGAAAAAAAAGACTTGTGTATATATAGAGTTCAGCCTGTCACACAACACCTACTACTGTTGATCCGAAAGGCAAAAAAACCAAAACCCCAGTCTGAAGCGCTCGCCAATACGCAAGGAAAAAGAATTCCTTCTTGACCCTAGAATAGTGGTCAGATTTCTCCTTGGATTAAATCAGCTTTTACCCACATATTAAATATTGTAACTCAAAAAGTTTTGCAGGAAGTCATCCAATTGTTGTTTAAAGTACGTACAGACTCTGACCCAAACACCTAAACAGGCAGAGCATTCCACAGCTTTATTGTCCTCGCTGTAAAAGTACCTTAGACTGGACGAAAGGATATTCAGCCTAAACAGGTGACCTTGTGTCCTGTGTATAGTCCTATTAATGAAGAGGTTTCCAGAAAACCGTTTATAATGGACATCTATAAAAATCAGATCCCCTCAAGTCACAGTTTCTCTAAACAGGTTTAAGCTTTGTAATCTTTCCGCATAACTTCAATCTTCGATTCCTCTTTAGTTGCCAGAATAGAATTTTAAAACAGGTGCCCAAAATCACACAGCATATTCAAGATGCGTTTTATCATTTATTTATAAAGAGACAAAATTATGTTTTGATCCCGTGAGTGAATTCCCCTTCTAAATGCATGACAATACCTTGGGAATAGTCACACTTCAAACCGCAGTCTCCAAATCCTTCTCCAGCCTTGATTTACCAAACTCTGTACCATTTAGGGCAGGGTTTCCCAAATCTGTCTTTGGAACCCTCAAACAAACCAGATTTTGCAGATGACCTTAGGGAAATGTAGACCGAATCTTGCAAATCACTGAGCAGCAAATCATGTCACCTGTGCTATGCTTCAGATAACTGACAACCCTGGCCTGTCAGTGGGTCCTGAGGACTGGTTTGGGAAACACTGATTTAGGCTGCTGTCAGACGAGCGTAGTGTTCACGTCCGTGATTGCGCCTAAAAGTATGTCCGTGATAGCATGACAGAAAGCCCATTGGAGCCCGTTACACGAAGTACGTCCGCACTGAACTGCGGACGCACAACGGCCGCGGCCCTCGGACGCAAGGCAGGCAAGAACGTACAACCGCTAGAACGGCCGCACAAAGTGCACTGCGTCCACAACGTCCGCATAGCTTTGTGTGTGAGTGATGGAACGTGGTCAGATGGATTTATACGTCCAGCATTTTTCACGGACAAAATGGTTTTGCTTTTTAATTTATTTTCCCTCCTACATCCGTCAAAATATATACGTCAGTGAAAAAAACGGACTGTCTGGCCACTACTGCGTCTTCCGCACGGACGTACAGTCCGTAGAAATCACGCTCGTCTGACCCTAGCCTTAGGGTAGAAGTTGTGTGTGTTGTTCACTCTAAAATGCAAGGTTAAATTTAATGTAGATAAATGCATAATCTGCCATTTAAGTGCCCAGTCCCCCAATCTATCTAAATCCCTCTGCAGTGAAGCAACATCCTGCTCACATTGTATTACTTTTCCTAGTTTTGTGTCATCTGGAAACACTGATACATGACTTTCGATGCCTATTTCAAGGTCATTTATAAATAAATTGAATAGCACTGGTCCAACAGACCCTTGAGGGACACCACTTACCACTGATGTCTCGCCACAATCTTTGACCCTGTATTCTAATAAAAAAAATTATCTAGACCAATTTTTCGTAATTTGAATAGTAACCTTGTTTGGAACTGTATTGGAGGCTTTGGCAAAATCCAAGTAAATCCCATCCACTGCGACCCCCTGATCTAATCTTCATGGAATGCAATTATGTTACATTGCCACCCTCACTAAACGGAAAATAAAAAAAAGGGGAAGGTGCAGTTGTAGCTTCATGTAAAAGCACCCCCCTCTCCCCCTTGTGTACCAGCTATAAAAATATGAATGCAGCAAGGTACGTGACCAAAAAGGAGAAGTCAGGTCTTCTTAAAAGGAACAAATACATCCACCATCTTGCACTTAAACCTACTCATTGGAGACAGAAGATTTCAATAATGTATGAGAGGTAGATGGGCTTTTGCAGCTCATGAAAGCAGATTATGCTCGAATCATCGGCCTTGAACCATTCTGAAGGATATTTTTGCACTAAAAGCAACCAGCAATTGAATATGTACACGTTTCCCTCACCAAACATTGGCTGCTGAATAGAAGGGACAAATTCAGATTTTTAACACTTTGCAGGAACCTCTAGAACCTACACCTTCTATGCTGGGATATGGTCACAGGATTAATAAGTATTCCATACATATGCTGTACCTTAGGGAAAAGAGGACATCCTTGTTGGCTGGAGAAGAGTTTCTGATCCTTCAATGTACTCTAAAAAGACATCTGACTTCTACCTACAATGTTGAAGCACAATGCAACAGCCGCAGAGTAGCAGGTATGCACTGACCTGGCAAGGATTATGAAAGAAAAAAACCCCACTTCATTTAGGATTAATCCCCCCCCCCCCAATCAAAAACCTTCCCCACTAGGCAAGGGGGGGGGGGGGACAGGAGTCTATTGTGCTTCCACATTAAGATTTGTCTAGGCATTTAAACTTTTTTCCTGAACCCTCCAAGTTCACAATCGCACAATGATGTAATTTGTGATCCTAAAGACCCCAACCCATCACTGGCTGTGCTCCACTGTCATTTTGTCACAGTGGCCAATGATAGCATGCATCCACTCTTGATAATGAACATATTTTTTTAACACGAGTATGTAATTATTCATGCAGAACAGGAACCACCATCCCCTCGATGAATCTCCATAAGCTTTTACATTGATTCTGAATCTAATACAACTTTAAAAAAAAAAAAAAAAGGTACCTGCATGTCTAGAAATTCATTTTTTTTTTAATTGACAAACTAGAAAACTAAAAGTTTGAAAGAAATGTGAAAATGTTTATTTTCTTGCATTAAACGGTCGTTTCATCTTGTCTGGCCACGCCCCTCAACTAGGGGTGTTTCTTCAGCTCCCACTTTCTGAATATTCCCCGCCCATTTCAATCAAAGCTTCAAGTGAACTAGCACAAGCTGTGCACGTGAAACCATGTGCACGCTCAGGACCTCAGACTGGGGGAACTGAGAAACTGAATATTAGCAGTCTCTGCACCTGTGAAAGCAAAACTCTCATCGCTGACTCACGTCTCTCATGGTTTACATACCATCTCACAGGTCACTCTCGTGCCATGTCTCGTGTGCGTACTCTCTCGCTGCACTCTTGCCGCTTTATCATACCGCGCTCTGTCTTTCTCCCTGTGTGTATTGATTTTCCTTCCCTGTCTCTGCAGTAGCTGGGGGTGAATGTTAGATTGGAATGGCACTCAGCCCTGTCCTCCGCTCACAGTGCAGGAGGGAGGAGCAACTCAGTCGCACATGCTCAGTGCATTTTTATGCATGCCACAGAATAGTCACCGATTGGTTAGTGTGCCTCCTGAGGTGGGCATGGAAAAAAAAAAAAACGGGTAAATATGCAAAAATCTAATTTTAATACATCGACTCTGAGGCTCCTATTGCTTCTCTTTCTTGCTTTTATTAACATAGTAGCAAGTGGCAACTAGCAAGAACTTTGAAATATGAAGCTTTTTATATTGAATAAAGAGAAAACATAACAGTAAAACAGGCATATGGTATCTTCCAACACCCCTTCCACTCCTTTGGATCTGTCCTCTTTCCTGTTCAGTGGCCATCAAAACCGATCCACGCCCCTCCTACTTCCTCTTTCTTAGCTACTCGGCGACTAGATAAGTATATATATCTATTCTCTCGACGATATTCTGTTTTCACCTATGGTCTAGTGATTTATCTATAAATAGAGGTTTATATTACTAGTGTTTACTTTAGCGAGCGCCCGGCTTTAACCGCGGCGTTCGCATTTTTTCCTCCAAGTTATTTCCTTTGATCCTCCTGGTGACCGCGGTGTGACCCCGTCTGCCTGCCTCTCCGAGGCGCCGCACGCGCTCGCTGGCTAGGTGGGCGGAGTGTGCCCGATAGGTCTGCGCACGCGGAGACAATTCCGGACATTCTCCCGGATTCTGACAGCACCATGCCTCGTGGGAAGACCCCTCAACGCGCAGCTTCCCCGGCCGAGATTTCGGCGCAATCCTCCGACGAGAGTGTGGGTGAGCAGTCCCAACCTCCCGTACTCGTACAGGCGCAGATGGCTCCTTCCCAGACTCCCACTTTAGACCCTTACACGCAGGCTTCAATCGATTCTGCGGTTTTTAAAGCGGTCTCAGTGCTGTCTGCGGATTTTACCCGCTCTTTAAAAGAAATCATGGCTGAAAATCGCCAACCCGATATTTCCCCGCCACCAGCGGTCTATGACACGGGCAGTACACTCACCGCGGTGAGGCCCCCCGAGCTCCCCCTGCACAACACGGGGAAACAGTCTGTGAGGAAAGCACGCCACATGACTGGAGGGACTGGCATACCCGCAACAATGCCGGGGAACGTGCACCCCTCCCCCACTATTGCACCCCGTAAACGGGCTCCTGCACATACGACCATACCTCACTCCAAGAGGTTTAAATTACCATCGGTCTCCAACCCTGACACCGCTATTGTCCCTGCCCCGCTTCAGGATCCTACCCCTGATTCGGAGGAGGATGACACTAGCGATGTCATAGACGTTTATGCCTCGGATGAGGACTTCACTGAGGACACCGTAGCGGTGGATACGACTGCCCGTCCGGGCATTATCTACGATCCTCTGGGGAACCCCCTTTTCTGCCCAGAAGACCTGTCTCACCCAAGGTCGGCAGATTGGTCCCCATTACCCCACGTAGAACAGTGGGTCGATGCACAGGTGCGTAAAGCCCTGGATAAAAACACACGGAACCGCATGAAAGCGGAATGCCCTCGCCCTACCACGAACGGGAAAACATGCCTCACTCCAGAAGTGGATAAGGCGTTCGTGGACTTTGTCACCCCTAAAGGATGGTCGCCCAGCAAGGGCATAGACCATGCCTTTAAGGTGTGCCAAGATAAGCTACTGGACACCGTGGGCCCTCTGATAAAACTGCTAGATACGGCAGAACAAGCCAAGCTTTCTGGCGAACCCCTGGACCCAGTCCAGATCACCAACTGGACCCAACGGTCCTTAAGTTTCTTGGGCAACGCCAACACGGCCTTAGCGTCGGAAAGACGTAAATGTATCTTATTAAAGATGGATCGCCAACTGGCAGGTGTGGCGGACAACGAATTAGGCGCTGCGGCCAATGGCGCTTTATTTGGGAAATCCTTCCTGAAGGATATGAATGAGTACTCTGGAGCATTCAACACCATGGAACGAGTTTCCAATTCGCTTAAAAAAGTATTCTCCGGGGTTTTTCCACGGGCCGGTGGATATCGGGGCCGAGCTACCGGCCGTGGAACACCCTTCACTTCAGGTCCCACAGGAGGCAACCCCTCCACTGCAACAGCTCCCGCGCCGTCCCCGTTCTTCCCTTCCCGTTCCCGACCATGGAGGGGCAGAGGATTCCGGGGTTCCAGAGGCGGACATTCTTCCTCAACCTTCAGACATACAGGTACCTATGCACCTTATTCACCCGTCTACGACCAAAGTAGGAGGTCGTTTAAAATTGTTTCACACAGCATGGTGTCGCATTTCGTCGGACCCTTGGGTCCTCAATACTGTGCTAGGGTTTGTTCTGGAGTTCTCTTCTCCCCCGCTCCAACTACAGATTCCTTCCCCTCTCCCCTTTTCAGGGGACGGTCAGGCGTTGGTGGAGCGGGAGATTTTAGAATTATTCCAGAAAGGAGCCATAGAGCGGGCTCCACAGGGACCCTCGGGTTCCTAAGCAATCTATTCTTGGTCCCCAAGAAGGGAGGAGGTGTTCGTCCAGTAATCAACCTCAAGGAGTTGAATGGCTCAGTGGTCTACCGCCACTTCCAGATGGAAGGCATGCACATGCTCAAAGATTTATTGAAACCCCGCGATTGGTTGGCAAAAGTGGATCTCAAGGATGCTTACCTGACCATCCCGATTGCCAAGGAATCACGGGATTTCCTTCAGTTCCGTTGGGGTCCCGATCTATGGCGCTTCCGCTGCCTACCATTCGGCCTCTCTTCGGCTCCTTGGTGCTTTACCAAGATGCTGAAACCGGTCGTGGCATGGCTACGCGCAAAAGGGGTCCGTCTCATCATATATTTGGACGACGTGTTACTGATGGCCTCTTCGGAAAATCAGCTACGTCTCCACGTATGTTGGACGATCAATCTTTTCCAATCTCTGGGATTTCTGGTGAACCAAGAGAAATCAGTTCTCTCTCCATCTCAAACCCTGGAATTTCTGGGATTCGGGGTGAACAGTGTCATGATGACTATCACGGTCCCTCTGCCGAAGTGCCGATCTATCCTGCGCGAGGTTCGGTCCCTTTTGGAGGTTCACACCCCATCCTTAAGGGACCTGGCTCGCGTGATAGGTCTCCTAGCGGCCACACGGCTAGCTGTCAAACCAGCCCCGTTACACTATCGGGCCCTCCAACGCCTGAAGGCCCTTTTTCTCAGGAAGGGTCTCCCTTACTCCGCTCCGATCTCTCTCTCGGGAGAGGCCAGACTGGATTTGGAATGGTGGATCGATCACCTCCACGCCTGCAACGGCAGGCCTATCCTGGTGCCACCCCCGACGCTTACAATCGACTCAGACGCTTGTGGGTCAGGCTGGGGGGCTTATTGCGAAGGTACCTCCACAGGAGGTCGATGGTCCATGCAGGAACGTCAATTGCACATGAACGGTCTGGAGCTCCTGGCAGGGCTTTTTGCACTTCAGAGTTTCCTCAAAGACGGCACTCATCGTTCGGTCCTCCTCCGGATGGACAACTTCCCAGCAGTTCGATATATCAACTCGCTGGGCGGCCCTCGATCCCTGCTTCTGACAACAATGGCTTCCCGTCTTTGGGAGTGGTGTTTTCAGACCGGGATCGAGGTCCAAGCACAATTCATTCCGGGAATCTCGAACCAATTCGCAGATTGGAGCTCGAGACATACAGAGGACTCCGGAGATTGGCGTCTGAGCTCGGCAGCTTTCTCCGACGTGTTATCCCTTTGGGGACCTTTTCACGCGGATCTTTTTGCCAGCCGACTCAACGCCCATCTTCCGATCTTCTTCAGTTGGCGACCAGACCCACTGGCGGAGGCAACGGACGCTTTCTTTCAGGATTGGTCCGGGGCCCGCCAGTACGCCTTCCCGCCATTTCAACTGATAGCAGGCACAGATTGTGATCACCACCCCCTTCTGGCAGAACCAATCTTGGTTCCCGGTACTATTGGATCTCCTCATGGATATCCCCCGCTTTCTTCCGGCTCTCCCGGATCTCCTGAAAGACGCCTCCGGGCAACCTCACCCTCTCCTGTCTCCAGGATCCAGTCGGTTATTGGCCTCACTGGTTTCGGGACGCCCGGGAGAGCCGGAGAGATTTCGGACCGAACTACTACGCTCCTACGCCAGGCGTGGGCCCCGGGTACTCGATCCTGCTACTTATCAGCGTGGCTCACCTGGCATAATTGGTGTCTGTCAAGGGATCAAGATCCCTTCCAGGCTCCTTTGAACTGTGTCTTAGATTTCCTTACGGAGATCTTCGATCAGGGCAAAGCGTATCGCACTCTTAATGTGTATAGATCAGCTTTATCAGCTTACCATGTGGGTTTTCAGGGGACACCTTTAGGCAAACATCCGTTGGTAGGTACAACTACGCTTGCGCGCTGGCTTCGTTGGCTCTTGGTGTTAGCAGGTGTAGATACCTCCGTTTTCGGAGCTCATTCGGTGCGTAGCGCCGTTGCTTCTTCCGCGGTGTCGGCAGGTTGTCGGTTGGAGGACTTGTTGCGATCAGCTGATTGGTCCAGAGAGTCCACCTTCCGCTCATTTTATTTCAAGCCTGTTGTTCATTGGTCATCCGCAGTTGTGGGTCAGCTTTGAACAAGCAATAGGAGCCTCAGAGTCGATGTATTAAAATTATAGAATTTAGCTAAGTATGACGATAAGTTAGAATTTTAATAATAAGACTCTGAGGCGAGTATTGCCCACCACTCCCGCCGCTATTGTGGTTTTTGGTTGTTTCCTGGGTCTGCGGATCCAATGTCTTCCACTCTTATATTTTTTCTTTCCTCAGCTTCATGAAGGATTTTTCTGGTTCCGGATGGATTGTCCTTTGGTTTTCCCTATCTACCTACAATGATCACCTCGTATGGCAAAGAAAGAGGAAGTAGGAGGGGCGTGGATCGGTTTTGATGGCCACTGAACAGGAAAGAGGACAGATCCAAAGGAGTGGAAGGGGTGTTGGAAGATACCATATGCCTGTTTTACTGTTATGTTTTCTCTTTATTCAATATAAAAAGCTTCATATTTCAAAGTTCTTGCTAGTTGCCACTTGCTACTATGTTAATAAAAGCAAGAAAGAGAAGCAATACTCGCCTCAGAGTCTTATTATTAAAATTCTAACTTATCGTCATACTTAGCTAAATTCTATAATTTCTTTGCTTTTTATGCCTGCTGACACTACCGAGTCAAAAGGCATTACACATTTTTAAAAAGGCACACTGACAAAGCATGCATGTCCCTTTAAGTATTGTGCTTTCTCAGTTATATTCAAGGGATGTAGTGTATAAATTTGGGTGCGACAGAAAACAAAAATCCAAAAAGCTCGTCTTAAAGTTTACGTTTTATTTCCCCACAACAGCCTAGCTTGCCTTCTACATGAATACGTTTACAAGCTAGTTTTTATGCCGTCTCTAGTTTTAAAGTTTTACCATATTTCAGATGACAAGGAATGCTGCAAAAATACTCTAATTCAACAAAGAAATAGGATCACAAAATAATCTTTATCCGTTCTACAGTGTTTCAGAATCACCAGTTAAGTTTTAAACACAAAAAAAAGGTAGATACTGATGCTAAAGGTGGCCGATGCAGTCATGTCTTTATAATAGCAAACTGCCGTTCATGCAACACTTGTGCTCAAAGAGAAGGCACAGCATTTCCTACAATGAGCCACCTTATAAAAGATCCTGGTATTACAAATTAAGCAATGTTACTTTTAATTTAGTGTGCATTGCCTCAGGTAGAGGCAGATTTCTTCTAGAGAAAAAAAGACCCTTGCATAAAATGAATGCAAGCTTTAATAAAAAAACTAATTAATCCTCATCTTCCTAAAGTGGCTCAAAATAGAGATTGTTCATGGCTGCCTTCGCAAGCTAAAAAGATGCTAAAACGAAGCAACTGGCTGGGGTATACCGACCCAATGTACACCAGAAGGGCAGGGCTTTCTGGCACCTAACGGGTTAAAGGATGCTGAATTTATGAATTTAGATTGTACACCTAGTCACACGTCCTAGTGATCTGAGCTTAGCAGTACATATGCACCAAATTTTAAATGCTGAAGTTTCCATATCATTTTCATAGAAAACAACGTCTGAAAACAAATAGGATTGAAACACGGCACAGATTTTACCACAAAATGAAACATCTGTACAGGACCCAACAAAATGCATCTAAAAAGTAATCTATGCTGGCAATTACAACATGCAAATATAGCCATGTCTCCGAAAATGAAAAGGGTAGATTTATTCACTTTTCCTTATTATACCCTATTTTGTAACCTCTTCAACCTTTATGGCAACTTATGTATTGCACGAAAAAAAACGTCCACATATTAAAAGGGATATTTCTGGGTTTTCCCCATGCAGATTCTTTTTCTTATACAAATTAGCTTTGATGATATGGAACAGTTTGTGTAACATCAAACATTCATCTGGTGCAAATGCACAGGGATATTACTTCATTAAATTTCCATATTTTACAAGCAACTTAAAAAAAAAAATTACAAGCAAGTCAGAAATTAAAAAAGCGAAAACAAAACAAAGTAAAAAGAAAGCACACAGGCTGCAGGACTAAACCAAAAATCTGCTGCTAAACCGGTCTGTTTTCATGTCCAGTGTAAGGTAACACTTATGAACTTTGTGATTTCCTAGGTTTAGTATCAACCCCCTGAAAGGCGATTCAAGCTTGCATGCGTTCACATACAGCACCACAACCATACTCTCGTACACACGCCACTCCTGGACTGGGAGTTTGCTTCATGAGGGAAACAACCTCACGTTAAAATAAAAAAAGAAAAAAAAAGAAATGAGCCTGGCTCCACAGCATGGTGTCCGGACATTCATTCAATGCTGTCCATTCATACGGAGCTTCTCAGCAAGGCCTGGGCTTTTCTCCTTGGACTTGTGTGGGCATCCGACCCATAGGTTTCGTTTATGCTTACAAGGCTTGGTGATGATAGTACTGCATTTCCTCATTTCTCCAGTAGATCAATGTTCCATCTCAGGCACTGAAGATCTTTGACCTGTAGCCCTTTCTGCACAACCTATATAAGCATTCGGAGTGAAGTAATTCATTACATATGCCACTCATTCTCACTCGCACCCACTCGCCATCTTGACTTCACTTGGTCTGTACTGTCGTCCAAATGAAGTCCGTACATTTCTTTCTCCGATTTAATGCAGCAGCAGATCCCATGAGCCAAGCTTGATGGATCAAACCAGTTTTCAATGCTGCGCTGTACCTAACCAACTATTCACCCTAAAACTGGAAACCTTCCGCTGGTACGTTGGCTGAGGAATTGAAACTGAACGTGCTGCCGCCTTGTAATGCATCGGGGACAAGGCTAGAATCTTCGTCAATCTATAGAGAAAAGGGAGACACACACATAAGGCTCTTTGATGGAAACCTAAAGTGCATTGTTGCAAATTTTTGCATGCAAAAGGTGGTGTTTTGAGTTTTATTTTTACAGCAGCTAAACAATTACCTGGTAGTACATTGATCACCAGGCACTCCTTTGCATGGATCAACAGGAATTTTACTGTGACATCTTTACCAGCAACATTTCGACTGAAGAACCATCCTATGTAAGCATCAGGATTCTTCAGCTGAAACACTGCTGTAAAAAGAGGTTTCAAACAACCTGTTGCTCCATGCCATCGAGTGACTGATTCTATACTTACACCACATGCTCTACTATGAATAGACCACCTGGATCCACATGAGCAGACATTGTGAGTTGGTTAAGTGCATGACCCCAGCGTGCCATTACACAAACTTACTTCATCTGATGAGAAAAACTGATCAATTATTTCAAAAGCCAGTTTGTAGATATCCTCATTCTCGTGACTTTGGAGTTGTTCAATCTTTTCCAGACCTTTCAAAAAGAAAAATAATTTAGACATGAATGTACTCCTAGAATCTGTATTCAGGAGAGCCAATTGATTTCACAGATTACACCCTTTCAATAAAAAGAACAAAAAAAAAAGGGGGGGGGGGGAGACAGCTACATTACTTTGTATTTCTCAAGTAACAATGCCAAACTGATTAGAAATAAATACCGTATATACTCGCGTATAAGCCGAGTTTTTTGACTCAGATTTTGAGTAAAAAAAACACGATTCGGCTTATACGCGAATCAAGGACAGGGCCGGACTGGCCTCCCAGCTACTTATCACGAGGCTGGAAACGGCCACGGCTGTGTGCGACGCACGGTGATGTCATGCTGGAGGGGGCGGCGCCAGTGCAGCGTGCCGTTCCCAGCCTCGAGATATGTAGCTGGGAGGCATGCTACAGCAGCAGGCTGGACCTTTGCAATGGAGGACTAAGGAATCGGCGGCGGGCAGTGCATGCTTGGGTGACATGCAGGGATGGCTGGGGCAAGGTGTCTGCAGCCCTTGCACAGTCCGCCACCGCAAGCTAGATGCAGTCGCAGGCCAGGAGGACAGGCTAGTCCTCCAGCGTTGTTACCGTGCGACAGTCAGTGCAGGGTTAAAAGGGGTGCGTGTCACTGCCTCTTAAAGATGACCCGTGCAGAGCCGAGGGGGATCCACGAACGTACTGACCTGCACATTCACCTTTAATCCCAAGTACAAAAAGCAGACTAGTCTCCCATTGGGCTGTCAGTTCCCCAGTGGGTCTTGGACGTGTATGTAAACATTAAAGGGGTAATTCACTAAACTCAGAATTGGCCCAGAATTGCAATTTTCCAAATACAGACGAATTAACAGCAAAAAATCTCATATCGGAGGACAGGCAAGAGGCAGGACAACAGAGAGCACTCTGCGTGCCGAGTTGATGGTGAGTAACCGTTGCACTGAGGATTATATTTTGTTGCAGGACAGAATGGATCCCCCCCAAGGCCCCTCTCATTCTTTAAACCTACCCTAGCAGGTTTTTGGTATCCATTTTTATTTTTGAAATTTACCAGTGGCTGCTGCATTTCCCACTTAACTTATTGACTCGCGTATAAGCCTTTCACAGGTTTTTTGGGAAAAAGTAGGGGGGGGGGGGGGTCGGCTTATACCCGAGTATATACGGTATATATAAAAAAAAAATGAACTTTACCTCCACATTCCTCAATGAGATTGGCTATGGTTTCCGCCTCATCATCTGCCATTTTTAATATGTTGCTTAACCCGTCCAACACTACTTGTATCACTTGAGCATCCTTCACTGTAAGCAAGTTGCAGAATGGAGGGATTACATTTTGCTGGATAAGATATGCAACCTGGAGGACGAACAGGAACAAAGGGAATAGATTTAGAATAGATGTAGTAAGTTGCTCTATTGCGGCGGCAATAAAATTAGTGTAAAGTGGACTAGTCGATCTGTCAGCTCCCCAATTCTGAAAAAATATAATTATAGCAACCTAGTGCGCTAGGTCAGATACTTTTTACTGTGTTTCATTATCTGTCAAGATTTTGCTGTTTTTCTTGTACCTTATTGTATCTCTGGGCAGCACATATTCATTCACGTGTTTAGTACATACTAGATCATACTCATATCAATAATTTATCACTAATCGCGTCTACACTACCCCTATATATTTATCACTGAAACATTATAAACCCACTAGTGAATCTGAAAATGTAGAGAAATACAGCCTCCATAAGCCTAAATGATTGGCTACAATAAAATCCTAGTGTAGGGCAATGTTTCAGTCTGCCTCTAATTTAACTTGTGTTTTACACCGCACAAAGAACGGCTTTCCTAATCGTTTGTTTTACACAGTAATGTTGGACATACACTGACATTAGACTTCAATCTCTTTGCTTTGACACTTGAAATTTAGTACACAGATGCCTCCGATTTCTCTGGATCATCTTTGAGAGGTTGCTCTTTGATTGGGCAGGATTTGGTTATAAGACACCTTTCTATGTAAGGTATCATAGCTGTAAATGCATATTTAGTGCAAAAACCAAGCCATAACATTAACCTCCCTGGCGGTCTATTTCTTCAGCAAATTCTGTGCTTAAGTCTGTCAATTTTCTTTTTTATTCCCCCCCCCCCCCCCCAGCGGCATCCTGAGTGTGGCTCGGGGTTATATTCCTATGTTGGAAGCGGTAACCCCAAGCAAGACTCGGGATGCCGCTGGATACATTTACCTCTACCTGTGCTCCCTTGATGTCCCCAGCTGCCTGCTCCGACGACCACGACCGCATTACTTCCTGGTTCCTTCCTCACTAGAAGGAATCCAGGAGGAAGTAAAACGCTGCGATCGCCAGGGGAGACTGCAGAGATCGAGGGAGAGGTAAATTTATACAACCCGATCGTGTCTCGGGGTTACCGCTCTCAGCGGTGAAATTTAACCCCGAGACACACTTTGAAACACCACCAGGGAGGTTAAAAGGAGAAGCCTGCTGGGCTCGAAGGATTGTGTCCAGGCACAAACGCTCCAGGCTACAAAATATTTCCGTGCAAAAATTTCAAGAGCAGTGGCAATGTGATATAGGTCAGTCTTTTTAAAAAAAGTTTGCAATGTTAACCAAAAAAAAAAATAAAAAAAAATATCGGGATGTCGAGTTAAATATTTGGGAATTTTTTTAGTACAAGACTTGAAAGCAGGTCTGAATATTTTCACCACATTTAAATTAAGTTATTCGGCAGCATGGAAGAATTATCCACCAGCAAGAGCCTTTTCATTAATTGAATAATCTTATTCTTCATAAAAACAAAGAATAAAATCTGTTAAAAAAACAGTTTGCGACAGGAAACATTTCTGCTTCAAGGCGCGAAGATATCTTAATAGTAACTGCCTGTCAGTCGTAGGATCAATAGAAGGTACCAAGTGTTGCTGAGCCTCACAGTAAGGAAAGATCAGAACTGTGCAAGATTTAAATATATTTTTATCCATGATTAGGTTTATGAAGTGTCACAGGGTGTGCAAAATACTACAGTATTAACTGATAATCTGTGTGCTTGGTTATTAAGGAGCCTCAAGAAACCCTTTTTCAGTTACTTACCTGCTCTTTCTTCCCACTGATTGTGAGATTGCTTATAGCCCATGCAGCTTCTTTCTGTGTCCCGAAGTCACCCTGGAAAATATAACCAGCACATATGTCAAAAACAAATAGTTATGCACGCATGGGGAGGGGGGGGGGGGGGTGTTAGATTATTTTTTTTACCTTATCCAGAAGGTGGATGATCATTGGCACAAGGTTTGCATCAATCACAGCCTGTACCTGCTGCTGATTACCTGCAGTAATATTTGACAGAAACCAAACGGCTTCCTAGAAATAAAGGAAAGGTGTGTTTGTGCGGTCTCTCTCGAAAGATTTTAATTTTAAAAATGTTCGCTTTGGAAAATGTAATAACTTTACCAAAAAAAAAATAAAAAAAAATTCAGAAGCAACTATTTTGCATGTATTGATTGAGGGATTCCAGAATACAAATTCATATCACCCTGAGCAGGAATCTAAAATGACAGTAGCGTGGATATACAGATCTCCCAGGAGTGGCACTTTATTAAAAGGACCACCAGTAAAAGATGTAACTCGATTACATGTGCACTAAAGATACATTATAAAACGCATGCAACAGTTTTCTTTTAGCTGCATATATAATACATTAGGTTTCACTTTACAGCTGTGGTATAGGATAAAACAGTTAAGAGGCAATGGGGTGGATTCGGGAATCTTAAGGCTGCGGGTCCTATTGTGTTGTCCAATACCGAGATGGCACCTGAATGAGAACGAGTATGAAATCCATTTGAGTCTTTTTTTTTTTTTAATGGAGGTCTACACTACAGACTATTCCATGTCCAATGTCCCACATTGAGAAGCAAGTGCTGTAAAAACACTCGACATCACAAAGTGAATGCACACCGTGACCGTAAAATATTTTTACCAACCGCGAGAAAAATCGTACATGCAAGATATCAGCAACATAAAATCAAAAATGTTTTGGTGGTAGAGTCCCTTCCACTCCACAGGACCCCGATACAGCTCAATCTATTGTAAATTACCCCCTTAATGCCGCAGGACGTACAATTACGTCCTGCATTAGGCGGGCTTTAACGCCGCAGTAATTGTACGTCCTCGGCATTTGCAGCGCCCCCCCCCCGGCGATACGCACCTCCTCCGGTCACTCCCACGCTGCTCTGACTCCCACGGAGTCAGATCGGCGTGTATCCCTCCTCCCGGCGCACTGATGTTATCGCGCCTATGGCGTGAGGATGTCAGTTTCAGGCATCCCCCCACCGGCGCAGGGGAAGTGCCTGAAGGGGAGGGGGGGGATCCTTTGGATCCCTCTATCTCCCCATCGCCGGGGACCAGGAGGCTCTGGCCAGCATCGCTGGAAGGGTCACACCTGACCTTCCAAGCGATGTAGGGGGGTTAAACCCCTCAGTTGCGAGGTCGCGTCCTGGCACCAATCAGTGACACCTCTGTGCTGAGGTCATTTTTACAGCTTTGGCTCATCATGTTTAACCGCGTTTTGAAGCCATATTTTGATATATGACCCAGACATATTATAGATCGTTCTTTCCGGCAGACTTGGCAGATTCATAATATGTCATTATTATATGTATACGTTATGTCATGTCTGTATATTATAACAGAAAATGCAATAAAATTCGAATTTTCAATAATTTACAATGTGTAAAGTTTTTTTTTTTTCACATTTTAACATGCGATCGTTTGTGGTTATATTTTCTATGGGGTGCGCGTGTTAAAAAAATTAGAAATGGGGACTCGTTACATTTTTTTGGGGAAAATTTTGCTATTTTTAACAAACACACCGCATACAAAAATCGTTAGTGCAGCATCATTGTTCACGTTATAATTGAAATGGGAACAATATTGCTGCATTAACAAAACCCAAAAAAAAATTCTAATTATTTTTAATTACAATTTTTTATTAACTTTTTACATGTTCAAGTTTGGTATCGTTGGAAAGGCCATGCTCTGGCCGATCCAACCATATCAAACATTAACCCCTAGCTGCCACGGATCGGGAGACAGGGGGTTCCAATGAACCCCCTATCTCCACCATTGCTGGCAGCTAGGGGTTAACTCCAGGACTGGAGTCATCGTGCTATGCACGATGACGCCAGTCCTCAGGGGGAGTTCCCGGAGGCTTGGCCGACATCCAAGATGTCGGCCAGCTCCGGGAAAGGATCACTATCCAGCGCCGAATCGTGATCCGGCTCCCCAGGGGTTAACGACAGCCAACGTCTGGAAGGGCAGGCTGTGCCCTTCCAAACGGTGCCTGGCTTAACCCAGTGCACCCCGGCGATCGGGAGGGAGGACCGCCTGAATTAGATGTCATTGCGCCGCCGCGATGACATCTAATGGCCCCGCCGGGGTCCCCGAGTGCTGGGCTGACATCAAGGATGTCAGCCTGCACCGGGGGGGGGGGGGGGGCACAGCGATCGGCCGGAATCCGGCAGATCGCTGGCTGCAAAGGGAGGACGCGCTCAGCTCACACATGGGTATGCCCCCCCAGCTCCCACATGGGTATGCCCCCCCCAGCTCACACATGGGTATGCCCCCCCCCAGCTCACACATGGGTATGCCCCCCCCCAGCTCACACATGGGTATGCCCCCCCCCAGCTCACACATGGGTATGCCCCCCCCAGCTCACACATGGGTATGCCCCCCCCAGCTCACACATGGGTATGCCCCCCCCCCCAGCTCACACATGGGTATGCCCCCCCCCAGCTCACACATGGGTATGCCCCCCCCCCAGCTCACACATGGGTATGCCCCCCCCCAGCTCACACATGGGTATGCCCCCCCCAGCTCACACATGGGTATGCCCCCCCCCAGCTCACACATGGGTATGCCCCCCCCCAGCTCACACATGGGTATGCCCCCCCCCAGCTCACACAAGGGTATGCCCCCCCCCAGCTCACACATGGGTATGCCCCCCCCAGCTCACACATGGGTGTGCCCCCCCCCAGCTCACACATGGGTGTGCCCCCCCCCAGCTCACACATGGGTGTGCCCCCCCCCCAGCGACGATACTTACCTTCCTGGGCGCCGCCGAGAATGTCTCCGCGCGCGCTCGTTGGAAGGACCCCAGCAGCGACCACGTGGAACCATGTGATCACAGCTGGGGTCCTTCCAACGAGCGCACGCGGGGAAACTTAACCGGCGTCGCCCAGGAAGGTAAGTATCATCACGGAGGGCAGCTGCAGGGCCTGTCCGAATGCTCTATCAGCATTCGGACAGGCCCTGCAGCTGCTCACTGTGTTCATACTTACCTTCCTGGGTGACGCCGGGAAAGTTTCTGTGCGTGCGCTCGTTGGAAGGACCCCAGCCATGATCACATGGTCCCACGTGGTCGCGGCTGGGGTCCTTCCAACGAGCGCGCGCGCAGACATTCTCGGCGGCGCCCAGGAAGGTAAGTATCGCCGTGAGCAGCTCCAGGGGCGGCTGTCCGAATGCCGATAGAGCATTCGGACAGCCGCCGCAGCCCCTCGGATGCCGGCTTCCGGTATCGGGAAAAAATATCGGGGGGTACTGCAGGAGTACCAAGTACTCCTGCAGTACCCAGTATCGGCCCCGATACTAGTATCGGTGCAACCCTACTTAAAACCGCGTTTAAAAAACGGTCAAAATTAGCTCGGCAAACTTCTCCTTCGAAATAGTGCCGAAGTTGTAAAATTACTCCCGTCCTTAAGGGGTTAAGAACTTTCACATTTCTTCGATAAAAAGGGAGGGGCTCCATTGTCTCCAGCCAAGGAAGAGCAGCCAAATGCAATCTGATTGCAACAGGAGAGTTGTAGGTTGTCGGCTTGGGTGAATCAAAGGGAAATATTAGTCGATAAGGAACCTTTGGCTAAATCAGCAGTAAGGATTAGCCAAGCCGGTGCTGACAAGTACAACTCTGCGATTACAGTAACTTCCGCTTGTCAACATTTGTGATTGGCAGCCAGAAACACATGCAGGACCACGTGGTAGTACACAGGATTAAAATCTTCATGGATACAATTCTAGCTCAGATATACTAACCTTGTTAATTTTTTCCTTAACATGTGTAAGCAAGGCCGGAAAGTGGAGAAGCGCCTCACAGTTCAGAACAACTTGTGTCTGTTCATCAGTTCCAGTAACAATGTTTCCTACAGCTCTAAGAGCAGCAGTCTGGAAGACAAGCAGAAGTCAGAAATAAGCTAGCAGTTAAACATTTAGGCACCTGCAACAAATGCCGTAGATTACACTCTAACCCGGTCCTCTGAGCACTTACAGGTCAGGTTTGCCAGATATGTGAAGTATACACGATGGAAATGCAGACTGAATGTTTCAAAGTTAATCCTTACAATGTGACCTGTTTAACGGGTCCTAAAGACAGATTTGGGAGGCACTACTCTAAACCCCGCTAGTCAAAACTTACAGGAGAAAAAAAAAAAAAAAAGCAGAATGTACAAAAGAAAGATGCAGGACTCCAATTAAATGAATCATTACGTCTCACTCTTACTAACATCTATGCAAGCATTACACTTTTAGGATAAAGCCTGCGGTACACTGAGCACATAGCGACGCACCTCGAGACGTGCTCAGTGTGAGCACGTTTTCCATCTCCCTCACTCAGCCAGCAGCAACATGTCGCTGAGCAGCAGGGGTTGGAAAAATTTAACATTGGCCGTGGGTGGAGGGATAAGAGGAGGATATGCAGCGCATGCGTTGTGTCCTGTAGATCCCAACTAACACGTCACTCCGCTCAGGAGGCGGAGCTACAGAAGTCTAATGCTGCTCTGTCAGTGGCGTGGGCATGATCTGGCCCGAGGTCTGCGTGAGTGGGCATCATCTGGCCCGAGGTCTGCGTGAGTGGGCATCATCTGGCCCGAGGTCTGCGTGAGTGGGCATCATCTGGCCCGAGGTCTGCGTGAGTGGGCATCATCTGGCCCGAGGTCTGCGTGAGTGGGCATCATCTGGCCGAGGTCTGCGTGAGTGGGCATCATCTGGCCCGAGGTCTGCGTGAGTGGGCATCATCTGGCCCGAGGTCTGCGTGAGTGGGCATCATCTGGCCCGAGGTCTGCGTGAGTGGGCATCATCTGGCCGAGGTCTGCGTGAGTGGGCATCATCTGGCCCGAGGTCTGCGTGAGTGGGCATCATCTGGCCCGAGGTCTGCGTGAGTGGGCATCATCTGGCCCGAGGTCTGCGTGAGTGGGCATCATCTGGCCCGAGGTCTGCGTGAGTGGGCATCATCTGGCCCGAGGTCTGCGTGAGTGGGCATCATCTGGCCCGAGGTCTGCGTGAGTGGGCATCATCTGGCCCGAGGTCTGCGTGAGTGGGCATCATCTGGCCGAGGTCTGCGTGAGTGGGCATCATCTGGCCCGAGGTCTGCGTGAGTGGGCATCATCTGGCCCGAGGTCTGCGTGAGTGGGCATCATCTGGCCCGAGGTCTGCGTGAGTGGGCATCATCTGGCCGAGGTCTGCGTGAGTGGGCATCATCTGGCCCGAGGTCTGCGTGAGTGGGCATCATCTGGCCCGAGGTCTGCGTGAGTGGGCATCATCTGGCCCGAGGTCTGCGTGAGTGGGCATCATCTGGCCCGAGGTCTGCGTGAGTGGGCATCATCTGGCCCGAGGTCTGCGTGAGTGGGCATCATCTGGCCCGAGGTCTGCGTGAGTGGGCATCATCTGGCCCGAGGTCTGCGTGAGTGGGCATCATCTGGCCCGAGGTCTGCGTGAGTGGGCATCAATCTGGCCCGAGGTCTGCGTGAGTGGGCATCATCTGGCCCGAGGTCTGCGTGAGTGGGCATCATCTGGCCCGAGGTCTGCGTGAGTGGCATCATCTTGCCCGAGGTCTGCGTGAGTGGGCATCATCTGGCCCGAGGTCTGCGTGAGTGGCATCATCTGGCCCGAGGTCTGCGTGAGTGGGCATCATCTGGCCCGAGGTCTGCGTGAGTGGGCATCATCTGGCCCGAGGTCTGCGTGAGTGGGCATCATCTGGCCCGAGGTCTGCGTGAGTGGGCATCATCTGGCCCGAGGTCTGCGTGAGTGGGCATCATCTGGCCCGAGGTCTGCGTGAGTGGGCATCATCTGGCCCGAGGTCTGCGTGAGTGGGCATCATCTGGCCCGAGGTCTGCGTGAGTGGGCATCATCTGGCCCGAGGTCTGCGTGAGTGGGCATCATCTGGCCCGAGGTCTGCGTGAGTGGGCATCATCTGGCCCGAGGTCTGCGTGAGTGGGCATCATCTGGCCCGAGGTCTGCGTGAGTGGGCATGATCTGGCCCGAGGTCTGCGTGAGTGGGCATGATCTGGCCCGAGGTCTGCGTGAGTGGGCATGATCTGGCCCGAGGTCTGCGTGAGTGGGCATGATCTGGCCCGAGGTCTGCGTGAGTGGGAGAGGAAAGGAGGCAGAATAACACATGCACAGTATATAAAATGTACATAACACAGTGATTGTTAGATGCATTTTGGGAGGGGAAGCAGACACAGTCTTCCTAATGAGTGACAGCAGGGGGATGTGTCTGCACGCATTCTGCAATGAACTGCAGAGCCATGAGTCCAGTCCAGGGTAAGCAGGGGTAGTTGGCCTCAAAAAGGGTTAATCAATGGCATTCCTGACACAAATCATTGACTCACTGAGGGTGCCTCCAGCCCTGCAACTCACTCCGAAATTCCAGGGATGGAGCAAGTCAGCGTAGTTGCAGCCTAAGGGGTCAGATAGCAAAGGTTTTTATTCTAACCGGCAGTTCCAGCCACTGCTTGACTACCTATTTAAGTGGATTGGGCACAGCATGGAACCATGGTCACTCCCTTGTAACTCCACCACTGCCTCCCTGCATGCAAGGGCATCATAACAAAAGTGTTTTTTTTTTCCTTAGTTCTGATGCCCCTGCATGCAAGTAGTGAGATCTGCAAGCGCTCGTGAGAGCGTGGCCCCTGCGGAACAATCTTGCAGCAGCTGTTTGCTGGAACGCAGTGCCAGCTGGAGGAGCTTGACAGAATCCTGTTAGTGCATTCTGCCAGACGCCCTGTGTCTGAGGTCTGGAAAAATATATGTAACACAAACGGTATCTGAGGTCTGGTGTGTATATATACGTACATATGGAGGTGTGTGCAGGCTGTGCAGTTGGTAAACGGGGTGTCAGGCCATACATTTCAATATTAACATAAATTGGACAGGCTTTCAGCAAAATCTACTAGATTCAAAGCAAATTTGTCAAGCCCTGGATTAGGATTACTTTTTTTTCTACTAATCCGATTAAATTGACAGTAATCTATATGTATTTTATTCAACAGAAATTTTCTAAACGTACGCAATGTATCAGTGCGGTTGGGCAGCTGATATAAGTGGTGTTTAGACCTTGCCTATATGACAAGAGCTTTGAGAAAATAAAGCTTTGGCATGTTGTACATTGTTTTACAATAAAAAAAAAAATTCCCCTTGGCATGGACTTTGCTTCGTTTGATAAACATTTCTCTAGTTTGATCTGCAAAGTATCCGATTCCTGTCCAGTGTGCACAGAAGGAAACGTAATCCAGTGTAGACTGGCTGCGAGGCAGAGTGGAGTGAAGTCAAGCCTGCAAAATGTTTGCTTGGCGCTTAATGTATCTCAGGTTTAAAAGGTGGAAACAATTGGAAGACAACCAGACAACCCCCTTCCCCCCCCCCATGCTACACATACCTGTACTTTGACTTCTGGGTTGCTTAGAAGTGGGACCAGATTCGTCACTATTCCCGAATCTATCACCATTTGAATTTGTTCATTTCCAGCATCTGTTAGATATGAAAGTGCCCATACTGTGTCCACCAATATCTACAGCAGATTGAAGAGAAATCCAAATAAGAACATCTCAAATTTACTGTAAATCCTGTACTATAAAAACTCAGCCACGTCAAAATCTGCTCCCCTCTGATGTTCCTGATCTACACCTCCCATGATTCTCTGGCCACCTAGCTCAAAATATTTCAAGCCATCAACATCTGGGGAGCTTGATTTTAACAACCCTACTATAAATAGGTTTTAGTCAAAGAAAATATTGAAAAAAAACTTACATTGACATCAGTGTGGTGTATCAGGACACAGAGAGCTGGGAGTATCTGCAAAGAAAACACAAAGTAAAACCACTGAACTGACTCCAGTCTACTGAAGCAATAGACTATTTACATAGTTTATTGTAAGAATAGATGCGTTTTCAAAACCTTAATAAAACAAGTTCCAAAATTAGTTTGATACAATGTACAAGTTTGAACCATAAAAGGTTTTGAGTCACAAGATGCCACAGAATCAGGAAAAACTCGATCAGATCCCAGGTGCTACACACCTGTTAGAGATACAGGTGTGGTCTGATTATTTAGGGGACTCTGTTTAGGGCTCTAATCATTGGATATGTTGACGTTCGGCCCTTTATTGCTCAACATTCCTCAGATGCACTCCGATAGCAGCAATATTGATTATTCAGGGCCCCCTTATAATAACCATAGGCTAAGCACACACGACTACAGGTACTAGAATATTCTATCCGCATACATAAAACCATTCTCACTCCACCCAAATCTCAATTTCATAATTTCCATGAAACATTTTGTGTACACACTTGCTGAAAGATTGGTTTTGAAAGCTACCTCCTGAATGGTCTCCATGGGCGGTGGAGGATCTTTATGGCGGCACAGATTAACCATTACCCAGGTTACGTTTCTCAGAAATGTTATGGGAATAGATGGATTGATGAAAGAAAGCAGAGGCTTCACAACACCAAGACTGATGACATAATCACGGCACTGAGGTCCATCACCTGTTGAGAAAACATGAGAAAGGCCACTAGTTCATCTGAAAATGCAACAATGACCAAAGTTGAACTGTTGAGGATTTAGGATTGTCATTTGCGCTCACCCCTGTAGCTCCATGCTAAACAAAACAGAGGTTTTGGTTTACTTGAATAGCCATTAAAGTGTAAGCCCGCCCACCAAGTCACCTCTGGTCAGGTGGGTCCTGCCAAGAGCTGTTTTCTAAGCAACCACATATGCTCATGCTGCTTAGCAGTCATAAGAGAGACTGGTGGGTCGACATTTATACCCCCAGAAACAATTCCACTTTGGAATTATAAAAAAAAACAAGGAGAGAAGCAGCTGCGACATGAAGCAGGCTGGATACTTCTGGTCCACGCAGCCACCCTGTTCGGGAATAGGCGCAAAACAGTTTTTTTCTGCATGTATATAGATTTTGTTGAGGATTTATGCCTACGAAAGCACAAAATAAATGGAATATTTTATCAACATGAAAAGCTTCCCACATGGATGGTCCTTGGCAGTGCAAAATACAAATATTCTTAATATTATTGCTTGATAAAGTTATGTTTTGGGACTTCAGGAGATACACGGACATGTGTGGAAGTAAAACTAGTAGTCAGTTTTAGGATATACATTTACAGGCACTAACCATTATACCATGTACTGAATTCTTACCGATTATATTTCCTAGTGCCCATACGGCTTGCTCACAAACATTCTGGTGAGGAGAATGCAATAACCTCAAGAACAGCGGCACAGCGTCTGTTAAAAAGGTAGAAGATATAGAATTAGCTACAAGAAATTATGCACAAAAGCCATGTCTTACTAGAATGTCAATTAACCTCCATGGCGGTCTAATTTTTTCAAAATTTCGTGTCTAAAAGCGTCTCGATTTTTTTTTTAAAGGAAACGTGTTTTTGTACATAGTTAGCCTGTAATAATTAGGAATCACGCACTGAAATCTGTGCAATCAAGAGTTCTTACTGGTAAAATCCTTTATAAATGAATAAAAAATATAGTAAATACACGGAGTCCGATAAAGTTTGAAACACGACAATTTATTATCCCAAAAATAATTATCCAAAATAATGCAAATAAATTATATTCGATAAAATACAACAAAAAACACTGAAATCTGTCTGTAAGCAAGTGTGAGACGATGTATGGTCTATTCCTTATCCTGTACTGCCACCCAGTGGCCGTTCATAAACATTACACTGTATAATCCAAAATGCTGTAAACTGTAAAAAAATATTCTTTTATGCTAGCCCCGCCCCCTGCACCATGTGACTCGCAGGGAGCCTTCCAGGAAGCAGCTCGCTGCGATCACTGCGGGGGACAGCCAGGGAGCCGGGAGGTGAGTAAACATCCAGCCCGAGTGTGGCTCGGGGTTACCGTTCGCAGTAGCGAAATTTAACCCTGAGTCACACTCGGGAATACCGCCAGGGAGGTTAAGCTTCCACTGATGACAGAACCTGTGTAAGTGCCATCTTCAAGCACAAACTATAAAAAGGAGGCACATCACATAACATTATATTAATGATCCAGGTTACACATTTCTATTTTCTTAGCGCATTACATTTGGGAGGAAGTTGAGAAAGTAGAAAACATCCTTAATTCAATTCCTGATTAAAACGACTTTAGGTTAGATTACAGGCCTGGTGGAGCTGTTGCACTGGGTTTTAAGTCTGGTGAAAAGTTACCAGAGCTCTTAAAAAATGTACTCCATTGAAAAATGTTCTTTTTTGCCCTTAAATAGTTGGGCAGATACTGCTGTCAGGCTCCTATCGGATTATTTTTTAAAATATTTTATTGAGGGTTGGGGTGATGTCACTCGCTGCGCGCAGCTGTTTGGTTCAGGATCTCCTGATGAATCCAGAAGTCCATTCAGCGATCTAGTGCAGCAACAGCTAAATGCACACAGCTACAGACTGTCTCACTTTGCGTTTACAGGTTCCATAGTGCCTGCCCAGAACACTGGACTGCACCGGCACGTGCAAATCTAATCCATTGGCAAGTGGGTCTCCGAGAGGGTGATGTCAGCACGTACTCGGCGTGCTGACATCACTAGTAACCGGCCACTGGAAAACGCAAAATTAAAGTGTCTTGTTGGGCTGGAGGAAACTCCATTTCACCCAAATGAAGGGGGGGGGGGAGCGCACTCCTCACATCCTGACCACTTTAAACCACTAAAGTGGTTCAGGATAAGTAGTGTCCCTTTAAAGTCTATGGAGTTGCTAAGCTTACCCGAGCGGTGGATAAATTTACACCAGCCGTGGACTCTAGCGCCCAGAGATGGCACCGAAAAATGCACCTCGGGTGTTAGTCAAATTGCATTTGTCAGTATCTGCTCAGGCACAAGGAAAAGCTGCTTTAGTTTGTGAGAAATCAGGGTTTAGCAAATAGGAGGATTTGTGGATGTATATATAGCAAACACATTTTAACAGATTAGGGAGTCAAGTATGAGCTGTAATCAATGTGTACCACTGGTTCAATACACCAGCTTTAGCATAGTACCTAGAGCAAAGATTTTGAATGTTACATTAGGGGAAAGATTTTACATTTCATAAAAAAAAAAAAAATCCAAGCAATTCAAGACCAGACAAGACTTTGAATCCAGAAAAACGGCAATCTAAAGCTACCCATGCCAGGCAAACAACCAAAACCTCAAATATGTCTGAGTTGTATACAGAAGGCAATACAACACATTTTACACCCATTTAACCACCAATGTGTTTATACCCTAAACTTTGTGGGTGTCAGGCACCTCAAAAGAGATCTCGCTTTCTCACTGTTAATGTAGTCATAGCATGTGAATAGAACAACCAGCCCACGTAACACCTTCTTACAAAAAAAAGCCAGAAGCTCTAAAACTATTCAACTCTACCAGCTCCATATTCTCCCTATTAGTGAAACTCAATTTTAGTACACAGCACCTTCCCTCAAGCTATAAATGGTTGTGCAATTATGACCCGAACTAAAACAACCAGCATTTACATACTTGACTGAACAACAGCTTGTGTCTGTTCAGATGTTCCAGATGCAATGTTTGTCAGTGCCCAAGCAGCCTCAAACTGTAGGGAAGGGCTAGAGAGAAGGAAATCGAAAAACGGAGAGTATATCAAAAAAGTGCTCTGGATAGTTTACACTTACAGGTAAGTCTCAATGTATCCTTCCTGTTAAAACACCTTATAAAAAAAAAAAAAAAAAAAAAAAAAATTAAACTTACTTGTCATCCCGTTCCAGACAGTGAACCAAGATTGGTAAAATGCCAGATTTGATCAGATCATCAATTGGAGGATTGCGATCACTGGACAGAAGCTTCCTGTTTAAGAAAAGAATTGTAAGCCATTGTAATTCTTTCTGCACAGAATACACATTAAGAGCATATACAAAGGAGCCTGCCGAAAAAGGAGTATAGTATGGGCTGGCTGATGCAAAAGGCTATTCCAAACTTGTGAAAGTAAGACTTGCATTCCAAACACAATTGTGTTAGATTTAGGGTAAAAATATTCGGTATTAGGGGGTGGGATTAACCCCTAGCTGCCAAGGGATGTCCTATCCAAAAAGGACCCCACTATGTCCTGATCGGTGGCAGCTAGGTGGTCATGTTTGGTATTCAAAATGGCCAGATCATGGCCTTTCCAATGATCCAAAACATGACCAGGTGACATAAAAGTTACAGAAAGATACAATTAAACGTTTTTTTTATTGAATGCAGCACTATTCACTTTTCAATTGTAATGTGAACAATGATGCGGCTGTAACGAGAAAGGACGTTTCTTTCCACTTTTAGCTAAAGAAAAAAGAAAAAAAAAAGCATATTTTCTCAGAATACAGTAGCTGGTTCCCCTTTCCAAATTTTTTTTTAACAAGCATACCCCCACAGAATACACAACTGTAAAGGCTTTGATAATAAAATTTGAAATTTTTACACCCTGTAGAGAACTGAAATTTTGATGGAAATTTACATTTTTTGTTCTAGAATTCCAGCAGGGCATGACGTACAAATATAAACATGAATATGCCGAGTCTGCCGTAAAAGGATATATAAATTTGTCTGGGACGTACAATAAAGGTTGACAAATTGCGTTTAAACAGGGGCACAAAATGGTAATTAGCTCAGCACATAAAGGTGAAATGGCTCAGCAGTGAAGGGGTTCAAGTGTAAGAATATAGATTTTTTTAAATAATTTCCAATCTCTCAAATTTCATGTTTGCTTATTTGGACATTTCTGTTTCGATAAAAAGCAAGTCTTACCTTGCTGCCTGCACAGCACTGAGCTGGATACCTTGATGATCACTAGATGCATTCTGAAATGAGAATATTAAATGTTTACAAATTAAAGAACTGAACATAAATCACCTATGGAAACAAGTGAAAAAAATAAAACACTACCTGCACAATTGCTTCCAGAGACGAGTTTTGCTGAAATGAGAAAATACATATTAACAAACCACCTTTCTCTTCAGTCATGTAATATCACAATATTAATTTGTATGCACCACAGCAAAAGGGACGGTCTTGGAAAAAAAGACTGTTTTAGTCAAAACGTTGCACCAATTAAAAAGGTGCGTTCTTGGTAAATTTGGAGTACCTGAAGTCCCTTCTCTGCAATGGCTCATAGGCAGCATCACCATTGAATGCTAATCATACATCACAGTGCGATGGCCTCCAGTTGGCAGCGCCAATTGATAGATTGGGGACAGTACAAACTGCGATCTCAAAAGGGAGGAGATAGACTTAGCAGGTATATCTCATCCCGACCACTTCCCTTGGCCAACGATCCAATGTTATCTACTCGCACCCACAAGACTTCTCACGGGCTGCCCCATTTTTAAGGAACTTCCACCCCGAAACAGACTGTCTCTTCAGTCCTTCAAAAAGTCTCTGAAAACATTAAAGCCTATCGGCTCACTATATTCACCCACTATACATTTATTTCCCCAAATTCCTACACAGCCTCCATGCATCCCGCTACTTCCCATAACCAGCTATTACCCCTCTCTGTAGGCTCTCGAGCAGGGTCGTCACTCCTACTGTTTGTTGCACTTTTATTTTTGTTGTTCTGTCGCACCCATTGTACAGCGCTACGGAACTTGTTGACGCCTTTTAAATACTTGTAACCATCAGAAAGCAAACCTGGCCGCTACTGGTGCACTTAAAAAGAACACTAACCACCATGACTTCGTAAAATGTAAATGGGCTTAATGCTTTAGGCTTCTCCTTCAATCCACATTGACCTCTGCTTCACTTACAGGCCTGATGTGTAGACTATATTGCATTTTGTTTTGTGTTCTGTCACTTCCAAGTGACCCTTCTTGAACCAAGGGACAGGACATTTTAGCACAGTACATTATAAACATTTGAGCATTTATGTTTACATATTGTTTTTCTTGCACTTCTCCCACTAGATATGGACATGTTTGCAAACTAAGTGGAAGATAATCAAGATAATTTGCTTACATGAAAGTTCACAATATCTGTAAAATGCTGAGTATTTTGATTTTATAAAAAGCTTTTAAAAATGTAGCCAATGTTCATTTCTGTCGTCACCGGTACACCAAATTTACAGGCAAAACCAGATTATAGGCTACCAGTTGAATCCCAGATTCGGGTATAATAACTTAAAAGTCTATGCATTTACTGTCAAAAAGGGCATTTACCACTCTGAAGTCTGCATCAACATCAGGATCTTCACAGATATCTTCGTGGGGTACATTTCTTCGTTTTAGCAAATGCTCATCTCTTTTATTCTGGAAAGAAATTAAAAGAATGCTTCATGAAGAAATATATATTTCTAGTAAATGTGATGAAGGTTACATATTGTGAAACTAAAAGGAATACATTTTCTATGCTGTGTAGAAGATATTTTTTCCCCAACGCAGGAATGGGGTACAATTTAAAGTGTTCAGGAAGGTTGCTAAATGAGCAGTTGACAGAATATGTTTATCTGATTTTCAGGGACCTGTTCCAGTCTTTAAAAAAGGGACATTGTGTTCATACTTTAAGTATCCCCAATATTGTGCAGTTGTCATGTGTACAGGCACATAAGGGAGATGTTATAAAGCAGGGCATTAGTTTTGCAACATAAAGTACATGACAATACCTTTCTTAGTTCCACCACAACTTCATTCCTCTGTCTTCTCATACTCTGAAAGTGATAAACAAATTGTTAGAACCATATTTACTGTATTAGGAAAGCAGATCAATACACATTTGAATCCCAGGTAAAAAGTAACACTAGCCACCATGACTACATAAGGTTTGAGGGGCCACTGGGCCCATAGCCGGCCAACATTGTCGTCCACCTACAGACAACGTCATCGGCCGTTCAATGGAAGCGTCTGGATGACCCATATCGGCTGACGGTTAGGCTGTGGAACGGGGGTGGTGGCCGGTGGCTGAAATTGTTTTCCAGCACCAAGCACAGCACTGGCAAAAGCAGCCATAAACAAAAAATTTCCGAAAACGCCTTAAGTTGCAGGGAAAAAAAAAAAATACACAAAATGCAACAAAAAACCCCACCAAAATACAAAAACCACGCTTTTTGCTGCAGATGAAACTAAACTTAAAGGGACACTACTCAAAAAAAAAAAAAAAAAAAAAAAAAAAAAAAAAAAAATCACCCGTTTTTTTTATCCTAACCTATCCCCTTAATAAATCTTTAGTTTTTTTTGTAACTGTAGTACTTACCCTAAAATCCTCTTGTTTCCAGCGGCGTCTTTTTTTTTTTTTTTTTTAATACTCACCTCCCTCTTCCGCTCCCGTCCTTCTTGGCTTCTGGTTTACGTGAGAAACGCGCATTCGCGCCTCTCACATAAGCCAGCCAATCGGCAGGCTTCCTCCCGGCTCCCTCTGAGGATTAGTGTTGCGCCCAACAGGATGCTCGCAACACTAACCCTCAGAGGGAGCCGCCAGCTTCTGCGGTGAGTTGGAGACGTCATCGCGCTGAAAGCGCGATGACGTCTCCTACTCGGCAAAAGTAGTCAGAAGCGGGAAATAGGATTCCCGCTCTGCTGACTGACAGCTGGGAGGGCGGAGTAAAGTCCTCCGCGTCTCTCAGCTGTTTTCAGCCTCTCCTGCCGATCGGCTGAGCGGAGGCAGGAGGGACAGGCAAGGGAATACTCCGGGCATCATGACCACCTAAAATAGCTTAGGTGGTCATGTTGCCTAGAGTGTCCCTTTAAAACAAACCATTTTTTTTTTCACATTGAATCCTATGGGCTGTCAAACTGAATCACCCCGCCACAAGACAGTGGTTTAACTATACAGTTAATCCTTTTTTTCATGTAACTTGTTCCAGATCCCATGTTGTGGAATTGGTCGGACAACTATATTGGATAAGCGCAAGAATACGGACCCAGTGGACAGCCAGATTTATGAATTTGAAAGGTCATGGATTACTGAGCGCATCTCCTGCTACACCCCCTCAGCTGGCGATCCATACTAATTCAGTATTGTGAACAGAAGGACTTTGTACCACTAAGGCCATGCATGCTAAAATGTCAATTACCTGACTGTAATAAAGACGGGATACCTTGGGACACTTGGGATATACCTGTGTCACCCACTGGTTTGGATTTGCATTAATCCTTATTCTAATACTATAAAAAGGGAAACCATGAGAAAAACTAACCCAATAGTGCAGCACACATTAGGTTACACCCCCAATCGTAACACAGCATGACATGAAAAGAAAGTAACCACATTCCCGAGAAACTAAGAAAATATAAAAAAGGTAATACCTTACCACTATTTCTTTAGTGGATAATCTAACACCCATAATATACAAGATGAAAAATTATAGATAGCGTGGTTGTCACACAGAACAGGGTATTGAACCCTTATAAACAGTAATAGCCAATCCTCTGAGATGATTGGGTCGCTCACAAAAATGTGTAGAAAATAAACTTTTATTGAAGCACAGTACCAAAGATAAAATTGATCATGATAAAAAGCCTACTAGGTGTGTTTTTGTAGCATGATCAATTTTATCTTTGGTACGGTGCTTCAATAAAAGTTTATTTTCTACACGTTTGTCATTACTGGAATTTGTGATCCAACTGATAGGGAGTTGAATTTTACCTATCAAGATGGATGTAACTTTTTGGTAAAAATCAAATGAGGTCTTTGCTTCATGAGCTATCACTTTGGGACTTTAAGCCCAGTGATGAGGATGCCTCGAACTGGCAGCTTCCAGATCTCTAATCCTAATAATGCATACGTTGATCACCTTCTGCCAACATTGCCTAATGCTGTAGCTGTGTGGTGGTTTAGGCCGGTGTCAGACAAGAGTTTTTCCAGAGTGGAAGGAACATCTGAGAGAGTGGGCATCCTTACACTCTGTTGCACATCTGGCCACCTCACTTAGTGCACTCAGCGCTGCAAGGCTCGATCCTCCTATGGAGGATCGCTTGAACACGCATCGTAGCTTTTCGACAGGGAGGCTTTCAGCACGCCCGCTGTGGCACACGCAATTTGTGCTCTCGTCTGACACTGGCCTAAGTGACAGTAGGCGCTATCAAATATTCCAAGGAAACTATCTTTGCATGCTGGGAAATGTTGATGACATGAAAGTGGGAGACACATTAACTTCTCTTCAGAAAATCTGTAAAACTTCACATTTTCATGAGAAACAACAACTGACTGAACATTACTGGAAGCCTAGTTTTGGTTAACAGGCAGGAGTATCATAGGTTCCATATGACCAATAAATCATTCCTGGCATTCCAGTAAGTATCCCTGAGACAAGAAGGATACTCTGCCACTAACATTTATAACTATGCTTATGAAAAGAAGAGTCAGGTGTCTACCATCACATCATGATAAAGCCATATAAAAAAAAAAAAAAAAAATTAAAAACCAACCCATACGGAATGATTACACTTTGGGCGTTCAGTGAAATAAAGATGTTCATCCATTGACAAAGTGCACCGTGCCCTATAAAAGCCAGCAGACGTGGTGACAGGAGTGACTGCAGTATAATTTTAGAAGGACTTTGAAAATCAGATGATGCTGCATAGCAAAGTGTTTGAGCTAAAGAGTTTTAAATAGATGCATGATGCTGCATGGGAAAAAAAAAAAAAAAAAAAACAGAGACTGTCTAAAATTATTATTTTTATAAACATGCGATTATATACATTGTATACATATTATGGCTTAAAGAAAACGGCAAGAGGAATCAATAGGTCAAAAATGGGACTTCCCCTGGATAATCCTGCACCTGTCATACAGACAGAAGGTTGGAGACTGAGCAGTCAATAAAACAAAATGTTTTCATTCAATAAAAGCAAACAAAGCTCTTCATTCACCAGATGCTTATATCTATATAGTCAGAAAAATAATGCAAGTGTTATTATCTGTACAAGTAAAGCCTTTAGTTTTAAAATTAAACAATATGTCCTCAATAACACTACTTCTATAAAAAAAAACAAACAAAAAAAACACAGGATCTGGAGAGACTGGCACGGAAAACCTTAATTACAAAAAAGGTAAACGGACCACACGTTCTGCCATACAGATTTCCACAGAATAAGCCATCCAGAAACTGGAATTAAGACTCTAGGTCGCCCGCTATCGGATTTGTTGACCCTCTGTTTAGGAGAACCATACAAGATGTAGAAACTATTTTTCCAAACGTTTTATTAAATAAAAAAAAAATATTAATATCTCCTTAACATACAAAACACATAACCTGGTCTACAAACCTCAAAATGAATCACTAGGCTGTCACATTAAGGCCCGTTCATACCTGGGTGTTTTACAGTGCGTTCCTGCGCGCTGTAAAACGCTTAAACACAGAAATTCCATGATTTTCTATGGGGCCCGTTCACACCGCGTAGGAACGCGCTGTAAAACGTCCTACGCCCAAAGTAGTACGGGAGCTTCTTTGAGATGTATTGCAGCGCGTTCATGGCCATAGACTGCAACGTGAACGCGCAAAAGGTGTGTTTTTTCACGTTAGCTCAATACGTGCCAACAACGCTGAGGTGTGAACCCAGCCTGAGGAGCTCTGCACATTGCCTATACCATGACTGGGCAGACTAGATGAGTTATGTGGCAAAACATTTAACCCATCACTGGAGGTCTGCCACACAGCAGGGCTTAATGTACATATACACTGCTCTCCATCATGATCTGATGCAATGGGGGCATAATAAATTAGTGGCACAATGTGCAGACTCTAGATATACACTCACCTTGCAGCAGCCCCCCCCCCTCACCGATTGTAAACTCCAGAGCAGGGTCTTTTTTTTTTTTTACATGGTTCTCCAGGTGTCAAACAAGTTTGAATGGGAGTTTCTATGGAGATGGTTTAACTCTGCTGGCCTCAGATACACTTGTTACAATGTGATAAACATTGAATCGCCTGTGCAGCAGCAACGTCTTTTAAACATCAGATGAATCGCAGCAGACTGCTGCCCAAGCTCTCCCTCCCCACCTTTAAAATGTTGTACAAAACACTTGCCATTTTGAAGTTGGTATTTTTATTGACAAAACTTGTAAGCACTGGGCTGTGAATCAGCTTGCTGGTTAAGTCGACACTGATCAGAGATTCTTGCCACTGAATGAGCCGTTCCCAGGCAGGTACAACTCTGCTACATGCCAGTGTATAGATCCCCTAAAAAGGCTACGGGGGGGGGGGGGGACCCCATCTAAACGGTTTCCTATTCTTCGCCCATTGTCACTACTAAACATATCTGATTTCTTTTGTAATAAAGTAATCACCCGCAGTGCTACCCAATGGAATGCAAAACTGACACTAGAAAGAGCTATGTAGCAGTTTTTATGCAGTATATCTGCAGCTGGCAATACAATACTGACTCCTTGCAGTGCACTTATGTATCTGTTCCAACCAGTGTATGAAGGGAATGGCAGAAAAGCTGTGCTGCAAATATCTGGCGTAGACAGGGATCCAGCATGGTGTCTCCCATTTAATTTGTTGTGCTTGAACTAATCATGAAGAAAAAAAAAAAAGAAAAAAAAAAAACACATTCCAGACACTTTCCACTAGCCAGAGATACAGGTAACAACTTGGGTCAGTGCGGTTAATCAAATGAGGAACAGTCTGCCAAAACCCACTGTGGATATCGCTGGGCAGATATATACATTATATCTATGTTTTTTGTAAAATAATTCATGAGTGGAAAGGTTGAATGCTAGGAGCCCACAGCTATCTGACTCCTGGATTTGTCAAGGCCTGCTTTATAGCCATTTGTACATCCCAGCAACTCCAAAGGGCTTAGCTCCATCATGCGCAACGTTTTGGAGCACCATAGTTAAACTAGCCTCGCATTTACATCAAGGTTAAAAGCATCAAACAACGGACAGACTGACAGCATTTCTTCTCTTCCCCCCCCCCAGCTGACACCAATTAAGCGGCAGTCTTTCAGGCCTATGGTACATTAAAATGTTCTAAGGGGGGGGGGGACGACGACACACACACACACACGACATTATGCCATTAACTGAGTGAATTGAATAAAACGTTAAACATTACACTATGTATATTTCATTTATTCCGTTTAAGAAATATTTTCCTTTTTTTACACCAACATGGTCAGGTCTGGACTCTGGCCTTTACTAGGATACCTCACTGATCCTGTAGGTAAGGCGTCAACAACCTTTGCCCACTAGACGCTTTGGCACTACATCTACCATGATGCTCAGGTTGGTAGAGCCTCATGAAAACAGTTCCAAAACATCTGTACGGCCCACCATTGCCCACCCCTGCTGTAGGACATTTAGTAATGGATATACAGGGGTCCCAAACACCCCTGGATCTCTAATTCTGTGCCGGATGGGAAGGAAGCCCCGTTTCTGTTAGCACGCTCAAATGCAACACATACAGCGAGGGAGGACATCCAAGATATCAGCAAATAAAATGCCAGATTGGTAATTTGCAGAATATCAGCTACCAATAAAATTAGCAACGTTGATAATAGGTCTACCCCTTCTTTAGACAGATTTTCTCCGCTTAAAGGAGGTATCAATGGGTGCACATCAGAATCCGCCTTAGTGATGGATATCACAAGACCATGCAATAAAAACAGGACTCCAACTATAAAAAAGAAAATGCAGGTGTATGACATCATTGGATTTAGGGATCTGAAGGAGTATCGAATGCTTAGGAGTAACACTTAAACGCCTTTACTTCCATTCACTCATAATATATTGTTCTGGAATTGCGTAATAAAATTGGACAATATACACTCAAGATAGTAGATTATCAGGAGATAGAGGGAAAAAAGTTACCAAAGGCATAAATCCCCTGACAAGGAGCACTGTTTAGGCAATTTACAATCATTTTCATAAATCGATTAGTTGGCCGATTATTTCAATTCATTGGATAAAAATTACACTTACATAGTTGCATAGGCTGAAGACATGCGTCCATCGGGTTCAGCCTCTCACATATCACCTACTGCTGTTGATCCAAAAGAAGGCAAAAAAACCCAGTCTGAAGCACTCGCCAATATGCAACACACTGGGGAAAAATTCCTTATTGATCCCAGAATGGCGTCAGATTCCTCCCTGGATCAAGAAGCTTGTGTACTTAAACACGGTGGAATAAATATATTACGCGCTTTGCTTAGATTATGTATCTGTAATACGTACATATGCAAATGGCATATCTTACATACTTTTCGCACTCAAGGTACACAAGCACCTGGTCAGTGTGATGGAAGGATGCTGCTTGCACAGCTCAAGCCCATGCCTAGTTTCTCCCCGAACAAACCCTACAACGAGCACTGATAGACATGATTATATCCGTATGCAAAGGAGGGGGGGGGGGGGGAGAAGCGGGGCACTCCACACAGCCTGACCACTTTAAGCTAAAGTCAGGGAGCATAGTGTACCAAAAAAAAAAAAAGTATTTTCATATTAAGGGCCATATTACAATGTTGGTGCCAACTTAACCAGAGCTGTTGTAAACGTAAAATCTCCATAGGCTATAATGGCTCTGGGAAGTTTACAACAGCTCTGGTTAAGTTAGGGCCATATTACATAGTTGGTGCTACATGGGGGAGGAACCAGGAGGGAGTTTGGGAAAAAGACCCAAGTATGGGAGAGTTTAGGGGAAGGGACCAGTCCAAAGGACGGGTTGGCAGCACCAGAGAGATTGAGGGTGGGGTGGTGACAGAGGACTGCAGCTCCAAGTAAAGATAAAATACCTGCAGTACAGGGTCTGTGCTCTAGGCTACTAAAAATAAAAACAAACTGGTTATGTCTGAAATAACCCCAGAACATAAGGGTCTATTCACTAAGGGAAATTTCAAGGGCTTTTCACTTCGGCAACTCCATTTCGCCACCTTCACCGTACAGTCAATCTGGAGAATGTACAATCTGAAGAACGTCGCTAAAGAGGCCTTGGCGAATTCCACCTAACATCCAAAAAGTCGAAAAACAGAAATCCTAGGAGAATTAGGGTGCTGAATGGGATGCTGGCTGGGCATGAGAATATTTTTCTCTCTTATCTTTCCGCCATTGCTATATATTTTTTGTCTGAGAATGAATGAAATATATCAGGTCCAGAAGTATTGGGACAGCGACACAATTCTAACATCTTTGGCTCTATACACCACCACAATGGAGTTGGAATGAAACAAACACAATGTGCTTTAACTGCAGACTGTCAGCTTTAATTTGAGGGTATGTACATGCAACTCAGGTGAACGGTGTAGGACTTACAGCAGTTTGCAGATGTGCCTCCCACTTATTAAAAAGGGACCAAAAGGTAATGGGACAGAATAATCATAAATCAAACTTTCCCTTCTTAATACTTGGTTGCAAATCCTTTGCAGTCAATCACAGCCTGAAGTCTGGAACGCATAGACATCACCAGACGCTGGGTTTCATCCCTGGTGATGCTCTTGCAGGCCTCTACTGCAACGGTCTTCAGTTCTTGCTTGTTCTTGGGGCATTTTCCCTTCAGTTTTGTCTTCAGCAAGTGAAGTGCATGCTCAATGGGATTCAGGCCAGGTGATTGACTTGGCCATTGCATAACATTCCACCTCTGTCCCTTCAAAAACGCTTTGGTTGCTTTTGCAGTATGCTTTGGGTCATTGTCCATCTGCACTGTGAAGCGCCGTGCAATGAGTTCTGCAGCATTTGGCTGAATGTGAGCAGATAATATTGCCAGAAACTAGGGTTGCACCGATACTGATACTAGTATCGATATCGGTGCCGATACCGGGTACTGCAGGAGTACTTGGTACTCGTGCAGTACCCCGATATTGGAAGCCGGCTTGCCGGCATCCGAGGGGCTGGGGCGGCTGTCCGAATGCTCTATCGGCATTCGGACAGGCCCTGCAGCTGCTCTCCGCATTGTTTTATACTTACCTTCCTTTAGCGACGCCGGGAAAGCTTCTGCGCGTGCGCTCCTTGGAAGGTCCCCAGCCGCGACCACGTGGGACCATGTGATTGCGGCTGGGGTCCTTCCAACGAGTGCACGCGCGGGAACTTTCCCGGCGTCGCTAAGGAAGGCAAGTATAAACAAAGTGAGGAGAGCAGCTGCAGGGCCTGTTCGAATGCCGATGGGCCTGTCTGAATGCTCTATCGGCATTCAGACAGGCCCTGCAGCTGCTCTCCGCTCATACTTACCTTCCTGAGCGACGCCGGGAAAGTTCCCGCGCGTGCACTCGTTGGAAGGACCCCAGCCGCAATCACATGGTCCCACGTGGTCGCGGCTGGGGACCTTCCAAGGAGCGCGCGCGCGAAGACTTTCCCGGCGTCGCTAAAGGAAGGTAAGTATGAGGGAGGGGGGCAAATCCACGAGCTGGGGGGGGGGGGGGAAATATCCACGAGCTGGGGGGGGGGGGAAATATCCACGAGCTGGGGGGGGGGGGGGGAGAAATATCCACGAGCTGGGGGGGGGGGGGGGAGAAATATCCACGAGCTGGGGGGGGGGGGGGAGAAATATCCACGAGCTGGGGGGGGGGGGAGAAATATCCACGAGCGGGGGGGGGAAATATCACGAGCTGGGGGGGGGGGAAATATCCACGAGCTGGGGGGGGGGGAAATATCCACGAGCTGGGGGGGGGGGGAAATATCCACGAGCTGGGGGGGGGGGGGGGAAATATCCACGAGCTGGGGGGGGAAATATCCACGAGCTGGGGGGGGGGGAAATATCCACGAGCTGGGGGGGGGCAATATCCACGAGCTGGGGGGGGGGGGAAATATCCACGAGCTGGGGGGGGGGGAAATATCCACGAGCTGGGGGGGGGAAATATCCACGAGCTGGGGGGGGGGGGGGAATATCCACGAGCTGGGGGGGGCAATATCCACGAGCTGGGGGGGGCAATATCCACGAGCTGGGGGGGGAAATATCCACGAGCTGGGGGGGGGAATATCCACGAGCTGGGGGGGGGGAAATATCCACGAGCTGGGGGGGGGCAATATCCACGAGCTGGGGGGGGGGAATATCCACGAGCTGGGGGGGGGGAAATATCCACGAGCTGGGGGGGGGGGAAATATCCACGAGCTGGGGGGGGGGGGGGAAATATCCACGAGCTGGGGGGGGGGGAAATATCCACGAGCTGGGGGGGGGGGAAATATCCACGAGCTGGGGGGGGGGAAATATCCACGAGCTGGGGGGGGGCAATATCCACGAGCTGGGGGGCAATATCCACGAGCTGGGGGGGGGCAATATCCACGAGCTGGGGGGGGGCAATATCCACGAGCTGGGGGGGGGCAATATCCACGAGCTGGGGGGGCAATATCCACGAGCTGGGGGGGGCAATATCCACGAGCTGGGGGGGGGCAATATCCACGAGCTGGGGGGGGCAATATCCACGAGCTGGGGGCAATATCCACGAGCTGGGGGGCAATATCCACGAGCTGGGGGGCAATATCCACGAGCTGGGGGGCAATATCCACGAGCTGGGGGGGCAATATCCACGAGCTGGGGGGGCAATATCCACGAGCTGGTGGGGGGCAATATCCACGAGCTGGGGGGCAATATCCACGAGCTGGGGGGGCAATATCCACGAGCTGGGGGGGCAATATCCACGAGCTGGGGGGGCAATATCCACGAGCTGGGGGCAATATCCACGAGCTGGGGGGGCAATATCCACGAGCTGGGGGGGGCAATATCCACGAGCTGGGGGGGGGCAATATCCACGAGCTGGGGGGGGGCAATATCCACGAGCTGGGGGGGGCAATATCCACGAGCTGGGGGGGGCAATATCCACGAGCTGGGGGGGGGCAATATCCACGAGCTGGGGGGGGGGCAATATCCACGAGCTGGGGGGGGGCAATATCCACGAGCTGGGGGGGCAATATCCACGAGCTGGGGGGGGCAATATCCACGAGCTGGGGGGGGCAATATCCACGAGCTGGGGGGCAATATCCACGAGCTGGGGGGCAATATCCACGAGCTGGGGGCAATATCCACGAGCTGGGGGGCAATATCCACGAGCTGGGGGGGCAATATCCACGAGCTGGGGGGGCAATATCCACGAGCTGGGGAGCAATATCCACGAGCTGGGGGAGCAATATCCACGAGCTGGGGGGGCAATATCCACGAGCTGGGGGGGCAATATCCACGAGCTGGGGGGGCAATATCCACGAGCTGGGGGGGCAATATCCACGAGCTGGGGGGGCAATATCTATGAGACCTGGGGGCTTTATATGAGGTCTGTTCTTATTGGAAAGCGTCACGTGACATAAAATAAAAGTATCGGTACTTGGTATCGGTGAGTACTTGAACAAAAGTATCGGTACTCGGTCTTAAAGTGGTATCGGTGCATCCCTACCCGAAACACTTCAGAATTCATCCTGCTGCTTTTGTCAGCAGTCACATCATCAATAAATACAAGAGAACCATTTCCATTGGCAGCCATACATGCCCACGCCATGACACTACCACCACCATGCTTCACTGATGAGGTGGTATGCTTAGGATCATGAGCAGTTCCTTTCCTTCTCCATATTCTTCTCATCCCATCACTCTGGTACAAGTTGATCTTTGTCTCATCTGTCCATAGGATCTTGTTCCAGAACTGTGAAGGCTTTGTTAGGTGTTTGGCAAACACTAATCTGGCCTTCCTGTTTTTGAGGCTCACCAATGGTTTACATCCTGTGGTGAACCCTCTGTATTCACTCTGGTGTCAAGCCCTGGCTTAGTGAATAGACGAACTGACCTGCAAATGCACCGAATGGTGAAATTCAATGTTTGGTGCTTAATGAGAAGACCCTCGTGAGTTAATAACCTCAGATGTGACTTCAGAGCTTAACATTTACCTCAGTCTGACTGTGTGCTGTGCACAAGACGAATACGCAACCAACCGGTGAAAATAGTTGGCAACTATTCTTACTATCGATCAGTTGTTTCAGCCGTGTTAGATAGGTAAAATTAAAATGTTAATAAAACACGTGCGTCCAGCAGCACACAAGGACCTAGCCTTGAACATGACACCACTTCTTGGTCAAAACAGCACGTTTGTGTGCAAAATTATGTCTCTGTATAGTGACTTTATCTACCCTTGTGTGCCTCCAGGCAGCTCGGCTGGCCTCCAGGCCCTATTTTGAAAGGAAAGTGTCGACCGTTTTTTTTTTCAAGCCGAATTTTCCATTTCAGCAAAAACTGAAAGCACAATTTTCGGCCGATAATATCGGTGCATCCCTAAGTATTACATCTGCCATGATGCTCAGCTACTCATTAGGTTCTTTGAGCCTCATGGGAAATGCAGTTCCAAAACATCTGGGAGGGCCCAGGTTGCTGACCCCTGCTGTAGGAAATAGACCCTGCATCTCCTGTGTAGGGAATTCCCTGCCAGATGGGATGGGAGGCCCATTTCTGTTGCCATCAGGTTCATGCACAATACTCTGAGCAGGGGGAAGTCCTAAAGTGAGGGCTTACATACAGCCTGATGTGGGAGAAGCCCCGGATTCACACAATCCTGTTGGACCTCGCATGTCGCGGCTGTAGTGAGCCAACTTGTCCAATTATCGGCAAATACAATGCCGTTATCAGTAATTCTCTGAATATTGGCAACCGATAATACTAGGGATAGACCGATTTAAGTTTAACGGCTCTGGTTACATTAACTCCATAAACTATAATGGCTCTGGTAAGTTTACAACAGCTCTAGCACCAACTATGGAATAGAGCCCCTAGTGTTTCCCACCCTCTACCAAAGATCCAGCCAAGTACACTCAATATCCACCAGGTTACTGAAGATACTTAGTGATCATCACACAACATGGTGGTAAAGCAAATGTTTTCACACTTTCTGGACCACACCATGCATAATAAGCAACACCCACAGCTAGCAATTCAAAGGCTGCAAGACACAAGAGTGCTCACTTGCTCTTTGCATCAATTTATTCATTGAAAACCCGGCAAATAAAAAGATGTTATGAATTTAGGTGATGTGAAAAACGTTTACTGCCTGGCCTCTTTCACACATCTATACAAAAACAATGTATCCATGTTTACAAACACCAACTTAAAAGGAACACTCTAATAAAAAAATCACCCCCCCGTTTTTTAATCCTAACCTATCCCTATTCCCTTAACCCCTTAATGACCCCTGACGTACCCTGTACGTCCTGTCCTCGGGTCTCCCTTAGACCCGCGGACGTACAGGGTACATCAGCGGCGCCAAATCCCCCTCCCGCCCGATACTCACCTCCCTCGTCGGATCCCACGGTGATCTGGCAGGGAGGAAGCCTGCCCATGTGATTTACATGGGCAGGCGAGGCTGATGACGACGCCACGCTGCGTGGTGACGTCATCAGAAGGTGCCCCCATGTGTTTCAATGGAGGGGAGGGGGGGGGCTCCTTCGGAGCCCTCTATCTCCCCAACCATTGAAGCTAGGGAGATGCCGTTTGCACCGCTGGAGAGGGGAGAGCCTCCCCTTTCCAGCGGTGTATGGCATTAACAGTTTCGCCGCCGGATCGCTTTTCGGCGCCAATTGGCGCCAACACGCGATTCAAACCTGGAGGGGGGCTGACATCTTGGATGTCAGCCAAGCCTCCAGGTCCCCCCCCACCCACTGACAACCTCACCATATGTGTGAGGATGTCAGTGGGCCAGTTAACCCTCTAGCTGCCATGTAGAGATAAGGGGATCCTAAGGATCCCTTTATCTCCCGATCCATGGCAGCTGGATGGTCATATTTGCCATCATTTAAAAAGGCCTGATTATGGCCTTTCAAATGATACCAAACATGACCAGGTTTGGTTTTAAAAAAAAAAAAATTAAAAAAAAAATAATAAAACAATTAAATAAAATAAAAAAATGTTTTTTTTTAAAAAAAGTTTTTTTTGTCTGGGGGAGTTTAATTAAATAGGACCTAGGCTGTCATCTAAAAATAATTAGCACAAAATGGTCAGAATGAGCGCAGCGCACATAGGTGAACTGTCTCAGCAGTGAAGGGGTTAAAAAGCAAACGCATGTTAAAATTGGGTATTTCTAGTCTCGGGACAAAATTTTTAACCTATTTAGCCGGGGTCTTTTTGGGTGGTTGTAGATTTTGGGGATTAAATTACGAAAAAGTGTGTTTTTACCATTTTTTTCCTCATATTTCATATTTTTTTTTATAGTAAATTATTCGATATGATGGAAATAATGGTATTTCTAGAAAGTCCATTTAATGGCGGGAAAAAGGGTGTATAATATGTGTGGGTCGAATAAACGAGTAAGAGGAAAAATTGTCCTAAACACTAACAGCGCAGAAACGTAAAAACAGCAGCGGTCACTAAAAGACGGATTTGTGTAAAACCGCCCGGTCACTAAGGGGTTAATAAACCGTTATTTGTTTTTGTAACTAATACTTACCCTAAAATCCTCTTGTTTCCAGCGTTTTTTTATTTTTATTTTATACTCACCTCCCTCCTCTTCCGCTCCCGTCCTTCCATCTGACTTGCCTTCTGGTTTACGGGAGAAGCGCGCCTCTCACATAAGCCAGCCAATCGGCAGGCTTCCTCCCGGCTCCCTCTGGAGGATTAGTGTTACGCGCGCAAGAGGATGCGCGCAACACTAACCCTCAGAGGGAGCCGCCAGCTTCTGCGGTGAGTTGGAGACGTCATCGCGCTGAAAGGGCGATGACGTCTCCTACTCGGCAAAAGTCAGCAGAAGCGGTAAATATGATTCCCGCTCTGCTGACTGACAGCTGGGAGGGCGGAGTAAACTCCTCCGCCTCTCTCAGCTGTTTTCAGCATTTACAGCTGAACCGCTGAGCGGAGGGAGGGGAGACAGAGGGCAGGATACTCCGGGCATCATGACCACCTAAAATAGCTTAGGTGGTCATGTTGCTTAGAGTGTCCCTTTAAGGCTGGATCTGTAGTCAGACGACCGACTTTTTCGTCAGACCATGGAGATTTCGGTTGTCCGACCAGGGTCATCCACTGCATGCCGTCGTGTGACCACGGAAGATCCAGATCAAAAATCAGAGAGGTGGAGTACAGAGGCGGCCAAAACCAGAATGAACTGGTTTTGTATACAAAACCCGCACATCCTGCCTTTTGAAACTGTCCTTTAAAAAAAATAACCCATTTAAAACCTATGGAATATGTACAAAAATCACACTTCGGTGCAGTTTGGCACTGATACTTCTTGGGACAATTTCTCTGCCGCTGCAGATCGTCGCTGTGCAGCAATCTGCAGGGAACTGCACCATATTTAGCTTATTGACACTTGAGTAGATAAACCGCCGTGAAATTGCACCTCACAGGGAAATTCATCTTTCGGTGCCTTCAGGTGGCAAGTACGGTGCTTAGTGGATAACCCCTTTGCACAGCTTTGGCACTGGATGGGAACAAGGAGGCTGGGGCACTCAGCCAAACTATGCACGTGTCTGGCCACCTAGGGTTGCCAGGGCAGCCATGTTTTCCTGGACACACATTACTATTTCATACAGAAGAAGAGCACAGGTAAAAGTGCAGCCCTGCACATGTATAACTTATAAGCTTCAGGAAAATCAGTTTCATAGTAGTGATTGGTCACCTGGTATTCCTTTTTATTTACCTGCAGTGTATGGATTCTACATGTTGCGGGGTGGCACTTTTCAGGTAATGCCCATCAGCATGAATACGTGAAACATGGCCAACCTGGTAACCCTAGCCTCTGTAATAACAAAATATAATGTATCCTTCCTGGTAAAATCCTTTATAAATAAATAATATATGTCAGTAAGCAGGTGGGAAGGCAGAACATGTTAAAATAACCTGCAGCCTCCATCTGCTACTTCCTTTGACCTTTCCAGATCAAAAATCAATCCAAATCACTCCCCTGATCAGCTTGTCCACATCCATCTTCTCTCCAGGGATCTGTCATATGTCTGCAAATTTTCCCCTCAAATGGAAGGCATCGCACACCTGATGGTATCTTTCGCCGTCGCTGGAAGTCTGACGCAATGAAACCTAATTCAGCACCAGGGACAAGGGGTTAATCCCCTTAATATGGGCAAATTATAGCCAGCTGTAAAACACCCAGGAGTGAACTGGCCCCATAGGAAAATCATGGGATTTCCATGCTTGGGCACTTGGGCACACAGGAACGCGCTGTAAAACACCCAGGTGTGAACGGGGCCTTACTGTTACTGCTTCGGCTGCGCTTGACGGAGGCTGTCCTTGATGCTGAAACTCGCGTTTCAGCACCAGACAGTTTTTATCTCCCCGCAGCAGGGTTCCCCCCCCCAATTCGGCAACCTGTCCATCAGCTGATCTGGGTGGTCCACAAATGCTTCCAGAGGACGACCCTGATAAGCCGATGGCATTACCTGTAGTCGGGTGACCAAGTCGGTCGCCCAATTACGGTGCCAGTGGACGGCCAGCCTAGGCAGTTTGCTTCTGAGGAACTACTGCACTCCACATTACGAGACGCATGCTGCCGCAATATAATGGGGGGGGGGGGGAGAAACGACACATCCTCGATGGGGGAAACATGACACGTAAAGGGACACTATGCACCCTGATCACTTTAGCAGATAATACCATGTGAAGTGGAGGAGTTTCCTCCGCACAGATGCGCGTAACAGGCAGCCGGGACTTTGAATTTCCTGGCTGCCAGATCAGTAACTAATGAGGTCAGGAATAGTGTGAATCCTGAGAGATGCAGACAAAGGCTTGGTGGCCCCCACGTGCAGCTCAAATCCATCGGATTGTGCAGGCATTGCAGAATTTCTGTACAAAGTGTGTGCGTCCCGAGGATACTCAAAGAAGCTGTGGGGGCTCCCGCCTATTGGAAGCACTGAGCTGAAGTGGAGGATCAGCGCTCACCGTGAGTGAAAAGGGGAGAATTTACTGTTAAGAACAAGACAGGTGAAGGAAAAAAAAGGTGTGTGGGGAGGGGGATTTTATTTTAACCAGCGGACTATACTTGCATGGGCCAACAACGGTGTCTGTACCGGGGCCACAGAGCGGAGCTTTTACGTATTATTACATAGTTACCAAGAGAATGGGCTATTACAGCTTCAACAAAATATAAGCTTCTGTGGATTGCCTCGCCCCCCCCCAAAAGACCGTTCTGTAAAAGGGGGTTACATTCAGGGAGTGTGGGAGTACAGCAGCAATCCATGCAATGAATCGAACCCATAGTAAACGCTTGCAGTCGGTCTCAGAGGAGACATTTTACATGTCAAGAGGAGTTTTTGGTTTTACTTTCATGTTGAAAATGTAGCCATGCCACTTGGGTGGGAGCTGAATGAAGTGGCATGAGAGGCAGAGCTATAGGCAGGGGGTCAGCAACCTTTGTCGTCCAGATGTTTCGGGACTTCATTTCCCATGATGCTCAGTCGATCTAAAGATGCAGCTTGGAAACATCTGGGAGAGGCCCGGATGCTGAGCCCTGCCTATAGGGGATGCCAGAAGAATGTAGGGGCGGAAGAGATGGAGGTGTCCAAGGGATGGGATGGCGGCTTGCAGCGAAGTGATCATAGTGCCGGGCCTGTGGACACCCCGGATGGCGCACTGCGACCCCCGGACCCTTTGGCATGGCGGCTCCCCGGTGACTGGAAGAGGCGGGGTGTGAGGCCGGGGGAGGTGATGGAGATGCTGCCCCATCACAGCCAGTGCCGGGCTCTGCCTCCAGTGTAGGCGGAGCATGGAGGGCAACGGGGTCCCGGGGAGCGGCCTTCACGGTAGTCAACCCCCCCTCCCCCCGGCGTGCGACCGCCATGACAGATGCACGATGTCGGCTGCGAGGGAGTGACGGGAATCCCGCGCTGGTCCCTCCACCAGGCCTCACCCCGACTCCATCCCGGCATGCTCCGGGCATTGACGTCACGGCCGAGGCCTTGGCTGGCTCCGGTGGCCTGTAGCGCGCTGTGCAGGCGGCCGGGGTCGCTTGGCGGGGCGCCCTTACCTCCAAATCGCGGCCTTTGTTCTTGAAATTCTTCAGCCGCTGGTTGTCCAGCTTGTCGTTGTCAGCCATGTTGGGAGCGCCGGGGCCTCTCTTTCTTTCTCTCTCGTCTGTGCTGCGGGAGGGCGTGTGATGAGCGCGCCGGATGCCGGTCTCTGTGCTCTCGGTAACGAAGCAGGGGAAGGTGCTGGGTGGAAGCGCGTGTGTGAGCGGAATGTTCACCGCCGCTCTCAACCCTGGAATGCCGGTAACAAGAAAGCCTCGAACTGGCCGAGACAGACACGCCCACTCACAGGAATCCCCGGCGCTGATTGGACGCCACTCCTCCCACCGCATCCTAGGATTGCGCAAGGCTTCCGGCTCTCACGTGGTCCTCCTGCCGCTGTGCGCCGCTAATCCTCTCCCTCTACTAGGAAACACTGAGGGCGGATCTTCCGCCCGTGACGTCACGAGTTGCGCAGTGAAAATAGCCTTGCGGCTGGCAGTGCATTGCCAGTCTCAGAGAGAATCCGAGGCAGGCAGTGTCATTGCACCGCCTCAACGTGATGTAACGCTGTCAAGAGAAGGATCAGCAAACTTTGGCCCTAAAGTGTTTTGGAACTACATCTCCCGTGAGGCTCAGTCAAAGTGATAAAGTGCTGAGCATCATGGAGTATGTAGTTCCATGGTTGCTGATCCCAGCTGTAGACATATATGCCAGGCTCTTGCGATCTAACACAAAGCACACTGTGCCGTGCAGGGAAACTCAAACAGAAAGTGAAACGTTTATATCACACAATTTAAGCCTACAGGATGCGTTTGTGCAGGGGTCTGCAACTTTGGCTCTAAGATGTGTTGGAACTACATCTCTGATGATGCACGACCATTCAGTAGGCCGACAGGATCATGGGAGTTGTAGTTCCAAATCATCTGGAGGGCCAACGATGCTGACCTCTGTTACACAAAAGAATAAGCCAAACAGCTGCAGGAGAAGCTTCTCCGGCTGCTGGATGTTGCCACAACAACAATTTTCACCATTGCTTGGAACACGGCACACGCTCCTACATAGTGAATAACCCTGGGTATAACATATTGGGTGCAAAAAACCACCAGGCTGGCCTTAAGTGCTCAAAGCACTCCTCACACAGTGTTAGTAATGAACGTACAGAGAAACAGATGTGAGCACATATAGACCATATACAGACCAAGAGGCAGTGGTGTATTTTGGCCTAGGCCTAGGGCGGCACTTTCCAAGGGGGCGGCAGCCAGCACTGGGTGGCCCCACCCCTAAACTTTTGCAAAGTATTTTACCAGGAAGGATACATTGAGATTTCACTAATTTTCAAGTATGTCCTGGGCAGGCAAGGCCTAGGCTTTCACTTTCCAGGGGGCAGCAACAAACCTCACCACTAAATGGGTTACTCACAGAGCACCGAAATGATGCCAACTTTTTGGTGTTCTGTAGTTCCCTGCACTTCGGAGAATAGAATTTCCCCACCCTGCAGTGAATTCACCATTCACCGCAGGGTCCCCGAAGTGCATGGAGTCGGCCGCTGAATGCTGCCACCGCAAACCCGTGGCCTGCTGTTTTCAAAAGAACTACTGAACGAAAATGTCTGGAATTTACATATAAGATCCTATGATTGATAATAAAAGGGGCTGTTACAGAAAAAAGAAAAACCGCTATTAAAAAAAAGGGGGGAAATTTTGCCCAAAAAAATCTGGAAAATGACTAAAAAGGTACTAAAAAAACATCAATAAATAAAGACTTTTTACTGCAGATTAAAATAATAAATGATTTATTAGATATTGCATAAAAACAGGAATATTTTTAACATTGAAACCGATGGGGTTCGCCTGAATAAACCTGCTGATTGAAACCACCGAACATCAGGGTATTTCACTGACATTTCTCTGCTGTTTGGTGTTCTCTGAATAGATTAACCATTACTTCTCTATGGGGATTTGCACTGCCTTCAAACAGCACCGTACTTGCTGGCAGTTCGCCAAACTTGTGTGTGAGCATATCACAGAGCAGTGGTTTACTTAGGGGAGTGGCGGAGGGCGGGCCGCCCCAGGTACCAGTGATTATTGGGGTGTCATTAGGGGGTACTAGGAGGTGCCACTGTCACTGTGTATCAGTTTTGAGCTGTGTTCTCAAACAACGAGCAGCGGAGCAGGGCGTTTGCATATGGAATAAAATCGAATAGAATAAAAATCCCCCTCTCCTCCCTCCATAGCTCCTCCCCTGCCCCGCAGCAGCTCTAGGAGAGGGGGATGTGATTTGTGTGCAGAGAGAGAAGATGACAGTAAACAGCAGGTAAGGGGGGGTATCAGCAGAATATGAAGCCCTGTCTGCTTACTACTGTTTAAAGTGGACCTTTCCTTAACCAGCACTGCAGTGATAGAAATTTGTCATTGAGCTGCCTGGCTCCTGGTGAGGCTGCGTGCGTGCAGGTCACGCGGTCCGGCCAGTCAGGTGGTACTGAGTCTCAGTACCACATGACTGGCTGAACCACGTGAAACGCATGCACGCAGCTGCCCGCCCTTTCGTTAACACAGACTCTATTCTGGACTGAACACCCACCGGGAAGGGATTCAAAGCTACAGTGTACCCTCTGGCAGTGGCACCCCACTGCTGACAAGATGGCTCCACGCACAGGCACAGCTGCGATCCTAACGTGGCCTGGAGGGACCTCCTGTTGAGTCCGTACACAGTCCCTGCTGACTCTGCACACAGCCCTACCGCAGTTGGAGGCCGGTAAATATAGAATAAATAATTGCTGTGTGCTCATATACACTCGGTTTGCTGGGAGTTTTATTGCAGTGGATTCTGATGCACTAATACACACCACACATTGCATTGCTGGGAGTTTTATTGCAGTGGATTCTGATGCACTCATACACACCGCATATTGCATAGCGTGATGACGTCAGATAGCCGGGGAACCCCTGGCTGCCTGGGGATTTCCCAAGGAAATCCCCTGGTGGAGATAAGGGGTTCCTATGAACCCCGATATTTCCAGAACCGTGGAAGCTAGGGGGTCATGGAGGGTGGCATTTGAAAGGCCTGAGCTTGGCCTTTCGAATGATACCCAACATGACTAGGTAGAAAAGTAATAAAAATATTAAAAAAATAATAAAAATAATAAATTAATTTAAAAAAAATAAAAAACATCTTTTTTTTGTGTGTTGTTTTTATTAATGCAGCAATATTGTTCACATTTCAATTATAAAGTGAACAATGATGCTGCACTAATGATTTTTTTCTATGGGGTGCGTTTGCTAAAAATCACGTAATTCCCCCCACAAAATGTAACAAGTCCCCATTTCTAATTTTTGTACAAGCGCACCCCATAGAAAACATAACCGCAAACGCACATGTGATAAAATGTGAAAAAAAACACTTTACACACTGCAGAGGATTAAAAATTAAATTTTTATTGCATTTTTTGTCATAATATACAGGCAGGACATGATGTATACATATAAAAATGATATATTATGAATCGGCGGAGTCTGACGGAAAGAACAATATATAATATGTCTGGGTCATTTAATAAAATGTGGCTTCAAATAGCGTTTAAACATGATGAGCGAAAGCGTTAAAAATGAGCTCAGCACACAGCGGTGAAATGCCTCAGCAGTGAAAGGGTTAAGTTGCATTACTGAAATAAAACAACTTTTGCACCATATTCTAATTTTTCGAGTTTCACCTGTAAGTTCTGATGAATGATAATAAAAAGGTCTGTTACAGAAAAAAAAGAAAAACTGCTATTAGAAAAAAAAATGATTTTTTTTTTAAAAATGCCTAAAAGATACAAAAAAAATAAAATCAATAAATAAAGAGATTTTTTACTATGGATTAAAGGATTAAACGGTTTATTAGATATGGGATAAAAACAGGAATATTTTTAACATTGAAACCTATGGTGTTCATTCGCCCTGAATAAACCTGCCAAATGAAAACACTGGACATCAGGACATTTCTTTGCTGTTCAGTGTCTCTGAACAGATTAACCATTACTTCTCTATGGGGACTTTCACTGCCTTCGAACAGGCACCGTACTTGCTGTCAGTTTGCCAAAATTTGTGTGTGAGCATATCACAGAGCTCCACAGCAATAAACCTTACAGTAATGTGCACCGTCTATTATGAGCATTCAGTGTTATATGGGAGCACTGATTTATGAGTAAAAGTAGTTAAAAAAAACCCCGTAAAACTCGGGGGGGGGGGTGACACCATAAGTTACCGCACCGGGTGACACCAACCCTAGTGACGCCGCTGGTCAGGCCTAGGGCAGCACAAAACCTAAATACACCACTGCCAAGAGGACGTATGGAAATGATGGTCCTAATTGATCCAAACCATAGATAGACAGGCGCGGCTCTATTGAACCACAGTATGGTCGATGCCACAATGGTAAAAACCTAAGGCTGGGGTCAGACGAGCGCACTGACTGCGCACAGTAACGGATGTACTTTTTAACTGAAAAAGTACGTGCGTGCTTCGTGTGTTGTTCTCTATTGACTCCTTTGAAAAGCTACAACGGACAGCAAACAGTGTGCTCGTCTGACGCGGGCCTTTGGCCGGTGCACACGAGTGCACTGGAAGGAACATCTGTGAGGGTGGACGTTCCTTCCACTCGACGCCCATCTGCCCCCCCCAGCGCTGCAAAGCGCTATCCTCCTATGCGCGCATCGACGGGGGAGGATCTCTAGGCGGACGCATGCTACGCGCGCACTTCGTGCACAAGCATGTGACCGGCCCCATCGCAGCATCACAGGGCTGCGTGGGTGCCGGTAAGTGCGTGTGCACGGGGGCACTAAAAGTAAACTTGTGTGCACTCAGGCTATGGTCTGCTTTCCCTATAAGAGTTTACTGGCAGTTTACTGGCAGTTGGAGGATACAGTCCTCCAGAAGGTTTGGGCGCTTTGGTGTTTCTCCCGGAGGATGAGGTGGCTCGAGGACATCGCCTGATGCTCTGTGGTGACACGGATTATTTTAATTCATGCCGCATTGCACATACATTTTTATGTTGTGCTACTTTTTTTGTGAGTGGTTCCATATTGTGTTAAACATTACATTTATTGTTTATGGTTTTATGCAATGGTTTGCTCCGTATTTTGTATTGTTTAGGTTTTACCATTGTGGCATCAACCATACTGTGGTTCAATAGAGCCGTGCCCGTCTTTCCATGGTTTGGATCAATTAGGACCATCTATCTATCATTTCCATACGTCCTTGGTCTATATATGGTCTCTATGTGCTCACTTCTGTTCTGCAATAGCCCAGTGTGGCCAGCTCCTGTCAAGGTCCCTTCCTGGAAAGCTGTCAATCTAGTTTACGACCTGTTGTCATTTTCTTTTATTCTATCTACACCTTCACAAAGACTGACTGAGGCAGTGGCACCAGTGCACCACCTGCCATCGCTGGTTTTGTTTTCTGAAAGAATAAGCTGGACAGTCGCAGGAAAAGATTCACTGAGAAGATTCCTGTGGCTGGACTTTTCTTTTGTGAAACCCCGGCGCTTACTGAATAATACCCAATAATGTTCCTTGTATTAGAATCATAGGCAGGTGGCGTGCCCAGGCACACCCTAATGTTGCGTGAAGGGGGTTCCCTTTCACCTCCTGCATTGATACTTTACATTTCCCTTATCTGGTCTATGATGAGTAGCATAAAAACTGACTGTATCTCTGATTACAGGCCATTGTGTATGTGGTGTGTGAAGATCTGAAAATCTGCAACAAGTCTATAGATATGTTTGTTAACGTTTGAAATTGCTTGCTGTAAATAACATGCTTTGGGTTTGTTGTTACTTACATTGTTATTACATAAATGTCACAAATACATAGCCAAAATGCAAACATTCCTCACGGGCTAGTGAACATGCTCGAGGTAGAAAAACAATAATACAACGGCGCTACGTCGTATGAAGGAAGTGTTACAGATCGCGCTAGTACACAAAAGTGGTTGTTCCCTAAAACCACCGAATTAGACAAAACCAGCAGGACAAATTGAGTGCAGCGCTCCCGTACACCAAGAACACGTGGTTAAAAAAGCAAATGCTTACATACAGTTGCAAGAAAAAGTATGTGAACCCTTTGGGATTACGTGGAGGTTTGCATGAATTGGTCATAAAATGTGCTCTGATCTTCATCTAAGTCACAACAATTTGAAAAACACAGTCTGCTTAAAATAATACAACACAAACATTATATGTTTTCATGATTTTATTGACCAGAACATGTAAACATTCACAGTGCAGGGTGGAAAAAGTATGTGAACCTTTGAACTTAATAACTGGTTGACCCTCCTTTGGCAGCAATAACCTCAACCAAACGTTTCCTGTAGTTGCAGATCAGACCTGCACAATGATCTGGAGTAATTTTGGACCACTCCTCTTCACAAAACTGTTTCAGTGTAGCAATATTCTTGGGATGTCTGGTGTGAATCGCTCTCTTAAGGTCATGCCACAGCATTTCAATCGGATTGAGGTCAGGACTCTGGGCCACTCCAGAAGGCGTATTTTGTTTTGTTGAAGCCATTCTTTTGTTGAATTTCTTGTATGCTTTTGGTCATTGTCCTGTTGCATCACCCATCCTCTGCGGAGCTTCAGTTGGTGGACAGATGGTCTTACGTTTTCCTGCAAAATGTCTTGATAAACTCTGGAATTCATTTTTCCATCAATGACAACAATCCGTCCAGGCCCTGAGGCAGCAAAGCAGCCCCAAACCATGATGCTCCCTCCGCCATGTTTTACAGTGGGGATGAAGTTTTGATGTTGGTGTGCTGTGCCTTTTTTTCTCCACACATAGTGTTGTGTGTTTTTTCCAAACAACTCAATTTTGGTTTCATCTGTCCACAGAATATTTTGCCAGTAGTGCTGTGGAACATCCAGGTGCTCTTTTGCAAACTTCAAACATGCTGCAATATTCTTTTTGGACAGCAATGGCTTCCTCCGTGGTGTCCTCCCATGTACTCCATTCTTGTTTAATGTTTCCCTTATTGTGGATGTGTCAACAAAAATGTTAGAATGTGCAGAGATTTCTGTAAGTCTTTAGCTGACACTCTAGGATTCTTCTTTACCTCATTAAGCATTCTGCGCTGTGGTCTTGCAGTCATCTTTACAGGACGACCACGCCTAGGGAGAGTAGCAACAGTGCTGAACTTTCTCCATTTGTAGACAGTCTGTCTTACCGTGGACACATGAACATCAAGGCTTTTGGAGATACTTTGTAACCCTTTCCAGCTTCATGCAAGTCAACAATTCTTGATCGTAGGTCTTCTGAGAGCTCTTTTCTGCGAGGCATGGTTCACATCAGGCAGTGCTTCTTGAAACCAGTAAACCCCAAACTGGTGTGTGTTTTTAAAGGGCAGGACAGCTTTCAGCAACACATCCAATAAAATCACACTGATTGGACTCAAGGTTGGCTCACTCCTGGCTCCAATTAGCTCTTGGAGAAGTCATTAGGCTAGGGGTTCACATACTTTTTCCAACCTGCACTGTGAATGTTTACATGTTCTGTTCAATAAACACATGAAAACATATAATGTTTGTGTTGTATTATTTTAAGCAGACTGTGTTTTTCAAATTGTTGTGACTTAGATGAAGATCAGACATTTTATGACCAATTCATGCAAAACTCCACGTAATCCCAAAGGGTTCACATACTTATTCTTGCAACTGTACATAGTTGTATTTTCAAAGTAGAATAATTTTTTCATCGGTAACATGTGAAAAAGAAAATTGCAGAAAGAAAAAGACCATAGTGTAAATCAATTTAAACCAATGGACAAAGTATGGGTTAGGTTCATCAAACTCACATTCTTAGGAGCGTATATCGCTCCAATAAATCCACATACGGGTGTTTTTAGGGCATACCCGTCTGCCTCTACTTCACGGATATCCAACACAGCACTGCTGTCGAAAAAAAAAAGGAAACAGGATGGTGCAGATTGTCACAAACCCGCCATTATTTATACGGTGATATGAATTGAACTCACACGGTCAGAGCCTCAAAACCGGGCTCTAAGTATTCAAGCCTTGAGGTTATAATTAGATAGCCAAACCTTTAAAAAAGCGCATGAGGATTCCACACGATCCAGGACCCAATTTTCAAATTTGCATAAAACTTTTATTCTGGTTCGCCAGATAAAACATAAAAACATAAAACAATACCGTGAAACAGTACTCCAGACGCGTTTCACCCTTCAAACAACAGGCTTCATCAGTGGAAAAAAATGTATTGTATACCATGCATTGTCCGGTATTTAGATGAATAATTCATAAGTGGCTGCCTCGTTTTGGAGCCCAGTCGCGTTAGGGAATGGCACTTTTTTACCAAGCAGTTCCGATAACACGGTCAACAGAACAGGCGTGTATCGAGACAGTCGCCTTCTAATGATGTAATTTCCGCCGAATCTCCCCGGGAGGAAGTCTCCATTCAACATAACCGCAGGACAACTTCGTGGTTTCACTTTCGATCTGCTTCCGATCAGCGTAAAAGAAAGTCTTTCCATTCGTCATAAAGGAGGTGGTTTCTCCACAATCTGTACACAGTACATTGTACCAATTTGGATGGTACATAATGTCCCAATCTTCATTTTCATCTCCGACATTAAAAACAAAAGATATTTAAGAAAAGATTAATGCCGTAATTATAAAAAATGGCACAACTCAAAATCTTTATTTAAACCTTTCGGAATTAGTGTGCCCAACATAAAAATAAGCCTCATCTCCTCTTGATTTCATTTTTGAATAAAATTCTCTCCTGGCCAATTCTTTTTAACCTGTTTAAGGGCCAAAAAAATAATTCCTTCTGCAGAACAGTTGTGTTTTTCTTTAAAATGGGATGACAGGGAATGTTGGTCGTACCCTCTCCTGATGTTTCTAACATGTTCCATTATTCTTTCATTTTATTTTAACAAATTTTTATTGAAAAGTGCCATGAATAAAGACTATACATCGAAAGACACAATGTGATATGCATACAAAAATATAAGCACGGCAGTAAAGCAAAGGTACATTTAGAAGGCACGGTTGGTGTCATTCAGATAGGCAAATAATAAGGTACATTTTCAATCTTTATCGAGGGAGGAGTCAAATAAGGGGGCTGGGGGAGGGGGTAAGAGTGGGGGGCGTGAAGAAAATTGGGGTAATATAAAGGGAGGAACAGGAGTCACGTTGGGTTGAGGATCCATGTCCCAGGGGAGTAGAGGTGACCGACAGTATATACCTTAATGATCAGAGTATACCTTTGAGTCTCGTATGTGCCGCAATTACTAATCAAAGTCTTGCGGTCTCATGTAGTTTAAGAGCTTCGTGCGAGAGGGCAAGCGGTTGGCCAGTAAAACCATCTGCATAGATGTTTATCCAAGGTGCCCGCCGCTCTATGAAGGAGGTCTTCGATGTTACGTAAATCATGTAGCTCCTGTACCCATTCCTTGACTGAGGGAACTGTGGGCGACTTCCCGTGTCGGGGGATAACAGCCTTGGCCGCATTCAAAAGCCTGATGTCCAATGAGTTTGCATAGTCCCTTACATGTTCCATTATTCTAGCATGGAGTGGTCTAATTGTTCGCCCTATGTACACTAATTTACAAGAACAAATAATTGCGTATATAACATTTTTGGAGTAACATGTTAAATCCTTTTTATTGTAAAAGACTTATCAAGCGGATACTCTTCTATGTGTCTTTTTGTAGATTTTGTATTTTTGCATGCACAACACATTCCACAGCCATAAAAACCCTCTTTTTGATTGAAAGTATTTTTCTGAGATTTCTTCTTATGAGCACATACCAATGATTGTTTTATATTCTTTGCTCCTCTGCTTATAATAATGGGTTACTCTGATATTATCGTCTCTAACGCTGTATCTTTCTTTAGAACCGGCCAATATTTTCTAATGGCTTTTTTAATCTGTCCTGTTTGGGCGTTATAATTAGAAATAAACGGAACAGTGGTCATAGGGTCTGTGTATTTCTTTTTTTCGGCCAACATCTGTGATCTTTCTTTATTGATCACACAGTCCAGGGTAATATCCAATTGGTGAATATTATATCCATTACTGCAGAAATCATTCTTCATCTTATTGGCTTGATTGATAAAAACCTTCTCTTAAGTGCAGTTCCGTTTGAGCCTCATGAACTGGCTTTTAGGGACACTTTGAAGCCAAACTTTAGAATGGCAGCTGGGCTGTGAGCCTGGTGCTCTATTGTCGATACATCGATGATTTATTCTTTATTTGGCGAGCCTGATGGAATTCCATCATTGTCTAAATGAAAATGATTGGGTTATTCAACTGGATATAAACTTTAGTTCTGCTGAAATTAATTATTTGGATCTTACTCTTTATATAGAAGATGGCAGCATTAAAACTAAAACATATTTTAAACCCGTGGACACTAATAGCTTTATTAATTATACAAGCTGCCATTCTAAAGTTTCAGTGCCAATACTGCCATTTGTATGACTACTTTGTACTCATGCGAATGCCCCAATACCTCCCCCGATACCCGGAAGCCAGCGCTGGGCCGGCTTGCCGGTATTCGCGGGGCTGGGTCAGGTGACGAATGCTTTAAAAGCATTTGCCCAGCGTGCAACTCTGGCTGGCCGCGTTACCGAGTGGCTGTGGGGCTGTGGAGGCTGTGACGCTGCCTCCAGCCGAGATCTCGCAGGAGTCGCGAGATGTCGGGGGAGCGCATCACAACACGTCACTGCCCTGCGACTTCTCAATTGGACAATTGCTTTTAAATGCATTCATCCAGCTGCCCCAGCGTCTATCTGAGGTATGTATACATGTATCAGTGGGTATGTCTGGTCTGAGGTCTGTATACATGTATTGGAGTGTGTATATCTGGTCTGATGTCTGTATATATGTATCTTAGTGTGTCTATCTGGTCTGAGGTCTGCAAGTATACATGTATCTGAGTGGGTATGCATATATGAAGTCTGAGTGGGTATACATATATATATGAGATGAGGTGTGTGGTCAAGGTGTGTGCGGCGAATGGGGCGAATGGTAAATGGGGTGTCTGACCATATAATTCAATGATAACATAAACTGGACAGGTTTTCAGCAAAAAAAGATACCAACTGAATGGGAAATTTTGTCCCTCAATAATTACCTTGCAAAAGATATGATTCCACGTGGACTAAGAGTCCACACAATACCAGCTTCTCATTTACGTGACACTGTTTATATGGACCAATGGTTACAGGCTAGCAATGATTGCTCGAAGCGATATATGAACACAGAGTCGTAGCTAGCTCCTTTTGCACCCGAGGCAAAAACAGAAAATTGTGCCCCCCCCACATAATTTTAAAAATCAGAGTCCCCGACCAGTGGCGCAGTGCTAAGCTCCTGGATGCTCCCCGCGACCAGAAGCAGTGGATCGGACCACCCTTTGCGCTGTGGGATGATAGGCAAGTATGTGATTTTTTGGGGGGGGGGGTTCCAGCTGGTGCTGACTGATTCTGATACTCTTTGCGCTCCCCATGTTAAGTATAGGGAGCGCAAAGTACAGTAACCTCGTGCTGAAAAGCACAATCTCCTGGATTTTTTAACCTGTTACCGTTGGGATTGTAATATGAGGGCCCTGTGCTAGGATGTGAGATGGGCAGCATGCAGTAACCTCATTTAACCTAGCACCAACGCTCACATGTGTGAGTGCTAGCGTTAAGGAGGTGATGGGGCCCTACATATATAGTGCACACACAGTACATGTACAAATACAGTACACACAGAATACATGCACGTATAGCAAAGAACATTTAGCATAATATACACCCCCCAGAATAATATACACAGCACTGAGCCCCCAGACTATTTTCCCCAGTTCACATGGATATAGTTGCCCCCAGTTCACATGGATAGTATTGACCCCAGCTCATATGGGTATATATTGCCCCAGTTCACATGGATATGGCCCAGCTCATGGATATGCCCTCCAGCTCTCATGGATAATGCCCCAGGTCTCATGGATATGCCCGCCCCCAGGTCTCATGGATATGCCCCCCCAGGTCTCATGGAATAATGCCCCCCAGGTCTCATGGATAATGCCCCCCAGCTCTCATGGATATGCCCCAGCTCTCATGGATATGCCCCAGGTCTCATGGATAATGCCCCAGGTCTCATGGATATGCCCTCCAGGTCTCATGGATAATGCCCCCCAGGTCTCATGGATAATGCCCCCCCAGGTCTCATGGATATGCCCCAGCTCTCATGGATATGCCCCAGGTCTCATGGATAATGTCCCAGGTCTCATGGATAATGTCCCAGGTCTCATGGATAGTGCCCCCAGCTCTCATGGATATTGCCCCCAGGTCTCATGGATAGTGTCCCCCAGCTCTCATGGATATTGCCCCAGGTCTCATGGATAGTGCCCCCCAGGTCTCATGGATAGTGCCCCCAGGTCTCATGGATATTGCCCCCCAGGTCTCATGGATAATGCCCCCAGGTCTCATGGATAGTGCCCCCAGCTCTCATGGATATTGCCCCCAGCTCTCATGGATAGTGTCCCCCAGCTCTCATGGATATTGCCCCAGGTCTCATTGTTAATGCCCCCCAGGTCTCATGGATAATGCCCCCCCAGGTCTCATGGATAATGCCCTCCCCAGGTCTCATGGATATGCTCCAGCTCTCATGGATAATGCCCCAGCTCTCATGGCTATGCCCCAGGTCTCATGGATAATGCCCCAGGTCTCATGGATAATGTCCCAGGTCTCATGGATAGTGCCCCCAGCTCTCATGGATATTGCCGCCCCAGCTCTCATGGATAATGCCCCCCAGCTCTCATGGATAGTGCCCCCAGCTCTCATGGATAATGCCCCCCAGCTCTCATGGATAGTGCCCCCAGGTCTCATGGATATTGCCCCCATCTTTCATGGATAGTGCCCCCAGGTCTCATGGATAGTAGTGCCCCAGCTCACCTCTCATTGCCACGTGCACAGCTGAGAAGGGGTGCAGCCTAGTCCTGCGGGAACGATTGCCGGCGGCCGTGCTTCCTGCTAGAACGGCCGCTGACAGGAAGTGCTCCCCGCGACCAGAAGCAGTGGATCAGACCACCCTTTGCGCTGTGGGATGAGAGGCAAGTATGTGATTTTTGGGGGGGGTTCCAGCTGGTGCTGACTGATTCTGATACTTTTTTCGCTCCCCACGTCAAGTGTAGGGAGCGCAAAGTACAGTAACCTCGCGCTGAAAAGCACAATCTCCTGGATTTTTTAACCTGTTCCTGTTCGGATTGTAATATGAGGGTCCTGTGCTAGGATGTGATATGGGCAGCATGCAGTAACCTCATTTAACCTAGCACCACCGCTCACATGTGTGAGTGCTAGAGTTAAGGAGGTGATGGGGCCCTACATATATAGTGCACACACAGTACATGTACAAATACAGTACACACAGAATACATGCACGTATAGCAAAAGAACATTTAGCATAATATACACCCCCCAGAATAATATACACAGCACTGAGCCTCCAGACTATTTTCTCCAGTTCACATGGATATAATTGCCCCCAGTTCACATGGATAGTATTGACCCCAGCTCATATGGGTATATATTGCCATGAGAGCACAGCTGAGAAGGGGCGCAGCCGAGTCCTGCGGGAACGATTGCCGGTGGCCGCGTGCTTCCTGCTCGAACGGCCGCTGACAGGAAGTGCAGCCGCTCGCCTGGGATCTAACAGCCAGCCGCGATCTCGGTTAGATCCCAGGTGAGCGGCTGCACTTCCTGTCAGCGGCGTTCTAGCAGGAAGCACGCGGCCGCCGGCAATCGTTCCCGCAGGACTCGGCTGCGCCCTTTCACAGCTGTGCCTGAGGCACGCGCCTCAGTCGCCTCGCCCTTCCTACGGCCCTGTATGAACATCCTTGTCGATTTTGAAACAGAAAACCTTAGTATAATAAATGACGAATTGGAAGTTGAACGTGTTAAGGTTCTTGAATTTAAATCGCATTCCTTATTTGAGGCTCTTAAAAATAAATTAAAAACCGTGTTGGATCAATACGATAATGGCATAAGGGAACGTAAATCAAAAAAATATTTGCAGGACCAAAACGATTACAAATTTGCCAATGTCTATAGATTTTTGAAAAAACGTTAGACAACGCAGAGTCATGATTCGAATGACTCTGGGGGGGCATCCACATCGGAGTATGATTCCTCTGATGTGGAAACTACATATAGTAGTGATGAACCGAGCACTTCCAATGCCTTAGAGACTAGAGGAATCCTTAAAAAAATCGGTCTCTTTTTTAGACCAGTCATCCAATTTCATGGAGTTAAGGGACACAAGAAAAAGTTTTTCAAAAATAACGGGCAGATATCCCAGAAAGGGAAGGAAACGCCCTTAAACGATTCTCTGCGTATAATCAATTTAACTGATGTTATTCTGACGGCTGATCAATGTACTCTACTTAACAAAGGTTTATCCTTTGTACCTACTCCAGGTTTTAATTCATTCAATTGGGTTAAAGATATACATCTTTCCGTTAGAAAACTTGCCCTACATAAATACCATCGCATACGTTTGGAGAAATCCGCTATGAATTATGGTCTCACTACTAATGATTTAGATTGTTTGTCTACTTTGATATCCTTGCTTGATGAGAATCTGTTAACTGATAATGCCGCCTATACTAGTAAACCTAAGAGTAAATTCACTCCACATTTCTCTGAATATTCCAACCTCGATAACTTTTGCAAAGTGGTGTGTAAGGAAATAGAGGCATTGAACAGTCACGATTTGATGCGTACACGGTTTGACAATCTCACCCCTAATGAAAGAAAAGCTTGGTTTGAATTACAACAGATGGAACATATTATTATAAAAAGTCTGATAAGGGTGGCAGTGTTGTGTTGATGCACAGAGATCAATATCATGATATGGTGTCTACTATACTACATGATGGCATTACTTATAAAGGTCTCTCGAAAGATCCTACCATAGAATTTGTCTCCATACTTATGACGATTTTAAACGATGGATTTATTGATAACATGATTACCATTCAGGAGTATGAATTCATGAGACCCTATAAACCTACGATCGCCACTTTCTATGGTCTACCCAAGATACATAAAAACAAAAAGTCACCTCCTGGACGACCAATTGTCTCTGGTACCAATTCTCTTACACACAACGCAAGCACGTACATCAATCAGGTCCTCTACCCGCTTGTGAAAAAATTACCATCACACATTCGCGATTCCAAACAAACTTTGCGAGAACTCGAAACTTTTTCAGTACCCCTACATGCACTTTTGTGCAGCCTTGATGTGGAATCCTTATATAGTTGCATTCCACATACTCTGGGACTGAAATGCATTGAAACTTTTCTTTTACGACGAGGGGATGCCCATGAAAATATACCAAATTTGTCGTACGACTGTTGGAATTTGTTCTCTTTCATAATTACTTTGTATTTGATGGCAAATTCTACTTACAGCTCATTGGAGCAGCAATGGGGTCACCTTGTGCTCCTTCATATGCAAATCTGTTTCTCGGTCTATGGGAAGAAACTATTAGTGATGGGCCAACTATGGTTAGTTTTAAACTGTACATCTTTAGCTGGCGTCGGTATATTGATGACATTATAGTGGTTTGGACTTCTATGGTTTCTGAATTTGGCCGGTTTGTTGAAAGGTTGAATGTTAATGACTTCAACTTAAAATTTACTTTTAAAACCCAAATAATGGAACTCAACTTCCTTGATATCACCATCAAAAAGGACATTGAGGGTAACCTGAGTTCTACTCTGTACCGCAAGCCAACTTCATCTAATAATTTATTGAATTGGGACAGTCACCATCCTCTGCCTTTGCGCCGTGGAATCCCAACTGGCCAATATCTACGCTTGCGTCGTACGTGCAGTTCAATAGAGGAGTTTAAAGCTAAAGCTCGTGATTTAAAATGATCCTTTAAGGAGAAGGGATATCCTAATAAGACTTTGAAAAAAAAGCATATAAAAGAGCACTCCTTTCAAATCGCCATCAGTTACTCCAAGATGTACCTATCACCAATAAGACTGACGTTATTAGAATGATTGCAAATTTCGACCTAGGTAGGGAAGCCATTAATAAAATTTGTCGCAGATATTGGCCACTCTTAACCCAAGACCCTCATTTTAAAGAGGTACTTCCAAGACCCAGTATCACCGCAAGAAGGTGCACAGCTGGGTAGAATAGAGGTAATGTCACTGCTCTGCATGGAGAGAGCCTGTGGAGTCATGGGTTCGATCCCAGCGAGCAACCTCTCCAGTAAGTGTCCTTGGCAAGACACCCAACGGTACATATTCGCCACCCAGGACCTACTTGAAAACGAGAGAAATCTCATTGTATCCTTCTCTCCAAAAAAAACCCCTTAATGATAGACTAGTCCATAGTCATTTCCAGTCTCCAGGCTCTACATCACATACGTGGCTTACTAATCCACTAAAAGGGATGTATAAATGTGGAAGATGTAGGGCTTGTCCCTTCGTACCTCGCCATGCACAAACTTTTTCCAACCATGACAATTCAAGATCATTTGACATTCGTCAATTTCTGAACTGTAATTCAACAGGGGTTGTGTATCAATTAATATGCCATTGCGGCATGATATACGTGGGTAAGACTATTCGCCCCTTAAGGTTCGTAATTTAGAACATATCAGAGAACCATCAAATTATGCAAAGACACACCCGTAGCTCGTCTTTTCCAACATTGCCAGGTCTGTACGCTCGATAATTTCAGATTTTTGGGACTGGAACAAGTTAAAATGGGTCCTAGAAAAGGGAGCTGTGATATAAGACTCTTGCGACGTGAAGCATATTGGATATATAGACTTAATTTGCGTTCTCCTTGTGGCCTAAATGAGGGTTTCACCTTCTCTCCTTTTATTTGACTAGTCTTTGTACTATGAACTACTTCCCCTTTTCCCCATTGGTCTTATGACGGTTATCCCTTGCTAGTCTTGCATTGTTCATTTATAACTATGAATCGTATTTTTCTAATTCTGTCTGTTTGATATATTTTTCGATACAAATTTTGATACAATGTCTGCTGTATATGCCATACATATGGTTGTCCTATCTTTATTATTTCTATTAACAATACTATTATGTATACATACTCATCATCTTGCATTTTATAGTTAGTTAGTTTGTTATGTTGCGCTGGGTTTTTCTTATTCCTTCTTCTTATTGTGTTTTGTGACTGTTTAATTTGTATCTCCCCTCCATCCGGGGTTATATTCTTTTCTGCATACTGGATATATGGGCATGAATTGTGGCTTTATGTTCTACCCTGGTATGGCCTTGTAGCGATATAACATTATGTCATATTTTATATACTCCTTCAAGATCTAGGGATTTGTCCTTTTTTGACATTGTGTATTCATTCTGACGTTTGATTATATATTTATGCGTTATCGCTGTACATTATTCCAATGTGGCGAAAATCCGCCTTCAATTGGTTCACTCTGAACCACATGGTTATTACGGTTTGCGGACAGCTCCTATTGGCCCTTCATGCTCCCACATGGTACAAACTCCTTTGGATGGCTCCGATTGGACCTTCATGTACCCATATGATACAAACTCGGGGGCGGGTTACCACTGATACGCCTTTGTTTGCAGAAATCCTCCAGTATGGCGGTTGGACATTGGTCATCAATTAATTAATTTCTGACGGTGTGTATTTATATCCAGCGCCCTTTCTTGTCATTATTCTGGCTCAGGACTAAGCCCGGCAGGGTGAAACGCGTCAAGCTATGCTTTATTGACTGATTTTAACTGTGTATGTTATTTGGTTGAGTCCTATAGGTAGGTGACCATGGTCATGAGTGTTTTCCACCTTTACCTTTACTGATTTCTATACTAGTTAACAGGTGTGTAGGTGGCTTGAACCGCTGAGGTAATAGAGAGCCATTCATGCTTTTTTATTCTGCTGTCCTCCGCCCATTTTTCTACTTCTATTTAAATTTTTTAGGTGGGCACCATATTATCAATTATTGATTGGCATATATGTACGGTTCACTATAGGAACCCTTCATTATTTCTCATTTTTGTCAGGTTGATGTGTGTGCCTTTTATGTATTAAACGGATTGTTTTTGGCACTCTTGTTGCAATACGGTGTAAGCTGGTTTTTACTGATTGTTTCAGGGATAAGCCCTTATGAGAGTGCGAATATTGCCCTCTTCTCTGTGTGTTTGTTTGATTTCAGCAAAATCCTAAATTATTTATTGGAAAGCGGTCACATGACTTTAAATAAAAGTATCGGTACTCAGTATCGGAGAGTACCTGAAAAAAGTATCTGTACTTGTACTCGTTCTTAAAAAAGTGGTATCGGTGCAACCCTAGTTTAGGGTTAGAGTTATCGCTAACCCTAAACGTAACCCTAACCCCAATAAAAACCTTGTCCTTAAACAAACACATATAGTAACCCTAAACGTTACAGCAGATTTATTATGCACTTTACTCTTGGCAGAAAATGACACAGGCATGATGGTAAATTGCGTTGATAAATTGATGCTATTGGGTAGATTTTCTGGATCAAAAACTACAGATCGTAGATATGCTGGTCTGCTGGAAATCCGTCTCTTACCTCCATTTAATGCATAGAGATCAGTTTTAAGCTCAGCAATCTTGAGCTCCAGATTTTTATTTATATGGTAATCAATAAAGTATTTCTAAGTGTATTATGAGTTAAGACTGTGGCTAGGAATGTCAGTACTGCATAATGGTATTTCACAATTTTTATCTGGAGCCGGTCACATCCAACACCACACCTGGCAAGTGTGAATGGCATTTACATAAAAAACACAAGCTCCATTGAATGACCTGCTTCCATGTAATAAACTGCACAATATGGACGAGCGTATGACTGGAACAAAGAACTTTACAGCATGCACCCATCACAAGTTGGGAGTTTTTTTCAGTCTCTTCAAACTGGCCATTCGTGACCGAGTTCAGCCTGTGTTTACATTCACCTTCAGAGCTTGGAACCACATTCACAGAAATCTGCTGAGAGATGGTATGCCTGACTGAACTACATATTTTTACCACCTTGGAAGCACAGGGATCTGGCAATAGGATAGGGCACAGGCATATGCTACATTGATGCAAGCTGTATATTCAGAAAAGGATACTGTTTAGCAAATCAATGTAGTTGGCACAAATTCCCCAACAGTCCCCCAGTTATCTGAAAATCAGGAGACACACACAGAGGTAAAATGTGTTTCTGTATGTCTATATACTCACTGGCCACTTTATTAGGAACTCCTTGCTGTCTACCGGGTTGGACCCCCTTTTGCCTTCAAAATTGCTATAATTCTTTCTGACATAGATTCAATAAGGTGTGGGAAACATTCCTCAGAGATTTTGGTTCATATTGAAATGATAACAACACGCCATTGCTGCAGATTTGTCGGCTGCACATCCATGATGCAAATCTCCAGTTCCACTTCCACCACATCCCAAAGGTGCTCTATTGGATTGAGATCTGGTGACTGTGGAGGCCATTGGAGTACAGTGAACTCATTGTCATGTTCAAGAAACCAGTTTGAGATGATTTGAGCTTTGTGACATCCTGCTGGAAGTAGCAATCAGAAGATGGGCACACTGTGATCATAAAGGGATGGACATGGTCAGCAACAATACTCAGGTAGACCGTGGCGTTTAAACGATGCTCATTTGGTACTAAGGGGCCCATAGTATACCAAGAAAATATCCCTCACACCAGTACACCACCACTAGCCTGAAACGTTGATACAAGGCAGGATGGATCTCACTGCAGCAAGCATCTTAAGAACACTCCAGGGAAACACACAGACCAGGATCCATTCACACACTGATCTCCCTGCAGCAAGCATCTTAAGAACACTCCAGGGAAAAACACAGACCAGGATCCATTCACACACTGATCTCCCTGCAGCAAGCATCTTAAGAACACTCCAGGGAAACACATAGACCAGGATCCATTCACACACTGATCTCCCTGCAGCAAGCATCTTAAGAACACTCCAGGTATCCAGTTTTCAACATGATGGCCACCAGCACACTCCACAATATGCTATCCTCGCAATTGTATTTTGTATCTGCATTTCTTAATTTTTGGCTGATTTTATTTTCTAAAAATCCCACTTTTTTGATAGAATTTTAACCTGTGCACCCCTCTTTCCCCCTCCCCCCATTTCAAAGGCCTCTGATGCCTAACACTTACCTGAACTCATTGCCTCTTCACACAGGGAAACACACAGACCAGGATCCATTCACACACTCAGCAGTCGTTTTTGTCCACACAACTGCTGCTCACTGGATATTTTTTATTTTTCGGACCATTCTCTGTAAGCCCTAGAAATGGTTGTGTGTGAAAATCCTAGTAGATCAGCAGTTTTTGAAATACTCAGACAGGCTCATCTGGCACCAACAACCATGTCTCATTCAAATCTCCTTTCTTCCCCATTCTGATGCTCGGTTTGAGCTTCAGCAAGTTGTCTTCTGGTGGCAAAAAATAGGCTGTTTATCCAATGGATGGATGTAATAAGAGATTTTATTACTAAAATAGCTATTGACAAGATATAGTCAACAAAATCAACAAAACCAGGCATGTTTTGCGCCACTCTGGCTCTTTATCAGTGGTAAACTTTATAACCAGCCAGTCTTGTTTAAATAGTCCTCACAGAGGGAGAACCAAAAGTGAAACCCGGTAGTGCCCATTGCGGCCATCCACGTGGCATGTCGTGGGTGTTCTGATGTCAGGGCCAGCATCCGACGTCATCATCCAGCGGCTAGTCGTCGGGCCGGTTTCCGCTCCGGAACTGTGTAGTACCACACCAGGATGTTCTCCTGTCACACGCATCTGTGCAGATGCTCCCATTCATCTCTATGTGGAGACCGGATGTTGGAGCATGTCTCTTGGTAAGCGCCATATGATGACGTAGTCTTCTTCCCGGCACATTTATGGCCCCCACCCATCTTGGAGGGCATATGGTTCTCCTCCTACTTTTCAGTCCCAATAGGGGGACCAGACACGTTTCTTAGTCAGCAGTTTCAGTGTTGCACCCATGTTGATCCAAGTGTAAAATAAATAATGTGTACATTACCTAAAACCAAATCACGTTTCAATATGTAATCAGAGGGTTCTACCTAATGAGGACCTTGTTATTCATTCATAAAAACACACCTTACCCTTAAAACTGGAAATGAGGACCTTGTTAATATGTCATAAAATCTGTCGAAATATATATTCAATAAGAAACTTATACGAGATACAAATATCAATCGTTTATATTTCCTAGAAATTCTCCTAAATTCTTTTAATTGTCTGTGTTTTGCTTTGAAGAATACACTAATCAATAATCGGATAAAACCATATATATATTTATTACGTATACAAAAAAGTTTCAAATCTCATAAACAAAGATTTATAAACAAGCACATCCATCCATCAGCACATAGACACTAGCTTCTCAATATATGTATCTCCTGTTAGTAACTGCATATATGATTAATATAATTTACTTTATCAGTTAGTAACTATACACAAATGGTTAATAAACATTTCTGCTTAACGAAAACAATTAACATGTATTTCCCGGCAAACCAATGTTTAAACAAGCTAGATCTTGTAGAGATATATGTATCTCTCTATGCTACGTGGATCAACAAAAGATGAGCTATCACTTATTCTATTTCTAGAATGATAAGTAATAAAAACTTATTTAGTGAATCCTCCTCTAATAGAGGATTAAGCTTCTAATCTTCTGCTTTTTATATTGTAGTTATATAATTCCTCGCTTATTAATTTCAATCACAGTAATTTCCAAATTCAATATATATATATATCTTTGTATATCACTTTGCAACAATTACTTTAGGATAAATCCTTATATCCGATTCTTCTTCATATCTTTATCTGCGGAATAGAAATATTTTAAAGACTCTGGATCTAACAGTAATCTGAGATATCTCAGTATATCTGTTGCAAGAAATACTCCAGATATATATAATTACATTAATTCCTTAACTTCAATAGCTTTCATACATTACCTCTCCAATCAGGATTCAATGGGTTACAGCCTTTGAATATTCTTTATGTAATATATTGTTTTTGGAATATGTGAAAATTATCAATATCAGATATTCAATGCATGTGAGTTAGAAGTGTGGACCTAATTAAGTGATATGTAATATCTTGAATGCATTGTGTGTTGGAATGATCTGAATCTCTGAATCAATACATTATCGTGTCCTGGGATGATCTGCCTCTGAATCAATGCATTATCATGTCCTGGGATGATCTGCCTTTTGCAACGAACAGTGCAGGTCCAGTTATAGTCAACTTGATGTCACTGACAATCTACCCCTTTCATTTAAATATTACTTTCTCTATATTAATATAATATTTACTATAATATTTACTATGCCTCAAGAGGGCAGTGTTGCTCTTCAAATTAATTCCACAATTTAATTTTAATATATCTTATCTCAGGTCAAAGATCAATCTGTCTTAACAAAGACCCTATATTCAATCCTAGACTTTGGGTCTCTCCTATCAAAATTAAATTAATATCATTACAGTGGCGTAGCGTGGGTTGTCAGGGCCCGGGGCAAGACAAAAATTGTGCCCCCCTTAGTGACGGTATAAATACCTGTCACTTTAATGTCTCCATATATTTTATTACACCCCCATTTCATCTGTTATGCACCCCATTTCATTTACTAGGCTTCAGTATTAATTTATTATGCCGCCATTTCACCGTCACTCTCCAGAGTCCAGAGGGATTCAGGTGCAGCAGCAGGAGTGAGGGGTATTTTGTCAGGACTCCCCAGGGGCCATGATTATTATTAATAATCAAAACCAGTGCTTTTTTTCTTGGAAAACAGGGGGGTGGGGGTACTCGCCCTTAAAGCCGGAGATACAGCAAACGCAAAACGACGCACAGCACCTGTAGGCAGCGCTGCACATAGAGACGTGCTCAGTATATACAGGCCTATCTTCTCTGTGCGCTCAGCCAGCATTGGGCCACGTGGCTGAGCACCCAGAGTTGGAAATAGACAGCTTTGCCTGTGATGTGGGGTGAAGTAACCGCTTCACACCGTGTTGCATTGCGTTTGTGGACAGCAGCACTCCTTTAATGCATAAATCAGACCCTTTGTGCCTCCACTGCCTGACCACTTAAATGTGCCAAAGTGGTTAAGGTGCAGTGTCCCCTTAAGTTAATTATTAAAATAAATATTAAAATAATAAAATATTATTAAAATAAATATAGTAAAATGAAGAATATTAAAATATACTAAAAGTTAAGTACCAAAATAGTTTATTAAAATATAATATACAAGCTAAATAAGTTAAAATAATAATCACTCACAGTAGAAGGCCCCTCTATGCCCCGAACACACACACACACACACTTCTGCCTGCTGGATCTGTGCTTAGATGCAGTTGAAGGGGTGAGGGGGGGGCTGGGGCATTAGGTCACAGCTGGCTGCTTCACATTGCTATCGGAGCCTGGCTTCCCTGCTTCATCTCACATGCAGCTTCACACAAGTTATTTAGCAACAAGGTGTGAATGGCAGGCAGCCCTGAATACAGAGCATAGAGCTGGACTGGGGTAACACAGATGTCCAGAGTCTCTGACTTTTAAGGAATGTAAACCTTTTTTTTTTACATTTGAAAAGACCCTGCACCTCATGAGCAGCCTCCCAGTAGGGCATTTACTGCCGCTGACTCACTCACCCGTCCTGATCGATGAGCACCGGGACAAACACTTTCTGCCTCCCTTAGCCAGGTTCAGCCTTCTGCTCGGCAGGCTGCTCCCTCCCACACCACACCACACATCAGTGAAGCGTGTCCCCAATGTGCCACATCATAGTCACGTGACTCGCCTAGTCAGCTGCTGAGTGCTGACAGCATCATCCTGCGTCCTGCTCCTCCCTTCCTGACCGGCTGCTGGCTGGGAACTTTCAGGGGCGCAAATTTCTTTCGAAATTATGCGCCCCTAAGAAAACTGCGCCCAGGTCCACGGCCCCCCCAGCCCCCCCCCACGCTACGCCACTGTATCTCTACTCCTCTCAAGATTTTTACTGGGTACTCCTTTTATCAGCTAAATTCCTTTCTAGTTAAAATCAATAGAAATTCTATTCTTCAGTAATTATACTGTTTACCAGTTATACTCTACAAATATTTGGAGCATCTATTTCCTACTGTAAATATAATAAAATATATATTGATAAGAATATATTTCGTGAATATAATTATACGCTTGCAAAATGATTTTAAATTTGTTCCTATACCCAAAAAGAAAAATATCTTTAATTCAAGGACTTGTTAAAACAAACCAATAAATTTAAATATGACATGTCTGGCACTTAGCTCAGCATTATATCAAATAAAGACATTTTATCGTCTATAACATCATGTCTGGCATTTATAGAAACACCCATAACTCTTAAAGGTTCACCTAGCCATGAACTATTAAAAACAAATCTCTGTCCATTTCTAAAACTAGAAGAAAATTAAAAAAGAAAGACTTTACATTAAAACAAGATGGCTACAGGCATCCATTTTAATTTTTCCATTATAATATACCCGACAAATCACACCTTACACTTATAACTGTTGAAGAGGGGATATCTATAAGGTGTAGTTAGGGTGCTAACATAAACCTCCCAAAGGGGGTATTACACACAATGAATCAATAAATGAATGAAAACTGTAAAAGCTTATTAGTAAAAAATTTGTAAAAAGCTGAGGGAGGGGCGGAGCTTGACTGTCAAGGAGGATAGATGTGCATCCCTGGAGCTCTGTGACTGGGGCTCCATATAGCGGACTTTTCTGGCCCTCCTGGCCTGGGCTTTTCTGAGACTCCTTCCTTACTCATTGCGCCTCCCAGGGGCTCCTTCCATGCCCTACTCGGGAATATTTGCTGCCAGCTGCCTCCTGCGTGTGGATTTTATTGCCATCCTTGTTTTCTCTGGCACCCATCTTGGGGCCTACACACTGATCCCTCCGGAATTGCCTGCTGGCCCTGCGGGTTTGCGGTGCCCTATGGGGAGGAAATCAGCGGTGATGAGAGATCCGCATCCTCTGACTGCTGAGGATGTCTGGCAGACGGGAGTGACTATGAGTGACGGGAGTGATAATAAAAAGGGCTGTTACAGAAAAAATAAGTAAAGTTAAAAAAAAAAAAAACAGAATTTTTTAAAACAAAATCCCGAAAAATGCTTAAAATATCCTATAAAATCTATAAATAAAGAGACTCTTTACTGCAGAATATTATAATCAACGGTTTATTAGATATTGAGTTAAAACGGGAATATTTTTAACATTGAAGCCTATGGGATTCGCCTGAATAAACCTGCCGAATTAAACCACTGAATGACAGGGCATTTCGGGAACCTTTCACTGCTGGTTTTTGTTCTCTGAATAGCCGAAGCATTGCTTCTCTATGGGGATTCACTGCCCTCGAACAGGCACCGAACAGGCACCGTATGTGCAGGCAATTCGCCAACATTTGGCGAATTGCCTGCTCTCTGGATAGCCAAATGGCCAAGAAAGGTAGCCGAATGCTGATTTTCAGCGTTTGGTTCCCTTTCGCCAGCCATTCGGATCTCTTTCAATAACCCTGACAATATATCATAAAAAAGGCATAATTCGAAATCCTTATTTAGACCTCTAAGGATGAGAGTATCAAATAATAATATGAGCTTAATTTCCCCCTTATTGATTTTTTGAATAAAATCTCCCCCCCCCGCCAATCTTTTGCGACTTTGCGTAAAACAAAAAATTGGAGCCCCCGGGGGAAACAAGCACGAATGGTACGGAAATGTGCTGATACAGGGTGTTTCTCAAACCCCTTTCTGATGTTATGTTCCATTATTCTAATATGTACTGCTCGAGTAGTTCTTCCAATATAAACCAAATTGCACTGTCAAATTAAGGCATAGATAACATTAACAGAGTGACACATAGTCACTTGTCTTAATTGCAGTTTTGGAGTGTGGGGGAAGAACTCCAAATGTTTTATATTGAGGCCCAGATTTTTACAGTGACAAGAAAAAGTATGTGAACCCTTTGGGATTACGTGGAGTTTTGCATGAATTGGTCATAAAATGTGCTCTGATCTTCATCTAAATCACAACAATTTGAAAAACACAGTCTGCTTAAAATAATACAACACAAACATTATCAGGGTTATTCAGAGAGCGTGAAAAGCAGGAGAATGACTGGAGAATGAAAAATTCTAGGTCAAAATAGCCGATTTGGAAAGTGAGATGAAAGGGAGAGTTTTTATGGTTTGGCTATTTTGACCTAGAATTTTTCATTCTCCAGTCATTCTCCTGCTTTTCACGCTCTCTGAATAACCCTGTATATGTTTTCACGTGTTTATTGAACATAACATGTAAACATTCACAGTGCAGGGTGGAAAAAGTATGTGAACCCCTAGCCTAATGACTTCTCCAAGAGCTAATTGGAGCCAGGAGTGAGCCAACCTGGAGTCCAATCAGTGTGATATTATTGGATGTGTTGCTGAAAGCTGTCCTGCCCTTTAAAAAACACATACCAGTTTTGGGTTTACTGGTTTCAAGAAGCACTGCCTGATGTGAACCATGCCTCACAGAAAAGAGCTCTCAGAAGACCTACGATCAAGAATTGTTGACTTGCATGAAGCTGGAAAGGGTTACAAAAGTATCTCCAAAAGCCTTGATGTTCATGTGTCCACGGTAAGACCGACTGTCTACAAATGGAGAAAGTTCAGCACTGTTGCTACTCTCCCTAGGCGTGGTCGTCCTGTAAAGATGACTGCAAGACCACAGCGCAGAATGCTTAATGAGGTAAAGAAGAATCCTAGAGTGTCAGCTAAAGACTTACAGAAATCTCTGGCACATGCTAACATTTTTGTTGACACATCTACAATAAGGAAAACATTAAACAAGAATGAAGTACATTGGAGGACACCACGGAGGAAGCCATTGCTGTCCAAAAAGAATATTGCAGCACGTTTGAAGTTTGCAAAAGAGCACCTGGATGTTCCACAGCACTACTGGCAAAATATTCTGTGGACAGATGAAACCAAAATTGAGTTGTTTGGAAAAAACACACAACACTATGTATGGAGAAAAAAAGGCACAGCACACAAACCTCAGAACCTCATCCCCACTGTAAAACATGGTGGAGGGAGCATCATGGTTTGGGGCTGCTTTGCTGCCTCAGTGCCTGGAGGGATTGTTGTCATTGATGGAAAAATGAATTCCAGAGTTTATCAAGACATTTTGCAGGAAAACGTAAGACCATCTGTCCGCCAACTGAAGCTCCGCAGAGGATGGGTGATGCAACAGGACAATGACCCAAAGCATAAAAGTAATTCAACAAAAGAATGGCTTCAACAAAACAAAATACGCCTTCTGGAGTGGCCCAGTCAGAGTCCTGACCTCAACCCAATTGAAATGCTGTGGCATGACCTTAAGAGAGCGATTCACACCAGACATCCCAAGAATATTGCTACACTGAAACAGTTTTGTGAAGAGGAGTGGTCCAAAATTACTCCAGATCGTTGTGCAGGTCTGATCTGCAACTACAGGAAACGTTTGGTTGAGGTTATTGCCACCAAAGGAGGGTCAACCAGTTATTAAGTCCAAAGGTTCACATACTTTTTCCACCCTGCACTGTGAATGTTTACATGTTCTGTTCAATAAAAACATGAAAACATATAATGTTTGTGTTGTATTATTTTAAGCAGACTATGTTTTTCAAATTGTTGTGACTTAGATGAAGATCAGAGCACATTTTATGACCAATTCATGCAAAACTCCACGTAATCCCAAAGGGTTCACATACTTTTTCTTGCCACTGTACATGCATTACACTGGGCACATCCTTTATTTGACTGATATTCCCTGTTTTTTTAGGATTTCTATTGTTGCAACTGACCACCTGTTATTTTATTGTGCGTCCTCCTCAATTATTAATCTTCGGTGTTTCCCCTATCCAATCTTTCAGTAGGCGGTATTTCTAGAGGATCGGCCAGTATTTCCTAACAATTTTATTGACTGATTGGTATTGACTATTAAAAGTATGAATAAAGAGTATCTTTAGCATTTCTTCTGGTTGTTTGCTTCTATATTGCAGCATCTCGGTTCTATCCTTTCCTTTAATGTTCTCTACCAGTTTGTCTAGGAAATCTTCCTTGTAACCCTTTTTTACTAAATCTTTTTTCAATGTTAAATAAAGTATAAATAAAGTATAATAATAATGTTTGGGCTTGTGACACGTAAGTGGATACCTCCGAGCAATTCCTTCTCAACCGAGTCAGTTGACTGTTCAGTACACTCTGTAACCAGGCCCTAGCATGACAACTACTAAAATCAATGTAGTTGTTCACATCAACTGTTTTAAAAAAGGTTCTGGATTTAATGGCGTTATTTTCTAGATAAATAGTAAGATCCAAAAAGTTGACCTTTGCTTCACTAAAGTGTGAATCTAGCTGGATCCCCCAGTCAACATCAATTAATTCTTTAAAAAAGCTAGTGAAGATTTCTGCACCACCTTTCCAATTAAGAAACAAGTCGTCAATATAGCGCCTGTAAGTTACCAACATCAGATAACCCACGACGTGCCACGTGGACGGCTACAATGGGAACCACCTGGTTTCACTTTCGGTTCTCCCTCTGAGAGGACTAGTTAAACAAGACTGTCTGGTTATAAATTTTTCCACTTTTTACCACTGATGAAGCGCCAGAGGAGCGCGAAACGCGTCTGGTTTTCTTGATTTTGTTGACTATATCTTGTCAATCGCTATTTTATTAATAAAATTTATTTTATAATATTTATCCATTTGATAAACGACCTATTTTTTGCTACCAGAGGACGCACTTGGTTCCAGGCGAGAGGAGACTTTCTGAAGGGTTGTGCCTTACAAACAACCATTTATACGAATACCCCTATAACGAGGACAACGCTCTTGGAATGGTGAGTGGGATACACAATCAATCAAATGCAATATCTAGACAACAGATTGCACTATGAGAATTATTTCTGCTTTTGTTTGAGATATATCCTGCATAAGAGGATCGTTGGGCTGGAAAGGTGGCCCCAAATAGCCAGTGAGTCGACCATATAAGAGCTGGTAGCTGACACACTTTGTGAGTGTATTAGTTCACCATTGCTATTTTTTGTCACTTGGTCTATATGCTATTATGCCATATATATTCTGTTCTTCTTTTGAGCATAACCTCTAAATGCAAAATATGACAGAAGTCTGTCAACTGTACGTTTGGAGTATACAATATCACTTCTAATTGATGTCAAACTTTTTTTCCTTTGGTTGTGATATATCATCTTTCTAACACCACTGTATTGGTGTGTTGGAATTGTCGTCTCCTCTCTACACATTTGCGCTTTATGTTTATAAGGTGAAGGGAAGGTCACCTAACTGGGGTTATGAGCAAATCCATATTTGTGTGCGCCACAGAAAAATCTTTCCTTTGTTGAAGTCACCAAGTCTGACCCCAGAGCACTCCCTGTATTCTGAACTCTTCCTTGGCTGTTGTAATGCAGCAGTAATGGGTTGGAATTTTTGTTACAGTGAGGTTTGGGGCTGCTATTTGCATCAAGTTTTACCTCTCTGCAGAGTGCCTGGATAGTGCACAGACAGTGGATTTCCTTTCTAGATAAATAGTAAGATCCAAAAAGTTGACCTTTGGTTCACTAAAGTGTGAATCTAGCTGGATCCCCCAGTCAAAATCATTTAATTCTTTAAAAAAGCTAGTGAAGATTTCTGCACCACCTTTCCAATTAAGAAACAAGTTGTCAATATAGCGCCTGTAAGTTACCAACATCAGATAACCCACGACGTGCCACGTAGACGGCTACAATGGGAACCACCTGGTTTCGCTTTCGGTTCTCCCTCTGAGAGGACTAGTTAAACAAGACTGTCTGGTTATAAATTTTTCCACTTTTTACCACTGATGAAGCGCCAGAGGAGCGCGAAACGCGTCTGGTTTTCTTGATTTTGTTGACTATATCTTGTCAATCGCTATTTTATTAATAAAATTTATTTTATAATATTTATCCATTTGATAGACGACCTATTTTTTGCCACCAGAGGACGCACTTGGTTCCAGGCGAGAGGAGACTTTCTGAAGGGTTGTGCCTTACAAACAACCATTTATACGAATACCCCTATAACGAGGACAACGCTATTGGAATGGTGAGTGGGATACACAATCAATCAAATGCAATATCTAGACAACAGATTGCACTATGAGAATTATTTCTGCTTTTGTTTGAGATATATCCTGCATAAGAGGATCGTTGCTAGGCTTGTGCACCGATTTTTTTTTCGGTTCGATTCGGTTCGATTTGTTCGGATGCTTAAAATTTTCGATTCGGCTCGTTTCGACCGATTTCTGTTTCGATTCGGTTCGGTTCGGCTCGTTTTTCGTGTACATTTTTTTTTCGGAATATCGACCATTTTTCGTGTTTTCGGGTCACTTTGCTCGTTTTTTGTATCGACTTTTCGTGATTTCGGAAATTTTCGTTTTATAGGAACGTCTGTTCTCCTCGTTTCAAAGTGTCTAACTCTATTCGTTTTGACGTAAACTACTATGGTTTACTTTTTTTATACTTTATATATTTTTTTATAATAAATTTTTGGTTTGTTTTTCGGATCCGATAATTCATTCTGTCGATACGATAATTCTGGCGATTCTATCGTGTTTTTTTTTTTTTATTAAATAAAGATCCTTTTTTTCTATGAATATACATTTCACAACTTTATTTAATCATATTAAAATGGTATGAAAGCCAAGGAACAAAAAAAATGAACAAAACGATTTAAAAAACGCTAAACTGACCCGAATGCCACAAGAAACAAGTGATACGCATTTACAAATACAAAATTTACAGAATCAGCGATATAACCGATAATAGTTAAATATACGATGTCCAGAATTACCGAAATGGAACCGAAATCACAAATGGAACCGAAATCATGAATAGAGCAAAAATAAATTTCGATTTGACACATTTCAAGTCCATTCGAAAAATCCAAAAATTTTTCGTTTCGGCTCGGAAAACTTTTCGGATCTGTCGGTTTTTCGGGTCCGATCCGATTCGGAAATTCGGCCGAATCCGAAGACACGAATCGGGAAATTTCGTGAAAATTCCGAAACCCGAAACGCACATCCCTAATTGTTGCGGTGGAAAGGTGACCCCAAATAGCCCGTGAGTCGACCATATAAGAGCTGGTAGCTGACACACTTTGTGACTGTATTAGTTCACCATTGCTATTTTTTGTCACTGGGTCTATATGCTATTATGCCATATATATTCTGTTCTTCTTTTGAGCATAACCTCTAAAAATACAAAATACGACAGAAGTCTGTCAACTGTACGTTTGGAGTATACAATATCACTCCTAATTGACGTCAAGCTTTTTTTCCTTTGGTTGTGATATATCTTCTATCTAACACCACTGTATTGGTGTGTTGGAATTGTCGTCTCCTCTCTACACATTTGCTCTTTATGTTTATAAGGTGAAGGGAAAGTTGTCACGGTTCCCAGATCCCACCACGTAGTACTTAACACCCCACACTACACAGAGCCCAGAAGCTACCAACAGAGTAGCCGTGAAAGATCCCTAACTGTCTGGTCCTTAGAATTGGCCAGGTAAACTAGCTAGACAGAAAGGGTTAACAACACGGAGAGGAGTCAGCCGAGCCAGAATCAGGAATACAGAGTTCAGAATGGTCAAATGGAATAGCCGGGTCGATATCAGAGCAGTGGCGTAGTACAAGAAAATGGTCTAGGGCAACAGAAGGCAGAATAGTCAGAAACAAGCAGAGGTCAATAACGGGTTAATTCAATATAGCAGTCAGGTACAAGGAGCTCAGGTATGGATAACCACGATCTGGCAACTGCTGAGAAAACACTGAGGGTTTTTAAAGACCTTCACCAGGCCACGCCCCCCACTCAAGCCGCGCCTCATGCAGCCACCTCCCTGCCTGTCTCCATTTAAACTGGGCATTGGTCAGCGAGCAGCATCAGACATGCTGTCCTCAAGCACACAGGTAGGGCTGGAAGCTCCCAACGTTACAAAAGTCACCTAACTGGGGTTACGAGCAAATCCATATTTGTGTGCGCCACAGAAAAATCTTTCCTTTGTTGAAGTCGTCTTCACCAAGTCTGACCCCAGAGCACTCCCTGTATTCTGAACTCTTCCTTGGCTGTTGTAATGCAGCAGTAATGGGTTGGAATTTTTGTTACAGTGAGGTTTGGGGCTGCTATTTGCATCAAGTTTTACCTCTCTGCAGAGTGCCTGGATAGTGCACAGACAGTGGATTTCCTTTTTCCACAGGGGGCACACTATTCCTCCTTTAAAAAGGGGTGGAAAGGGGTTTTGATATGCTAATGAGTGCTTTTAATGTATTACAATTAAAAATCGAAATAACCTGACTTTGGGAGTGAATGGGGTTAAATATCTGGGCAGATACTGCTGACAGCATCTGCCCAATTTTTTAATGTACATTTAACCCTGCTAAGCTGATTTTGACCATTTTGTGCACATCATGTTTAAATGCAATTTGAAGTCATGTTTTATTATAGGACCCTGACAAATTATATACCATTTTTTTCAGCAGATTCAAAATATATAATTTCTATGTGTATACATCATATCCTGTCAGAATGTATAACAAAAATATTTAAAAAAAATAAATTACCATTCAATCATTTACAGTGTATAAAATTATTTGTTCACATTTTATCATCCAAACCTTTGTGGTTATATATTCTATGGGGTGCATTTATTAATAAAAAATTAAGTGGAAACCCAATAGTGCATTTTTCGGAGAAAATATACAATTGAACAAAAAGTGGAGAAAACAAAAATTTTCACTTGTGCTTTGGAGGATCGTGTTCACTAAAAGTCAAACTCAGGAGAACTTGCAAGAGAAGTGAAAAATCTAGACCAAATAGCCGATTTGGAAAGTTACATAAATGGGAGAATTTATATGGTTTAACTGTTTTGACCTACAGGGTTATTCAAAGAGAATCAAAAAGTCACAGCACGTTCGGTGACTTTTCGTTCTCTTCAATTCGGCACGATTTTGCAATCCCATTTCGGCGACCCTGCGGTGTATTCAGCAAGCACCACAGGGCCGTCGTAATGCAGGGAAAAGTCGCCACAAACCCGCCGAAAACTCACCGCAAAACCCGGTGAAGGCACACCGAAAACCCGCTGGAAAAACATCTGGATTAACCCCGCCGAAAACGCCGGAAAAACCCGAGCAGGAGCCGATCACATGCAGTGCAGCCGGCGGAAAAACCCGACACCGCAGACGAATGGAGTGATAAAAAGACCAGTACGCTTGAATGTATGAAAAGTAAAACGCTGTTTGCAAAGAAACTACTGAGCGAAAATGTCTGAAATTTACATATGAGGTCCAGGGGATGATAATAAAAAGGGCTGTTACAGAAAAAAGAACAAACGTTGGAAAAAAAAAAATCCTTAAAAATGCTTAAAATATCCCAAAAAATCTATAAATAAAGAGACTTTTTACTGCAGAATACTATAATCAACGGTTTATTAGATGTTGAATTAAAATGGGAATATTTTTAACATTGAAGCAAATGGGATTCGCCTGAATAAATCTGCCGCATGAAGCAACCGAATGGCAGGGCAAATCGGCAACTTTTCACTGCTGGTTTTTGTTCTCTGAATAGACGAAGCTATATGGGTATTTCACTGCCCTCGAACAGGCACCGAACAGGCACCGTATGTGCAGGCAATTCGCCAACATTTGGCAAATTGCCTGCTCTCTGATTAGCCAAATGGCCAAGAAAGGTAACCGAACGCTGATTTTCAGCGTTCGGTTACCTTTCGGCAGCCATTTGGATCTCTTTGAATAACCCTGCTAGAATTTTCACTTCTCCTGTCAATTTTCCTGAGTTTCACCTTTTGTGAATAGATCTGTATGTATAAAACTCTGAACTTGCTCCCAGCCTAGAAAAGGAGAAGGTGAGTTGCGGCACTGGTATTGCTCATTTTATACGTGACAAATGGACAATGCCATTGCTTTGGAACAAACATAAATAAAAAAATGTTTTCCTTTTTTTTTTGCTTTTAGCTTTTACATGGTCATGTTTGATATCATTGGAAAGGCCAGACTGTTCTGTCCAATGACACCTAACTGGTCCAAAGGACCCCCGCTGTCCTCAAAGCAGTGCGGCGGCTTGTGTTTTAGATGGAGCAGTCTGTAATAAAACATTGTGCCATCATCTCCCCATTTGCTCCCATCTTAGAACAGAAAGAAAAAGTAAATTTTGCATTTTCCCCCCCATTTTTCTATTTTTAGATCTTACTTGGTCAGACTCTGGCCTTTCCAATAATACCTCAAAAGACCTTCTAGCATCTATGGTTCTGGAGATACAGGGATCCAAAGGATTCCCTCCATAGGGAATTCCCTGCCTGGCCAGGGGGCAGGTCCTGTTTCTGATGCCAATGTGTCCGTGCGCGATAACGTCAGTGGGTGGGGGGAGGTCCTGCAGGCAGGGTTGACTTCCAAGATGTCAGCCCCCTGCGGGGAAAGTCTATGATTGGCACCAGATTGGTGCCAAGCTGTGAACTTTTGATGACGTGCCTGGAGACATCCTCCACATGCTAGCGGAAAAGCAGAGGATGTCTTCCATCACATCTTCTACAGCCAAGAGCTCTGAACACAAGGTGCTCATCCCTCATCAGTTAAGGGCTTCTGAAATGTGGAGGTCCCGGAAGCCTTTCTACGCAGTTTGTGTACCTATGCAAATTGCACATTGCTTAGAACCTTTGTACTTTTGTACTCAAGTTCCGTACCGGCTGCCTCTCTCAGGACACCTGCTGTTGGGAGCATTTGAGAGAGGATCATCTGTGACATCATCAGTGACCGATCTTGTGACGGTAGCCAGGAAAATCAAAATCTCGATTTCCTGGTGACGTGTGTCTGCGTGGAGGAAACTTCTCCACTTCACACAACATTTGTTGGCATACCAGAGGGGGGGGGATGACACAAACTGAGCACTTTAAAACGCTAAAGTGGTCAAGGCAGAGTGTCCTTTTAACATAATTTCAGGACATCGTGGTCCTGGAATATGATAAAAGGTCTTCAACGCCTTACACATGAAGAACATGTAATCTTTGCATGGCAAAACAAATAACACAAGTTTTAGGCTATGATTTGTCTACCTTTTTACCTTTTAGGACCAGTTTACCTTTCTTTTTACTAACTTCCACCATGGTAACAAATAACTTGGCAGCAATCCATTTTTTTTTGCTCCTCCATAGCTCTGCAGAGTAATTTGGAGAGGGGTTTTATAGAGATAGCCTTCATGTGCGCTCTTTTAAAAACATTATTTTTTTTCACAAATCACTTTATTAGGAGGTTTTTAAGACAATGTCACGGTTCACGCCGCAGACGCCGCAAAAAAGGCAAGTAAGGTGCTGTTTCCATTAAAGAATCTGGTTCCGGTCCTGCTTTTACCACTGTCTGGACTGGTGTCCACGCACTCAGGGATCCGTCCCTGACTTTCCCCTCACCTCTCCAGCCTCAGGTGTGGGCTGGGCTTGCAATGCCCATATAATCAGGCCTCACCCTAGCAAGCAATGCTTCTGCGTTACCCTTCCATTCCTTGGAAGACTCATGGTGTGCCTATCCTGCCTGCTCTGCACAGTACCCTTATTGTACCCTGTGGAGACTACCCTTATTGAACCACCATTATTGCATCCTGTGGAAACTACCCTCATTGCATTCCCGTGGAGACCACCCTCATTGCATTCCCGTGGAGACCACCTGCCCTGCAAGTATCCTGTGGAGACCACCCTCATTGCATTCCCGTGGAGACCACTCTTCATTCCAATATCCCATTGTGACCCCCTCATCACAGCATTCCATCTACAACCTCCTTCCTGGACATTCCCTACAATCTCCATTTCTGGACTTCCACTCCCATCACTGCTCCAGAGCTACATATTGATTTGACCATCTGCTATGGACTTTGACCACTCTATGCCCGCCGCCTGCCAAGTCCTCTGCACAATCTGACCATTCTCCTTCTTTAACCCTCCTGATACCACGCTTGATCTTGTTGTTTCTTCTGCCCTCTGTGTCTTCTGGTCCGTCCTCTGTGTATCCAGTAAGTGTCTTTAGTTATTTCTGTAGTCCGTGTCCAGTCCAGTCCAGTCCAGTATCTGTCCTGTGTTATTCTGTATTCAGTGTCTGTGCTATTCAGTGTACCCTGCCCTCTGTATATATTATACTTTCCCAACCAGTTTCTATAAGTGTTTATTACTTATTCATTGTCCCCTCTCCTGATTTACGTTTGTTCCTTAGTAAAATAAACCTTTTTACTTTGAAACCCCATTTTACTTGTCTCTGTTTGTGTAACCACACCTTGGGCTCGTTAAGTGGTACAGGTACAGTATAAAACAGTCATAAGGTATACAAAACTAGACACAAAGAAATGCGTTGAGTACTTTAAAAAACATTTTTAGGTGTGTAAGTACCTTTTTTAAAACCCATATTGCTTAGTTTTCTTTTCATTTAATTATGATATAAACCTTTTCTCTGTCAGAGCATAATTCAGCACGGGATACTCGTGAGTATCCCATGTGAGACGGTGACTGAATTTATTGAAGGGTATCCTTTACCTTCTTGATTATGGGTTTGGAAGGCACATCAGTTATTATTGTCATGTGTAAAGAACATTGTGGTGAGTGTTTCAGCTAATTAAAACCAAAACGTTGACATATAACCAATGCATAAGGCACTGTAATGCTATGGAGGATGTCTGTAGGCATGACACAGGTATAACAATATGCAGCAGGCACGTATCAGCTCAGTGTTGGATGGCAGCCATGCTATATTTATGCTATGATTGATTGGTGGGAGTGTTTGACATTTCCGCTTTGGCGTTTCTATTTAAAAATAAAATATGATGTACACTTGTTTGATGTTCACTCACAAGCACTTCATTCTGTCACATACTCTATGTATTATTACATTATGATTAGGAGTATCTTGTGAAGGTAGAAAAATGTCCAACATTTATGTTTTTGTCTCTCAAACTGGTAGGCATATAATTATTTCAAAACAAAAAATAAACAACATAATTGTCCATCTAAATGAAAACATTTGTTTAACTAAATGGGGGGGGCTCTTCTGTTGAATTGCTAGATAAAATGTGCAATACCATGCCGTTAATACTTCTTCCAATAAACATTATTGATGTTAAGAAAACAAAATAACACAAATAATATATACAACATCATTAGAATAAGAAATGAAAAGGGTTATATGGAGCTGACAAGAAAACAGTAAAGGTAGTACTTTAAAGTTTCAAGAGATCAGGAGAGGGAGATCAAAGTAATGTGAGTAACATGGAACAGAGAGAAGAAAATAATATATGGAGAACTAAATATCGTCCTGTAAATGATGCAGCATAAACAATGAATCAAGAGTATAATACATTATAACAATAATGTGTATATCAGCCCCCTTGAGAAATGCACTCACAAGATAGTAGTTACCCCTCCCTCGTATATATAAATGACACTGAATACAGCAACAGCCAACGCCAATCTGCATAAGCGGCAGCAGCAACTCCCGGGCAACAGCAGCAACAGTGATCATCAAGGCAGGAGCAAATCAATTCATATTAGGACTTTCTGCAATAAAATAAGGGATTTATTATACATAAATATACTATCCAACGCGTTTCGTTGGCAAGTCAACTTTATCAGGGATTAAAAAACATAAATATAACACCTCTGATTTAAATAGTCTCAGCTTATATTTCCAACGGTTAATTTCTTCCGCGTTCCATCCTTGGAACTCACGCTGACGGTCCTCTCAGCGCACGTCTCTGAAATTCTGGATCTCTGCCATTTTAAAACAAAGTAGTGGTCACTATTGGCCAGGCAACTTCACGGAAGCCATCTTTAAACATCCAAAATGCTCACAATCCATAATTCCAGTTCTCTACCATCTTCTAATGGGGTGGCGATCACGGTTGTCCAATAGGAGCAATAGTTCTGGTGTGCGTCCTCTTTGAAAATCCCACATGCCGACATCTCGGAGTGAAACATAATATAAAAGCAAAACAGCACTCTGTATACCATGAACCTACAAAATCCTGATAAAATACAATTAACAACATCCATCTCCATATTTGAACCTCCCGCATTCCAAGTACCCATCTTGTATATCCATCTGCTCTGAGAGCTAAATGGGGTTTCTACTTTGTGGTTAACTGTTTGTGTACATTTGTTTCCAATGTTGGTTCTGGAGAGGAGCAGTACAGGAAGAGCGTTGCCAGGGGTTCAGAGCATGGAATGTGACACTAAGGCCTTGTTCACACCAAATGCAGAGCAGATCTGCTCAGGTTTCTGCACACGCACGCTAGTCTTTAGACACGTTTTTGACACGTTCCAGAGTTGTTGTTTTTTTCACGTAGCTAACAATGTTATGGGGTCATTTCCTTTTACCTCTGACCATTCATTCTGACCTCCACTGATCATCCTTCTTCCTATTGTTTTTGTATTGAAAATGCCTGCTGTCATACAGCTCAGGGCACTCTTCTACCATACTAATGAATTTATCTGGGTCACAAAACTTGTCCACCATTGTTCCTTTGCTCTCCACATCACAAGGTCACCTTTTTCCACAGACAGGAAGTGACCAAGGAAGATTAGGTCAAGACAGATGACCATAGAGTTTTTTTTTTATGGTTAGTTTTTTGCATTGAATTGCGTTGCGTTGCATTTTTGATACGTTCCAGAGCAGATAAAATAGGGCTTGCTGCAGTTTTTTCACCTGCTCTGGACCTGCTCTGGAACTGAACGCTGCGATGTGAACTGGAGCAAAAAATACCATTGGAATACATTGGACGCAGTTTTAATCCGGTCTGCAATTGCTCTGCACCTGCTCCACGCTTGGTGTGAACAAGACCTAAATCTAACAGATAGTTAAACAGGATTGGAGAGGTGGGAACTGTCTATATGTCTATCCAACTAAAATTCTTTGAATTATGTGTTTTATATTTTTATAGATATACTCTTGAATCTTTGTTTATGCTGCATTATTATTATGTCTTCAGGAGGGGATGGAACAAGAGTATAAAGATATGTACACTTTATTTATATGTTTTTCTGGCACCTGGGTCACGATCTTCTTTGCTTCTTGCAAATGAACAAGGAACCTGGAGATATTGTGTAGGAGGACTGTCTGTGCCTCATCCCCTGGTGTGGAGAAACAAGGATTTTATTTAATACGTAGATTGGATGAGCCTCATGAAAGAGTTCCAAAATATCTGGAGGACCAAAGTTGCTGACCCCTCTGCTATTGGACCAGGCCTGCGCACATGAAACTTCACGTTTGGCTTAACGGCATGAATTAATTGCTTAAGGGTGTCTCATTGTTAGGCAGGTCTTTGACGGACAAAAATCTTATTTGTAAGAATAAACAAGCAAGGCAACAGAGAGTTAAGTCTGACATTAATATTTTGTTAAGAGTTCATCATCACAAGGAATTTTGGAGATGAAGTGATAGTTCGCACAGGAAGACTTGGGCTACTGTTATATTGGCCATCTGTATCTCATCAGGGTGTCTACTTTTTCTATAATCCCATTAAACACAGTCACCTGGTAAGAGACCAAAATGTACTTGAACGTATTATAGTAAAATGTTGGAACTATAGAAGATAGCGTGACAACCCAGCGACAGTGCTGATACTTTGTATTATATAAACAGCGCTGTTTGTGCACTATGCTGCTGTATCAAGGGGAGAGGTGAGTATGAAATCCCAAAGTACATACAAAAAATTGCTTGAAATATATACAAATTAACACTTCCCCACAAGCTGAAATAAATGTGGCAACTAACAATACCAACAGGCAAACCATAACATTTACTGATCATTATTTTAACACACACTGACTGAAGAAGCCTGAGGTTTAAAAGGTGAAATGCGTCTTATTTTCTATTTCTATTTCATTATTTCTTTTGTTTAATTATATTAATATTAAACATTATTTGTTACTCATCACTTCCTTGCCAACAGGGAATACAAGGCTCACCGGGAGAACAAAAAGTGCTGACACTCTCCAATAAGATTGTCACAGGTGCACACACCGGAGCTAGAATTCCTAGTGGCTCCTACATTCTTGAGTGAGATTGATTTTAATATTTTATTACCACTATGGAGGAACTACTACTCTATGAGAGTTTCTCTTTGTCATGTACACTGTATGTATCCTAGGGAGCAGAAGAGAACCACTGAGAAGGCTGTGTCACCCCGGAAGTTGACACAACGCCTTTAAAACAGAGCCAATATACAGGACTCTGGATTATGTTTGTTTATTTTATAGTATTGCTTATTTTCATTAAGGACTTTTCATTATATTATGCAAAGTGCTGTTTCATTTGTTCTTACGTTTTGTAAGACCTCTGGATCAGGTTAAAATCGAACGCCATAAGTATAATTTTGCATTTGTTTTTTGTGTTTTTTTCAAAAGCATGAATTTCAGCACTCGATTGGTATTGTTAGTTGCCATGTTTATTACTAATTGCAGGGAAGTGTTACTATGTTTTATAATAAAAGCCTGGGTGATCACCTGGTCCAGGGGTTATATTATGATGGCCGTCGAAACCTCTTTAACTGAAATAGTGGCATTTATGAAATTTAAAGTGGAACGCTAGCCACCATCAACATTTAATCTATTTTATATGGTCATGAGTGGCTGATGGTGCCCCCCTCAATGGGTGTCCCAGATGGCATTGGCTGGTTAGGTCTTCCAAAAAGAGGGGATCCCCGACCCTTAAAAGTTGTCAATCAGTCCACACTGAACAGACCACCATTTATTTAGTTCAGGAATATACACCTCAGTAGATTCCTGACCAGCCAATGCCTCTCAAAGCATTTGCACCGAGAGCATTGAAGTACCTGAATGCTGAATTGAGTGTGAGAGTGAGTGAGTAAGTGAAGTGACGACCCTGTCAAGTCTTGGATCTACGGAAGCTGTGAGTTGTGAAATGAAGGTAAGTCTTAATTGATACACTAGGGTGAAAAAGTGAGGGAGTAAAGATGGCTTAATAACCCTAGAGCGTCCCTTTAAATCCTCCTCTGTCAGTTGACAGGTTAAGAAGAGTGAAGGATTGAATAGTAAGATGGCATCATTTAAAACAGGATTTTTTTTTATTACCTGGAAGGATCATAAACTATTGTCACAGTGTAAATGTGACAACTCATTTTTTTATTCACTAAGGCTGACCAGCGCACTTTTAACGTGCGTTCTGGCGCACATAATTACGGCCGCACTAGCAGCAGATGACGGGCAATGACAGCCCATATACGATGTACGGCCGCACAAAAGTCCGGCCGTGCAACGCAAGTGGAATTTGAACGCATTTGTTTGAGAACGCTATACCGCTAGTACTGACGTACTGAGTGCGCAGCTGCGGCATAGCGGCGTGTTTGCGTGATTAGGAGATGTCAGACACTGCTAATGTCCAACCTACATAACGTCCAGACGCAAAAAGAGTTTTATTGACGATCCGTACAAAATCACGCCCGAAAATGCGCATCGTCTGACCGTTTTTGCGCATTCCGTGAAAAAGTACGTCAATGCGTTCGGACGCACTTTTTCACGTTCGCGGGGAAAAATGCTTTCGTCTGACCCTAGCCTAAAATTTGTCCAACAATCACTTTTTGTCTTTTGTCAAAAGTAAAATAAAATGGTAATCCTGAGACAGAGCTACCATGTGGCAGTCGTCCTTGTTGTCTGGACACACCTCCCAAGAAAATTATAAATCCAAATAAACTTTTTAAAATGGTTTTAATCAATTTTTCTTTTTTTCCTCAGATCGACTGTTTGAGCTTAAAATAGGCAAATCCCGTCAACATAATACAGCTCATGAAAAACAACATTTTAAATCTTCTTCCCTGAATGTATCCCAAAATAAGTGCACAGAGTAATTTTGACAACTCCTTTATTTATTAATCATTTTTGTTCAAAACACATTATCGGTTGTAATATATTAAAATAGAAAAACGTAATTAAGGTATTTTTCATTCTAAGTGCCACATGGGTCTCATACGGACTATAAAGGTCAGTGCTACTACACAAACACCTTTCGGCTGATGCCTATGATGGGCTTTTTTAACATGTATATGCCTGAAATCTTGCTGTTAAAACAGCTTGCATTAAATGTTGATTATCTTTGGAATGAGACCAGTATTGCATGGTGACGAAAAGAGGGCAGCATCATTACAGCAGCTACTATTTACAATGAAAGCAAGGAAAAGTTTGGCTTAGGTTTGCCTAAGGTTAGGCCAGGGAGAATTCTTGTGGAGGCCATGAAAAGTGTAGAAATGGATGTATGGAATTAGAAGAGTAAATAGGGCATTGAGTTAGACTAGAGGTACCTGATGTGACTGAAAACAGGGACGTTGGGTCAGTAAACGCTCAAACACTTTATATTTAGGCGCCTATGGTTAAATGTAATCATTTCATCTGACCAAAATAAATGTAGAGATAGTAACCACCGCCTCACTTGAGATTTGTTGATAAATGGGTTTATTTACTTAACTGTGCATTCTCAACTGGAGGTTATGATGTTAAAATCAGTTAAACAGAGTCATAATAGCGATTCACCAGGTCATTTATTGTAGCTCATATAAATGTCCAGTTCATCCCAGCTCACTGCATAATTTAAGTATTTAAGGTCTCCACGTCGAAAACAAAACCAGATTGATTTCATTTTTTGTAATCCACATCCTAATACACATGAGGAAATAAAATATACAGCAGAAAACGCCAAATCAATTAACTGCGCTGCAACCATACAATCCTGAAATGTTTCTTCGCATGAGTCTTATGGGTGGAGAAAGTTCGGTTTATAATATTAGTCACAGCAAATGCTCAGTAGACTGATAATGGATGAATGGCTAAAAATACTCTCCGTACCCGACACGTATAAAACCTGTCATTAAATTTATTTGCAACGCTGTAAGTGATTCTGTTTGGAAAAATAAATATTAAATTATCAGTACCTTTCCTTTCATTTATTGGCGTGAAATCCATTGACGTATTAATACAGGATCTCCCCCTGTAATCTAACAAATATTCAAATCTCAGTGCAAATTACCCATAAGTCGCTTTCCTTTGTACATTGTGTTCCGTTGCTATTTGCAGCTTTATTGCTCCATAGATATTGTAATTTTGTAAAAATTACAATGAAAGTGCTCTGTGTAACCTGTTCATTCAAGGAGTTCGTGCATTATTACATTTTCCGTGACGTTTTCAGTCTTACGTTCTGCTTGGAAAACGCTTGGCCTTCTTCTTTGGACTTCATGCAGTTTTTTACAAATTCCGTCACCTTGCTGAGTCCTTCCGCCAGTCCTTGACCTGTGATGGCACAGCATGGCTGCACATACCAGTCCCGGTCGGAACAATGCTTCTTCATGTTAAATTTCCGTGTTATTTCTTCAGCATTCAGTGCTCCCGGCAAGTCCTGTTTGTTGGCTAGCACAACCACAGGTACATTCTTTATCAAGTCGTTCTGAAGAATAGAATGAAATTCTTTCTTTGACTCGTCCAGATGTTCCTTGTTGTTGCTGTCCACTACGTACACAAGCCCATCAGTGTCTTCAAAGTAATGGCTCCAGAACGCTCTCATCTTCTGCTGTCCTCCAACATCCCACATGGTCAACTGCAGATGTTTCTCGCTGTGGATCATCTCCACATTGAAACCTATTGTTGGAGTTGTTGAGAATGAGTCTTTAAACTTGAACTTGTAGAGCACTGTTGATTTCCCAGCTGCATCCAAGCCAAGTATAAGAATACGAGCCTGCTTTACCTTGCCCTGTGAGGATACTAGTAAACCCATGTGTGTGGTACTTAATCCACCGAAACAAGCAAGAGGAAAGGTTTTGCATGGTGCCTCCAGTAATGTGAGCCGTGTACTTATAAGCCGCCTTATCAGCGAGTAAAAAAAAAAAAAGGTGTATTGTTTATGAAGGTTTAATGTTCACTGCTTGTCTGCTTGTCACAAAGGTAGAACTGTCATGAGTAATAAAGCATGATCAATAAGGCAAACCAAAGTTCAAAGTGTATGTGAACGTAGAGAGGTGTGAAAAAGACAATTTCTTACAAAATTCTGTTATTCTAACATTTAGCTTTTTATGCTATGAGCCCTGGAAACCAGCAGAGAACTAAAACAGCATTTTATTTAGAAAAACCCTACTTTGTTCAGCCAGTGCTGGACCAGGACAAAAAGTAGATCTTGGAATTGAAAAGCCCAGCTGCCCATTTAGAGCCCTATTCCATTGTTCGCACTAACTGGGAAAATCCATTTGTAAACCCATAGGGCAAGCCACTAGTGATGTTGCCTGTTGCCAGTACTCTCCTGAACCTTGGGCTAGAATACAACCTAATCATTAATGGAGCGCCACAAATGGGAAAATGCTGCGCAAGTCTTTTCCCATTTGCAACTTGCCACTAACAGCTCTATTCTAGCCAAGGTGTTGTATAAGCAGCTCAAGCCAGAATATTTTCCAGCCACTGATTAATACTTGCAGCAGCGTCTTTCACCACCACGTGCATCGCTTCTGGAATTCTTATGTCTACATGGAGTCCTGCACAAGCTCTTCACATGAAAAGGTTTCACAATACCTATCTATGGAGCGCTGGGTGTGGTGGTGAAGGTGATCCATGACTGATGAAGCCGCCACCTGAGTGGTGAAACACGTTTTAAAGGACACCATTTATTTTAATTTGTTTTATATCTCCACCAAGCCCATTTTATTGTTTTTTTTATACTTACAGTTGTGTTCAAAATTATTCAACCCCCACTGAAATTGAGTGTTTTGGCCAGTTTGACATTGATTTTGATCATTCAGTCATCTTGCTTACAATTAAATCAAAGAGGCACGTGTAGGTCAGACAAATATAACATAACATTTATAATGAAATAACCACAAATGTCTTTTCTGTGCTCACATCATTATCAGTTTTATTCAACCCCCAAGTGACATTCAATCTTAGTACTTAGTACAACATCCTTTTACAGTTATAACAGCTTTTAAACGTGAAGCATAGCTTGACACAAGTGTCTTGCAGCGATCTACGGGTATCTTCGCCCATTCATCATGGGCAAAAGCCTCCAGTTCAGTCACATTCTTAGGCTTGCGCACTGCAACTGCTTTCTTTAAGTCCCACCAGAGGTTCTCAATCGGATTTAAATCAGGTGACTGCGATGGCCACTCCAAAATGTTCCAGCCTTTAATCTGCAACCATGCTCTAGTGGACTTGGAGGTATGCTTGGGATCATTGTCCTGTTGAAAGGTCCAACGTCTTCCAAGCCTCAGGTTTGTGACGGACTGCATCACATTGTCATCCAATATCTCCTGGTACTGAAGAGAATTCATGGTACCTTGCACATGCTGAAGCTTCCCTGTACCTGCAGAAGCAAAACAGCCCCAAAGCATGATTGACCCCCCGCAATGCTTCACAGTAGGCAAGGTGTTCTTTTCTTCATAGGCCTTGTTCTTCCTCCTCCAAACATAGCGTTGATCCATGGGCCCAAACAGTTCTAATTTTGTTTCTTCAGTCCACAGAACACTATCCCAAAACTTCTGTGGTTTGCCACATGACTTTTGGCATACTGCAGTCGACTCTTCTTATTCTTTGGAGACAGCAAGGGGGTGCGCCTGGGAGTTCTGGCATGGAGGCCTTCATTATGCAGTGTGCGCCGTATTGTCTGAGCTGAAACTTCAGTACCCACATCTAACAAATCTTTTCTCAGTTCCTCAGCAGTCACACGGGGACTTTTCTCCACTCTACGCTTCAGGTAGCGCACAGCAGTCGAAGTCAGCATCTTCTTTCTGCCACGACCAGGTAGCGTTTCAACAGTGCCCTTTGCCTTGAATTTGCGAATGATGCTTCCTATGGTCTCTCTTGGTATGTTTAACATCTTTGCAATCTTCTTATAGCCATTGCCCTTCCTGTGAAGAGTAATCACCTCTTCTCTTGTCTTCCTGGACCATTCTCTTGACTTCACCATGTTTGTAACCACACCAGTAAATGTCTAGAAGGAGCTGAGTATCACAGTCATTTTAAAGCTGCCTAATTGGCGCTTATTATGCTTTATTGCTGCTCCGTGACATCCACAGGTGTTTTCAATACCTGATTGAAAACACTTGAATGAACCTCTGTTCTTCAGAGTGGTAGTCTTTAAGGGGTTGAATAATTGTGTCAATGAAGAATTCACAAAAGAAACATTTACTACTGTATTACAAAACCAATTGATGTCATTTTAGTTGCATATGGTTCTTTAAAAAGTCCTTGTAGGATTTCATTCTGAATACAATTACAAATGTACACTAAATTCCCTAAAACCCTTTACAGCATTGGAGGTTGAATAATTTTGAACACAACTGTATGTGAATAAAATCCACTTCTTTATTGGCCATCCCTGCTTCTGGTATTGCTTTCAACCAAGGCACCATCAAAGAATCCTAGCACCCCCAGAAGGGAAGTCCTGGATCTGCTGGGCCCTGGGACCGATCACCACAGGAACAGAGGAGTAAGCACCAAAAGAAGAGTGGTTTCACAGATCAGCCGCTTGCAGCACGAGGAATAAACCTGCGTAAGTGTGCATCCATCATTCAGACTAATAATATGCAGTGCTTGGCACAATTCTAATCACACTCTCCTGTTCTCTCGGAGGTACAAGAGAGACAGAGGTGCCGCAGATCGGAAAGAACTGTTATTTATTACACATTTTTTCAATTGAAAGATGTTTTGAAATACGGACACTAGGTGGCGATATACAAGGGGGGTGTTTGTGAGGGTCCTGAGAACGAGCAGCAGCACAATGGCCTGCTCTACGGTGGGTGCCCGCTCAGGTCTCACAAACAAGGTTTTAGCTTGATTGCGCCATTACAGGGATGAATTTTCCATATGCAAATCAGCCTGCTCTCACCCAGAAAGGGTGGCCAGTGCTGATTGCCAAGGACGTCATCCCTGCACGAGAGCTGCAGCAACCCCCGACGATCGTTTCGGCCTTCTTGGGCCTCGTCAGGAGGGTATAGCTGACACCCCTCTAGGCACATCAAGCAAGGGGTCCACGTCTGGATGACCCTTTACAATATACCACCAATACTGCATTACAAAGGATCTTTTATATCAATCAGACCATATATGCAATGCTGTTTTTACATTTTATATGATATATATATGCTTACATCTTTGCTTATGCAATTTTGTGTGAATGTATGCAATTTTGTGTGAATATATGTACATATAGACTCAACCTTTGAGCAATACGCCACCTAGAGAGAAAAGACCTCTCCTCCCACTCTTTCATTAGGTACAGGTTTGCGCTCTGGAGTGTGTCTCTCTCTTCTACAAGCTCTTCACATGCTTACTTTAGCAGGGAGGCGCAGGAGCTGCGGAGGTACAGTAGTTACTGCTCGCAGCCAGAGGAAGCAGTGGATCACACAGCCCTCAGGACCATGGAATCTCAATCAATTAAGGGATTCTTCAATCCCTTTAACCCCTTCGCTGCAGATGATGGGTGGTCACAAGGTCTCCATAGCAAAGGGGGAGACCCCAGCTGCTCCGGTTGACATCTCGCTGCAGTCTGACTTCCTTGAAGTCAGACCGTCCCGTAGGATCCCACCCAATGTACTGATGTCATTGCAGAGCCAGGAGAGTGCCTAAAGGGGAGGGGGTCCTTTGGACCCCTCTAGCGCTCCATTGGTAAGGGTTATGAAAATAAGAGAGGCATTGCTGGAAAGGTCACAGTCTGTCCTTTCCAGCAATGGCTCTCTTATACCCTTAGATGCTAGTACTGTGATCCAGCAACAATTAACACCGGATCACGGACTTTGCCCGGAGGGGGCTGACATCTTGGATGTCAGCCCTGCCTCAGGGGCCTCCCACGCATGGTGCGATGATGTCAGAAAGGGAATTCCCCCTAGTTGCCCAGGGAATTCCCTATGGAAATCCCTATGGTGGAGATGGGGGGGGGGTCCTTTGGAAAAGAATAAAGGGTTGAATAAATATTTAATGAAAATGGGGAGGGAATTTTTTTTACATTGAAATCTATGGGATTCACCTGCTTAAACCTGTCAAATGAAACCACCAAAAATCAGGGCAATTTGACAACTTTTCTCTGCTGTTTGTCGTTCTCTGAATAGATTAACCATTACTTCTCTAAGGGAATTTCACTGCAACCAAAGGTCACATAAGGCACCTAACACCAGCTTCTGAGAAACAATATTGTTTCTTTCAATTCCGGAATATCTCATTCTCCTCCATATACCTGCAAATTAATGGCGCCTATGCAAAGAATAAGAGCTATTCATTTACAATAACCTGCCATCGCAGCATCCAAGTAGCGAGCAGAGGCTGTGCTTCAGCTATACTATCTTCAGGAGCCATTAGTGTAACAGCTTAGTTGTGATCTAGCCCCTTGTTTTTCATCACTTTAAAGGGCTTATTCAAAGGGCACAGAAATGTCGTGCTCTATCATTCGGCGCACTTTGGCGACCTAAAGTCGCCGACCCTTCAGTGAATTCAACATTCACCACAGGGTCCCCAAAGTGCGCCGAATCGATCTGCCAAATGGAGCCGATAAACCAAACGCAGTCGATAAACCGCTGAACGCTACCGAAAAATCACCAAACTCATCCAATAAACTGCAGAATGCCGCCGAAAAATCACCCAAACCGATCCCACCATAGGGCAGGACACTGCTGCCCATTCTCAGTGCTCACACAAACCTTGTTTTTACTCATATACAAGGTGCAATAAACTGATTTTTCTTTATACATACAATTATTGGTAAACGCATTCTTTAAGAATTAAAATGGGAAACACATCAATAAAACTGACATTTTAAATGGGGGGATTTGTGAAGCGATATTGAGGGGATCCCCATATAAAGCCTATTTGTAAATATGTATTCTGCTTCCCTAAGCAAAGCTGTGAGGTGTGGGTGCTTTAGACTAGCTGAAGTCTGTATTTGACCAGTACTCACACAATGAAGTTCAGCAGATAGCTTCAACTCAGCAAAACTGACACGTAGAAAGATGAATCCAGTTGAAGAGTTTAATGATCAGACTGACAATCTTGTTAGTGTACAGCTATGCAGGTAAAAAGACTTTAGTTTGCCCAGCAGTGATCACAGAATGGCTGCTATGTGACCAGGAAGTAACTAACAACAAGCCACTGAGCAGAGGGGTGTGAACTAGTTGAATACAGAAGCCTTAGGAAACCCCGCAGGGACAAAATAGCTATGAAATCAATAGCATGTAAGCAGCAAAGGCAGATTTAACACAAAAACAGAAAAATATATGTAGCGCTGGGTTTAAATTCCCTGTCGTTGTAGTACTTGTTTTTGGCCACCGGAGGGAGACAAGCGCGATGTAAGACACTGAACATTGGGACTACATTTTCCAGCATGCTTTGCTGGGGGAACAGGAAGTGGGTGGGAGAGAGACAAGGATATCCACAGCCTCGTGGAAAGAGCTGGCAGAGCGCGCCGAGGAGTGAGAGGAGCAAGACGCAGTGTAGCAGAAAGTGATCTCGACCAGGCCAGAGCGCAGGTGCGGCCTAGCGAAGCTAGAGATCGGGTTTTTTCCTTCCTATTTAACGAAGACCCAGTAGCCCACGCTGAGACAGAGTAAGCTGAAGGACCCCGAGTGAGGAGAACCGCAGACGATTTAACAGGGAGTGCAGGCGGTGAGCTGGACATCTTGTGTCCGATACAGAGGAGCAAGACACCGAGAACCCCAGTCAAAATCGAGCGGAGAGACGTCTTGGGTCGAGCGGAGCACCGAGTATCTGGCGGATGGGTGAGAGGCCTTCCAGGCCACGGTGAAATACTAAAGCACACTACAGTTTGTTCCAAAACCTACAGGGCCCCAACGTGACTAGTCGAAGATACCTCCTAAATAATTCACTGGCCAGTTGAATATTGTACCCGGGTACCAATACACGCATACACATACATTCCTTGGGACATAACCTGTACGAGACTCACACTCCAACCACTAAGGGGTTAAAAATACTTTTTTATTCCTTTTCCGCTGCGCGTTTCTCGCATTGCGAAGTGCTGTATTTTTCCTTTTCCGCTGCGCGTTTCTCGCATTACGAAGTGCTGTACTTTTCCTTTTCCGCTGTGTGTTTCTCGTATTACGAAGTACTGTAAAAATATATACATATACCGTGTTACTCATTATATGCCCGTTTATTCAGTAAACTATAGAATTTATAAAATCCAAGACAGTGCTGGAGTATATTTATTCCCTAGTGCGGGGAGTCTGACCCGAGGTTCAAATTCAGCGGCTCCTCCGGGATCCAGTCTCTGGAAAAAACGCATTTAAAGGGTTAAATATGGATCCAGACACTGCTGCCAAATGGTGAGAGGAGCACAGTAGTCAGACAGAATTGTGTATAGTCATAGATATTCCAGCGGACACTTGGGCTGAAGATCAGATTCGCCAGGCCGTGGCAGCGCTGACACCAGATCATCGGGGGTTAATCCTGGACATTAAAGAGAACCCAGATACCTCTCACACATATGTTCTTTTTGAGTGGAGAAAGGTTGTTCCAGTTTGTTTTCAGGGCGAAAGCGTGAAGCTGACCGATGAGGTGGAAGTCCAACTGATTCAGCCAAGTGCGCCACGTGGCGAATCCGCGAGTGTTCCCGCGCTCAGTCCGTTGGCCATGATCGGGCCTGAATTTATAGTGGCTATTGGAAATTTGCTGGCTAAATGCCAAAGAACAAGCCCTCTGCACACTAACTTTGGTTATCGACGGTTGAGAAATTTTACAGGAAACGTACCAACTCCGGCGGGAGAAGAAACCTTCGAAGAATGCGTGGAACAGGCGATGCAGGCTCTGGATAAGTGGGACGTCCCTGAAGCACAGAAAAAGCAAAGGATTACTGAGAGCGTAAAGGGACCTGCGTCAGAGGCTGTAAGAAACCTAAAATTGAGTAAGAAAGACTGCACTGCTTTAGATTATCTAAATGTTCTGGAGGAAGTTTTTGGGCGAACGGAAAAGGCTGCAGAGCTCGTGTATCAGTATGAACACACCTACCAGCGGAAAGGTGAGAGAATGACCGAATATATGAGGCGCCTAGATAAGATTCTGCACCAGATACTCCTCAAGAAAGGGGCCGAACCGGCCGAAGAAGATAAGATCCGAAGAAAACAGATCCTGAGGGGCGCTCAACCTCTAGATCCAGTGATGCTGCAGCTGAGAAGCAGGGAGGGTAATCAAGAACTGAAGTACCTGGAACTGATCCGAGCTGTCAGAGAGGAGGAGGCTTTACTGGAAGAAAAATCCTTCAGGAGAGGAGAAAGAGCTTACGCGCAACCTGTGAGGCATAACGAATGTTTGCAGCCTGAAAGTGACTCGTTGGATACCTATGGATCCGACGTGGACGAACAAGAGCATCTGATCGCTTTTAAATCCACAGAGAACGCTGTCAAAGAATTAAACCTCTCTGCACATGGTGAGTTTAAGAAACTGTTAAGAAAGTACAAGAAGCTCAAGCTGAATTGCAACAGGCGCACGCGGAACTGTGCCGAGTATTGTTGAAGGTGACAGAGACACAGACAGAGATGCAGAAGTTCCTTACAGACATGCAGACAACCGGAGTTGCTGTGGCGTCTAGCCAGGGTCCTTCAACCGAATCACAGCAGGCGACTGCGTCTCCGCTTTCAAAGAAGAGATGTTTCAGTTGTGGAGAAATGGGCCATTTCCGCGCACAATGCAAAAGCCAAAAGCCTGAAGGAAATAGAGTTGAGGAGTTCTTAACAGCCGTTCCAAGGCTTTCATCTACCTCACCGGCGGGAAACGCCAGAGGGCACAAGTGAAGGAGCAATCTAGGTGCCCGAAGGCTGAAACCCGCTCCAAAAATCAAGCCAGGACTAAGAGGGCGAGAGGGCCCAAAGTCTGGCCAACTGCCGAGCCTGCCAGGACTGAATGAGTCACTACCTTAGCATCCGGTCCTACGTCATGGGGAAGCAATGCACACCCAAAACCTGCACGGGCCAAGAAGAAGGCCAGGGTACAACAAACTGGGTCTAAATGTCCTGTTGCCACCACCAAGTTTCCTGACCAGCTGATAGGTCCTTCCCCTATTGTGCCAATCCAAGTGGAGGGAGTCTACACTAAAGCTCTGTTGGACTCAGGGGCTCAAGTGACATTGATTTACAGAGATTTCTATGAGAGACACTTGAAGCACATACCTCTACAGAAATTGAAGGATCTGGAAATCTGGGGTATCGGAACTGAGAAACTCCCCTATGACGGGTATGTACAGGTGAAGTTGGAGATCGGATCCAAAGTCATTGGACAGTCCGGAGGTTGTGATGCATTGGCCATTGTGTGTCCTCGGCCTTCAGGGGCAAACAGGAGTTCCATGATAGTGGGGACGAATACCGATTTGGTGCGACGTCTCCTGACACCTATCGTACTGGAAGAAGGTTCTACTAAAGGAGTACACCCAATGTTACGTCCAGTCTATCAGAGAATGGTCGAAGAACAGAAGGCACCTGCTGAAGTGGGGCGCCTGTGGAGATTGGAAGGAACAGAGAAGGTTCTGCAAGCAGGAGAAGTAACGAGTTTCCGGCTTCAGTCAAGTTGAACGGATCGCAACCAGGGCCCTATGTAGTACTGGAAACCGATTTTAATCATGGGAGTGAAGCCGGAGTAGAAGTAATCCCTGAATATAATCTCCACTAAAGCTTTGAAAAGAACACGAGGAAGAGTCCTCAGTCAGCGTGTGCAATGTGTCTGATTCTCCAGTAGTCTTAAAGCACGAATGCCTATCGGGCAGTAGCATCCGCTACGCCCCTCTCTCCTACCGATTTAGGAGGGGGAGTGGATAAAGAGATTCCAGATGAAATATTCTACCCCAAGGACGCTCCCATTTCACTGAATGGAAGAAACGTCTTCAGTCCCAAGTTTCTAAAGTGGAGAGACTTGTTCTCGAAAGATGAGTTCGAGACGTAGGCCTAGCTAAAAGTACTGAGCACTGCATTCGATTACAAGAGGACAAGCCGTTTCGTGAAAGGTCAAGACGAGTTCTGCTGGGAGACTTGGATGATCTAAACGAGAACAGCTGAATGAACTGCAAAGAACCAAGGTGATCCAAGAGTCCAGGAGCCCATATGCATCTCCAATAGTAATGGTTCGGAAGAAGAATGGTTCTGTCCGCCTATGCATAGACTATCGCACGCTGAATCGGAGAACCATCCCAGATCAATATGCTACTCCTCGGATAGAAGATGCCTTACAGTGTTTTTATAGACAGCAAATGGTGCAGCGCCACACAACATGCATCCACCACCAGGGTGCCCAGATAGCCAATCTCAGGATATAGTGGTTTCCCCTATACCATTACACACAATAATGAAAACAATAACCTGGATCGGGCAAATACTGCTCTCTGGGATCCTGGATCCTCGCATATATATATATAAAGGAGAAAATAACAATAGTGCAACACTGTTTGGTAAATATACTGTGAATGTAAGTGATGAAACACCCCCACTTACAAGTGTAGAGCGTGCACTGGCTCTAAGTGGGTCCAGACATGTGGGTAATTGTCTTCAATTTCTTAGGTGACCCCCACCTTACAGCAAGATTTTCTCTTTTTCTTTGTTCGAGGTTTGGACAGTGGAAAGGATAACAGGAAGAGAGAATCCTTGTGTAGGTCCAAAATGAATGGTCACAATTATATGTACAGTAGGAATTGTACTCACATTTTGTGGAGCTCACCTAGCTCATGGATATAGGCCCATAGGTTTTTTTTTTGGGGTGGGAGAAAAACCCAGATGAAAAACCACAAATGTTTGCAGGATTCAATGAAGCAGGAATCAGGATTGGAGATGAGAAAAATTGTGGTTTATTAAAATATAGTTAAAATTGCCTCCAGAACGCGTTTCGCCGCATCAAAAAACGGCTTCATCAGCTGGAATGGTTAACATGGGCCTTGGACCCTTTTATAATGTCCATAAATGTTATTAATTGTCCCATATGTCCTGTCTGCTTCCTTGATTGATTCTTCCGGTTTTCGATAGTGGGCGCCGCCATTTTGCGCATGCGTTTACTTCGCGTTCCACTGCGTTCCAATGCGCCGATTTCACTTCCGCGTTCCACCGCGTTCCAAGCATTGCTCTCTTACTTCCGGTCGGCGATTCTCGGCCGGAGAGACGCTAAATAGTTCTTTTATTGATTGCAACGATTGGGGTTCCTTCAAAAACTTCCCATTTTCGCCATATATACATAACAAAAAAGATATTACATACATTAACTCGATTCTAAAAGGGCTAAAACTATAAAATTAATATGTGCACCCCGCAGGGTCTCCCAATTAACTCTTAGTGTACCTAATTAATGGGTATGGTGAAATGTAATAAAGGTGATCACTTCTCCACACAATATTATTCATACCTTCCCAACAACTTACACTCTCTAGAGAGTGGTCACATATTCTTATAATAGCTTCCTTTGCTAAAAAAGTGTCTTGTGCTTCAGTGCTTTTAGAGAATAATAGTGGTATTATATATGTTCTAATAAATAGTGGTCCCCTTAGTAGTGCCACTATAATAACCTGTTTAATAAAACTCTGTGATATTTAAATTATCTGTGTTTTATCTATATTAATAATGATACTTTATTAATTACAATGTATTTAAAATATTATCATAAATATAATGTGACTTTTTATATATAAATAAGGTCCACATTATTTTAAAATAAATTGAATCAGTTACTATTTTTAAACAATATTAAAATTAATGTTTTGTAAGAATTTAAGCGACGAGCATATATTTATTATCAACACAGCACCTTAACATCATTCTCTCTAAAGAGATTCAGAATTTTATCTACATCTGGATAACACAAATTTCGAATATGGCACTTATAATGGCGGTCTCTGTTTAGATGAGGTCTATATTATGCACATGAGAGATATTGCACTAATTTATATCAATTAATATCTAAAATGTTATGGCCAAAAGAGAATTACTATAATTAACTCTAGTTTTTATAGTCACTAATTGTAAGTAATTTATAATTAACATTTACTAAGCACTTTAAACAGCACCAATAAGTCACTTTAATATTATATTTATGATAATATTTTAAATACATTGTAATTAATAAAGTATCATTATTAATATAGATAAAACACAGATAATTTAAATATCACAGAGTTTTATTAAACAGGTTATTATAGTGGCACTACTAAGGGGACCACTATTTATTAGAACATATATAATACCACTATTATTCTCTAAAAGCACTGAAGCACAAGACACTTTTTTAGCAAAGGAAGCTATTATAAGAAATATGTGACCACTCTCTAGAGAGTGTAAGTTGTTGGGAAAGGTATGAATAATATTTGTGGAGAAGTGATCACCTTTATACATTTCACCATACCCATTAATTAGGTACACTAAGAGTTAATTGGGAGACCCTGCGGGGTGCACATATTAATTTTATAGTTTTAGCCCTTTTAGAATCGAGTTAATGTATGTAATATCTTTTTTGTTATGTATATGGCGAAAATGGGAAGTTTTTGAAGGAACCCCAATCGTTGCAATCAATAAAAGAACTATTTAGCGTCTCTCCGGCCGAGAATCGCGCGCCGGAAGTAAGAGAGCAATGCTTGGAACGCGGTGGAACGCGGAAGTGAAATCGGCGCATTGGAACGCAGTGGAACGCGGAAGTAAACCGCGCATGCGCAAAATGGCGGCGCCCACTATCGAAAACCGGAAGAATCAATCAAGGAAGCAGACAGGACATATGGGGACAATTAATAACATTTATGGACATTATAAAAGGGTCCAAAGGCCCATGTTAACCATTCCAGCTGATGAAAGCCGTTTTTGATGCGGCGAAACGCGTTCTGGAGGCAATTTTAACTATATTTTTAAATAAACCACAATTTTTCTCATCTCCAATCCTGATTCCTGCTTCATTGAATCCTGCAAACATTGGTGGTTTTTCATCTGGGTTTTTCTCCCACCCCAAAAAAAAACCTATGGGCCTATATCCATGAGCTAGGTGAGCTCCACAAAATGTGAGTACAATTCCTACTGTACATATAATTGTGACCATTCATTTGTGGACCTACACAAGGATTCTCTCTTCCTGTTATCCTTTCCTGTCCAAACCTCGAACAAAGAAAAAGAGAAAATCTTGCTGTAAGGTGGGGGTCACCTAAGAAATTGAAGACAATTACCACATGTCTGGACCCACTTAGAGCCAGTGCACGGCTCTACACTTGTAAGTGGGGGTGTTCATCACTTACATTCACAGTATATTTTACCAAACAGTGTTGCACTATTGTTATTTTTCTCCTTTATATATATATATGCGAGGATCCAGGATCCCAGAGAGCAGTATTTGCGCCGATCCAGGTTATTGTTTGCCTTACAGTGTTTGTCTGGAGCAAAATGGTTTAGTGTACTAGATCTGCGAAGTGGGTATCACCAGATACCAATGCATCCTGAAGACAAAGAGAAGACTGTGTTCATCTGCCCATTGGGGTTCTTCGAATTCAACAGAATGCCTCAAGGCCTTACGGGGGCTCCAGCCACGTTCCAACGGTTAATGGTGAAGACAGTCGGGGACATGAATCTGATCGAAGTATTAGTGTACCTGGATGACATAACTGTGTTCGGGAAGACTCTGGAAGAACATGAACAACGTTTGGAGAAGGTCTTGAAGAGGCTCCATGAAGAGGGATTGAAACTATCTCTGGAGAAATGTCAATTCTGTTTACCGTCTGTTACGTATCTGGGACATGTGGTCTCAGCAGAAGGCGTTTCGACAGATCCTCGGAAGTTGGAGGCCGTAGCTTCTTGGCCTAGACCCCGAAGCGTTACTGAACTTAGATCTTTCTTGGGGTTCTGCTCTTATTATCGAAGATTTGAAGGAGGATTCGCAAAAATAGCTCAACCACTGAACAAGCTCCTACAGAAGGAAAGCACAGAAGAAGGCCACAAGGTTTCCGACCAAAATCTGTCAGCTCCAGGGCCAAGGAAAGCTCGAGAGTCCATCCAGGGAGAATGGACCAGTCAATGCGAAGGTGCTTTTACGAAGCTGAAAGAGAGTTTAACTCGAGCTCCTGTCTTGGCCTATGTGGACCCTCACAAGCCGTACGAGCTACATGAGGATGCCAGCAGAGAAGGTCTAGGAGGAGTCCTGTATCAAGAGTATGGTGGATTGCTGAGGCCTGTACCGTATGTGAGCCGGAGCCTTACGCCTTCAGAAAAGAACTATCCTACCCACAAGTTGGAGTTCCTAGCCTTAAAGTGGGCAGTGGTAGACAAGCTAAAGGACTATCTGTATGGGGCCGAGTTTGTGATAAAGACGAATAACAATCCTCTTACCTACATCCTTACTACTGCAAAACTGGACGCAACAGGACATCGGTGGTTGGCCGCTCTGTCAGGGTTTCGGTTCAGCCTGAAGTATCGCCCTGGGGTGAATAATCGAGATGCTGATGCTTTGTCGAGAAGACCCTACGCTACAGAATGGACTCAGTTAACTCCAGACGGGATACAAGCTTTGTGTCAAGGAGCAGAGCGCCGGGTCAAGGGAGGGATTGAAGCGGAGGCCATAGGAGTCATGGCTGCGGCTGTTTCGGAGTTCTACTGCAACCCTACGCAGTTGAGGGATGAAAGTCTGCCTACCTTTTCAAAACAGGACCTGAAAAGCTGATCAGGCTAGAGACCCTTTAATTGCGTTAACCATAAAGGCCCTAACTGCGAACCAGCTGGAAATTCTGCCGACCAATTCCTCAGATGGAGCCAGATTGGTCTACAAAGAGTGGGAACGGTTGAAGATGTTGGATGGGGTGGTCTACCGAAGGGGCCCCTCAACCAATGCTGAAGAGACCCAACAGTTGTTCCTTCCCACTAAACATAGTGAGAGTGTACTGCGATCACTACATGATGAGCATGGACATTTGGGCGCAGAAAGGACTTTTAAGCTGGTGCGAGACAGGTTCTATTGGCCTTGCATGAGAGCTGAAGTGGAAAGTTACTGCCATTCATGTCTGAGGTGTATTCAAAGGAAGACCCTACCGACCCGAACCGCTCCAATGAGCCATCTGCAAAGTCAAGGACCCATGGATTTGGTGTGCATTGATTTCCTGTGCTTAGAGCCGGATGCTAGTGGGCAGGGAAATATTCTAATAGTGACTGACCACTTCACACGTTACGCCCAAGCCTTTTCTACAAAAGACCAACGCGCTCCGACAGTGGCGAAGGTTCTGATGGAAAAGTTCTTTGTTCACTACGGCCTACCAAGGAGAATACACTCTGATCAGGGTAGAGACTTTGAAAGCCGGCTTGTTGGGCAATAACTGGAACTGCTGGGAATCCAAAAGACCCGAACCCCACCATATCACCCTCAAGGTGATGCTCAGCCCGAAAGGTTCAATCGCACACTACTAAATATGCTGGGGACACTGTCAAACACAGAGAAGCAGAGCTGGAGTCGTCACATAGCTACGCTAGTACATGCATATAACAGTACGGAGAGTGACGCCACTGGATACTCACTGTACCGTCTTTTGTTCGGAAGAGAAGCTCGACTGCCGGTTGATTTGGCGTTTGGTCTATCTCTGGACCAGACGTCGGTAGCTTCCCATGGAAATTACGTGGATAGACTTCGAAAGAATCTGGCCTCTGCGTTTGAACAGGCCCGTTTGACCTCAGGAAACAGGGAACAAAGGAATAAACGGAACTATGACTTGAAAGTTCGGATACAGGATCTACAACCCGGTGATAGGGTTTTGTTGAAGAACTTGGGTGCTGCTGCAAGGCACAAGTTAGCGGATAGATGGAGTTCTCAGGTCTACATTGTCTGCAAGCAACTGCCGGGTCTGCCGGTGCATCAAATCCGGCTGGATGGAAAGGCTGGGCCTCTTAAGAACTGGCACCGGAATCATTTATTACCTTTGAGAGAGGCTGTGAGGATACCAGTTGGGGACGAACTTTCTATGCCGAATCCGCCTGCTCCACGTTTGACTCCCGTTACTCGGTCTCAGCAGACCCGGGCTATCAAAGAGAGCGAAAGGGACAGTGAGGAAAAAAGTTTTTGTCTGTACTGGATGCGCTCACCAGAGCCTGAAGAGGTTATCTCAGTTCCTGAATGGAGGGAAAGTAATTTGAGGCCTGAGGCTCCTGAATTTCAGTTAGAAGTCCTTGAGACTATTGAAATCCCTGTAGTTCCTGAAGCTGAATCTTATGACTACAGCTCTATGCCTTCACTGGAAGGATCATACTCCGAAGAGATGTCTGCTCCAGTGGTAGAAAGAAGAACTGAGCCCGCGCCTATAGTACTTCCACCCGAAGAGGAACTGATTGAGCCAGAACCAAAACGCTCTGTTCGACCACCCCAGTGACTCACCTACGACTCACCAGGACATAGCACTGAAGAGGCCGTCACCACAGTGCGAAGGTTGCCCGAAGTGTCTGCTATGTTAGCTGAGGTAGTCCAAAGCATGAGTCAACTTGAGGAAGTGTATCTAACCCATTGTATGCTTGCTGCTGAGCCTGTATATGTTGCCTAATATATGTGGAAAATGTAATGCAACTGTTGTACCTCCTTGGAGAGACCCAAGAGTTCTAGGAGGGGGAGAGTGTAGCGCTGGGTTTAAATTCCCTGTCCTTGTAGTACTTGTTTTTGGCCACCGGAGGGAGACAAGCGCGATGTAAGACACTGAACATTGGGACTACATTTTCCAGCATGCTTTGCGGGGGGAACAGGAAGTGGGTGGAAGAGAGACACGGATATCCGCAGCCTCGTGGAAAGAGCTGGCAGAGCGCGCCGAGGAGTGAGAGGAGCAAGACGCAGTGCAGCAGAAAGTGATCTCGACCAGGCCAGAGCGCAGGTGCGGCCTAGCGGAGCTAGAGTTCGGGTTTTTTCCTTCCTATTTAACGAAGACCCAGTAACCCACGCTGAGACAGAGTAAGCTGAAGGACCCCGAGTGAGGAGAACCGCAGACAATTTAACAGGGAGTGCAGGCGGTGAGCTGGACATCTTGTGGCCGATACAGAGGAGCAAGACAGCGGATCCGGTGACACAGAGAACCCCAGTCAAAATCGAGCGGAGAGACGTCCTGGGTCGAGCGGAGCACCGAGTATCTGGCGGATGGGTGAGAGGCCTTCCAGGCCACGGTGAAATACTAAAGCACACTACAGTTTGTTCCAAAACCTACAGGGCCCCAACGTGACTAGTCGAAGATACCTCCTAAATAATTCACTGGCCAGTTGAATATTGTACCCGGGTACCAATACACGCATACACATACATTCCTTGGGACATAACCTGTACGAGACTCACACTCCAACCACTAAGGGGTTAAAAATACTTTTTTTCCTTTTCCGCTGCGCGTTTCTCGCATTACGAAGTGCTGTATTTTTCCTTTTCCACTGCGCGTTTCTCGCATTACGAAGTGCTGTATTTTCCCTTTTCCGCTGTGTGTTTCTCGTATTACGAAGTACTGTAAAAATATATACATATACCGTGTTACTCATTATATGCCCGTTTATTCAGTAAACTATATAATTTATAAAATCCAAGACAGTGCTGGAGTATATTTATTCCCTAGTGCGGGGAGACTGACCCGAGGTTCAAATTCAGCGGCTCCTCCGGGAGTGAGCGCTACATATACAATAAATCCTAAATCATGGGGCATGACAATATGTGTTTAAATGTCAGACAACATTGTATGTATTTAAGATATCAGTCCACCTCACAAAATAATGTACAGTACAATGATGATACAGCTTTGTGGTAATTAATACGCAAACATGACGTGTTTGATAGGATAGCCCCGTCACGCTCACTTTATTGCTTTATGTGCAATAAAAATGTTTTATTGACATCATATACTCTTCCTTCTATGGATGTATATGGAGTGAAATGCACCTTGCTGTTTGGATTCTGCCGACTTTCAAATGTGACAATGCTTAGAGGTCAGGCAGATAATGCTGCACAGGAATTTGAGATTACAGGAGAATATTATTCAGTAATACTACAGCTGTTCATTTCTGTTTTTCCTGTTATTTTCAAAATACAATTCCCTTAATCCTCAAATAGAAACAGGGTTATTCAGAGAAAGGTGAAAACCAGGAGAACTGGCAGGAGAAGAGAACAATCTAGACCAAATAGCCGATTTGGAAAGTGAGATAAATGGGAGCATTTTTCTGGTTTGGCTATTTTGATCTAGAATTTTTACTTCTCCAGTCATTCTCCTGAGTTTCACCTTTTTTTGAATAGACCCTAAAGAGTGTTCATACCTTTTTCCGTTACTGACAAAAAGGATGGGGACCATTATGTAACAAATGATAGAGAAGCATAGATTGACCAACCATGCTAGATATTTTATTTTACAAAAGACAGCTAAAAACACAAATCAAAGACAAACAATATTATGGTGGGGTGCAATTTAATGGACAGCGATCAATAAATTAGACTGGCTAACACACATTTTGGTGCCTTAAATGTTAGACCTGTTTCTGAGTCTATGGGGGTTATTCAGAGAGCATCGAAATGTCGCCGACATTTCGGTGCTCTCTCGTTCACCGCACTTCGGGGGAACAAAGATCCCCACCCTGTGGTGAATTCAGCATTCACTGCAGGGTCTCCGGAGTGCAGGGAAAACCCGACGCAATCGCACCGAACACCCGCCGAAAACCCACTGATAACCTGTTGTAAAAAACACGCCAAACACGTCGGAAAAAGCCAATGAGCCGCCGATCCCAGCGCAGACCAGCCACCAGAAAAAGCTGACGAACGGGGTAAAAAATAGGAAAAAAGAAAAACAATATGATTGAATATGTACTACTGAATGAAATTGTCTGGAATATACTGTACATATAAGATGCTATGAATGATCATAAAAAGGTCTGTTACAGAAAAAAGAAAAAAACGCTTTAAAAAAAAGAAAATTTTTTGCTAAAAAATCCCGAAAAATGCCTTTAAAAAAAAAAAAAATCAATAAATTTCAGAGACTTTTTACCCCAGATTAAAATAATAAATAGTTTAATAGATATTGAATAAAAATGGGAATATTTTTAACATTGAAGCCTATGGGGTTCGCCTGATTAAACCTGCCCAATGAAACCACCGAACAGCAGGGAATTTCGGCAACTTTTCTCTGCTGTTCGGTGTTCTCTGAATAGATTAACCATTGCTTCTCTATGGGGGGTTTCACTGCCTTCAAACAGGCACCTACTGGCTGGCAGTTCGCCACAATTTGGCACCCTGCATGCTCTCTGAATAGCTGAATGGTCTCGAAATGTCACAGTACGGGGAAATTCCCTGTTCGGTGACATTTCGGGACCAGATCGGCTCTCTCTGAATAACCCTGTATGTGACCTGCTGATGGTAAAAAAAATAACACCAGTATTCCCATATCAGCTCTAGATCTAGAGATACAGACTGTATGCCATATACCACTCTTCAGTCTGCTCACCCATGAAAAAAATCTGGATATTTTAATGCAGGGTTTAAATTAATATCGTTTAAACATGATGGGAACATTAAAAATTAAAAGAAAAGTGTTCTACATGAAAATATACTTATTTCATACCAAAAACACAAGTTTATGATACAAACTTTCCAGTCATTCAACACACAAGAAGCTTCTTTTATAAGACTTCCGAGAGTGGGATCTGCCAGGACAATCTCACATAAGATTCCAACAATAGCCGGCTGCCATCATGTGTGCATCCCATCTTCCTGGGTACCTGGCTTCCATTGATTTTATGTCTTTATGAAATCTTTCACCTTACTCTTCTCTTAAGTCACCAATGTTCTCTGGAAATTGATCTAAGTGACTGTGCAGATAATGGACTTGAACAGTCATGTTATAGCCAAGCCTGGTGAAATGACAGAGCATATCCTCTACTAATTGTGTGTCATTGTCTGCCTTCTTGTTGCCAAGAAAGTTTTTCACAACAAGAACAAATGATGACCAGGAGCATGATTCGATTTCAATCATTGGTGCTATGAAAAGTGAGTCTTTTATAACTTGTCTGCAGGGCCGGATTAACAGAGGGGCAGATGGAGCAGCAGCTCCAGGCCATGCCTCAGAATAGGCCCATAGAAAGGATAACCATGTCTGCATTTGGATCACAGTATCTCCAACTCCATAGCAGCTACAGGGTCAGTTGAGGTATCACTGGAAAGGTCAGGACATGGCCTTTCCAATGATACCACACATGACCAGGTTTTTAGTAAGGAAAATAAAATAAATATTTACTTTTTCTTTTTCCAAAGTAATATTTTTCGCTTTTCAATTATAAAGTAAACAATGATGCTGCACCAACCACCACATTTCTCATGTCACCAACAAGTGTGGAGGTGATGGTACAATCTATTGTTAAATCAAAAACCTAAACCGCCGCACTGCAGCGAAGAGCACTGCGGGGGAACTTTGGACCCCTGCGTCACTAATCTTTACACCTCACAAGCTCAAGTGAGGGGTCATTGGACAGGACAGAGTCTGACCTTTGCATTAATACCAAACCTGACCATGTAAAATCTAAAAGAAAAGAAAACATTTTTTTTAAATTTATTTTTAGTTCCAAAGCGATGGCATTGTCCATTTGTCACGTATAAAATGAGCAATACCACTGCCATTACTCACCTTCTCATTTCCTACGCTGGGAGCAAGGTCAGTGTTTTATACAAAGTCATATTATTCGTAAAAAACATGTTCCAAAACACAGGGGAAATATTTTTTTTAATTTTTTGGTTTAAATTGTATATTTTCTCAGACAAATGCAGTAACAGGTTCCCATTTCACATTTTTTTAACAAGAATGCCCTATAGAATATATAACCAAAGGTTTGGATGATAAAATGGGAAAAACATTTTTTACACTCTAATCACACAATATCTGCACTATTAAATAACCTAAAATAGGTTTTTATTTCACTAAATTCCAAAAAAAGCCACCAAAATATTCAGCTCCAGGCCCATAGAGATCTTAATCCGGGCCTGCTTGTCTGATCTGTGGACCATTGAAAAGTCCTGCCTTCAGTTTTTCCGTGGTAAATCCAGGTAACCAAAACGCTATGTATTTAACGCACAAACTTTCTTTATTCAAAGCCTTTACAAATGGTTTCACCAGGCCTAGCTTTATATGTAGTGGCGGCAGTATGATCCTATCTTGTGCTACTAAAGGATTCATTGATTACATTTTGACCTCTAACCATCATCTATTCCCTCATAGGTCAATCATTTCTTGCCCAATGTTCATGTTTGGCTCTACTATCCTAAAGGCATAAAATTCAAGGATACTTTGCTTAACCACTTTGTTGACCAAGAAGAAAATTTACATCTTCAAGTCTACACAAATCACCCATTGATGTTCTTGGTAATTTATCTTTTCCAAGACTAAAAAGATGGCCTTGTATCGTCTTTCAACCAGGTGGAGTGACCCCATTCTAAGAAACTAGAGCTGATGCAGTCTATCCAGTGCAATTTTTTAAATCAGCGCACCAAATAACTCCAGGAACAGGCCTAAAAACCAAGGCACCTAGAAAAATGTTTTTTTTAATTTTTTTTATGTTGGGTTGTGTTATCCATCTGTGAGATTTTGGTGAAGTCACAGTATTATTATTATTACAGTACAGGATACTTAGTAGAAAATGACCTCTGCACTTGTTGTATTGTCAGTGTTATACAATATATTTATAAATAAAGCAGAGAGGTCTGAAGAAAAAAGTCTCAAACATTCAGTCACCCAATCTCGTAACTCAAGGCCTCCATAGCTAAATATACCTATTCACCCTATTACACTTACAGCCTATCCACAACCCCTATCACTCACTAGGCTTGTGCACCGATTTTTTTTTCGGTTCGATTTGATTCGATTTTTCGGATTTTCAAACTTTTCGATTCGGCTCGTTTCGACCGATTTCTGTTTCGGTTCGGTTCGGCTCGACTCGTTTTTCGTGTACATTTTTTTTCGGAATATCGACCATTTTTCATATTTTCGTGTCACTTAGCTCGTTTTTTGTATCGACTTTTCGTGATTTCGGAAATTTTCGTTTTTCGGAATTGTACATGTTTCCGGAATATCGACCATTTTTCATATTTTCGTGTCACTTTGCTCGTTTTTTGTATCGACTTTTCGCGATTTCGGAAATTTTCGTTTTTTCGGAACGTCTTTTCTCCTCATTTCAAAGCAATAAATTTCGATTTGACACATTTCAAGTCCATTCGAAAATATTTCGTTTCGGCTCGGAAAACTTTTCGGATCTGCCGTTTTCGGATCTAAAAATTTTCGGAAAATCGGCCGCATCCGAAAACACGAATCGGGAAATTTCGTGAAAATTCCAAAATTCCAAAACCCGAAACGCACATCCCTATCACTCACACCCAGCTGGAAGTGTCTCTGTTTTGGAGAGACAGTCCTTTATTTCGTCCAATATCTCAATCCCTCAAATTTGCTTCCTAATGTCTTTTCTTGTATAGCCTAACATATTCGGGGTGTGTGCGTGTATAACAGAGCTGCACAGCAATAAAACCTCCAGCAATGAGTCTCCAAACTATAATAAATCTTGCCAGAAATCATTTGGTATACATAAGATAATTTATTATTCTAATATATGTTCTTATTGACATAAATGACCCTGACAGGTTGTTAATGTTTGTCTTTAAGTTTAGATTGTCAAATTTATAACTTACCAGAACAAGGGGAGAAAGAATGGAGGGAGCGCCCAATTTACAGTGTCTACGGCATCACCGAGAATAAACTCACCAAAACATCAGGAGAACAAGGGGTTTTTCCTAACACTGACGCTAAAAGGTTTAACCACAAACCAAAGCCTTAGAGATAGAAGGAATTCATTATCTTGGTACGACGTGGTACGTTACAAGATCATAAATGTTCTATCTCTTTTTTTATGTAGGAAGGGATGAGGACATGGTTACACTGTTTACTGCTCGGGGAGAAAGCAATAACTATTAATTACATATTCCTTAAAATAAATGCTTCGGCAATCAGTAATATCAGCTCAAGCAGCAGAGATAATAGGGAAACTTGTATCAAGGAATGATAGCAAAGGATTGCATATTAGTGCAGAGTGCAATACCATAAAGTGGAATTTAACCCATGACTGTATTTGTGTGTCAGGCATGTTGAGATCGGGATTTTTATATTGTAACATTCATAAGCACAAGGCTTTGTTAAAACTAGCACCATAAGATCGTTTTCTTGCAGTGTTCAGTTGTACCCTGTATTCCACCTATTATCAAACTGCATCACAAATACTGGTATATTTTTTTTTATTAATTATTATAGGGATATTCTATTAAAAATAGAGTTCCCTATTCTGCCCTTAATAATTTGGCAGATGCTTCTGACAGCCTCTGCCAAATTATTATTTTTTATGTTAACCTCCCTGGCGGTCTAGTTTTTTTTCAAAATTTTGTGTCTAAAAGCGTTTAAATTTTCTTGGAAAGGAAATTTGTTGTTTTATATAGTAAGCCTGTAATCCGTAGGAATAACTCACTGAAATCCGTGCAAGCGAGAGTCTAGTAAACACACAGAGTCAGAGAAGGTTTGAAACACAAAATAATAATTTATTATCCCAAAAATAATTATCCAAAATAATGGAACTAAATTATATTCAATAATATAATCAAACCAAAAACATGCCTCTTTCCTCTGGGTGCTGGGATTCCTGTTCAGATGTATACTCCTTTGCCAATGAAATATACAGGACACGGGGGTTCCGAAAAAAGAGTATTTATTCTCAAAGCATCTTTACAGAAATAAAAGGCAAATAAAAATAATTTCTAAAATGTAATAAGGCTTTGCAATACAAGTTTCAGTGGTGCTTGCCCAGATCCCACTGTTGGATCTGGGCAAGCACCAGCAAAACTTGTATTGCAAAGCCTTATTACATTTTAGAAATTCTTTTTATTTGCCTTTTATTTCTGTAAAGCTGCTTTGAGAATAAATACTCTTTTTTTGGTACCCCCGTGTCCTGTATTTTTCATTGGCAAAAGAGTGTACATCTGAACAAGAATCCCAGCACCCAAAAAGTTTATTTTACAGTATTTTTTACAGATATATATATATATTTACAGTTTTTCAAATTTGCCACCTTGTCCCGCCCCCCTGTGTCGCGTGGCTCGCAGGGAGCGGAACCAGGAAGCAAAGTCACCGGCTGCCGCAATCACACTGCGGTGACAGTGGAGACGGCGAGGGAGCGAAGGATGCGGTGAGTATGCATCCAGCCCGACTGTGGCTCGAGGTTACCGATCGCGGTAGCGGAATTTAACCCCGAGTCACACTCGGGAATACCGCCAGGCAGGTTAAGGTTATTTTACTCATCATTTGTCCTTTGCCGTTTGCAGCTCCTTGTCTTCAGCTATGCGACTTACAAACCCGGAAGTCCCTATAGTTTTACTACAGAATTTGCACTCCTGTGCAACTTGCATAACGTAGGTACCACGAATTGGGCAGCACTATGGACCTGCACTTATTTACATGATCCTGCTGTTGGTGATGCTGGGTGGGGTAGAGGAAACTCCTCCCTTCATCCATGTTTCTGCCAAATCAGAGCTGGGGGGGGGGCTCTGCAAATCCGGGCCACTTAAAGAAGATAAAGTGGTCAGGATGAGTACAGTGTCCCTTTAAGCTTATAGTGAGATACAGAAGAGCAGAAGCTAGTTTTATTCTGCCACCTCTCTTCCTGTGTGTCTTTGTTACCTGATTTAAATTCCCCTCTGACTCAACACTGAACACAAAAGAAGAACCCCACCCGGTCGAGTACAAGAAATAATTAGCATAGAGCTGAGGTATGCAGGCTGCTGAAGGCTGCTGAAGAAATGACAGGCCTGTCCATGGGCCCGATGGAGCCATGGCTCCATTTGACATTATGACAGGGACTGTATTTTGCCGCCACTGTCAGAGGCCACAGCCAAGCTGGCCAGCACTGCTGTAACAAATACAAATTCCCATCACTCACTTTGACAGGGATTTGAATGTTTAAAATACACTCCCGGCTCTGCACTGCCTCTATCTCCTATGGGTCCTCCAAAGATGTCAGCAGAGCGTGCCACTTGACCTCAACCGGCCTATCGCCTGGATTTCTCTCTGGTTTCAGGCCACACTCCTGAAGGCAAAGACCACCACATGCGGTCAGGGCCGGAATAAGATCTCTATGGGTCTGGAGCTGAAGATTTTGGAGGCTTTTTTTGGAATTTAGTGAAATGAAAACATATTTTAGGTTACTTAATAGTGCAGATACTGTATGAGGAAATTTCCATTCAGATTTCAATGTGTAATTTTTTTTTTTTTCCAAATTTTATCATCCAAACCTTTGTGGTAATATATTTGTAACAATATCAATTCTTACATATTCTATAGGGAATTCTTGTTCAAAAAATTGAAATGGGAACCTGTTACTGCATTTTTATGAGAAAATATACAATTTCAACCACTTTGCTGCTCGGCGCGTCCTGCCAAGTGCACCTCCTGTGCTATGGACGCGCTGAGCGCGTCCTAGCACAGGAAGCAGCAATCAGCCAGGATTCCGTCTGATTGCTGGCCCCCCCCGGTGCGGGCTGACATCTTGCATGTCAGCCCGGCACTCCGAGACCCTGGAGGGGAAGATAAATGTCGTTCCGCCGCAATGACATCCGCCGCAAATGCTCCGCCGCAATGACATCTATTTCAGGTGATCCTCTCCCGGAGCTGGCCAACATCTTGGATGTCGGCCAAGCTTCTGGGAACTCCCCTGACGACTGGCGTTATCGTGCATAGCATGATGACGTCAGTCCTGGAGTTAACTCCTAGTTGCCACCAATGGTGGAGATAAGGGAATCCAATGAAACCCCTATCTCCCGATCCGTGGCAGCTAGGGGTTAATGTTTGCTATTGTTGGATCGGCCAGATCATGGCCTTTCCAATGATGTCAAACATGACCATGTAAAGGTTAAAGAAAAAAAATAGAAAGAAAAAAAAATATTAAAAAAAATAATTAAAAAAAATAAACAAGTTTTTTTTGTTTGACTTGTTAATGCAGCAATATTGTTCCCATTTCAATTATAATGTGAACAATGATGCTGCACTAACGATTTTTGTATGCGGTGCGTACACATGATAGGATGAACATGATCGGACGAACTTGATCAGCAACGATGCTTTGGTATGTTGTGCTATTCAGACGTTGTTCCACACAAATTTAAGGGCCCCAAAGTCCATAACACTGCCCCCACTAGCTTGAAGGGTTGTACTCATGCATGTGGGGTGCGTCCTTTCATGCTGTTTCCGCCAAATTCTCACTCTGCCATCTGCATGATGCAACTGGAAACGTGATTCATCGGACCACATGACTTTTTTCCAACGCTCGACTGTCCAATCCTTGTGTTCCTGTGTGAATTGGAGATGTTTTATCTTGTTAACTGCAGACAACAAAGGTGTTCGAACAGGCCTTCGGCTTCCATATCCCATACGATGCAGTGTACGGCGAACAGTGCATACAGAGATCATTTGAGAGGATCCCTGATTAGGATCTGCAGTAATTTGATGCATTGTTGCCCTTCTGTTGTCTTGTACCAGTCTTGCCACTCTCCGTTCTGCCCTAACATTGACAAGTTGCTGATGTGACGGCCACAATTCGCACGTTCAGACCCAGATTTTCGGCTGACAGTCCAGTCTTTAAACACTTTAACAACAGCTGCTCTTGAACATTTAACGAATTCTGCTGTTTTGCTGATACTCGCTCTATGGCTCTGAGCGCCAACAATCATACCACATTCAAAGGCTGTTAAATCACGTTGTCTACCCATATCTTCAGAAAAAAAATCACTTCTACTGTTGTGGTAAAGAACCTGCTTCCCTAATGATCTGGCCCTCTAGCAACTTCAGCGCGAAATTATAGCTAATTTGCCTAAAAAAGTCAGGTGGTCATAATAATCTGGCCACTCAGTGTATAAATAAAAGGGCACACTCGCATGAATTAGAGCCAACACTGGCTCAAAAGTTTTACTCAAGGATTGTTTCTGTACTAATATCCCCGTAACAAAAGGGAATCCTACTGGAGAAATGTATACAATGCACTTTAATATAAGGGTCAATCCATATCAAGTGGTCCAGAAAAAAATGAATTGGTTGCTTGACCATTTTTAATTTTTTGGTGGTGATGACCCCTATATGTTAGTAGTTTAAAACCAAGATTTAAAACCCCATGTAGCGCTATTATGCAGGACAGTGAATTTCACCATTCAGTGCAATTTTGGGCCAATTGGTTTATTCACTAAGTTGTCAATTTTATTACTTTCTATTTCTGTACCAACTGTAACATTTCAATGCTCTTGAACCCAGGACATACTTGAAAACGAGAGAAATCTCAATGTATCCTTCCTGGTAAAATCCTTTATAAATAAATAAATTCGCCAAATACTCATGAATTAATGGCAAAATATGGTGCAATTCGCTGCAATTTTGCGTTGTTCAGCGGCACCAAAATTGCACCACAGGCTATCATTTATTCTATTCACAGAATGCCAAACTGCACCGAAAATTCGGCGAAAGGCTTTTATTTTCAGTGTTTCAGTTCAACAGGTTTAAACAGGTGAATCCCATACGATTCAATGTAAAAACGCAAAATCTTTTCATTTTCAGCAAAAACCCTTTTTATTATTTTATAACAACTTTTTGTTTAGACATTTTCTCATTTCTTTTAAAAGACTTTATTTTGTAACAGGCCTTTTTATTATTTTTTAACCCTTTCGCTGCTGAGGCTTTTCCCGCCTCTGTGCTGAGCTCATTTTTACCGATTTTGCTCATCATGTTTAAACGTGTTTTGAAGGCTTATTTTAGTATATGACCCAGACATATTATATATCGTTCTTTCCGTCAGACTCGGCAGATTCATAATATGTCATTATTATATGTATACGTCATGACCTGTCTGTATATTATAACAAAAAATGCAATAAAATATGAATTTTCAATAATTTACAACGTGTAAAGTGTTTTTTTTTCACATTTTAACATGCGAGCAATTGCGGTTATATTTTGTATGGGGTGCGCTTGTTAAAAAATTTAGAGATGGGGTCTCGTTACATTTTTTTTTGGGGAAAATTACGCGATTTTTAACAAACGCACCGCATACAAAAATCGTTAGTGCAGCATCATTGTTCACATTATAATTGAAATGGGAACAATATTGCTGCATTAACAAACCAAAAAAAAGAAAAAAACTTGTTTATTGTTTTTTTTATAATTTTGTTTTTAAATATGTTTTTATTTTTATTTTTAATTTTTTTAAAAAACTTTTTTCACAGTTGTGTTTGGTATCGTTGGAACGGCCATGCTCTGGCCGATCCAACAGTACCAAACTTTAACCCCTAGCTGCCACGGATTGGCAGCTAGGGGTTAACTCCAGGACTGGCGTCATTGTGCTATGCACGATGACGCCAGTCCTCAGGGGGAGTTCCCGGAGGCTTGGCCGACATCCAAGATGTCGGCCAGCTCCGGGAAAGGATCACGAACCGGCGCTTTTCAGCACCGATTCGTGATCCGGCCCCCATGGGGTTAATGCCAGGTACCATTTGGAAGGGCAGGCTGTGCCCTTCCAAACGGTGCCTGGGTTAACCCCCTGCACGCCGCCGATCGGGAGGGAGAGAGGTCCGAAGGACCTCCCCCCCTCCCTTTTAGGCGCCTTCTCCGCACATGCGGGGGGCGCCTGAATTAGGTGTCATCGCGCCCCCACGATGACACCTAATTACTCCGGCGGCGGTTCCGGGTGCTGGGCTGACATCGAGGATGTCAGCCCGCACCGGGGGGGGCCAGCGATCGGCCGGAACCCGGCCGAACGCTGGCCCCAAAGAGAGGATGCGCTCAGCGCGTCCACCGCATGGAACGCTACCTGCGGTTGGACGCGCTGAGCGCGTCCGTAGCAGTGAAGTGGTTAAAGGAGTTTTATTATTTCGACGCATTTTTACTAAATTTTTTACTGATTTCTACTCGTATTAGGAGAATAGGAGACTTCTGTTTTTTTCATTTTTGGTGGTGCAATTCGGTGGTTATAGGTGCATTTCGGCGGTTTTTGCTGATGCCTGATAACTGCTTCGAAGGACTCCAATTTCAGCAAAATACGGTGACGATTCGCTAAATAGTGAATTCGGCATATTTTCGCAAAATGGAATCGCCAAACTGCAACGAAATGGGCAGAGACGCAAAGCAGTGAAATTGCACGCAGTTTCGGTGCTTTGTGAATAGACCCTTTATTGTGAATGTACGGTATTAAAACACAAGCAAAGAACGAAAAAAATCTGATTGCATATTTAAGTTTTTCTCTTGCTACATGTTTACTTCTTTTGCATCTGTTATAGTGGATTTACAGATTGATCTACCTTCCTTTACATACTGTAAATATTTAGATTTATGGTTCATCATGATTGCAGACCAGAGCTGTCCCACCCGATCGATCCCTAGGATTGGTTTCAGGAATTGATCTTGGCGGTTTTCGGGGATTGGAGATCTGGTTTTTCAAGTCGGAATCAAATCATAGACCTGCCGGGCAGTGAGACTCCCAGCTGGAGCCCTGCAGCCGCGACAGTGACTCATGGTGTCTGCCCTGCCTGATCACAAGTCATGGAGGAGGTGGGGAAGACACTGAGTCTTCAGGTACATCTGTATTCACGCGCAACATTTTACCGTGCTTGCTGCATGACAAAGGGGAGACGCTGGGGGCAGTATTACAAAGCTGGTGCTAACTTAACCAGAGCTGTTGTAAACTTAACAACCCCATAGACTATAATGGCTCTGGTAAGTTTACAACAGCTCTGGTTAAGTTAGCACCAACATGGTAATACTGCCCTGGAATTCCATGCAGAGACTCACTTATGCGAGGGAGCCGCCACTCTGACACCTGGTCATGCTGTTTCACAGGGGTAGGCAACCTTGACCCTCCAGATGTTTTAGAACTACGTCTCTCAAGAGACCCAGACAACTTGATGAGTGGCTGAGCATCATGGGAGATGTAGTTCCAAAATATCTGGAAGGCCAAGGTTGCTGACACCTGCTGTATCTGATTGTGACTTGGTGTCGGCCGATCCCGAATAACACGCGACTCAGCTCGGATCTGTGGCCCAAAAATAGCGATCAGGACATCCTTATTGTAGACAATGATTTCTGATGAACAAGAGGGAGTGAATCCAGTTATTAACCCTTTCACTGCTGAGGACGTGTGGGGAACGTCCTTATTGACTCCTAAGGAAAGATAGGGGTTTGCTTGAACCCCGATATCTCCCAACTGGTTTCAGATAGCAGGATCATGTTTGGTATCATTAGAAAGGCCAGAGCATGGCCTTTCCAATGATACCAAACATGACCATGTTTAAAGTAAAGAAAAAAAATAATAACAATAATAATAAAAAAAAGAAAAATGTGTTTTTTTAAAACGTGAAATGGCTCAGCATTTGAAGGGGTTAAAAAGTGGTAAGTTTTAAAGCAATGTGTAGTAATATGTTTGCACCCTCTAGTGGTAGATTTGAATGTGCCTGTCGAAAAAGGACATTACAATAGCACTTCTGAAGTTCTGTAAAACAAGCTTGCTATTATATGTGAATAACATAATAGCAACATTTTTATAGTCAAATTGTACAGCAAGATACTGGTGCCATCTACTGGTTATTCTAAGTATTACATTACATATTCTAGCATTGGCATTTCTGATAAATATGTTTACTGAAACTTTATAACGTGCTATTGCAGAATATGTAGGTGATTAATACATTGCACCATAAACGTTAACATGCATTTCCAAAGAATGAAGCCTGGTAAAGGGGTATAATATAGCTTAGCCATAAACATCTTCATTTTCACGTTGTGCCATTTAAATATATTGTAAAATGCTGTTTTTTTTGTTATTTGAGTATTACACTCAGTACTCTTGGTTTTCCAAATATATAAACTAACCAATCAAACCGTTTCTCTTTTTTTTTTATTGCGCTCATCTATATATTTTTTTTTTAGGAAACTCGAACTAAAGCTAGGATACATTCATGTTTTTTAAACTAAACCTTTTTCTATAATTCTCTGACAAAGATGAGGGAATTGCTTACATAAAAACCTGGAAATAAATACAGGGTTATTCAGAGAAAGGTGAAACTCAGGGGAATTGGCAGGAGAAGAGATCTAGAGCAAATAGCCGATTTGGAAAGTGAGATGAATTGGAGAATTTTTCTGGTTTTGCTATTTTGACCTAGAATTTTCGCTTCTCCAGCCATTCTCCTGGTTTTCACCTCTCTCTGAATAACCCTGATAGACATTTCACATTTTCATGCTGTTAAAGGATTGTGTAGCATTGGTGCCCTCTACTGGATATTTTCTGTATTAGAGTTCTATACAAAATGCACTCTCTCAGAGCTCTCACTAACATGGCGTCTCTGACGTGGAATTAACAATACCAGGATGGCTTCATTCACCTAAACATGCATTTTTTTGGGGTTATTCTGAATGGCCAGTGAGCATAGAATACAAAATATAGAAATGTCAGAGTACACCTATATAATATATAGCCCAAAATAAGAAAAAAAAATAACTTTGTAAACTGGATGTTTAATTACAAAATGTGCTCACATATTGTACAATCCTGCCACAATGCCAGTGTACCCCAACGTAGGCAGGACCTACACTATGCCAACCTAATGTCTGCTCCTTTGCGGTATACCCACTTCCTTGGAACATACTTCCAATTGGGGCTACTGGAACATCAAGGTTTTTGACTACAACATGCAATGAAGCAGGTTTAATATCCTTTATTTTACCAAGTTAGGGTTTTCTAAATCATTTAGCCTACATTATAATGGTGTGCTCTGATTTTCCTATATTTTGTATGTCCTGATGTGGAATTAAGCCTCCTGCCATTACGGTTATCTCAGAAGCTTCAGTCACGAACCCCAGAGATATAATAAAGATACCGGCACAGACCTCAATCACAAGGCACTGGGTGCATAAACCACCTGGCTTTGCCACAGCCAGCAAGGCAATACAAAAAATACTAATAAAGCCAGAGTCAGACGAGTGTTTTTCAGAGCGGAAGGAGCATCTGTGAGAGTGGACGCTCCTTCCACTCTGACGCCCGTCTGGCCACCTCGTTGAGCGCAGTTAGTGCGCTCAGCCCTGCAAGGCTCGATCCTCCTATGTAGGATCGCGCATTGCAGCCCCGACACACACGCGCCATAGCGCTTCGACGGAGAGGCTTTCAGAACATCCACAGCACGCCCACTGTAGCGCGCGCAACAGTGTGTGGCTGGCCTCGTCGAAGCACCACAACGCTGCGACAGACGCCAGGAGGTACGTCTGACCTCGGCCTAAAGAGTTCTGTACTCCTGCAATCATAACCTACTCTGTTTTATTCAGCACAACGAGTGATAAAAAGCGACGCCTCAGTCTAATGCAGTCTTATGAAAGGCCCCTGCGTTGGACCAAAACGTCGGCTTTTGTCACACGTTTTGCCGAATAAATCAGAGTAAGTTAAGATTGTAGAAGTGTGGAACTCTATTATTTTTGGTGAATCCCAGACAGACAAGCCTCCACTCTTAGGATACACAGCATTTCAGAAAGCGTAAACCATCCTATTCTTCCCTACTTTATCCCATGAAGCCACGTCCTTTCAAGGTGCTTGATGTTTGAGTTTGTATTCTTTTTGATAGAGTTTCCATAGCTCAGTTTGGGACAAAGAGTCTGCACTCGCTCATCCTTCTCTACACCTTTTCACAGGTGATCTTACCCAAACCCAAGTACGTCTTTACATCTCTTCCCGCTGTCATGATTTTCACTCCCTGGGAATGGGCTCTAGATGTCTTGACTCAACGATACATTTCTTGACAGCTGTTATATCGCTTTTACATATCATACCTTGCCTTAGGACCTTCATCTACCTATACTTTAGAACACTCTCACACTGTCACAATGTTCGCAGACTTTACACACCTAACCCCCATTATAAATCACCTTATATTAATGTATTTCATTTTATGTGATTTTCCTGACTGCTTGAATTCTCTTCCTATGATTTAAATTGTATTAATTTCTACCCTATGGTACCAGAACAATGGATTCCGATTCTATATTCCTGCCATGGTTTTCTAACACTGTCTGATCACAAATGAATAACTGCATGGATTCCTCACTTTTGCTTTCAACTATGTCCGCCTAAATTGATTATTGTATTCCACTTGTCAGTTCCCTTGACAACAATTGCCAATTTCCCATTTGTGCGGATTTTATTCTCAGCCTAGATTATAATTGGCCTTTCCTCTCCTGAGCCTCACGCACACAGGATGGACAACTACCACCCCAGACGTAACATAAAAATGTACCTTTTTGTTTCTTATTATTATAATTCTTTACTCTTGTTATGTTATGTTTGGATCCACCCTTGTTGCCCCTCTACTTTTATGAATGCTGAATCTCCGTCCCTCATCTCTATTATGGGAATTCACACCCATCACTGAAGTTTTTTTGAAAATGTTATTTTCAATTTTTATGGTTTCTGTTCTCTTGCTAAGGCTGGTGTCAGACGAGCGCATTTAGTACGGACTGTGTGTCAGTGCAGTACGGACGCACTTTCTGACGGAAGACGCAGTAGTGGCCACACAATCCGTTTATGTGACTGACGTTATTTTTGACTAAAATAAAATTAAAATGAAAAAACATTTTGTCCGTCAAAAATACTGGATGTATAAATGCAGTCCGTCTGACTTCATTCCATCACTCACACACAAAGCTATGCGGAAGTTGCGGAAGTGGCACACTCGTCCGTTCTAGCGGTTTTACGTTCTTGCCTAACCTGCGTCCACACGTACTTTGTGTATGGGGCTCCATTGTTCAGAATGCTATGCTGCCATGGACGTTAAAATGTGTGAAAAAACGGACGTGATAACTGCGCTCATCTGACACGAGCCTTACTTTCAGGCTTTGCAATCAGGTCCCTCCTTTCATCAATTGCCTTTTTCAGCTATAATTTCCACTAATCTATGAATGTTTTGTGGTAGGGCCGCTCAGAGAAGCAAAGGATTTGGAGGTGTACCTCTTTTATTGAACGCCACAAAACAAATTCTCTTTAAACACTGGGTACACTTGTATTACGAAACAAAAATTAAACTCAAACATATTGGCCTACTCCTTCCTTTAGGAGTCTAACTAAACAAATTTGTCCCCTCACTACGGGATACTGGGGCAGCTATTCTGCCCCCAGTATAAACAAAAAACTCTGTCCCTTTTTACATATGTGCCAGCAAGCCCTTCCTGCAGTTCTGTGCATTCCACACCTCAGTCTTTCAAACGCAATCTTTTTCTGCCTTCCTCTGTGCTGGGAACTGCTATATTGACTTGTTAAGGAGTTGCAGCTGTGGCTGCTGCCAGGGAAGGTGTAACCCCTTACTGACCAGGAAATACTGCATCAGTCAGCCTCCTGCTAACATACACAGATTCCCATACTCTATCACAGTATGAATATCTTATCGTCAATCTCCATTCTTTTCAAGGATACATTTTTTAGCATCTACTGCTGAGTCCCTTGTAATGATCTTTTCAAATCACAGGAATCTCCTTAGTCCCATAGAGCAGCTTTTACCGACATATTAAATATTATTGTCATGCAGTGTGCGTGGTTGGCAGGTGTAAGTCCGATAGCAGCAACATAGATGGGAAGCCAGACAGGTTCCAGGGCACAAAATAAAGTTTAATGGGAAACACTCAGGGAAAATGCAAAAACAATATGAGAACAGAACTAAATAAAGGGAGGTGGCTGGGCAGGGCAGTAAAAGGGCTAGATAGAGAACATGACAAGAAAGGAGGTGGATACAGGGTGCTCTGTAACACAGAAAAGGAGAACTGGGAACAGAGGCGAGACAACAAGAGGGCTGACATGGAACTAATAGGAAAACTAAGGATAGTGGGCTATGGAGTAAAAAGGTAACAAAACAACAGAACCTGAGGAAACTAAAGATACAGAGAAGCAAGACATAAGGAGACTTACATATGCTGGACACAGGAGATGAGAAATAAAGGCAAGACGGGGGGTTGGAGTAACAGAGACTTGGCAAGAAGTTGGCATAGAACGAGGTCAAATGTCCATGGCAATTGTTCATGGTAGGTGGCTGGCAGAAAGTGGTCTAGTCCAGGGGTGGGCAATTGTTTTGGCTCGGGTGCCACTTTGTGGGAGCAGAGGTTAGCGGGGGGCCGCACTTGCCCCAGAATTAATTATAACCAGACACTTGCCCCAGAACTAATTACAGCCAGACACTTGCCCCAGAACTAATTATAGCCAGACACTTGCCCCATAACTATTTATAACCAGACACTTGCCCCAGAACTATTTAGAACCAGACACTTGCCCCAGAACTAATTATAACCAGACACTTGCTAATTACAGCCAGACACTTGCCCCCCGAACTAATTACAGCCAGACACTTGCCCCCAAACTAATTATAGCCAGACACTTGCCCCCCGAACTAATTATAGCCAGACACATACCCCAGAATTAGTTATAGCCAGAAACATACCCCCAGAATTAGTTATAGCCAGAAACATGCCCCCAGAATTAATTATAGCCAGGCAGAGATCCCCGAAATGTACTTACCCAACCTGCATACCTCAGGAACGCGTGTATCTCCGAGCTCAGGCATGCTCCTGCACGCAGCTGCCTCCTCAGCCGGGCCCTCTGAAGGCTGTGACGTGATCTCACTAGATCCCGGCTATAGGCCGCATCACAGCCTTTCAGAGGGCTGAGGAGGTGACCGCGCAAGGGATCATCACACAAGGCTCGGAGGGAACACGCGGTATTGGATACAGAAGCCTACACTCTCTCCTCCTGGTCCCTTCCTCCTTGCTGGTGCCTGGCCCCCTCTGATGATGTCAAGAGGAGGGCGTGCCAAAAGAAGTCTACACTGCCGCCTTACCCCCAGCCTCCCCAGCAGTTCCAGACACTGTGTGTGTCAGGTCATGCCGGACCTGCGGGCTTACCTGCCCCCGAGTCTCGAACCGCGACCACACGCCGATGTTCCGGACCCCCCGCGGCCTCCCTTGCGGTGGTGGGGGCTGCTCCCGCGGCACAGTTACTCCCAGCGGCAGCGCATCATGCAGGGGACCCCTCCAAACACTCACATACCCCTGCGACGCCTGGGATCTCCCTCGCAGCAGCACACCCCCAGCATCAGCGACCGGGTACCTCGGAGTCCCACGTGGTTCCTCCAAGATGGCGTCACCAAGTGAGACTCCAGGAATTCCAACCAATCAGAATCCAGTATCCCCAGGTAACCAGATAGCATTCTCTCCTGATTGGTCCAATTCCCACAGGCGCACTATTTAAACCCCAGTCTCTCCCAAACTCATTGCTTGGTTGTCCTGTTCCTTCCCCCTAAACACCCTTACCTGAGTATACCTGTCTATGACCTCTCTACCAGCCTTGCCATGTACTGAACCCCTGCTTGTACCACCGACTACTCCCTACCAGCCTTGCCGTGTCCCGAACCCCTGCTTGTACCACCGACTACTCTCTACCAGCCTTGCCGTGTACCGAACCCCTGCCTGTACCACCGACTACTCTCTGCCAGCCTTGCCGTGTACCGAACCACTACCTGTACCAACGACTACTCTCCGCCAGTCTTGCCGTGCACCGAACCGCTGCTTGTACCACCGACTACCCTCTTCTAAACCTTGCCAGGTACCGAACCTTTACGTTGTTTACAGTACGCCTCGTCACATCCAGGCCTTCCCTAAATGGCTTGTCCCGCATCCTGAGTTCCACAAACACGAACCTGACAGATACAACCAAGCCTTGATATGGAGCTCGCGGATATAGCCGAAGCCCTCAACACGATGTCCCGTCAGATTGGGAATTTGAACCAAACCGTCCAGGATTTACAAACAGGACAGGCTCAACTCCAGAACCAGGTCTCGGACCTTATGGCCACCGCCTCACCTCTCTCTATCCCAAGCCTACCGACACATCTACCCCTGGGTGAGTCTATGATTCCTGAACCTCTCGTACCATTGCCAGACCGCTTTTCCGGTGACCGGAATAAGTATCGTGTCTTTCTCACCGATTGTCAACTTCTGTTTTCCCTAAAACTTCGCACCTACCATTCTGAGGACGTCCGAATCAAAACAGTGATATCACTTTTGCCAGGTGAACCACGCCTATGGGCTCATCATCTCATAACCAGCAACGACCCTGTTCTTACATCCTGGGAAACCTTTGTCACAGCACTGGACGACTTATATGATGACCCATATCGTTTTGAGTCAGCCCAGACCTCCATACGAGATCTTAGACAAGGGAAACATCCGGTGGAGGACTATGTCGCTGAATTTAAGACTCTATCTATAGATATAGAGACGGGCTGGAACGAAACCGCCCTGGTCAGTCAGTTCAAGGTCGGATTGTCCAGCGAGATAAAAGATGACCTGTCCCATGTCCGAGCCCCTCTCTCCCTCGAACCTCTTATACAGCTGGTCACTAACATAGACCGATGCCTACGAGAACGGAGAACGGAACTAGTCACCACAACCTCCACCCCATCCACAAGGCGACCTTTCCTTTCCACACACACAACCTTCACATCACCTCCTGTTACCTCTGCACCCGTCGAAGAAGCCATGCAAATTGGACTAGTGAAGGGGCATCTACCACCTGAAGAACTCACAAGACGGAACCATCACCTGTGCCTATATTGTGGTAAACCCAATCACATGGCCCGTGAATGCCCCGACAAGACCAAGTTCCATCGAGGTAACGATCATAGAATACCCGACAATCCACGTCTAGGAAATTTGTACCCTGTCGAGCCTCAACATTTGTCTATATTTATTCTATTACAGTGGGATGAACACTCGATCACCCTTCCCGCTATGATAGACTCCGGCGCAAGTGGCTGCTTTATGGATACTACCCTGGCGACTCTTCTATGTATACCTCAACAAAATAAAGTTAATCCTTTGAGCATCCAAAGTGTTGATGGGTCTCCCTTGATATCCAGCCCAGTTACTACCAAAACCATATCCCTTACGATATACATAGGTGACCGGCAAAAAGAAACCTTACGGTTCGACCTAGTCAAATCACCCCTGTTCCCCGTCATCCTGGGGTTACCCTGGTTGGTAAAACACAACCCTACAATCTCCTGGACCAATGGTAACTTTACCTTCTCCTCTCCCCACTGCAGGGATCATTGTCTCGTACACACCACTGGTACCATCTTATCTATCCTAGACCAAAACTTGAAAACCTCCCAGGTGACCTTTCCACAGATGTATGCTGGCTACGCAGACGTCTTCTGCAAAAAAGGGGTAGAAAAACTTCCCCCTCCTCGTGTATACGACTGCCCCATTGACCTCCTCCCTGGAGCTGCCATTCCCTACGGCTGTATTTACCCATTGTCGGGACCTGAACTACGGGTGCTAAAAGGGTACATTCAAGAAAATCTAGGAAAGAACTTTATTCGACCTTCTTCCCCCGCTGGAGCAGATATATTCCCTTCACATCAAAGCTCTTAGAAAAACTAGTCTTCAACCGCCTCTCCCTCTTCCTGTCCTCCAATTCCCTACTTGACCCCCTGCAATCTGGCTTCCGTCCCCTACACTCAACTGAAACTGCCCTCACCAAAGTCACCAACGACCTCCTAACTGCTAAAAAACACGGCCACTATTCTATTCTCATCCTGCTTGACCTCTCGGCTGCTTTTGACACTGTTGACCACCCCCTCCTTCTACAGACCCTCAACTCTCTGGGTCTCGGTGACACTGCACTCGCTTGGGTCGAATCCTATTTATCCAACAGGTCCTTCTGTGTGTCCTTTGCTGGTAACTCCTCCTCCTCATTGCCTCTATCTGTTGGTGTACCTCAAGGCTCTGTCCTTGGTCCTCTGCTCTTTTCCATCTACACCTCCTCCCTGGGCAAAATCATCAACAGCTTTGGCTTCAATTACCACCTCTACGCTGATGACACTCAGATCTACCTCTCTACCCCTGATCTCTCTCCCCCTGTCCTTTCAAAAGTCAGTGACGGTTTATCTGGCATCTCCTCCTGGATGGCCTCCCACCACCTAAAGATCAACATGTCGAAGACTGAACTCCTACTTATTCCTCCCTCCAATGCCTCCCCACCTCCTGACTTCTCTATCACGGTGGAGGGTATCACCATTTCCCCATCAAACCAAGTTCGCTGTCTTGGAGTTACACTTGACTCTGCTCTTTCCTTCATCCCCCACATCAAGTCTCTTTCCTCCTCCTGCCGATACCAACTGCATAATATTTCCAGAATTCGGCCATTTCTTACCGCTGTCGCCACAAAACAACTCATACACGCCCTGGTAATCTCCCGACTCGACTATTGCAATAATCTCTTATCTGGCCTCCCTCTGTCCCGCCTCTCCCCCCTACAATCCATCCTGAACGCCTCCGCCAGACTAATTCACCTCACCCGCCGCTCTGTCTCTGCCGCTCCCCTCTGCGAGTCCCTTCACTGGCTCCCCATCCACTGCAGAATTAAGTTCAAAATCCTTATCCTTACCTACAAAACCCTCACTAACTCAGCTCCCCACTACCTGTCCTCACTAATCACCAAATACACCCCAGCCCGCTCCCTAAGGTCAAACACTGACCTGCGCCTAGCTTCTCCCCGCATCACCTCTTCCCATGATAGACTGCAGGATTTCTCACGCGCAGCCCCCACTCTCTGGAACGCTCTCCCTCGTACTGTCAGACTTTCCCCTAACTTCTCTTCCTTCAAACGCTCCCTTAAAACGTTCCTATTTAGGGAAGCCTACCACCCAACTCACTGACGCAATCATCAATCACTCTCACCTTACAGTCCTCTCCTCCTGTTTCCAACCCTAACCCTCCCAGATTGTGAGTTCCTACGGGAATAGGGCCCTCATCTCCTCCTGTACTGTTTGTCAAATGTTGTTCAATGTATTGTAACCCTGTCTATACTGTGCTTATTGTACAGCGCTGCGGAATATGCTGGCGCTTTATAAATAAAGAATAATAATAATAATAATAATATATTCTTCGTTGAAAAAAAGGACGGGGGCCTTCGTCCTTGTGTGGACTATCGAGAGCTAAATAAGATCACCATAAAAAACAAGTACCCATTACCACTTCTACCCGAACTTCTAGACCAATTAAAGACAGCCACCGTTTTTACGAAGCTTGACCTTAGGGGAGCGTACAATCTATTACGCATACGCAAAGGAGATGAGTGGAAGACGGCCTTCCGCACTAGATATGGCCACTTTGAGTATCTTGTTATGCCATATGGGCTATGTAATGCCCCAGCTGCTTTCCAACATTTCATAAACGATATCCTACGCGATCTACTGGATGTATACGTAGTCGCCTACCTGGATGATATTCTCATCTATTCCGACTCCCTGACACATCATCAACAACATGTTAGTACCATCCTTGCCCGCCTACGTTCTCACAATCTGTACGTTAAACTAGAAAAATGTACATTCAACGCTCCCCGAATCGAATTTCTAGGATTCATAATTACCCCGGGTCATATAGAAATGGACCCTCGGAAAATTGAAGCCATTACCAAGTGGCCTCGTCCTCGTACGAAAAAGGAAGTGCAAAGCTTTATTGGGTTTGCTAATTTTTACCGCAAATTTATTCGCAACTTTTCCAGGTTAGCTCATCCTCTCACCCAATTGACTAGGAAAAACATCCCCTTCTTATGGACAGAAGAAGCCCAAAAAGCATTCGATAACTTGCGCACCCAATTCACCACTGCACCCATCCTGTTACTACCGGACCCCTCCAAACCCTATTCTCTGGAGGTGGATGCCTCAGGAATCGCCACCGGAGCCGTCCTCTCTCAGCGAGATGAAAACAATGATCATCTACACCCCATGGCCTTTTTTTCCCGCAAACTATCACCCGCCGAAATCAACTACAAAGTGGGCGACAGAGAACTCTTGGCCATAAAAAATGCCCTTGAAGAATGGAGACACCTCCTGGAAGGCACCCTTCACCCCACAACCATCTTCACAGATCATAAAAATCTAGAGTACCTGAGATCGGGGCGTAGACTATGTCCTAGACTTGCCCGCTGGGCTCTATTTTTTTCTCGTTTTTTATTCCACATAACCTATCGCCCAGGAAGCAAAAATGGAAAGGCCGATGCCCTTTCCCGCCTTTCAAAAGAAACCCCAACATCCACAGACGAAGAAGACACCGTTTTGCATCAGGGACATTTCCTCGCCACTCAGACCAACCTTCTTAAAGATCTCCAAACCCATAATGCCATCTCACCCCACAAATCCGGACGCTTGTTTGTACCACCTTCTAAACGATTAGAAATCCTACGCCTCAATCATGACGCCCCCACAGCAGGACATGGAGGCATCAGGAAAACACTAGACCTTACCCTTCAACACTTTTGGTGGTTCTCCATCTCCTTGGATGTTCAAAAGTACGTTAAAACATGTGATACCTGCAATCGTTGTAAAGTCCCTAGATCAAAAGTGACGGGACTCCTCCAGCCTTTACCCGTCCCGCTTCGCCCATGGTCTAGTATCTCTGTTGACTTCATCGTAGACCTACCCCCGTCCCGAAAACATACCACTATCATGGTGGTAGTAGATCGACTTTCTAAGATGGCCCATTTCATCCCCACTCAGGGATTGCCCTCCGCCAAGAGCACCGCAGACCTTTTCTTCCATCATGTCTTCAGACTCCACGGTACCCCAGAAACCATCATCTCAGATCGAGGCCCCCATTTCACCTCAAGGTTCTGGAAAGCTTTCTGTACGCTATTACAAATATCCGTCTGTCTGTCCACTGCCTTCCACCCCCACTCCAATGGTCAGACCGAAAGAGCAAACCAAACCCTGGAGCAATATTTACGTTGTTATACCTCATATCTACAAGACGATTGGTCCGACCGGCTCACCTCGGCGGAATTTGCATACAACTCCCAGACACACGCCTCTATCAAACAATCCCTTTCTTCATTAACTATGGATTTCATCCCTCAGTCCTTCCCGACGCTCCGCCTAAAAGTCCCTTACCTATGGTCAATGACCATATTCAGAATCTGCAGCAAGGGTTCATCCTCGCGAAGAACAGCCTATTAGAATCCCAAAACACTTACAAGAAATATGCCGACCTGCACCGCAAAGCAGCCCCTGCCTATCAACCTTCTCAGAAAGTATGGTTGTCCACCAAAAATCTCAAGCTGTCGTGTCCAACGAAAAAATTAGGTCCCAAATACATAGGCCCCTATCCCATTATCTCCATCATCTCCCCTGTCGCTGTCCAACTCCAACTCCCTCCCTCGTTTAGAATCCATCCAGTTTTTCATGTCTCCCTTTTAAAACCCTGGACCGAGGACCACTTTCCCCAACGCTCACCTCCTCCTCCAGACCCAATCACCGTACAGGGATTTAAGGAATTCGAAGTCCAACGCATTCTAGATTCCCGTTCTCGATTCAATAGATTGGAATATCTCATCCAGTGGAAGGGATATGGACCTGAGGAGAATTCATGGGAACCTGCAACCCAAGTCCATGCTCCTTCTCGGGTACGAGCTTTTCACCTCAAACACCCCTCCAAACCTGGTCCGTTGCGCCCCCAGAGGGGTCGTCCTAAGAGGGGGGTACTGTCAGGTCATGCCGGACCTGCGGGCTTACCTGCCCCCGAGTCCCGAACCGCGACCACACGCCGATGTTCCGGACCCCCCGCGGCCTCCCTTGCGGCGGTGGGGGCTGCTCCCGCGGCACAGTTACTCCCAGCGGCAGACCCCTCCAAACACATACCCCTGCGACGCCAGGGATCTCCCTCGCAGCAGCACACCCCCAGCATCAGCGACCGGGTACCTCGGCGTCCCACGTGGTTCCTCCAAGATGGCGTCACCAAGTGAGACTCCAGGAATTCCAACCAATCAGAATCCAGTATCCCCAGGTAACCAGATAGCATTCTCTCCTGATTGGTCCAATTCCCACAGGCTCACTATTTAAACCCCAGTCTCTCCCAAACTCATTGCTTGGTTGTCCTGTTCCTTCCCCCTAAACACCCTTACCTGAGTATACCTGTCTATGACCTCTCTACCAGCCTTGCCGTGTACCGAACCCCTGCTTACCACCGACTACTCTCTACCAGCCTTGCCGTGTACCGAACCCCTGCTTGTACCACCGACTACTCCCTACCAGCCTTGCCGTGTATGGAACCCCTGCTTGTACCACCGACTACTCCCTACCAGCCTTGCCGTGTACCGAACCCCTGCTTGTACCACCGACTACTCTCTACCAGCCTTGCCGTGTACCGAACCCCTGCCTGTACCACCGACTACTCTCTGCCAGCCTTGCCGTGTACCGAACCACTACCTGTACCAACGACTACTCTTCGCCAGTCTTGCCGTGCACCGAACCGCTGCTTGTACCACCGACTACCCTCTTCTAAACCTTGCCAGGTACCGAACCTTTACGTTGTTTACAGTACGCCTCATCACATCCAGGCCTTCCCCAAACGGCTTGTCCCGCATCCTGAGTTCCACAAACACGAACCTGACAGTGTGGTACACCCTGGAAGGTGAGAAGGTGGAAATTTAAGTCCTTGCTGCATTGCTCTGCAGGGACTCAGTGGCAGGCAGGCCTCAGAATAAAGAAAACAAAAGGCTGCTGCTACTTCCAAATACACTTCAAAAAAGCATTTAAAAATATCAGCTCTGCCAACACAGGTATGTTCATCTGGTCCTGCTGTTACCACCATGTGGGGGTGTTCTCAAGGTCAAACACCCTCTCATTGGAGTCCCCCAATATTATTCAAACAGTACTTGGTGGATAGTGGAGTTTCATTGCTGTGGAGCTCATACACACTGAACATTACTGTGAGTTTCATTGCTGTGGAGCTCATACACACTGAACATTACTGTGAGTTTCATTGCTGTGGAGCTCATACACACTGTGCATTACTGTGAGTTTCATTGCTGTGGTGCTCACAAATGCTAGGGATTATCCACTCAGTGCCAGCGTTGCAAAAAATCCCCAAAAAAACAGCTAACTACACTGCAATACAGACTTTTCTTGCAACAGAGGCACTTAGTGGACAACCCCCATAGGGTTACAACAATAGTTGTAGTTCAGGATGTGAGAGTACCCCAACCTATTTTTCCTGAAAAAAGCACTGTGTGTTAGTAGATATATAACACCACATCATAGAAAAAACATACAAAAAATTTAATCATTGCATTATATCTCATATACCCAGTCTAAACAGTGTGATTTACTGATTTTATATGTTATTTTTTTACAAACTTTATGTCCATGTTACAAGTGGAAACAGAGCCAGCATACTACAAGTATGCCCACAAGTACCTCCATTTTCACTTTATTACTCTTTAACGACCTACTGTATTTTTAAAACATCAAAGTATCTATAATACTGCTAATAATAGTATAATTTAGTGAATAAACACTTGATTCAGGTTACTTAGATTTTGTTTATATCGTATCCTTTTTTCCCTTCTTGTATCATGCCCAAAGACATTGGTTTTAAAGAATATAATGGTACGTTTGTAGGTCTTTATTAGTATGTGAGGTTCTTTTAGGATTGCCAGGTCGGCCATGTTTTCCTGGACACCTGTTACTATTTCATACAGAGGGAGAGCATCGGGAGAAGCAGTGGCAGATAGGCTTGTGCACCGATTTTTTTTCGGTTCGATTTGTTCGGATGTTTAAAATTTTCGATTCGGCTCGTTTCGACCGATTTCTGTTTCGATTTGGTTCGGTTCGGCTCGTTTTTCGTGTACATTTTTTTTCGGAATATCGACCATTTTTCGTGTTTTCAGGTCACTTTGCTCATTTTTTGTATCGACTTTTCGTGATTTCGGAAATTTTCATTTTTTCGGAACGTCTGTTCTCCTCGTTTCAAAGTGTCTAACTCTATTCGTTTTGACGTAAACTACTATGGTTTACTTTTTTTATACTTTATATATTTTTTTCTAATAAATTTTTGGTTTGTTTTTCGGATCCGATAATTCATTCTGTCGATACGATAATTCTGGCGATTCTATCGTGTTTTTTTTTATTAAATAAAGATCCTTTTTTTCTTATGAATATACATTTCTCAACTTTATTTAATCATATTAAAATGGTATGAAAGCCAAGGAACAAAAAAATGAACAAAATGATTTAAAAAACGCTAAACTGACCCGAATGCCACAAGAAACAAGTGATACGCATTTACAAATACAAAATTTACAGAATCAGCGATATAACCGATAATAGTTAAATATACGATGTCCAGAATTACCGAAATGGAACCGAAATCACGAATGGAACCGAAATCATGAATAGAGCAAAAATAAATTTCGATTTGACACATTTCAAGTCCATTCGAAAAATCCGAAAAATTTTCGTTTCGCCTCGGAAAACTTTTCGGATCTGTCGGTTTTCGGGTCCGATCCGATTCGGAAATTCGGCCGAATCCGAAGACACGAATCGGGAAATTTGGTGAAAATTCCGAAACCCGAAACGCACATCCCTAGTGGCAGAAGTACCAGGGTCGCAGTGGTCGTACTCGCGACCGGGCCCTGGCATTCCGCCACTGGAGGGGGGCCCAGGCAGCCGCAGACGGCTCTTTAATTCGGCGGCAGATTCCAGAAATCAGCGCCGGAATCTAGGAGCAGCGCCACCGGCTGACTGCGCCCACACACACATGCGGCCAGCCGGCGAGCGCATCACACGATGGGCGGATCTAAGGGGGGCAACTGGGTAATTGCCCCCCCCAAGAAAATCGCTGCTGCTGGCCGCTTTTCTCCCTACGAGCGGCAGCCGGCATGCAGCTTGGCCGCTCGCCTGGGATGGGAACCACCTGACTGACCAGCGCACGAGATCGCAGAGTTCACGTGAACTACGCAATCTCAAGAACGCGGCTGCGCTGGTCAGGTGGCTCCCGGTGAGCAGCCAAGCTGCATGCCGGCGGCCGCTCGTAGGGAGAAGAATGGCCGGCGGGTACTCGGAGCGGCTGCAGAGGGGCCCGTCAGCAGAGGAGGGGAGAGCTGGGGGTAATATATATATCCATGTGAGCTGGGGGCAATATATATCCATGAGAGCTGGGGCAATATATATTCATGTGAGCTGGGGCAATATACATATCCATGTGAGTTGGGGGCAAATATATCCATGTGAGCTGGGGGCATTATATATCCATGTGAGCTGGGGGCATTATATATCCATGTGAGCTGGGGCAAATATATCCATGTGCGCAGGGGACAAATATATCCATGTGAGCTGGGGCAAATATATCCGCCTGTCACTGCGAACCCAACACCAGCTCTTGGCCAAACTGGTAGAATGCCCCCCCAAACCTGTGTCTGGATCCGCCCCTGCATCACACATGTGGGGGTGGATCCTTCCGCCCACTGCAGCAGCACTTCTCCCGCCGGAACCACTAGGTAGTGCTGTGTGTGCTCGGGGGCCCCTGAGTGCGGCTCCAGTGGGGAGACCTGGGTCCAGCTCCACTGGTATGTGTGTGCGGGGAGGGGTCTGAGTATACAACATGTATCCGGGGGTCTGAACTGGGGTCTGATATCTGGGGGTCTGAACTGAGGGTCTGATATCTGGGGGTCTGAACTGAGGGTCTGATAACTGGGGTCTGAACTGAGGGTCTGATAACTGGGGGTCTGAACTGAGGGTCTGGTATCTGGGGGTCTGATAACTGAGGATCTGATATCTGGGTATACATGTATATGTGGCCTGAGTCTGGATATACATGTATACTGTATATGTAAATTTGTGTATGTACGGTCTTTATATTTTCTAAATCTATTAATCTCATTTAAATTGTCATATTCTTGTTGCCATAAGGATCTTTTGCTATAACTTTGTCTAATGGATGGATGGATTTATCTTTATATTTTGCAGGCCATGCGTGCGACCTGCCCAGTGACAAAGTCCTATTCGAAAACTAACACTGTTAACAATTAAAGTTAGTTGAAATAATTTATATAAATGGTGTACTATTCTTTTATATTGCAGAATATATATATTTTTTTAACCCTTTCGCTGCTGAGGCATTTCCCGCCCCGTGCTGAGGTCATTTTTACCGATTTTGCTCATCATGTTTAAAGGTGTTTTGAAGGCTTATTTTAGTATATGACCCAGACATATTATATATCGTACTTTCCGTCAGACTCAGCAGATTCATAATATGTCATTATTATATGTATACGACATGACCTGTCTGTATATTATAACAAAACATGCAATAAAATATGAATTTTCAACAATATACAACGTGTAAAGTGTTTTTTTTCACATTTTAACATGCGAGCAATTGCGGTTATATTTTATATGGGGTGCGCTTGTTAAAAAAATTAGAGATGGGGTCTCGTTACATTTTTTTGGGGAAAATTACGCGATTTTTAACAAACGCACCGCATACAAAAATCGTTAGTGCAGCATTATTGTTCACATTATAATTGAAATGGGAACAATATTGCTGCATTAACGAACCAAAAAAAAGAAAAAAAAACTTGTTTATTATTATTATTTTTTTTTAGAATTTTTTTTTAAATATTTTTTTTTTAAAAAACTTTTTTCATAGTCAAGTTTGGTATTGTTCTGCTCTGGCCGATCCAACAATACCAAACATTAACCCCTAACTCCCACGGATCGGGAGATAGGGGGTTCCAATGAACCCCCTATCTCCACCATTGGTGGCAGTTAGGGGTTAACTCCAGGACTGGCGTCATCGTGCTATGCACGATGACGCCAGTCCTCAGGGGGCATTCCCGGAAGCTTGGCCGACATCCAAGATGTCGGCCAGCTCCGGGAAAGTATCACGAACCGTATCACGATTCGTGATCCGGCCCCCATGGGGTTAATGCCAGGTACCATTTGGAAGGGCAGGCTGTGCCCTTCCAAACGGTGTCTGGGTTAACCCCCTGCACGCCGCCGATCGGGAGGGAGAGAGGTCCGAAGGACCTCGCCCCCTCCCTTTCAGGCGCCTCCTCCGCACATGCGGGGGGGCGCCTGAATTAGGTGTCATCGCGCCCCCGCGATGACACCTAATTACTCCGGCGGCGGTTCCGGGTGCTGGGCTGACATCGAGGATGTCAGCCCGCACCGGGGGGGCCGGCGATCGGCCGGTACCCGGCCGAACGCTGGCCCCAAAGTGAGGATGCGCTCAGCGCGTCCACCGCAAGGAACGTACCTGCGGTTGGACGCGCTGAGCGCGTCCTTAGCATCGAAGTGGTTAAATATGGATTTTTTGGGGGGGACCTCCATGGATTCTTGCATCGGGGCCCTGAGGTCTCTAGTTACGCCTCTGGGGAGAAGTGCAGCCCTGCAACATGTTTAATTCATATGCTGCAGGAGGGAAATCAAAGCAGGTCACCTGGGAATCCTTTTTTATTTCATACCTGCAGAGTATGCAGTAGATTCTACATGCTGCGGCGTGGCGTTTTTCATCCACTGTCCATCAACATGAATAAATTATGTGTCGAGGAAAACATGGCCGATCTGGCAACCATAGGTTCTGTATTATGCTGAAAAAAGAAATGAACATGTATGTAATTGATGCTTCACCTCCTTTTCATATGCAAGCGACAGTTACAGTTACAAGTTTTTATAAAGAGCTAACAAGTTCTGTAGCGCCGTACAATGGGAGGCAGAATAACAAATATACATACAAGTTCAAAACACAGAGAGATGACCTGCTCAAGAGCTTACAATCTAAGAACATGCATGGTCCAGAGGAATAGGTTATTCTTCTCGCACCTTTTACTACATCACACTCTTTATCTACCTGTTACCTTAACTTCAGATTTTTCCAACGCTGAATGTCATTTCTTTTTTATATAATATCTCTCTAGTTTGTGGCACGCATCACACTATACATTGCCCACAGTATACATTGCCAGTGTTCTTTGCAGTAACGCCATAAGATGTTGCAATATATCAGAATATCCAGCAGGTGCCGCCCTAGCATAATAAATACATACCCATCATCCATCATTAGGTGTATAATATTTACACATGGTGGAGCGCTGTGTGTTATACAATAGGTGACACACCGTATATTCAGGTTTTAGTTCAGCGCATTTTTCTTCTGTTACAAGAGCTCACAGTTTGACAAGTTTTTACATTGCAATTATTAGTATAACGTTTGTTTTAGTTTGATTTTCTAAAGATATACATTTGTTTGTTTGATGCAATGAGGCTACATATGGCTACTCCCAATGGTTCCTGTAAATGTTAGTAGCTGTTGTGCACAGCGTGCATAGCACAAACATGTTGTGCAAATTCTTTTAATGTTAGAAAAGTCTGTGCGCACTGAATGCTTGTGCAAATGGAAATCTGAAATAGTTTTGGCATTACCCCTCTCTCATCTATACTATAATACAATAAGGGCTGGCGTGTCCGTCGCCAAAAAACCCTTCTGCGCATGCGTGCACAACCAGCGTATAGCTGTCTGCGCGCGCATCCAACCGCCGAAACAGTTAGACGGCGGAGTGTGGAATGCGTGTGCTCCCAGCGTAGTGCTGGGTGCGCACGCAGCCAACCGCCGCAGCACGCGCACAGCCGTGCCTAAGATGGCGGAGGGTTGAATGCGTGCGCAACCAGCTGGGTGCGCACGCAACCAACCGCCGCAGCACGCGCCCAACGTACGCGAGGGACACACAAAATCCAATTCATTGGAGAGGCGCTGTGTGCAAAGTGCCTCTCCAATGCATCAGATTTTTTGTGTCCCTCACAGATTCCCCCTGCCCAGAGTCTCCCCCAGTCAGTCTGCCAGTCTGCCAGCCTTATTACCAGTCTGCCATGCACAACACCAGTCTGCCATGCACAATACCAGTCTGTCAGCCATATTACCAGTCTGGCATGCACAATACCAGACTGCCGGCCATAATACCAGTCTGCCATGCACCTGCCAGTCTTATTACCAGTCTGCCAGCCTTATTACCAGTCTGCCATGCACACTACCAGTCTGCAATGCACAATACCAGACTGCCGGCCATAATACCAGTCTGCCATGCACCTTACCAGTCTGCCACGCAGAATACCAGTCTGCCAGCCTTATTACCAGTCTGCCAGCCTTATTACCAGTCTGCCATGCACACTACCAGTCTGCAATGCACAATACCAGACTGCTGGCCATAATACCAGTCTGCCATGCATAATACCAATCTGCCATGCACATTACCAGTCTGCCAAGCAGAATACCAGTCTGCCATGCACATTACCAGTCTGCCAGCCTTATTACCAGTCTGCCATGCACACTACCAGTCTGCAATGCACAATACCAGACTGCCGGCCATAATACCAGTCTGCCATGCACCTTACCAGTCTGCCACGCAGAATACCAGTCTGCCAGCCTTATTACCAGTCTGCCAGCCTTATTACCAGTCTGCCATGCACACTACCAGTCTGCAATGCACAATACCAGACTGCTGGCCATAATACCAGTCTGCCATGCATAATACCAATCTGCCATGCACATTACCAGTCTGCCAAGCAGAATACCAGTCTGCCATGCACATTACCAGTCTGCCAGCCTTATTACCAGTCTGCCATGCACAATACCAGTCTGCAATGCACAATACCAGACTGCCGGCCATAATACCAGTCTGCCATGCATAATACCAGTCTGCCAGCCATAATACCAGTCTGCCAGGCACATTACCAGTCTGCCATGCAGAATACTAGTCTGCCAACCATATTACCAGTCTGCCAGCCTAATTACCAGTCTTCCATGCACAATACCAGTCTTCCAGCCATATTACCAGTCTTCCATGCACAATACCAGTCTGCCAGCCTAATTACCAGTCTGCCATGCACAATACCAGTCTGCCAGACATATTACCAGTCTGCAATGCACAATACCAGTCTTCCAGCCATATTACCAGTCTTCCATGCACAATACCAGTCTGCCAGCCATATTACCAGTCTTCCATGCACAATACCAGTCTGCCAGCCATATTACCAGTCTGCCAGCCTAATTACAAGTCTGCAATGCACAATACCAGTCTGCCAGCCATATTACCAGCCTGCCATGCACAATACCAGTCTGCCAGCCATATTACCAGTGTGCCATGCATAATACCAATGAGTCATAATACCAGTGTGCCTAACTACCAGCCTGACATGCCATGCATACCACGTGCCATTATATATACGCATAAAGTAAATATACGCATAATGTATACGCTACAAAACAAATGGCCGCCCACACCCAACACAATCTAAGGGGCCCCATGAGTTTACAATCTAAGGGGCCCCATGAATTTACAATCTAAGGGGTCCCATGAGTTTACAATTTAATGGGTCCCACGAGTTTACAATCGAAGGGGTCCTGTTCCTGTGAGTTTACAATCTAAGAGGGTCCTGTTCCCGTAACCTTACAATCTAGGAGGGCCCTGTTCCCGTGAGTTTACAATCTGAGGGTCCTGTTCCCGTGAGTTTACAATCTGAGGGTCCTGTTCCCATGAGTTTACAATCTAAGAGGGAAGAGGAACCTGCTGTAATATATAAATGCCTTTGTAATGTGCTGTCAGCTGTGCGCGCACCCATCAGAGCTGCTTAGTTGGCCCTCCTGTTGTGGATGGGATGGCGATGGACCCGTTACAAACGCATTTATATAGAGAGATACTCTTGGCTAGGACATTGAAAAACAAATATGTGGACATGAATTCTGAGCTGGCGACAACAACAATAGACTGCCCTCTGGGCAGGCTTTACAGCTAGTCGATAATAAAACGGTATTGCCATGTTTTAATATAAATATGATTCCAAGCTATGTAGTGACATGTTTGGTCAAGATTTTATTCTATACCTCTTCAGTTTGTTGTTATACTATATAAAACATCACTGATTATTATAGGTATAAAGGTATGTAGTGCTGGCAGTGGCCAGATAGGTATATGCAGCTGGACAGACAGACTTGCCCCACCACTTGCCTTTATGCCCGATTTCATGGTAGCTTACCCTAATAGCTGTATTCATTTCAGTTTACCCCCATTTCATATTGCTCCCTACTATTTTGCTTTGCCCACTTTTCGTTTTGTCTCCACTACTACTTAGTTATATTGTGCTGCCTTGACTTCTGTGGGTCAGTGACAGCTCTATGAAGGACTTCTGACATGGACTAAGATGGACGCAGGCTGGCCATGACCCGCAGAGGAATCTGTGCTTCAGGCTCAGGGCCACTGCTCCCTTACACATAGCTCCGTGATGTGTCTCACATTTCGCAGGAGCACCGCCAAGGCTCATGGGGCTGCAGGTAACGGAGCACAGGCTCTGAGCCAACAGCACAGCAATCATACCATATCATCCTTCTTCAGCTATGTCTGTTGTTCTAAAGTATCACCCACTTGTTCACATATCTTGTACAGCGATGCAGAATCTGTTGGCGCCTGTTTATTTAGTAGCCTTTATTATTTCTGTGATGAAATCTACACTATAACCAAATTAAAAAGACTAAAACTGACAAATCTACTGACATTTTTGTTGACTAATAAAAAGTAGAGGAAAATGTTACGAAGGGACTAATTTTTAGTCACAGTCCCTTGATTAAAATGTCATTTAGCTTTAGTCATATTTTAGTGGACTAAATGAACTCTAGAGAAATTTCCGTGCATTGGCACAAAAAACATTGTCTCTAATTGGGATGTTTCTTTTTTTAATATCCCGGGCAGAAATCTGTGTTGGATTTACAAAGTTGATATTATAAAAACTCCAGATCTAAATAGAGGGGTAGGCAGGGTGGATCCGGACTCAGGTTTTTTTTTTTTGGTGGGGGGGACACTCTACCAGTTTTAGCTAAGAGCTGGTGTTTGGTTCACATTGACAGGCAGAGACACGTCTAATCGCAGGCTGTGCTCATCACACTCACTCTCTCCAGAGCATTGCATTGGGTCTGTCCTCATGTGGCTCAGGTGACACAGGATAGACACTGCAATGCTCTGCACTCTGGCACATGCTTAGAGGAAAGGCGAGAGGCAAACGTTTTCCATTTGCTCCTTGCCTTTATCGTCCGGGTTGTGATCAGGCCCCAGGTATGTTTTATTCCACACTACCTTACATGAATGCTGTTAAACCCCTATAAGGATGGTGTTCACATTTTTTCAATCCGTGTGCTTGCATGTACGTACATAAACAAAAACAAGGTCTAGCCCATTAACTCATAAAAAAATATTTATGCCACTGAATTCCTAGCATGGAGGTCCATAAGGTAAAAGGTAAATTCAAAATATATGATATGATAGTTCAGAGAAAACTTAAAAAAATAAAACTGAAATTATATTTAGCTGGCTTCGTTTGTGCAATACATATGCTTTATATACTATCTTTGTGCGTGTTTGCATAATGAAAGTGGGCCAGTCTGGATGAAGTACAGGGCCAATTTTCTTTGTCCCAGTCCAGTCCAGCCCTGCCCTCACCTCATGGGGCTCAAATTGTGCCGGAATGGTTCATGGAACACGAGACATCATTTTCAAACATGGATCGGCCACCATAGACCCCAATGAGAATCTTTGGGATAATGTGCTGGAGAAGACTTTACGCAGTGCAACGACGCTCCCATCATCATCACAAGATCTTGGTTACAAATGATTGCAACTCTGGATGGAAATAAATGTTGTGACATTGCATAAACCAATTGAAACAAGGCTATTGTGTGTGCGTGCTATAATCACAGCAAAAGGTGATCCAATGAAATATTAAAGCAGGGAATTTGTTTTGGCCAGGCGGTGTAATATAGAGATAAAGTTATTATGTCAAAGTTATTTGCGTGTTACTACAGGGCTACAAAATCTTTGTGCTATTTGTTTAAAGAAACAAAAATCAGATAAATAACCATTTTTTCATAAAAGAAATTCCTATTTTTTGGAGTAAATAGGTTGTTTTATCGAATTTGAACCGCTCAAGTTTATTATTGTACTGGCTGGGTGGAGTAGAGGTAACATCACTGCTCTGCTTGGAGAGAGACTGTGGAGACACAGGTTCGATCCCAGCAAGAGCACCTCTCCAGTAAGTGTCTTTGGGCAAGACACCTAACGGTACATACTCGCCACCCAGGACATACTTCAAACCGAGAGAACTCTCAATGTATCCTTCCTGGTAAAATTCTTTCTCAAAAAAATAAATAAATAAATAATTAACTCTTCAGACTATTTGTGTATTAATATAGGTGCACGGGTAATGTTTAGCATTCTTGTGAACACTAGTCAACATTAGCAGTAGATGTTAGATAAAAGGCTCCCATATATTTTAGATCTTTGTTTAGCAAAATTTCAAAGAAAATACATTCAAAGTAGCTTGACCACAGATTTATTTCCTATTAAAATTTTCTAACAGCGTGTCAGGATTTTCATTTCATACCTTGTTAGTGAGATCTAACATAATTAGTGAATCCTGGGAAGCATCCAGCAAAAAAAATAATTGACATTCTAAAATCAGACTACTTACGCTTTCTGGCAGCATAATTTAATGCAACATGTTCAATGAATAGGTAGAAATGTAAATTAAATATTGTAAATAAGCCAGGGGATCAGGTGTGGAAAAATCATGTTAGCTGGTAGTATAGTCTACAGGCAGTCAGCAGGTTGGCATACCAAGTTTAGTTTTAGGATAGGTTATAGGATTCATATATGTGCAACCCTGATCGAATACTATCAGGGTTATTCAGAGAGCGTGAAAAGCAGGAGAATGACTGGAGAATGAAAAATTCTAGGTCAAAATAGCCGATTTGGAAAGTGAGATGAAAGGGAGAATTTTTCTGGTTTGGCTATTTTGACCTAGAATTTTTCATTCTCCAGTCATTCTCCAGTCATTCTTCTGCTTTTCACACTCTCTGAATAACCCTGTATATCCCTTAACAAGGTAGCACCTACAGCAGGGGTCAGCAAGCATGGCTCGCCAAAGGTTTAAGCCCGTGTCAGATGAACGCAGTGATCACGTTCGTGTTGCCGCACAGTTTAACCACTTGGCTGCTATGGACGCGCTCAGCGCGTCCAGCCAAGTGGTTCTCCTGTGCTACGGACGCGCTCAGCGCGTCCGAGCACAGGAGGCAGCAATCCGCCGGATTCCGCCGGATTGCTGCGCCGCCCCGGTGCGGGCTGACATCTTGGATGTCAGCCCAGCACTCGGAAGCCCGGCGGGGACATTAGATGTCATCGCGGCTACGCGATGACATCTAATTCAGGCACCCCCCGCATGTGCGGAGGAGGCGTCTGAAAGGGAGGGGGGGAGGTCCTTCGGACCTCTCTCCCTCCCGATCGCCGGGGAGCAGGGGGTTAAGACAGGCACCGCTTGGAAGGGCACAGCCTGCCCTTCCAAACGGTGGCTCTCATTAACCCCTGGGGAGCCGGATCACGAATCGGCGCTGAAAAGCGCCGGTTCGTGATCCTTTCCCGGAGCTGGCCGACATCTTGGATGTCGGCCAAGCCTCCGGGAACTCCCCCTGAGGACTGGCGTCATCGTGCTATGAAAAAAGTTTGAAAAAAAATGTGAAAAAGTTTTAAAAAAAAAAAAAATTAAAAATAAAAATAAAAAAATATTTAAAAAATAAATTATAAAAAAAAAATAAACAAGTTTTTTTTTTTTGGTTTGTTAATGCAGCAATATTGTTCCCATTTCAATTATAATGTGAACAATGATGCTGCACTAACGATTTTTGTATGCGGTGCGTTTGTTAAAAATCGCGTAATTTCCCCCCAAAAAAATGTAACGAGACCCCATCTCTAATTTTTTTAACAAGCGCACCCCATACAAAATATAACCGCAATTGCTCGCATGTTAAAATGTGAAAAAAATACACTTTACACGTTGAAAATTATTGAAAATTCATATTTTATTGCATTTTTTGTTATAATATACAGACAGGACATGACGTTTAAATATAATAATGACATATTATTAATCTGCCGAGTCTGACGGAAAGAACGATATATAATATGTCTGGGTCATATACTAAAATAAGCCTTCAAAACACGTTTAAACATGATGAGCAAAACCGGTAAATATGACCTCAGCACAGAGGTGTGAAACGCCTCAGCAGCGAAAGGGTTAACGTCCGTTGTAGCATAGAATCATGAGCAATAGAGACCCACACATGAAGTACGTGCGCACCGAACTGTGCACGCACAAGGCACCAGACACAATTTTAGGCAAGAACATAAAGCCGCTAGAACGGATGCGCAGAGTACGCCATGTCCACATAGCATTGTATGTGTATGATGGAACGAAGTCAGACGGACCGCATTTGCGACGTCCAGCACCTTGACGCACCAAATGGCTTTTCATATCATGTATCAATTTTTATATTAATTTTGTTTCCCATAGTTCCCTTTTTTTTCCTACGTCCGTCAAGAAAAACGCATTGTGTGGGGTCTACAGTATCTTCCGTCAGTACGTCCGTCCGTTGTGCACAGACGCACAGTGCGCTCAGAATGCGCTGGTCTGACATTAGCCTCAGGAACTATATTTCCCATGGGGCTCAGTCAATCTAATGAGTGAATGAGCAGCAAGGTAGATAGCGTTCCAAAACCTCTGGAGGATCAAAGTTGCTGAGCTGACAAAAAAAATCTTAAAATGCTATAAATTGGCATCATAGGCATACACAGACTGGAGTGCCCGCTTGGTGAATCGCTCCTCCTTTCGACATTTTAGATCCCCCAGCTACACTTCGTGGGTTTTTCTTATTTGGTTCACGATACAAAACATGAATATTAGCAGAATGGGATGATTTACAGTTTGCAAGTAATAAATGCAGACCCACTCTGAAATATTGGCTGTGCCCACCTATTATTGACACCCATGTCTAGAATACATTATTTAACCCCTTCCCGACCGATGACATACATAGGCTGGGTTCACACTTGGGCGTAGCGCTGTGTTGCGCAATGCGCGCGTTTTGTTTCCGCGCATTCGCGCATACAAGAAAACGCGCAAACGCGCATTGGAGCGCGTTCGCGGCTATGTCTATGGCCGCAAACGCGCTGCTGTATGCCTGAAAAGAAGCTCCTGGACTTCTTTGGGCGCAGGACATTTTAAAGTACGCTCCTGCGCACTTTAAAACGCCCAGGTGTGAACGGGTCCCATTGAAAACAATGGGATTTCCCCATTCATGCGTTTTAAAGCGCGCCCGAACGTGCATTAAAACGTCTAGGTGTGAACGGGGTCCTTAACGACCGCGGATCTACTATGTACGTCAGGGTCTCCTAATCTCCCTCCCTCTCTCTACTCACCTCTCTGTCTGGGCTCCCGCGGCGGTCTGGCAGGCTGGAAGTCTGCCCCACCTATTCAGGGGGCCTGGCAGTCACAATGATGTCATTAATGTGCATGATGACATCATCACCAGGCGCCCCCCGCTGCTTGTAGTGGAAAATAGGAAAGGAGACCTAAAAGTCAGAATAATCGCACAGCAAACTCTGACTTTTGTGTTTGGCTGTCATGGCTGCTTACTTATCTCCTTTTATTACCCTTTGTTGCCCTTCTAGAATTGGCCCCCTATTTTTGGAGGTCTATGGTAAGGGGTTAAGATGGCCATGTTATATCTAACTATGGATCTCTGTAGCATGCAGGTGTCATGGAACCTGGAAGTGGTTTAAACACCTGGTGTATGTGAATGTAGTAGTAACGTTCACATAGCCTTTTGTGTTATGGTAACATTGATGCTTAATTTACGTACTACCTTTAAGTTTTTACGCAGCTGACGTGGAGAATGCGGCTCTGGTCAGACATTATGCAATTACATTCTTTTGCCCTTTCCTCGTTCCTGGGTGGTGGGTATAAGTTATGTTTTTATGTCATTCACAGGAAGAACTGTGCTATGTATATACATAATAGCCATGTATATACCAGTGAGACACTGGTTTTCTGGGTTACCCTTTGGTGTACTCTGAGTGATGTCATACATCTGGGGGCTGTTAATAATTTGGATTACCTAAGACTAGGAGTCTAAGGTGCACTTGAAGGTTCACTCTTGATAAAGCCCTGTCAGGGCGAAACATGTTGAGTGGTCTTTATAGTTTTTAACAGGATTATACTTGGTGGGATAGTGACCTATTTATGGAATGGCTAGTGACTGTTAGGACTGCTTGGTGTAATCTGTATAGATGAAATCATTGGGAATTAGTGCCTATTGACTACCCGTATTGCCTGCCTGCTAGTATATTGTGGCTAGGCAAGCCATAGTAGATTTGTCCATGAGATTGCAAATTACTTAGTTTTATGATGTAGTGACCCTGCATGCAGGTTGTTTTTTTTGGTATGTTGTTAAGACTGCTTAGCGGCCTATGCATCATTACAATCTATACAGAAAAAATGGCCTCGCACCTGTACTCACCATAGCGGCTGCAACGGCCAGGAGTAACAACCCAGTTCACGTATGAAACATAAGAAGAAAAAAAAGATGTCAACAGTGCTCGTTTCTATATATTTCCATGTGCAACAAAACACTGTCGGAGGTTTTAGTTTGCTTAAATGGCCATTTTTCTGCCTCTCCTTAGCTGAAAAGCAGCAGGAGGGCATGCAGTTGCTCAGAGGAGCAGCTTTTTGGTACATTGGTTAGGACTCACTCTACTGAGAGGTGCCTTGATAGGGTGAGTGAGATTACGTTTCATTGCCATTTAAGCAAACTAAAACCTCTGACAGGGTTTTGTTGCACATGGAAATATATAGAAACGAGCGCAGATGACATTATTACAATCTGCCTATTGATTGGTCTTATCAGTGTTCATCTGAACTATCCTTTACTCTTTACACATTCCAATTTTTGTGTCATTTGTGCATATATGGGGCCTTTCCCTTGAATCTGTATTAAGTTTATTGTTATTAGTCCAATGCTTAAGGACATAATGAGTATTTGTCTATCTAGGTTACCTGCTTTGAATTAGGACACAATAATTGCCCTTCTGCACATGTTTTTTTAGACACTTCTGTCAATGTGGTTTTGTTTTTTTCTTTTTGTGTGCTTTGCTCTATTAATAAAGATTGTGTTTGGCAGTAATATATATTATTATTGCAATTTTTTTGCCCCATTACCCCCTGCCCTATTTTGAGGTGGAATAGGGTATTTTCCCTGTCTACCTGATTTGTTGTTGTCTTTTTTCATTTTTGGCTTTATTTTGTACCCTACCTTCAGGTAAACATAATGTTTTGAGATATCCCATGATCAGAGTATCCCAGTGTCTTTTGTTCAGTGTAACAAATTACTTTCCAATTATCGAACCAATTAGGTAATAAGCCCAGCCCCACACTGGCATATCTCACAGGACAGCAATACTTGCTACCAACCTACCTGAATAGGCTGCTTCCCCTAGCAGCTCCCTCATCCTATAACCTCCGATCCAGGACCAGCACCTTACTTGCAATACCACAATACAAACTGAAAGTGGCTCGATGCTCATTTTCCTACAAAGCAACACAATTATGGAATAACCTCCCAGACGCCATCAAATCTTCCCCCAGTCTAAAAGTCACTTAAGAGCTCCCTATTAACATACCTCAATACGGAATGCACCTGTAAACATGTAACATTGTGACTATATACAGAATGCAATACCAGCGCTGCTTGAATAGGGTCCACTAGTGACACCCAATTTAATTCCAGTGAGGACAGGAAGATACACAGACGTTTCGGGGTTGCAGCCCCTTCCTCAGTGCGTAGTGCCCTAACCCTTAACAGACAAAACCCATATATATATATACAAACACATAACAGGTTGGACAGCCAGACCTCCCCTCAGCAGGTGAAATAAATCTCCACAGGTAATTAAATAAAGTGGTTCAACGACACTCTTACCAGATTTCCATATGTATATGCATTGAGACCGGCGATAGCGGGCGCCATTGCGCATGCGCGAAGCAACCAGATTAACGCGCAGGACCGGAAGAGCCTGCGATGGACTGGCAGGAAGTTACTAGGATCAGGAGGAAGAAATGGCCATAGAGCGGCCATATTTGTAGTTTTTCTATTAGTGTTGATCACAGGGCGGAATATGTTCCAACCTTCCATCCTGGTCACACTGTTAACGCTGACAGGGTTATGAAGGCTAAAAATAGCCAGGTCTGGAAAATACAAAAATAAGCCACACAGATATACAACAACCTAAACCAATGTGAAAAAAACATATAAAGATATAGATATATATAAAAATGTATAAAACTTAAACACTGAAAGATAAATATATAAATGACTAGCTCAGCACTTAACGTTGACTATTGTACCTAAAGTCATCAGGAAATGACACCTTCCAAATACTCAATAAATTATATATATTAGCAAACATAAAACCAACTACAAAAATGAGAAAAAAATTGAATTTTTTTGCACCAAAACACAATGTAGCTCACCCTTTATTGTCAGATGCCTCCGGATGAAAATCAGAGAAACCAGTGCCACTCAAGTTTCTCATTGAGACCATGAGGGGCCACTGTTTCTAACCGATACATCCATCTCGCTTCTTTTTGAAGCAATATTCGCTCTCTATCGCCACCCCTCGTTAGTGGGGAGACTATTTCCAATATTTGATAACGTAACTGAGAGACATTATGTCTCTTTTCCCTGAAGTGTCTTGCAACAGGGGATAAAGATTCGAGATTCCGGAAAGATGTTTTTTGTTCGGATATCCTATCTTTAAAGGGTCTATTGGTTTTACCCACATAGCCCAATCCGCAGGGGCATTTTAATAGATAAACAACATAATCAGACTGACATGTAAAGAACCCTTTCAATTTGATACTCTCTCCTGTACGTGGGTGCGTACAAACATTCCCTTTCAGAATCCCATTGCAATGGTTGCACTGTAGACATGGATATGTACCATATGTAGGGGTGGACAGAAAAGTCTGTCTCACTCTCAGTTGAGTGTCCGCTCTAACGACAAGATCTCGTATGTTTTTATTCCTTCGCATAGCAAAGACAGGGACATTGGGAAATAAATGCCCTATGTCTCTATCACTTTGCAAAATATGCCAGTTAGACAAAATGATATTTTTAATTTCCCGAGATAACGGTGAAAATGTACTTACAAAAGGAACCCTCTCAAGTTTCCTTTTCGGTCTATCCTGTAATAGGTCATCTCTATCGACATTTGAAATTTGAAATTTTAAGCTGGGCTTGATTAAGTACCCGTCTACCATAGCCCTTCTCTAAAACCTCGTAATCTAGAATCCAATTTGGTTTCATCACTTACAATACGCTTCACCCTCAGCATCTGGCTAAAGGGTGACCTGATGACTTTAGGTACAATAGTCAACGTTAAGTGCTGAGCTAGTCATTTATATATTTATCTTTCAGTGTTTAAGTTTTATACATTTTTATATATAACTATATCTTTATATGTTTTTTTCACATTGGTTTAGGTTGTTGTATATCTGTGTGGCTTATTTTTGTATTTTCCAGACCTGGCTATTTTTAGCCTTCATAACCCTGTCAGCGTTAACAGTGTGACCAGGATGGATGGTTGGAGCATATTCCGCCCTGTGATCATCACTAATAGAAAAACTACAAATATGGCCGCTCTGTGGCCATTTCTTCCTCCTGATCCTAGTAACTTCCTGCCAGTCCATCGCAGGCTCTTCCGGTCCTGTGCATTAATCTGGTTTGCTTCGCGCATGCGCAATGGCGCCCGCTATCGCCGGTCTCAATGCATATACATATGGAAAACTGGTAAGAGTGTCGTTGAACCACTTTATTTAATTACCTGTGGAGATTTATTTCACCTGCTGAGGGGAGGTCTGGCTGTCCAACCTGTTATGTGTTTGTATATATATATATGGGTTTTGTCTGTTAAGGGTTAGGGCACTACGCACTGAGGAAGGGGCTGCGACCCCGAAACGTCTGTGTATCTTCCTGTCCTCACTGGAATTAAATTGGGTGTCACTAGTGGACCCTATTCAAGCAGCGCTGGTATTGTATTACTTTTTCTTCCTGTGAATTATTTACCGTCTCAGTTGGATGCTGTGAGAGGGAGTCAATACTCAGCTGCAGCTGCATTATTACTCTACATTTTAGAGGGTGCCAACGGACACCCTTACTCCTGCTTTTTTTCAAACTTTTTTCAAGTATCACTATTTCTTCAGCATCTGGTTCTCTCTGCAGGAGCTTGCTTTTTTTGATTATGTAATTTTCAGATATTTCTGGACTTCCTACGAATCGGGCAGATACTTTTGCCTACACTCAGCAACATCTAGATGCCTTAGTGAACACTGTTGGTATGACTGGTGCAGACTTTTTGTTTAATGTTGATGCTACTTCACTTGCAAAACGTTTGGAATCACTTACTAAAAAGGAGACTAATTATCAACTTCATCAAACTACCCTGACTGAGTATTTGAGAGTAAAGAGGATCCCAAGGGGACTGAGATCCCCACTCGTACCCACCCTGTGTAAAACGAACGAAAAACATATTAAGAGGTGGTACCAGATACTCAACAAATGCTCGTTAGACCTGATTGCCCTCACCATCGAGAGCGTTGGGGCGGAGCTACAGGATGTGACGAAAGAAATAACTGAGACCAAAGCACAACTTGTGAGCACCATCTCTGACGATAAACTTACCCAACTAGAACAAGAAGTAAAAATTAAATCAGAGAAATTTGGTAAGGAAATACAAACAGTGAAGATTCGGAAATTCAGGAGGGATACACTGGACTATCAATATAATCGCGTATATTCATGGAGAATTACTACTAAACAACAAAGGAGATCGAGACATACACAGGATTACCCTGCGAGAATATCAGCTGGTGGCACTACCTCAGCCACATCAGGAAGCGATAGTTCTGCATCTATTTCGGGACATCAGGTTCCTTTTTTAGGAGCAGGAAGAGAGGAGGGAGGGGGTCCGGGACCCTCCAGCAAACAACCAGTGACGCAGAGCAAAATCAAGGACACGAAAGAGAAAGAAAAGAGACCAGAGAAGGGGTATTAAATCTGTCCAAAACTAACCTTACGCCTATACAAATTAAGGCACTCAGTAAAGGCCTGAACTTTTCTGTTTCAGGGAAAACTGACAAATTTTCTATGCAAGTTGATTTGCAAATTTTTTTAGACGTATTAACCTTAAAATCTTTTTTTCAGATTCGCAACACCAGCAACAAAAACCATTACAAGGAACAAGCGATGATCCCAGTTCAGATGCTTCGGGACCAGAGACAGATAATTTTTCCCTTGAGGTGTGTAGACCCAAAAGTCAATTTTTTCCGATGGTTTTAAATTCATCTTCGACTACATTTATGAATGTTGTAAAACAGGGAATTGAGGATTTACCCTGGAATAAATCACCCTCTAAAAATAACCTGACTAGAAATGAAAGACAGGCGCTTACAGAAATCAGCAAAAATGCCTTGCTCAGTCAAGCCTGCCGACAAGGGTGGCTTGATAGTAGTGCAGGACACTAGTGATTATCATGCGGAGGTGATGAGGCAGCTAATGGATAGGAGTAACTACAAGGTTATGAGAGCTAATCCCACCCAACAGATCTCTAGGATTATTGATAATGTAGTTACATTGGCACTTGAGGAAAGAATAATCTCTGCCAAAATTGGTAAATTTTTGCGCATTAAATTCCCGATGATACCAGTGTTTTACACACTGCCAAAAATCCATAAAGGGATATTCCCGCCACCGGGGCGTCCCATTGTCGCCGGTACTAATTCCATTTTTCAACCTTTGGCTATTTTTATTGATCAATTTTTACAGCCCCTTGTACCCAAGGCCCTATCCTATGTTCGCGATACCAAAGATTGCTGAAATTGAGTAATGTTGTATTACCTGCTGAATCCATCCTAGTTACCCTTGACATTGGCAGCCTCTACACCTCTATCCCTCACAATGAGGGTCTTCGCTCTATTCGACAACATCTTTTGTGTTCTACCATCTCGAGGAATCTGATTGACTTCCTGATGGCTTTACTGGAGATAGTCCTTAAGAAAAACTACTTTCGATATCAATCCATCTTTTATGAACAGGTGAAAGGTACTACCATGGGTGCTACTATGGCACCCTCTTACGCTAATCTGTATATGACTACGTTCGAAGAGTCTTATATTTGGCAGAATAATCCCTTTAGTGACAAGATTTCTAAGTGGTTTCGTTATATTGACGATTGTTTTCTGATTTGGATGGGTTCTCTGTGTGAGTTGAATGAATTTGCACAGTATCTTAATACTAGGAACCCCAATATCATTTTTACCATGGAGTTTGATGCACAGTCTGTACATTTTTTGGATGTGCAGGTCTATAGGGTAGGTGATCATATCGCCACTGACCTTTATACTAAGCCTACCGATACTAATAGCCTATTGAATTTTTCAAGTTATCACCCCCGTGGGCAGAAAATCTCTATTCCCTTTAGCCAGATGCTGAGGGTGAAGCGTATTGTAAGTGATGAAACCAAATTGGATTCTAGATTACGAGATCTTAGAACCAAATTTCGAGAGAAGGGCTATGGTAGATGGGTACTTAATCAAGCCCAGCTTAAAATTTCAAATGTCGATAGAGATGACCTATTACAGGATAGACCAAAAAAGAAACTCGAGAGGGTTCCTTTTGTAAGTACATTTTCACCGTTATCTCGGGAAATTAAAAATATCATTTTGTCTAACTGGCATATTTTTCAAAGTGATAGGGCATTTATTTCCCAATGTCCCTGTCTTTGCTATGCGAAGGAATAAAAACATACGAGATCTTGTCGTTAGAGCGGACACTCAACCGAGAGTGAGACAGACTTTTCTGTCCACCCCTACATATGGTACATATCCATGTCTACAGTGCAACCATTGCAATGGGATTCTGAAAGGGAATGTTTGTACGCACCCACGTACAGGAGAGAGTATCAAATTGAAAGGGTTCTTTACATGTCAGTCTGATTATGTTGTTTATCTATTAAAATGCCCCTGCGGATTGGGCTATGTGGGTAAAACCATTAGACCCTTTAAAGATAGGATATCCGAACATAAAACATCTATCCGGAATCTCGAATCTTTATCCCCTGTTGCAAGACACTTCAGGGAAAAGAGACATAATGTCTCTCAGTTACGTTATCAAATATTGGAAATAGTCTCCCCACTAACGAGGGGTGGCGATAGAGAGCGAATATTGCTTCAAAAAGAAGCGAGATGGATGTATCGGTTAGAAACAGTGGCCCTTCATGGTCTCAATGAGAAACTTGAGTGGCACTGGTTTCTCTGATTTTCATCCTGAGGCATCTGACAATAAAGGGTGAGCTACATTGTGTTTTGGTGCAAAAAAATTCAATTTTTTTTTCTCATTTTTGTAGTTGGTTTTATGTTTGCTAATATATATAATTTATTGAGTATTTGGAAGGTGTCATTTCCTGATGACTTTAGGTACAATAGTCAACGTTAAGTGCTGAGCTAGTCATTTATATATTTATCTTTCAGTGTTTAATTTTTATACATTTTTATATATATCTATATCTTTATATGTTTTTTTCACATTGGTTTAGGTTGTTGTATTTCTGTGTGGCTTATTTTTGTATTTTCCAGACCTGGCTATTTTTAGCCTTCATAACCCTGTCAGCGTTAACAGTGTGATCAGGATGGAAGGTTGGAGCATATTCCGCCCTGTGATCAACACTATGCTAACGGACACCCTTACTCCTGCTTTTTTTCAAATATATACAGAATGCACCTGTAACCATGTAACATAGTGACTATTTCCTACATATTTATTTTCTGTGTTAATCTGTAGGTTTGTGTTGTTTTTTTAATATCTTGCATTTATTACTTTGTATTCCTGTAACAACTGTAAAAATGCCTGCCTGTTCAGTGCGAAGACTATCCTACCCAGATTTTTCGGGGTCCCTACACTCAGGGCTCGAGTCCTGCGGGAACGCCCAGGAACGGCGTTCCCACACTTCTCCCACAGTGGGAACGCTGCGGGAACACAGGTTCCCGCTGTGGCCTGAGCCCAAAACAATTTAGCTGGCTGCACTTTGCCGGCAGCCGCGTGTTTTACCTCCTACAAGAGGCCACTGGCATGAAGCATGGCTGCTCGCCTGGGATCCAGGGCTCGAGTCCTGCTGGAACGGCATTCCCGCACTTCTCCCACAGCGGGAACGCTGTGGGAATGCAGGATCCCGCTGTGGCTCGAGCCCAAAACAGTTTAGCTGGTCGCACATTGCCGGCGGCCGCGTGTTTTACCTCCGAGCGGCCGCCGGCATGAAACGCGGCCGCTCGCCTGGGATCAAACAGCCAGCCGCGATCTTGCAGAGTTCTTGCGAGATCGAGGCTGGCTGTTGGAGCCATCCCAGGCACTTCATGCCAGCGGCCGCTCGTAGGAGGTAAAACACACGGCCGCCGGCAAAGTGCGGCCAGCTAAATTGTGTCGGCCATGGCAGAGAGGAGAGGTGAGCTGGGGCAATTATACCCATGTGTGAGCTGGGGCAATTATACCCATGTGTGAGCTGGGGTAATTATATCCATGTGTGAGCTGGTCTGGGGCAATATATCCATGTGTGAGCTGGGGGCAATATATCCATGTGAGCTGGCCTGGGCCAAATATATCCATGTGAGCTGGGGGCAATATATCCATGTGAGCTGGGGGCAAATATATCCACATGAGCTGGGGTCAAATATATCCACATGAGCTGGGGGCAAATATATCCACATGAGCTGGCCAGGGGCAAATATATCCACCTGAGCTGGCCTGAGGCAAATATATCCACGTGAGCTGGGGGAAAATGCATCCACATGAGCTGGGGGCAAATGCTGTGCATATTATTCTGGTGGCTCAGTGATGTGCATATTCACAAGTGACAGTCTTAAGTGGACGCTTAGAGTTGATTCCTGGAGTTGCGGGACTGGAGGAAGGAACTGCAAGGCCCAATTTTACTCTGGGTAAACGCAAGTCTATATCATGCTTTCTCTCACGCTTCTCCTCTTTACTTCTACCTTTCTCCTTAAATAGAACTCCTGCCCTCTACCACCGCCCCTACACTATCTGCATCTCTCCCTCCCTCTCTCGTCCCACATGATGGCCTCGCATGAGCTCCTTTGTTTCCTCAGAACATGGTCTCCCTCTATCTCTCGTGCTGCCAATCACTCCCACAAATCCCATTCCCACCTTCTCTTTCTCACCCTCCTGCTGTTACTCTATTCAGGCGACATATCCCCTAACCCTGGCCCCACAACACATCCAATACTTCCCTCTCATCCTATCTCCATCGCACATAAATCACCTCCCTGCAAGCCCAGCAACCTCATTCCCATCATCCCTCAGCGCCTGTCCTCTTTCTCCTGCGCCCTCTGGAATGCTCGCTCTGTGTGCAACAAACTCACAGCCGTCCATGACCTCTTCCTTAAACTCCTTCAACCTCCTAGCTTTAACTGAAACCTGGCTAACTCCCTCTGACACGGCCTCCGTTGCTGCTCTCTCACATGGCGGTCTACACTTGAGCCATACCCCCAGACCAGGTGAGAGAAATGGTGGCGGGGTCGGGCTCCTGCTCTCTCCCACCTGCACCTACCAGCATCTCCCTCCACCCCCATCCCTCTCCTTCTCCTCCTTCGAGACACACTGCATCCGCCTGTTCTCTCCTCTGGCTCTCAGGGTGGCAGTCATCTACCGCCCACCGGGACCAACCTCCCAGTTCTTTGACCATTTTGCTACCTGGCTTTCTCACTTCCTGTCTTCTAATCTTCCATGCCTAATTCTCGGGGACTTCAACATTCCCATTGACGATCCTTCCGCTCCTGCTGCCTCCAAACTTCTTTCACTCACGTCCTCCCTTGGACTCACACAATCCTCCCTCCTCCCTACCCACGCGCGATGGTCACGTTATTGACCTGGTCTTTTCCAACCTCTGCTCCATTTCTGAGTTCAAATGTCGCCCTTTCCCCATCTCTGACCACCACCTTCTCTCTTTCAACCTATCTGGACTTCCTAAACACCCTGCTCCCCCACCCCGCACACACACTCGCAGAAATCTACATGCTGTGGACCCCCATCAATTCTCCAACCTACTTCACCACCTCCCTCATACCTCATCCTTCACCTGCCCTGATGCTGCCACTAATCACTACAACACTACGCTTATCTCTGCTCTAGACACTCTTGCTCCTCTTCGACTCTGCAAGGCCCCACGCCGCCAGCTTCAGCCCTGGCACACCCTCCAAACTCGCTACCTGCAAAGATGCTCCCGCACTGCAGAGCGTGCCTGGAGGAAATCCCGCTCTGAAGCTGATTTTGTTCACTTCAAGTTTATTCTCCGGTCATACACCTCTGCCCTCCACTTGGCCAAACAATCCTTCTTCTCATCTCTTATATCTACGCTGTCCTCCAACCCTAAACGGCTCTGGTCCACCTTCAACACCCTCCACCCCACCTGCACCTCCCCCTCAGCTGCCTTCAGCGCTCAAGACCTGGCAGACTACTTCCTCAGTAAAACTCTAACTATCAGAAGCATCCCCAACACAAGATAGTTATCTGCCACCTCTCCACTCCCACAGGTCCCCTCTGCCACCCTCTGCCGCTTCCTCCCAACCACTGAGGAGGAAGTCAATTCCTTATTGTCCTCCTCACATCTCACCACGTGCCCGCTCGACCCCATTCCCTCACATCTAATTCCTCCCCTCTCCTCCTCCCTCACCCCTGCTCTCACACACATCTTCAACCTATCTCTCTCCACTGGCTCCTTTCCATCCGCCTTCAAACACGCGCTAGTTACCCCTTTACTAAAGAAACCATCCCTAGACACCAACTCTCCATCCAACTACCGCCCTGTATCCCTGCTTCCCTTCACATCAAAGCTCTTAGAAAATCTAGTCTTCAACCGCCTCTCCCTCTTCCTGTCCTCCAATTCCCTACTTGACCCCTGCTGCATCTGGCTTCCGTCCCCTACACTCAACTGAAACTGCCCTCACCAAAGTCACCAACGACCTCCTAACTGCTAAAAAACACGGCCACTATTCTATTCTCATCCTGCTTGACCTCTCGGCTGCTTTTGACACTGTTGACCACCCCTCCTTCTACAGACCCTCAACTCTCTGGGTCTCGGTGACACTGCACTTGCTTGGGTTGACTCCTATTTATCCAACAGGTCCTTCTGTGTGTCCTTTGCTGGTAACTCCTCCTCTTCATTGCCTCTATCTGTTGGTGTACCTCAAGGCTCTGTCCTTGGTCCTCTGCTCTTTTCCATCTACACCTCCTCCCTGGGCAAAATCATCAACAGCTTTGGCTTTAATTACCACCTCTACGCTGATGACACTCAGATCTACCTCTCTACCCTGATCTCTCTCCCCCTGTCCTTTCAAAAGTCAGTGACTGTTTATCTGGCATCTCCTCCTGGATGGCCTCCCACCACTAAAGATCAACATGTCAAAGACTGAGCTCCTACTTATTCCTCCCTCTAATGCCTCCCACCTCCTGACTTCTCTATCACGGTGGAGGGTATCACCATCTCCCCATCAAACCAAGTTCGCTGTCTTGGAGTTACACTGGACTCTGCTCTTTCCTTCATCCCCCACATCAAGTCTCTTTCCTCCTCCTGCCGATACCAACTGCGTAATATTTCCAGAATTCGGCCATTTCTTGCTGTCACCACAAAACAACTCATGCACGCCCTGGTAATCTCCCGACTCGACTATTGCAATAATCTCTTATCTGGCCTCCCTCTGTCCCGCCTCTCCCCCCTACAATCCATCCTGAACGCCTCCGCCAGGCTAATTCACCTCACCCGCCGCTCTGTCTCTGCCGCTCCCCTCTGCGAGTCCCTTCACTGGCTCCCCATCCACTGCAGAATTAAGTTCAAAATCCTTATCCTTACCTACAAAACCCTCACTAACTCAGCGCCCCACTACCTGTCCTCACTAATCACCAAAATACACCCCAGCCCGCTCCCTAAGGTCAAACAGTGACCTGCGCCTAGCTTCTCCCCTGCATCACCTCTTCCCATGATAGACTGCAGGATTTCTCACGCGCAGCCCCCACTCTCTGGAACGCTCTCCCTCGTGCTGTCAGACTTTCCCCTAACTTCTCTTCCTTCAAACGCTCCCTGAAAACATTCCTATTTAGGGAAGCCTACCACCCAACTCACTGACGCAACCATCAATCACTCTCACCTTACAGTCCTCTCCTCCTGTTTCCAACCCCAACCCTCCTAGATTGTGAGTTCCTACGGGAATAGGGCCCTCATCTCCTCCTGTACTGTTTGTCAAATGTTGTTCAATGTATTGTAACCCTGTCTGTACTGTGCTTATTGTACAGCGCTGCGGAATATGCTGGCGCTTTATAATAATAATAATAATAATAATAATAATTATTCTGGTGGCTCAGTGCTGTGCATATTATTCTTGGGGCTCAGTGCTGTGTATGTTATTCTGGGAGTCCAGTGCTGGGTAGATTATTCTGGGGGTCCAATGCCTGTGTATATAATTCTGGGGGGGGGGTCTGTGTAACATTGGGGGCTTCCAGCCTTTCCGGTGTGCTTGAGGGCAGCCTGTCTGATGCTGCTCGCTCACCAACACCGTTTAAATTGAAACAGGTAGGGAGGTGGCTGCATGAGGTGTGGCTTGAGAGGGGGGGGCGTGGTTTGGTGAAGGTCTTTTAAAAACCAACAGATCCTTCTAAGCAGTGCCAGATCGTGGTTATCCATACCTGAGCTCCTTGTACCTGAATTCTCTCGTGATTTAACCTGTTATTGACCTCTGCTTGTTTTCTGACTATTCTGCCTTCCGTTGCCCTAGACTATTTCCTTCCACTACGCTTCTGCACTGATATCGACCCGGCTATTCCATTTGATTTTTCTATACTCCGTATTCCTGATTCTGGCTAGTCTGACTACCCCCGTGTTGCTGACCTGGTTTTGTATTACGACATTGTCTTTGATTAACCCTGTCTAGCTAGTATACCTGGCCAATTCTAAGGACCAGACAGTTAGCGATTCTTCTACGGCTAGCCTGTTGGTAGCTTTTGGGCTCTGTGGAGTGTTGGGCTTTAAGGACTGCGTGGTGGGATCCGGGAAAAGTGGCAGTCTGTGCCTGGATAGAGATATATATATATTATATAACACGTGTTAGTCCAGTTGCCAAAATCCCGAGTATACCTGTACGTAGTGATACCTTTCACTGATCAGTATAGCTTCCAGACCTGAAGAAGAGCGTTACACTCTTGAAAGCTTGTCTTTTAAATGTAATGTAAACCCAATAAAAATGGTATCACCACGTACTGCTATACTCGTGATATATATATTTTTTTCTTCAGGAAAAGGGGTTGTGGAATTCGTGGGTGAGTTCCCTCACTTTTTTCCCCAGGACTTGACCCCTGCCTACACCAATACCCACCAGTACTCCTGAGTTCAATCAAAGGTCAGTCCTAACCAATATTTTCTATGCCCTAATCAAAATATTTTTGGGAGGATAGGGTGGGCTTATAACATCTTAATATATATTTGAATAACTCCTGACACTCAAAGAACCCGAGCATAGCAACACTGGAGTTAAAGGGATACAACCACTTACATAAGCTGTAACTACATTACTTGTGCATTACAAACAAAACCACCTTATAAAACACATGCTGCTGCTGGTGGTTTCTTTGAAGTAATTGCATGTAAAAAGGAAAATAAAAGGTTTTGATCTCGTTTCCATTTTGTGTATTTTTTCCCATGATGCAACATTTACCAAAAGCTTTGCTTTGTGGCTCTTGTTTATTCATTCTACATTATTTAACAGTTAAGGCATCAGGAGGTTCTTGTTCTCCATGCTGAGATTAGTGATGGCAGCTAAATGAGATAAAACAGGAAGCTTAAAAGAATTCTAATCTACCCCCTGGTGATGTCCTTTGAATACATTCATCACAATACAATGATGTGAATCTGTGATTGACCCATAGACTCCATTCTATGGCCAAAGTCACACAGTGGGGGCCAAATGAGGTAAAGATATTGTGGGGAGCAGTTTACAACACAAATGATCACACGATGGATACACCGAGTGACACAGAGTAAAATATTTTCTTAACTAAACATACAAGAGAAAAACAAAGCATATGTAAGATATCAGCAACATGAAACACAATAAGGACGTTGTTAAATTCTAGATTTCCACTTAGACAACAACACAAAGACAATCCATCAGCATATAAAAATACATTATCTTCTTCTTTCTTTGTCTTCTGTCTAAGGCTGGGGTCAGACCAGCGCACTTTTAACGTGCGTTCTGGCGCACATAATTACGGCCGCACTAGCAGCAGATGACAGGCAATGACGGCCAATATACGATGTACAGCTGCACAAAAGTCCGGCCGTGCAACGCAAGTGGAATTTGAATGCATTTTTTTGAGAACGCTGAACCGCTAGTACTGACGTACTGAGTGCGCAGCTGCGGCATAGCGGCGTGTGTGCGAGATTAGGAGATGTCAGACACTGTTAATGTCCAGCCTACATAATGTCCAGACGCAAAAAGAGTTTTATTTATTTATCCGTACAAAATCACGCCCAAAAATGCGCGTCGTCTGACCGTTTTTGCGCATTCCGTGAAAAAATACGTCAATGCGTTCGGACGCACTTTTTCAAGTTCGCGGGGAAAAATGCTTTCGTCTGACCCTAGCCTTATTGGTTGAAAATAACGGTTTTGTAAAACTGACATGTCTTAAGTTTTATTTCCAAATCAATGATCTTCTTTAATCGCATGATTTATTGATGAGTCGTTGATAAATTTTGTGTCTGATAATTCCTTATTATCCGGTTGATGTAACATTGCAATGTGAAATGATAATGTGTTTGAGTAAATTTCCTTCAATTCCAACAGCTTTATCAATATTGGTATTCAATAATCTTCCATCTAGCTTGAGCAAAGTTGGCATGCATGGGTAATTTTCACCTAAAGTAAAAAACTTGGGAAAAAAATGTATTATAAACCTGTCAAAAACTTTAAAATTCATATGGTTAAAATACTTTTAAAATGGAGAACAAAATGCAACACATTTTTGAACACAAAGAAAAAGGAGTGGTCATGAGAGAGAGAAAATGGAGGAGCTAGGAGAAAATTGTGAAAACTGTTATTTTTTTTACTTTTGCAATGGTCACCAATTTTCTCAAAATGCTCTTCAATTCAAATAAAAAAACACATAACAAAAATATCATAAACTGGGAAAGAAAGTATAGAAGGGCATGTTAACCCTTTCGCTGCTGAGGCTTTTCCCGCCCCTGTGCTGAGGTCATTTTTACCGGTTTTGCTCATCATGTTTAAACGTGTTTTGAAGGCTTATTTTAGTATATTACCCAGACATATTATATATCGTTCTTTCCGTCAGACTCGGTAGATTCATAATATGTTATTATTATATGTATACGTTATGTCATGTCTGTATATTATAACAAAAAATGCAATAAAATATGTATTTTCAATAATTTACAATGTGTAAAGTGTTTTTTTTCACATTTTAACATGCGAGCAATTGCGGTTATATTTTGTATGTGGTGCGCTTGTTAAAAAAATTAGAGATGGGGTCTCCTAACATTTTTTTTTGGGGAAAATTACGCGATTTTTAACAAACGCACCGCATACAAAAATCGTTAGTGCAGCATCATTGTTCACATTATAATTGAAATGGGAACAATATTGCTGCATTAACGAACCAAAAGAAAAAAAATGTTTATTTTTTTTTTTTATAATTTTTTTTAAATATATTTTTATTTTTAATTTTAATTTTAATTTTTTTTAAAAAAGTTTTTTTCACTTTCGTGTTTGGTATCGTTGGAATGGCCATGCTCTGGCCGATCCAACCATACCAAACATTAACCCCTAACTGCCACGGATCGGGAGATAGGGAGTTCATTGGAACTCCCTATCTCCACCGTTGGTGGCAGTTAGGGGTTAACTCTAGGACTGGAGTCATCGTGCTACGCACGATGACGCCAGTCCTCAGGGGGAGTTCCCGGAGGCTTGGCCGACATCCAAGATGTCGGCCAGCTCCGGGAAAGGATCGCGAACCGGCGCTTTTCAGCGCCGATTCGCGATCCAGGTCCCCAGGGGTTAATGCCAGGCACCATTTGGAAGGGCAGGCTGTGCCCTTCCAAATGGTGCCTGGGTTAACCCCCGCAACGCCGCCGATCGGGAGGGAGAGAGGTCCGAAGGACCTCCCCCCTCCCTTTCAGGTGCCTCCTCCGCACATGCGGGGGGGGGCGCCTGAATTAGGTGTCATCGCGCTGCCGCGATGACACCTAATTCCAGCGGCTGCGGTTCCGGATGCCGGGCTGACATCGAGGATGTCAGCCCGCACCGGGGGGGCCAGCGATCGTCCGGAACCCGGCCGAACACTGACCCCAATGGGAGGACGCGCTCAGCGCGTCCTCCGCATACCAGCAGTAATGCGGAGGACGCGCTGAGCACGTCCTCCGCATTGAAGTGGTTAAACTTGACGCGTTAACTAGCACAAAGTTCTCAGTGGAAACTCAGAGAAAAAGATTCTTAATAAAGATTGTTGTTTGAGATGTTTATTAAGGATATTGGTTAAAAACAAACATTCAAACGTGAGGTGTTTGTGCAGCTATTTTTCAACCTGTTTTATTCCCTCCAAGAAAATTCAATGGGGGCACAGTCATACGTTGTTGCACTTCACACCAAAAGACAAAAACATCAGATAGCAAAAACTAAAACTAGACATATGGCTACCAATGCAGAAAAAGAAAACAAACAATACTCAGTCAGGATACTAAACTACAACCTTCCATCTCCCTTAGTCAACTAAAAAAAACCAAAAAAAAAACCACCTTCTCTCACCTGAAATCTGCCTATTATTATTTATTATTATTATTCTTTATTTATAAAGCGCCAGCATATTCCGCAGCGCTGTACAATAAGCACAGTATAGACAGGGTTACAATACATTGAACAACATTTGACAAACAGTACAGGAGGAGATGAGGGCCCTATTCCCATAGGAACTCACAATCTGGGAGGGTTGGGGTTGGAAACAGGAGGAGAGGACTGTAAGGTGAGCGTGATTGATGGTTGCGTCAGTGAGTTGGGTGGTAGGCTTCCCTAAATAGGAACGTTTTAAGGGAGCGTTTGAAGGAAGAGAAGTTAGGGGAAAGTCTGACAGTACGAGGGAGAGCGTTCCAGAGAGTGGGGGCTGCGCGTGAGAAATCCTGCAGTCTATCATGGGAAGAGGTGATGCGGGGAGAAGCTAGGCGCAGGTCACTGGTTGACCTTAGGGAGCGGGCTGGGGTGTATTTGGTGATTAGTGAGGACAGGTAGTGGGGAGCTGAGTTAGTAAGGGTTTGTAGGTAAGGATAAGGATTTTGAACTTCATTCTGCAGTGGATGGGGAGCCAGTGAAGGGACTCGCAGAGGGGAGCGGCAGAGACAGAGCGGCGGGTGAGGTGAATTAGTCTGGCGGAGGCGCTCAGGATGGATTGTAGGGGGGAGAGGCGGGACAGAGGGAGGCCAGATAAGAGATTATTGCAATAGTCGAGTCGGGAGATTACCAGGGCGTGTATGAGTTGTTTTGTGGTGACAGCGGTAAGAAATGGCTGAATTCTGGAAATATTACGCAGTTGGTATCGGCAGGAGGAGGAAAGAGACTTGATGTGGGGGATGAAGGAAAGAGCAGAGTCAAGTGTAACCCCAAGACAGCGAACTTGGTTTGATGGGGAGATGGGGATACCCTCCACCGTGATAGAGAAGGAGGTGGGGAGGCATTGGAGGGAGGAATAAGTAGGAGTTCAGTCTTTGACATGTTGATCTTTAGGTGGTGGGAGGCCATCCAGGAGGAGATGCCAGATAAACAGTCACTGACTTTTGAAAGGACAGGGGGAGAGAGATCAGGGGTAGAGAGGTAGATCTGAGTGTCATCAGCGTAGAGGTGGTAATTAAAGCCAAAGCTGTTGATGATTTTGCCCAGGGAGGAGGTGTAGATGGAAAAGATCAGAGGACCAAGGACAGAGCCTTGAGGTAATTTCCTTTGTACAGCGCTACAAAACCTGTAGGCGCTTCCATTAAACTTTCACTCAAATCCTTCAATATTTCTTTATCCTCTTAAACAGGATCTCTTTGCTTACTGTGTTATGATGAACCTACATATATATTCCATTATACAAGTTACAAAACCTGTAAATGATCTCAGTCAGCCATTTTGGCAAAACATATAACATATATTAAGTTGTGGTCAATCCCTTTGTGCTGGACTCAAACAAAGACCAGAGGAAAATAACCGACCACGCCTCTTTTGGGGAAATATATAACTTATATTAAGGCAGATTGACACCCATCACCTTGATACACCAATTTTTTTTTATATATCATACATCAACTTATATCATCCATTTACAGTAAATCCAGCTCCTATAATTACGTTTTTATTCCACATCTGTCTCCATTGTATAATGCAGTAACAGTTCCACAACTCAACTATCCAACTTGCTTTGCTAAACCGCACTACACATTCCATTATACATTACAAAAAAATATTTAATAAAAAAAGAACAAAGAGAAGAAAAAACTTTCTACAAAAAAAAAGCAGTCATTTTTGAAATTTACTGTAAAAGTAAAGCCCTATAGTCTCCATTTCCTGTTCCTTTTTTTTTTACACGAAGCAAGGCAGTAAAAACACATAGAAACAAAGCAACCTGTTTTAAGAGAAGCAGTCCCTATACATAAATTACATATAAAAAACACAATATCAAAACTACGAAATACAAAACAAAGATAAACACATATATTAATAGTTAGTAAAGACAAACATTTAAAAAAACAGACGTAATCAATGGCAAGAAACAAAATAAATAAATAAATAAAACAAAAACAAACGTGAAATCTGAAAGAAAAAACAGTTTGCAAATCCTTTAGAATCAGTTAAATTATAAAATAAGACAGCGCGAACATACAGCAAAGCAAAAAATAAAAAATAAACAAAAACAAAAAATGGCAAGAATGCAAGAGAAAAATTGCTCTCAATGGAAGCAACGCTATTTTGTTTTCTATCTTGCTATATAAGAAGAAACCGGACCTAATCAATTAAAATAAAATGCTACGAGCCAGAACTCCAGAACACAAAGGAGCTTACTATGGACACAAAGACAAACACATTTAGGCTAGGGTCAGACGAGCGTGATTTCTACGGACTGTACGTCCGTGCAGTACGGACATCGTCAGTACGGATGACGCAGTAGTGGTCACACAGTCCGTTTTTTCACTGAAGTTATTTTTGACGGATGTAGGAGGGAAAAATAAATTACAATGAAAAAACATTCTTTCCGTCAAAAATGCTGGACGTATAAATGCAGTCCGTCTGACCACGCTCCATCACTCACACACAAAGCTATGCAGACGTTATGGACGTGGCGCACTCCGCACGTCCGTTCTAGCAGTATTACGTTCTTGCCTAACCTGCGTCCGTTTGCAGCGTCCGTCATGCGTCCGCAGTTCAGTGCGGACGTACTTCGTGTGTCAGGCTCCAATGGACTTTCTTTCATGCTATCACGGACGTACTTTTAGGCGCAATCACGGACGTGAACACTACGCTCGTCTGACAGCAGCCTTACTCAACGCTAGAAACATCTTTCAGTTTCCCGGGTGAGTGACATAACGAATACTCAGCACTAGAACTTTTCAGGGTACATCAACAGAACGAGTGAGTCACCGCTCATTAACAGTTCTCTATCAGGCGAGTTAAAATAAACAAACAAGAAACAAAGAAAAACAAACAGAGCATCCTACAACAACACAGTGGCTCTCACAGGCAGTCTCCCCATGGAAGCAAAGATTCTTTTATCTATATAGGCAATTGTTTAACATGAAATAAATCATATCAGACAATTGAATTATTAAATTCCACTCCTGGCACCAACTGTTAAATTCTAGATTTCCATTATAATTACCATAAACCTTTTTCAAGTTTCTTCTTATATATCAAAACTGAAGTAAGGCGCTGCGCGACTCTGATCAGAGGAGATGACAGACACAACCACACCGAGATATGGCAGATTATCATCTGATCAGTTAGTGGTCTGTCAGGTCCGTTTATTATGTCAACATCCAATAGAAATGTTCATCATATATAAAAACTTCCTGCAGTGTTCACTCCCAACATAGGAATGTGATACAACAACCAATCAGAGCAGATACATTTCTACATCAGAGTTTAACCAACAGTGAGACAAAATTACTACATTTGATTCAGAGATGGCTTTTTTCCTAGTTTACACTGTTCACACACCCTTTCCTGCACACAAAGGAAATGGCTAAATTCCACAGGCTAACATCCTATGCAAGTAAAAGACTTGCTTGCAGGGTTTGACACTTGGGGGGGGGGTGGGGTGGATTTCACACTAATGCAAAATTAAAAAACTACCTATCATATTAAAATACCTTTCAGACGTTTCATTGTACAGCGCTACGGAACTTGTTAGCACTTTATAAAAACTTGTAACTGGAGGTAGAGGCCCTTTAAAAAATGAACAGGAGTTGAGAAACATTTGTTAAAGGGTAATCCCTGCCTTGTTTGGCATCAGTGGAATTTCTTTGTCGTGCTCTTGAACAATAACATTTGTATAGAATGTATAAGCTTTATAAATACATAGAGATCTGCCAGGAGCCGACATTCTTGGTCTGGCAGGGGAACGAATGTCAACTCTCATGACTTCCATGCGTCACGTGACCTGGTTGATGGGTTGGTTCAGGCAGGCGAGGGGATTATATGCTAAATGGTTACCTGTAGGATATTGAATTTTCCTGGATTCTTATTTTCAACATTGAAATCTTTGAAAGTTTCCAAAAACTATATTTCCTATGTAATTTTAGGTTTCTGCATTTTCGTCCCATTTTATGTTGTAGCATTGTACTATAGGTATATTAGTATATATTTTTTATATCCGTCTTGCAGGTTTATTTTGTATCAACCCTTACGCTAACAAAAACTCACTTTTACATTGTAATACAATGAAAACCAGAAATAAATTACCCCTTTTTTATACTTTTTTAAATATAGGTTTAGTATCCGGCTGGGAAAAAACAATTCTCTGAGATCTCACCCATCACATTGTATTACTGTAAAGAACCTGCAAGGAGCAGCCCCAACCTCACTGTAACAAAAAGCTCTGCAAACATTACTGCTAAATTACAGCAGCGAATGAGACGGCAGAATACAGGGAGTACAGTCACTGCTGTACAAGGATAAGAATCTGGAGGTTAGAATTGTTGAAAATCCATGCGCAGATATACAGTGTTCCTGTAATTTCCTTATATGGGCATTATGCTCACATTTAGATATTTTTATTTTCTCTTGGTATTTTTTTGGAAGCTGTATTGCTAAGAATCTCATTATGAGCACTACAAATCCCCACAAGCAGGAGATCTGACCATGTTATGATCTTTGCCAAATTTACTGTATGTGACACAATGGCCATTTCTGCCTGTATGAAAATAATGCAGACCCTATGTGAATGTGTAAAATAAGTGACAGAATCTTTTATTCCCAGCAATATTTCTGCAACAAGAAACAAATACATGAAAATTTCAATATTAGGAAATTTACATTATTTTAATCTTTTAACTATGTTTGAAGGGAATAACAGTCTTTGCACATTTGCCATTTTACCCTATAATTGTTACCATTATATGTACTTCTAAAATCTATAGCTATAATTTTTCCCAATAAAACGAACTTGGAACTGAAGGGGTTAAGCACGGTTTGTCTTTTAATAAAACCATTTGTTCAGATCTGTTGTGGATTTTCATTTCTCTGATAGTTCTTGGTTTTCAGGTTACTGTACTTTTTTTTCCCCATTTTGTGGGTATGGTGGGACCAAGGGCCTTTTATGCTGCCTATCGGCAGGGCCAACGCTCCTGCTAGCATGCGGAGGAGGTCTTCAGCATATTGGTACCGTTTGTGGACTTCTCCCAAGATGTCAGCCCTACCTGCGGGACCTCCCCCTGCCCACTGACATCACGCAAGAGCGTGAGGAAGTCAGAAACTAGACTTTTCACAGCTTTGCAGAGAATTCACCTATGGAGGAGATGGGGTGGTCCTTTGTATCTCTGGACCCTTAGAAGCTAGAGGGTCATGTTTGGCATCATGGGAAAGGCCAGAGCATGACTAGGTTTTATGTAACAATAATAAAAAAAAATTCTAATGCAGCACTACTGATCACTTGTCAATTATAAAGTGAACATGATGCTACACTGTGGTGCTCAGCGATACGCTTATACACACACCACACATTGCTGTGAGTTTTATTGCTGTGTCACTCTGTTATAAGAATGGGTGTGTTTGGTGGGCATAGTTTGAGGGGGGCAGAATATCATCCATGGACCCACCCAAGCAACACAATGTCATGGTCTGTCCTGGACTCTATTCATTGGCTGCATGCTAGCATACACCATCTTTTCATTGGCTGCTCACTGCATGGTGCTCTATGGTGAGAATCCCCAACTTTTTTCCCTAGAACAAAAAAAAGCACTGGTGGGACCCAGGTTGCGTTGGTATATAGTATAGGGTAACTGAAGATGCCTGTTAATTTGTCTTCGTAGTGGCACCATGATGGTGGTATGGCTCGAGAGTGTAGATATGTTTTTTTTGGGGGGTTATGTTGTCACAACGTAGTGAAGACAGGTTTGGAATATCATACTTTCCTCCTCCACCCATCACAGCTAGACCGGAGGCCATTTGATTGTGACAATCATAATAACATATGAAAATAAAAGCTTCACAGAGTATGGGCTACTTGCAAAAACATTGAGAGAACCACGTTTCCACTCTACATGACCTTGCTGGTAACATATACGAGGTCCCAGTCTTTCATAGGGGTTAATTCAGTAAGCACCACTGGTTTTCCCCAGAGATAACAGTAGCAAACCATATGGTTACAACTCCAGATAACTTTAGCTAAAAAGGGAAGCACATGTTGACTCTATGGTAGCCAAAATTGTTTCAAACAATGATACACTGCATTCTTTATTAGAAGATAGGAGCTTCGGCTAATCACTTGGCTAGACTTTATTTTTTTGTTCTTCCTTTTAGGCTAGGGTCAGACGAAAGCATTTTTCCCCGCGAACGTGAAAGAGTGCGTCCGAACGCATTGACGTATTTTTTCACGGAATGAGCAAAAACGGTCCGACGACGCGCATTTTCGGGCGTGATTCTGTATGGATCGTCAATAAAACTCTTTTTGCGTCTGGACGTTATGTAGGCTGGACATTAGCAGTGTCTGACATCTCCTAATGATGCACACACGCCGCTATGCCGCAGCTGCGCACTCAGTACGTCAGTACTAGCGATTCAGCGTTCTCAGAAAAATGTGTTCAAATTCCACTTGCGTTGCACAGCCGGACTTTTGTGCGGCCGTACATCGTATATTGGCCGTCATTGCCTGTCATCTGCTGCTAGTGTGGCTGTAATTATGTGCGCCAGAACACACGTTAAAAGTGCGCTGGTCTGACCCCAGCCTTAGGTGTCCTTTTTTGCCCTTTAATTAGGCAGAGGCTGGTGACAGCCTCTGCCCAATTATTTTTCTTAAAAAAAAAGTAATTTTTTTTAACCTTATGTCACTTGGCGAATGCTGCTCCTCCTCTTCTGCTCAAAGATTCCCGAACCCAGAATCTTTTCTGTACAGTTTGCCCTCCTGTCCCTGGGCTACTTGCCGAGCACAGGGAACACAGGCTGTGCACCACAAGGGGACTTGTGAACTTTATGTACTTGCGTCACTTAGCACTTGCACAGAGTGATGGATCGGAGCTGCGCACATGTGTGATTGGTCTTCGAGACTGTGACGTTAGCACACTTTAGAGCATGCTGACGTGTCGAGTGACCAAACTAGTGACAGACAGCTGGGAAGTTCAAACCCTGTCTTGCGTGGGGGGGGGGGGTTTACAAAATCTCTTCACTGTGCATTTTACAGAGTTCAGGGCTACTGGGAGGGAGGAAGGAAAGTTCACAAACCCTGGCCACTTAAAAAAGCTAAAGTGGTCAGGTGTGTAAAATATCCTTTTATCAATCACAGCTTTAAATTGCATTACTTTGAGTGTTAGCAATACTCCCCCCACCCTAAATTCCCATAACTATACAGTCTCACCAAACCTGCCTATCAAAACTCACAAGCTCCCTGGCTCTACGTTTGGGGTTGGCAGATCCTCTATATTTCCCAAGGACGCATACTGCCAGTAAACATGTAAACGTTCCATGAAGGTGCAACGCAGCACTATGCAATTCATCTGCTGCCAGAGATGCACGTTTAGTAAAGATGGTGTGATTTCCTGGTGTAAAGATATCTGTACACCTCTGGTTGAACCCCTGGATTGCTACATCATGTAGCAAAGTCCTTCCCTGCAATGGGGAAGTCAATTCATTGATCAATGTGGCTGGTTTTCCTGCAGCATATGCATTCTCAGACAATGGATAAGTCAGGCACATAAATATCCAATGCAGGCTTGAATTCTTCTTCATTTAATTTCCCCTTCTGTAGCTCCAATAGCAATGTCATATGAGAAATAGAAGAAATGGACATAGTGAAGGACCACAGATTTTAATTTTATTTCATATCTGTGGTCCTTCACTATTTCCATTTCTTCTATTTCTCATATGACATTGCTATTGGAGCTACACAAGGGAAAATGAAATGATGTAGAATTCAAGCCTGCATTGGATATGTACATGACTGACTTATCCATTGTTTGCGAGTGTAAAAGTGGCACGCGGCTATATTATGTGGTGTTAAGGGATATTACCCTATGATTTGTTTATTTTTGTATTTCAGAAATCCCCCTACGTTTTTTGGAGTATATGCATTCTGCATGCTGCAGGGAAGCACTGTCACAGGAAAGAAAAATCAATTGATTAAGATATGATTTGCTAGAAGTGCTTTCCTGGAGTATGTAAAAATCTATTAACCAAGAATGTAATGTATTGAGATGTTATGATTGTATGTACATACTCTGCCAGAAGAATGGAATGCAAGTTGCTTATACATTGTTTTATTGAACTCTGCTAGCTTTGAGCAATGGTAAACAACATGGAGCAATGACCGGAGTACCCTCAGTTTTACCAGTTTAGGTCACTTTATTGGAACTTGCAGCCACAGAAGTTCAAAGAAAATTCACCATTGTTGAACTATATAAAGGTGCTTTCAGGATTCCCCCGTAGTGTTCGGAGAGCATATCTATAAATGGTCAGAAAAAAACATTTCTTTGAGAAAAAGGCTTTGAATGAAGAACATCCAGTTATCAAAAACACTCAGATTTGCCATAAACTGATGCAACTCTTTAACATAACCACAGGAAGCACATGTTCTTTTAAATATTTTACTCAGATTAACCTAATTATGCATAAACAACATTAGTGATTTATCAACATGTTTTAGACAGGTGTAAAATTTGCTTCTGCCACAAATTACCCCCCCCCCCTTATTAAGTCCAATATGTTTTCAGTTGTAGAAGCAAATAAAAAAGATTCATGGATTCATGGCGAGAGTCTATACTTTATGTAATTGAGGTTTGCATTAAAGCAGGCAGTATGCTACACATTTGAGAAGGTTTCCAAACACATCCCTGGTTGCACATTACATACGGAGAGAATCTTTTCACCCATGTGAAACATTGGCAAGCAAATGGTGCAACAGACAATGACGCGTGAATACCAGTCACGGAGTTTGCATGGAGATGCCGTGCTCTTGTATTTGTCCGATTTGTAGTATATTTTCTTACAGAGCTCAAAGTAACACAACAGATGGTCTTTCACCTTGAACATATACTTTATAAAAATAGAGCAAATAAATATTACCTCTTAAGAGGATGATAAGTCTAACAACACTATTCAGGTCATATGCACTAAGGAGAAGTAGAGGGTCTTCATCGCTTCCATTTGGCGTCTGCTTACTGATGTGTCTGTATCAGCATCAGACCAGCCTACCAAAAGAGAGCTGATGAGAAGAAGCCTCTCGAACTCATACAATTTTATTATTGTAACTACACTACTTTACCCATCCCCAGCAACAAAAACCAAAATAAATTTTAACATTTCAAAAGGCATAACACTTTCTTTGTAATACAGATAATTGCGTGTTAATGGAGTAACAATGTCGGGTCATACAGGTTTCAGTTTTGATGGATACATTAGCTTCTGTGAGACCATGTGCGAGTTAAAAACATGGACATAGGGCTGCAGAATAATCTTAATAAAGGTTTTTCAGGTCTTCCTACCAAGTTAAAATAGGTTTGCTTAAGTCCAGCTGTACATTTATAGAGACTTTATTGATCTTCTGTTTTGCTACCATTTCTGAACTTTACAACCATGACAGTTATATTATCAGGGCATCCTCTGTAGAAGGACTGTAACACAATGCTTTTGGCCCCAAAATGTGGTTCGTCCAAGCGCTCCTTGATAAACCGGACAGCTTCTTCATTGCTGAAGGCGTCCCACAGGCCATCGGATGCCAAGATCATAAACTCCGGCTGAAGTTTGTCCAGGTCAAAGCTTAGAATATCAGGGTCTGAAATGATTACGTTTAGATTTTTCAGTGGGTAATCTCCAAGAGAACGAGACATTGCCAAAATCCCCTGAACACGCCAGGAGCCGTTGAAACTGATGAATCCACCTAGAAATTAACCACAGAAACCGGTCATTACATTGATATACTTTGTATGTAAAACATAACATTTATGAAAAGTGTCTACAATTTCTCTAGGAGTATTACTAGGCAGAACAGCAACACTGATCGTTGAAAACCTTGAGCAAAGCTACATTTTCCCAGACAGGGAACTTGATATTCTATAAAATTGTAAACTTTTTAAGAGCATTTAAGGGCGTTTTTAAGAGTGGAGTGAAAATAGTTTTTTTATACCCATCTCCACGAGTTGTATTCCAAGAGATAAAGGGGTAAACAATGTAGCCACTTAATTTATGGTCACTCTTTTGAGTGATGACTTAAGGTTCTTTAGAGGTCGAAGTGTAACCCTGCCTGAGACTTGCTGTACTCTGGGTCTGTATTTGTGCGACCAACCGATATCATCTGAAGTCGTCTGACCGATCCTACAACAAGCAGGTGAATCAGCCCGCTTCCACTGCATATGACCACCATCAGACGATTTCAGACAAATTTTTGCGACTACAACAGACTAGTGATCTTCCCATTTCAATGGGATTTATCGGACAATGCTGGGACAATCTGATACAAGCTTCATGAAAAAGATGAATTGTATAGTTAAACCACTGTGCCGTGACAGGGAAATTGCCCCATAGAAAATGGATTCAGTGCGAAGTCCATAGTATAAAAAATAAAAAGGTATTTATTTTTTATTCAACCATTTTTTTTAATCTGCCGCAAAAAGCCTTTTTATTTATTTAGAATATTTTAGGCAACAATTAAACTGCCGGCGCAACTTGTGTAAAACTCTAGTAAAGAGTGTAACGGTGTTAAAAAAAATGGACAGTGCTTATACTGTACACGATATGACGCTGCCTGAAAATGGAAACCGTACACACAAATAAAACAACCAAAGTTTGTGCCAAACATAATAAACTGGACGAAAAACAGCCGGTATGGCAAATCAAGTGATAAAAAGGTAAAACTAGTATGTAAACCATGCAATATTAATCAAGATTGTGAAGCTATCCACACACATAAATAACAATAGTCCAGTTAGGAAGACATAGTCAATAAGTCATTAAAAATACTCAAACCAGTCAAGTGGGGTCAACTAACGCAATATACTGCACCATTTTTTGTAGCTGTTCTTTTCTCTTTGAGAGACATTGAGGTTTGTCAGATAGCTCAAGCACAGCACAGGTGATATGATTTGCTGCTCGGTGATTGCAGGATTCTGTCTGCATTTCCCCAAGGCGATCCTTAAAACCTGACCTGTTAGGACCCTCCGCCTCGCCAGGTTTTCCAGATATCTGAAGCACAGAACAGGTGATCTGATTTGCTGCTCAGTGATTGCAGGATTCGGTCTGCATTTCCTCAAGGTGATCTGCAAAACCTGGCCTGGTTGGGGGACCTGAGGACAGGTTTGGGAAACACAGTGTTCGAGGGACCTGAGGACAGGTTTGGGAAACACGGTGTTAGAGGGACCTGAGGAGGACAGGTTTGGGAAACACTGCGTTAGAGGGACCTGAGGACAGGTTTGGGAAACTGACTTAAAGGGTCGATTTCCTATTCTAACAAGCACACCTAAAATGCCTTTTAATTGCGAAGTTGTGCAAGGAGCACATAAAAGTTTCTAACTCTATCCAGGGTGACAGTCAAATGAAAACGGGATGCTAGACCTATGTCCTATGTAATATGTTAATTTTCCATTTTTTCCATTAGTTTAGTATTTAAGGGACCATTGAACTAATAATTCCATCCTTGCAGTATTTGACCAAAATTAGAATGCATTGCTTTGAATCATACATACAGGGAGTATTCCTATAAAATAAGAACAAGTTCATTAATCTATTTTAAAAAAAATTGTAATTTTTATTATTTCCACTTTTTTTATATTTTATTCATGCACATGGTAGAGATAAACAAGCTGACAGGATGTCACAAAAACCCTATCCAAACCTTCCCCAAAAAAAAACAAAAAAACAACACGAAAACCCCAGTACATATTATTTATGGATGGAATAACAAAACTGGATAATTATGGCGCGTTCTACACACGGGGAAAGATGCCAAAATTGCCTCATCTTTAATGCAAGGAAACAGGGAATTACTCTCATCCTTGGGGGGGGGGGGGTTTAAAACTAAAACAACAGTGATTCATATTGCTTGATGTAGTATATACAATTACTGTGTTTTCAAGAAGAAACAAAGCAATAAATAGGTTTTCTAACTATTCGCCATCACCCAGACTCCTGAGTCAGCATTCGGCTTACATTAAGCCCAATTAATAGCATAAGGCATGTGGTATTTCAGCTGGTGGAGTGTCTGACAATATTGTACTCATGGAGGCTATTATTCTCTGCAGAGGTGGCCTTAGATGGTAAAAGCAAAATATATATTTATAGATGCAAACTACCTGAGGGTTGCAGTTTTCGAGTTGCACACCCTGCACTATAGCAGCTGTAGTGCTACAGTAGCATTCGATTTAAAGACGCATCCCTGAGGTACATTTTTCTGTGCAATTGCCCAGAATTGTTCAAACCTTATGTCAGCTCATCTATATCTGGATAAGAAGGATAAATATGGAGGCGCAGGCGGATCAAGCACATGAGCAGCATTAACAGCGACTGACCGGTGCCGAAAACAGGGACAGGCAATCACAAAAGCACGGATAGTCATTTGTCATATTACCTGTTTTAGCAGATACGGTGGGTGAGGGTAGGTATGGGGCAAAAGAGCTGCGCTCTCCACAGCACTTACATAGCTACTCTGGGTACTAGTAACACTTCAGCTTCTTAGTATATTTAAAAGGAAACAAAGTAGCAAAACAAGAGGACATAGTCTTAGATTAGAGGGGCAAAGGTTTAAAAGTAACATCAGAAAGCATTATTTTACTGAGAGGGTGGTGTATACATGGAACAGTCTTCCAGTTGAAGTGGTAGAGGCCAAAACAGTAATTGAATTTAAGCAGGCATGGGATAGGCATAAGGCTATCCTAAACAAAAGATAAATCCAGGTTAAGTATCCATGTAATTGGGCAGACTAGATGGGCCGAAAGGTTCTTATCTGCCGACACTTTCTATGTTTCTATGTTAGTATAAGAAAACAAGAAACAATACGTCTGTGCAGCGCTAGTATCTCGGGTTTATGGAAGGTCGCCAAACAATACACCGTTGCCTTTACCACCAGACAACAAAACCAAAGGAATACCAACACACAGATGAAAGCGCCCTCAATGTTCCATAAAAAGGTAATGGGTTTCAAGTAGTTCTTACGCATTCCCAATTTCTCATTCGATTCCCTCAAAAGAAGAGATTCAGCATAGTATATCCCGCAAGGAGTACAATGACTTTTCACATATTCAGTCTCACATTTTGAGGAGCCAGCCTGGATCTAGGATATTCGCTCCTGGGTTATTCGTCAGCCACCCAATGTGGCGATGTATTTTTTGATTATATATATATTGTTTTATGTAATTTATATGCTACATTAAAGCTTTATTTTATATATATTATGCTTTGTTGTCCTGGATCTACTTGAGTAAACGGGGGTTTTATTAGAAGTTGTACCCCATGTTGAACAACTTCTGCGTGACCCTCCTTAGGACCTGGGCGGGGTCGCACACCATGTGAGCGAATCCATATTCAGAGCAAGGTGAAAGTCTGGAGAACTTTTGGAGAAGTGAAAATTCTAGGTCAAAATAGGTGATTTGGAAAGTGAGATAAATGGGAGAATTTTTCTGGTTTGCCCATTTTGACCTAGAATTTTCACTTCTCCAAAAGTTCTCCAGAGTTTCACCTTTCTCTGAATAACCCTTACCCCTAATTACAGGGGCTTGAGGTGGTCAACTTTTAAGTGGGCTATTTTCAAGTGGAGTTAAAAACAGGAATTCTACCTGTACTGGTCTGGTTTGTATCTTCAGAGGGAGAGAAACCTCTGGTTTGTCAATTTAATTTCTCTTTTTGGTTTTTTTTTTCTGCTGGTTTTTTTTTTTCTCTCTGTTGTGCTTTTTGTTGTTTTTTTTCCCTGGGTGGCTGGTGACTTGTTAATTGGGGGCGTGTAGCCTGTCAGGTGATTTCACTTGTATGGCTACATAATCTCAGTGGCAACTCACTGAGCTTGCTTACAGGGGCTTGAGGTGGTCTACTTTCAAGTGGGCTATTTTCAAGTGGAGTTAAAAACAGGAATTCTACCTGTACTGGTCTGGTTTGTATCTTCAGAGGGAGAGAAACCTCTGGTTTGTCAATTTAATTTCTCTTTTTGGTTTTTTTTTTCTGCTGGTTTTTTTTTTCTCTCTGTTGTGCTTTTTGGTTGTTTTTTTTCCCTGGGTGGCTGGTGACTTGTTAATTGGGGGCGTGTAGCCTGTCAGGTGATTTCACTTGTATGGCTACATAATCTCAGTGGCAACTCACTGAGCTTGCTTACAGGGGCTTGAGGTGGTCTACTTTCAAGTGGGCTATTTTCAAGTGGAGTTAAAAACAGGAATTCTACCTGTACTGGTCTGGTTTGTATCTTCAGAGGGAGAGAAACCTCTGGTTTGTCAATTTAATTTCTCTTTTTTGTTTTTTTTTTTTCTGCTGGTTTTTTTTTTTCTCTCTGTTGTGCTTTTTGGTTGTTTTTTTTCCCTGGGTGGCTGGTGACTTGTTAATTGGGGGCGTGTAGCCTGTCAGGTGATTTCACTTGTATGGCTACATAATCTCAGTGGCAACTCACTGAGCTTGCTTACAGGGGCTTGAGGTGGTCTACTTTCAAGTGGGCTATTTTCAAGTGGAGTTAAAAACAGGAATTCTACCTGTACTGGTCTGGTTTGTATCTTCAGAGGGAGAGAAACCTCTGGTTTGTCAATTTAATTTCTCTTTTTGGTTTTTTTTTTTCTGCTGGTTTTTTTTTTTCTCTCTGTTGTGCTTTTTGGTTGTTTTTTTTCCCTGGGTGGCTGGTGACTTGTTAATTGGGGGCGTGTAGCCTGTCAGGTGATTTCACTTGTATGGCTACATAATCTCAGTGGCAACTCACTGAGCTTGCTTACAGGGGCTTGAGGTGGTCTACTTTCAAGTGGGCTATTTTCAAGTGGAGTTAAAAACAGGAATTCTACCTGTACTGGTCTGGTTTGTATCTTCAGAGGGAGAGAAACCTCTGGTTTGTCAATTTAATTTCTCTTTTTGGTTTTTTTTTTTCTGCTGGTTTTTTTTTTCTCTCTGTTGTGCTTTTTGGTTGTTTTTTTTCCCTGGGTGGCTGGTGACTTGTTAATTGGGGGCGTGTAGCCTGTCAGGTGATTTCACTTGTATGGCTACATAATCTCAGTGGCAACTCACTGAGCTTGCTTACAGGGGCTTGAGGTGGTCTACTTTTAAGTGGGCTATTTTCAAGTGGAGTTAAAAACAGGAGTTTAAATAACAGGTATCAATTGTTGTTTATATATTTGTTCTCTTGTTTTGGGTATGAGTGTTAGCAAGCTTGAAGGTTTGACCCAGTGCACATCCTGCTGCATGTATGCATGTCTGGAGGAATCCTTCCAGGGTCCATATGTCTGTAGCAAGTGTGAACGTGTAGCTCTTCTGGAAGCTCGTATTGGAGATCTGGAAGGGCAAATCGTAACGCTGAGGCAGATTGACAATCTTGAAAGGAGCCTGCTTCTCACGGAGCAAAGTATAGTTGAGGAATCTAGGGGTGTGGGAGGAGTGGAGTTAACCGGGGAACAGGTTGGTAGCTGGGTGTCAGTGACACGTGGTAGCAGGGGGGGGAGGGAAGAGGAAAAGGTTGGCTAGTCCTGATCTTGCGCACACCAACAGATTTGCCCCCTTGAGCGAAGATGTTGGGTGCAGCAGCTCAGGTGTAGCAGTACTGGAGGCTGCTCCCTCTAACAGCCGGGGGATCAACCCACCAAGTAAGGGAGGGATAAAGAGGGCAAGTAAGCCTAGACAGGTTGTGGTGGTAGGGGACTCTATTATTAAGAGAGTAGACAGGGTAATCTGTCGCGCTGATCGCCTTAACCGGACAGTTTGCTGTCTGCCGGGTGCCCGTGTTAGGCATGTGGTTGACAGAGTTGATAGATTATTGGGAGGGGCTGGAGATGACCCAGCTGTCATGGTCCATATTGGTACCAATGACAAAGTAAGCGGAAGATGGAAGGACCTGAAGAATGATTTCAGGGAATTAGGAAGTAAACTGAAGAAGAGGTCCTCCAAGGTAGTATTTTCTGAGATCCTACCTGTGCCACGTGCTACAGTGGAAAGGCAGCGGGAGATTAGGGAGGTCAATGCGTGGCTTAAAGCTTGGTGCAGGAAGGAGGGCTTTGGGTTTTTAGAGCACTGGGCTCATTTTGCACTGGGGTACAATCTGTATAGTTGTGATAGATTGCACCTGAATGGAAGAGGGTCTGCTGTGCTGGGGGACAGGATGGTTAAAAGGTTGGAGGAGACTTTAAACTAGTGGAAGGGGGGGAGGGATACAGTATCTTACAAAATGGAGACAGAGCAGATAGCGGAAGGGTTTCAGTTCAGACTAAGGGGGGTGGAGTCGGGGGGATGGGTAATGTAAGAACAGTGGAGGCATGTAATGTAAAGTCGCATTCAGCATGTGTGGGTAGAGACAACATTAAATGTATGCTTGCTAATGCAAGGAGCCTCAATAATAAGATGGGGGAACTAGAGGTAATAGCACACACTAAGCAATACGACATTATAGGAATAACAGAAACGTGGTGGGACGAAACGCATGACTGGGCTGTAAACTTAAACGGTTATACATTGTTTAGAAAGGATAGGAAACATAAGAAAGGGGGTGGAGTGTGTTTATATGTAAATCAGGATTTAAAGCCTAATATTACACAACTGGAAAGCGATGAGGGAAATGTGGAATCCTTATGGGTAAATATTTCGTTGGGGAATAAACAGGGAAGTCAATTATTGGTTGGCATATGCTATAAACCACCTAATGTAGATAATGATGAGGAAGAACAACTGTTAGAGCAAATTAGGAAGGCTGCACATCATGGTAGCACTTTAATTATTGGAGATTTTAATTACCTGGACATTAATTGGGATAGTGGGACTAGTAATTCAGCAAAGGGAATCCGGTTTCTGAACATTTTAAATGATACCTTCATGTCACAACTGGTAGAAACACCAACTAGAGAGGATAACTGTCTGGGCCTGGTTATAACAAATAATGTGGATCTTTTCTCAAATATTAATGTAAAAGAACAGTTGGGAAACAGCGACCATAACATGGTGACTTTTGAAATAAACTCAAAAAAACACATTCATAGGGGGCATGCTAAAACATATAATTTTAAAAAGGCCAACTTTATTAAAATAAAGGAAGCTCTCAATGTCATTGACTGGCAGAAACTCTTTCACGCGAAAAACACTGAGGATAAGTGGAATATCTTTAAACTAACACTAGAAAAGTACACGTCACAATATATTCCACTGGTTAATAAATATAAAAGAAACAGACTGAAACCAATGTGGCTTAGTAGGAAGGTAACGAAGGAAATGAAAAATAAAAAGAAGGCATTTAAAGCTTTTAAATTTGATAAATCTGAGGCATCCTATAAATCATATAGGGCAGCCAATAAAGCATGTAAAAATGCGATTAGATGGGCTAAACTAGATAATGAAAAAGAAATAGCCAAAGAGAGCAAGACCAACCCTAAAAGATTCTTTAGGTACATAAATTCTAAAAAACCCAAGAGTGAAAATGTAGGTTCACTAAAATCTGAGTCAGGGTTATTATTAACTGAAGATCAGGATAAAGCAGAAATTTTAAATGATTATTTTTCTTCAGTATTTGTCAAAGAGAAACCTATAACAGGAGACATGAAATTCATTAATAAAAACTTACTAATACAAAGTGACTGGTTGACTCAGGACAAGGTTTTACACAAATTAAACAATGTGAATGTTAATAAAGCCCCAGGGCCAGATGGAATTCACCCGCGAGTACTAAGAGAGCTATGTGTTGAAATATGTAAACCTCTGTTCTTAATCTTTCAAGATTCTTTTCTTTCAGGAATAGTACCAGAGGATTGGAGAAAAGCTGACGTGGTCCCTAAACTGGCCATCGCTAGAATCCAGACACACCCTTCACCTTTCCAGCCTGGTGTTTAAGAGCATCTCTGGGAAGCTGCCACCCTACCTGAATAGACTGCTTCCCCCAGCAGCTCCCTCATCCTATAACCTCCGATCCAGGACCAGCACCTTACTTGCAATACCACAATACAAAAAGACAGTGGCTCGGTCCTCATTTTCCTACAGAGCACCACAATTATGGAATAACCTCCCAGACACCATCAAATCTTCCACCAGTCTTAAGTCACTCAAAATTTCCCTGTTAACATACCTCAATACAGAATGCACCTGTAAACATGTAACCTAGTGACTATATTTCCTACATATTTATTTTCTGTTAATCTGTATATTTGTGTTGTTAATATCTTACATTGTATTACTTTGTATTTCTGTAAATGTAACACTTCAATGTACTTGAACCCAGGACATACTTGAAAACGAGAGAAATCTCAATGTATCCTTCCTGGTAAAATCCTTTATAAATAAATAAAATAAATAAAATATTTAAGAAAGGTTTAAAATTTGTGCCTGGGAATTATAGACCTGTGAGCTTAACATCTGTGGCTGGGAAAGTATTTGAGGGGTTACTAAGGGATAATATTCAGGAATTTATTGGGAGGTATAATGTAATTGGCAAAAATCAGCATGGTTTCATGAAACACAGATCATGTCAGACTAACCTAATTACGTTCTATGAGGAAGTAAGTAGAAGTATAGATCAGGGGGTCGCAGTGGATGTGATTTACTTAGATTTTGCCAAAGCTTTCGACACAGTTCCACACAAAAGGTTACTATTTAAATTAAGAAAAAATGGTCTAGATGAAAATACTTGTTCTTGGATAGAAAACTGGCTAAAAGATAGGGTACAGAGAGTGGTCATAAATGGTACATTTTCAAGATGGACACCAGTGGTAAGTGGTGTCCCTCAGGGGTCTGTTATAGGACCAATACTATTCAATTTATTTATAAATGACCTTGAGATAGGCATTGAAAGTCATGTATCAGTGTTTGCAGATGACACAAAGCTAGGAAAAGTAATACAATGTGAGCAGGATGTTACTTCGCTGCAGAGGGATTTAGATAGATTGGGGGACTGGGCACTTAAATGGCAGATGAAATTTAATCTAGATAAATGCAAAGTTATGCACTTTGGAGTGAAGAACACACAAGCAATTTATACCCTAAATGGTACGGAGTTAGGGAAATCCAAGCAGGAGAAGGATTTGGGAATAATCATAGATTTCAAACTAAGTAACAATGTGCAATGTCAAACAGCAGCCGCCAAGGCCAGCAAAGTATTGGCATGCATTAAAAGGGGAGTTCACTCACGGGATGAAAACATAATTTTGCCTCTGTATAAATCAATGGTCAGGCCGCACCTTGAATATGCCGTGCAATTTTGGGCACCTGTCTTAAAAAAAGATATTATATCGCTAGAAAAAGTGCAGAGACGGGCAACTAAATTAATAAGGGGGATGGAAGGGTTAAGTTATGAGGAAAGACTAACAAGCTTAAACCTGTTTAGTTTAGAGAAAAGGCGCCTTAGAGGGGATCTGATAACCTTATATAAATATATACGGGGCCATTATCAACCATTGTCTGATAACCTATTCATTAACAGGACTATACATAGGACAAGGGGTCATCCATTTAGACTGGAAGAAAGAAAATTTAGCTTAAAGCATAGGAAGGGTTATTTTACGGTGAGAACAATAAAGCTGTGGAATTCTCTGCCTGTTGAGGTGGTTGGGTCAGAGTCTGTACAGACTTTTAAAAAACGACTGGATGACTTCCTGTAGACACAGAATATTAAGGGTTATAATATTTAATATGTGGGTAAAAGCTTCTTGATCCAAGGAGAAATCTGACTGCCATTCTGGGGTCAAGAAGGAATTTTTTCCCAGTATGTTGCATATTGGCAAGCATTCAGACTGGGTTTTTTGCCTTCTTTTGGATCAACAGCAGTAGGTTATGTGGGAGAGGCTGAACCCGATGGACGCATGTCTTTTTTCAGCCTATATAACTATGTAACTATGTATGTAACCCTGATCATTTCATTGAAGCTACAGTGTACACTATGGTGCCCAAGTTTTATATTTAAGGTACAGAAAAGACGTCCAATATCTGTGGGGCTGTTGGGTGGCCGACGAAAAACCCAAAAGCAAATATCCTAGAGCTGGGCAGACTTCTCAAAATGTGAGTGGGACTGAATATGTAAAAAGGCGTTCTACTCCATTCGGGATATGCTACGATGAATTTCCTTTTTTTGTTGTTGAGAGAATCAAATAATAAATTGGGAATGCATAAGAACTGCTTGAGACCCGTTACCTTTTAGGCTGGGTCAGACGAGTGTCATTGGAGAGCGTAAGGAACGTCCGTGAGAGTGGACGTTCCTTCCACTCGATGCCCGTCTGGCCACCTCGCTGAGCGCAGCTAGTGCGCTCAGCACTGCAAGGCTCAATTCTCCTACGCGTGTCCTATGCTTTGATGGAGAGGCTTTTTAGACGTCCGCAGCACGTGACGCAGGAAGCCGCGTCAGTACGGGCGCAGCTAGTGCGCTCGTCTGACACTGGCCTTATATGGAACATCGAGGGCACTACACTTTCATCTGTGTGTTGGTATTCCTTTCTTCTTCGAATAGTTATGGTGCAATGGCCCAGCAACTAGGGTTGACAGATTGGACATGATTTCCTGGACACATTGTAATCATGATGATGGGCAGTACTTGAAAAGTTCAATCCAGCAGTACAAACTATCCATATGCTGCAGGTGAGACATCAAAAAGGATTCCCAGGTGACCTACCTTCCTTTCTGCAGCATATGAATTATACATGTTGCAGGGCAACATTTTTCCCTGTGCTACCACCTGCATGAAAATGTAATGTGTCCAGGAAAACATGACCAATCTGGCATCCCTACGCTACCTGCAACAATAGTCACAGTTTTGAAACGTAAATTTATTTTAAATAATAAAAAAGTGCTTCACAGTGAAATGGTTTCTACAGACTGCAGGTTTCAACCCTAGACCAAGGCAATTACATCTGCCCTTGCTTACATATCAAATACCCCAGGAGGTGTATTGAATCTCCGGGAGCTCCAGAAAGGATTCAGTCCTCAGTAAATGAGTTAATCCCATAATGGTGATTATTAGGTGATGTACAGTAGGACCTATGAAAGGTGGGATACATTGGCGTTGTTGACAGGCTTAAGCAATTTATGGCCATATATTGTGATATAGTATTCCTTTCATTTAAAAACAGAGCTCAGGGATAAAAACCTTGAATGGGTTAAATAACTGTTGAATTCCTGAAAGGGTTTATAGAATTTTTAAAAGGGTTAAAATTTGGTAAAATATTTAAATGTATAAGCTACTGTTGAAGTCTTTGAATGTATTAGTTGGTGTGATGCGCCCCTGATTTCTTGCTCACATGTCATTAGAATGTCAAGGCCATTCTACAGGGACATCAAAAGAACTTCCACCTGAAATGGATTGTCCTGCTTGAAACCTTACAAGATTTTTTATTTACTCACATTGTTCTGATGTGTAAATGCTGAAAAATAAATTATTTTATTCTCCCTGTTTTTCTTGAAAGATAATATGAACATGGTGATGGGCAGGTTGTGAAAGGTGCTGCCCTGCAGTATCTAATGCAAAACAATAAAATGGAATGAATGAAAGAATGGCTGGGACCAAAAGAGACTTGGGCAGTGACAAAGAGAAGGGTAGGGTGAATTGGAAAGTGACATGGTAGAGGGATAGGGAAGAATGAAGAAGGGACCAAGATGCAATAACTGAACCAGATTTAAAATGAAAACAGACATGTATAACACAAAGTAAAAAACAAAAAAATAATTAAAAAAAATGAATAATGAAAGCTGCTGCAGCAAAAATCTTTTTTCATAAATCTTAAGTGATGTTTTTCATTCCTGCATTATGTGCAATGGGACAATATGAAAAAGGCACGCCTGTAATGTGTAATCTTACCTGCTCTTTTAATCCGCTTTCTTTCTTTCAATTGATATGGTTTGTGATCGTGTGATAAAGGGATCGCATTTCCATCTTTGTCACACAAGACCCCGCGAGAATCTCCGACATTTGCAACTGTGAGCTCTTTATCAGATAACAAGGCAATTAAGCATGTTGTACCTGCAAAAGGAGGAGATTTGAAGGTAAAAATCAGATTTTATAATAAGGCTTCCACGTTAACTATCATTCAAGTCAATTTCTTCATACTCAAGAGTGACACATGAAAGTACTCCCTTTATTAGGTGTAACTCATATGTTACAGGAGGGAAATCATGTAATTAATGTGCACGCGGTATATCTGGCAAAACAAATTCCACAAAACTTAAACATTTGTATAGCGCCTCAAAAAAAAATAATTAAAAACACAAGTCTTAATTGACAGGATCTTAAACTAATAAATCCAGAGCCCTCGATTTTTGCAAGAGTAAAATCGCAGTTGACCTCTACCAAGACTAAATGAGACTAAATAGTGGATGCTAAATAGTGGATATCGCCCAGCGTTAAAAGGGACACTTTATAAAACACAGGCTGCTGTTTTTATTCATTTATTTGAAGTAACTGAATGTGAAAAAATATAAAGTAGGTATTTTATCTCCGGGTTCCAGTCTCTGGAGTTTTCCCATGATACACCATTTACAAAAATCTTTGCTTTGTGGCTCTTGTTTATTTAATCTACAATATTTACCAGTTAATTTGGTGGAGGAGGGAATGTTTGTATAAGACATTGTTCTAAAGGCTACCTTAGATAAGAGCTGGCCACTGAATGAGATATGATAGGGATCTTAAAAGACTTCCAATCTACCCCCTGGCGATGTCCTTTGAATACAACCCACATAATACAATGATTTGAGTCAGTGATTGACCCACAGACTCCATTACATGGCAAAAACCACCCAGTGAGGAGCAAGGGAGGTAAAGAAACGGGGGGGGGGGGGACGGGACGACAGTTTACAACACAATGAATACACCTAGCGACACATAGAGTAAAATATCTTCTGAACATACAAAAGAAAAACAAATCACATGTAAGAGATTAGCAACATAAAATAAACAAAATAAGGACATTTTTTGGTGATAATGCCCATTTAAGTGCAGCTACAGTGAGGGGGAAAATTATTCAATCCTCTGCTGATTTTGTATGTGGGCCCACTGACAATGAAATGATCATTCTATAATTTAATAAAAAACAAAACAGAAAAAAAATCGGGGCAATATAGGAGGCACCTGAAGGGCTTAACCCAAAAAGATAAATCAATAAAAAACAATTTGCACAGAGTGCAACAAGGGTGCCAAAGGCACGGGTAACTTTAATAACAAAATTCACAAAAACACGCACATACATTGAGTGAAAAATCAAAAGACTGGTCCAAATGTTTATAAATATCAGGGTGTAGAAGCCAATTCCCAATCAACGCATACCCATAGTCCACACAGAGGAGAAAATATAGAGGGTAGTCACTGACTATTACCTTGGCGGTGCTAGCCGCCTACAGACCTCATAACTGAAGGACAGGGAGCCGGGATGGAATACTACAATTAGCCATAATCAAAGACCAAAAATGAATAAAGTGACTGTTAAAAACAAAGCGGCAACGCTCAACGCGTTTCGCCCATACTGGGCTTTGTCCTGAGCCAAAATGCCAATATGACTAACCTGGGTATATATGTGGTTGGTGATCACATAATTGTGTGCTGCTGGAAGCAGAAGATAAGTGTCTGAACCGGCAATTTACCAAAGACGCGTCGCCGTGTGCCGTTTCCTGGTATGTCATTTGAAAGGTAATTTAATATGGTAGATAATTCATTGAATTCATATTTCTATATTCTAGTAATATTTGATAGCTATATAAATATATAGAGCCAGATTGATTGCTCAGCAAATGTCTGATCATGAGGTAATGCTGAGTATGGTCTCTCTTGGTTTCCTGTTTTACCATGAAGTGCAGATGGTCTATTCATTTTCATTTCCTCTAGAAACTATGAGAGGCTGACCAGCCGAGAGGAAGGGAAGGATACACATGGTCCATGGTCAATTGTTTAAATACATCCTATGGAACATTCCTATTCCTAGAATAGGATATAGCTGTGATGTCAATTTAGGCGTGCCTACTAGGCTAGTACAGGAAATGTTTGTGTAAGTCTAGGTACTGCCCAAAAGTAGAAAAAACACCTCTTCCTATAATGCTGACGTATTGATTCTTTATTGGTTGTAATCCATGAATCTGTGATGCTCCCATGTTTGATAAAACTACTGAAGGCATGAATTTGCCCCCAGAGTAAAGGAAACCACTTAAGGCAACACTTGTGTCCTGGTTCTTTTATTCTCACTCGAGTTCTGTCTCCTGTATGCTCACTGGGTCTGGTGACAAAGCAGCTATCTCTCATCACTGGATGTGGCCATTCCTGTGGTGCTTGCCAGAATATCTATCAATTTGGTATCAGAAGTGCGGATTTGAACTAATCAACTTATCTGGGTGAGTATGGTGACATAACTATTTTATTAATATTTATTGAACCTAATATTCATCATAGATAACTTGCTTGTTCAAATTACGAACTCGCATTATTTGATTTGATAGTGCAAGAGTTTATTTTGAATGATTTGATTGTTTGAGTGATGGTGAATGAAAAATAGGATTTTTTTGCAATGGTCTGGGTAAAGAATAGTGATCCTTTCTCTTTGTTTCCTTGATCAGTTGTTTGAGTCCCCGCAGTTAGTGACTCACATTTGAATAAAAGATTAATACCTTTAAGTTTCCCGCCCCGAGAATTGGATCTCTATTTACCTGACTACTTGTTATTTCCTATTTGTGCGTGTTTTCCCTGATAGTGTAGTTAAAAAGATTTTAAATAGAATGGAGATTGCTGTTTTGTGATTTGGCTCAGTGAGAATAGAGGAAACTGCGCATTTTTGCGACCCTTTCCCTCTCACCCTTTTAATTGCGCTAACCCTTCTCCTTCCCCCCTCCACCGAGCCTTTTTTTTTGCGATATGGGTGCCAAAAAATCCTCCCATATAGATCCAAAAACAACGGGCAAATTAGATAAGCACTTCAATAAGAAGTTAATGCCCCAAAATGGCCCTGCTGAAACGCCCGCTGATTATGTACGACGTGTTGCTGGCGGATATTTCACCACGCCCTTTATAGATTGTCTTGCTGGCTGGACTACAGCCATGCATTCTTTTGATCCATTCCCAAATTCAGGAAGCTTCTCTTCCTATCATATGTCCATGATAAAAGGCTTATGTCTTGGCGACCAGAAAGCTTTCCCATATTTCCAACCTGACTCAAATTGGGATAGAAAATATATGAAGGAATGTGGAAAAGTGTGGATTCACTTGTCCTCTTCATATAACCCCATTTCTAAAACTCCTAAAGATATATCATGGTCCATAGGTAATCCCCCACCTTACAATTCCTCTCCTCCTGCCCTTTCACAGCCTACTCCCAAACCTTCTTCCCTTTATCCCAGCCTTGACCCTAAGACTTTGGCAGCTGTGATTACAACTATTGAAACGACTACAAATCCTCTGCCTTCCCCCGAAGCCCTAACACAAAATATAGGTGTTTTAGGTGCAATCGTAGGAATACCCCATGTTGAAACAGAATCTGACACAGAACAAGATGAAACTAGCACATATGATTGGCAAAATAAAACCCCTATGTCTAAATTCAGTACATCCTCATTTGTATCCACTTCCAAACCCAACCGTGTAGGATACTCTCCCTAAATGCAATCTTTTATTGACCAATTTGAACCCCAACTTCAGAACATAATAACTAGGACCCAATCTGGCAAAACTATCAACCCCCTGCTAGATATCAGATGCCCTATTTAATTGCAGGAAATAATGTCGTTATTATGCCCCCTGATATAGGAACCTTAAATTCAATAAGGGTTCTCCTAGTCCCAGAGTTTCCCCGACTGCGACAACCCAGTATCTTAAACGGGCGACACGAGGATTGCAATTAACTCAGGAAGATTACAAGTTGATCATTAACGGTGTCATGGGATATGCTGATGACACTGGTTTTGATTGGACTCGTGTTCTCTCACTTCAACCCCCCCATGTTCCTCTAATAGGTGCCCCTATTACACCCCAAAATTTGCCTTTACAAACATCGGTCCAGATTGATGATATGTGGACAGAAGTTTGTGATGAATGGACTCGTAATTATGGAGCTCGACGTTCTATGGTCGCAGCCATTGCATGCAAACAAAATGCCAAAGAATCTGTCACCGAATTCGTCCACCGGTTCCATAAGAACTGGAAGGAGGATGCCGGCATGACATTAGATGGAGATATGGGTCTCCTTTACACTCAAACTCTCATGGGTAATCTCAGAGATGATACCCAGAGAATTGCTAAACAGGTGATTGATAACTGGCCAACAGTGGTACCTATTGATCTTAATAATAGGCTCCTTGTTAAAGATTCTGCTGGTTGCTTTGACCTGCAGCATTCTAAATATATGTTAGCTGTTTTTAACAGTCCTTCAGGTCCCCCAGGTAATAATGGTCCTCGCCCTAAACGTACTTATTATCGTCCTCAACACCCCACACGTAACCTAGGTACTTGTTTCATTTGTGGTGATCCAACTCACTGGCGTAATGAATGCCCTCATAATCCCAGGAACATTGGCAATACTGCTATGAACCCCCAGCCAAGATCTCCAACAAGCAATGCTGTTACCTCTCCTAACAATGTCTGTGATCCACCTCGTCATAAGATTGATTGGCAAAACCAATCAAATGCATGATGTGGCCCAGAGGCATGCTCCATCTCATGTGTTCAGGTTTCAGAAACAGTTGACCATTTGCCCCTAGTGATCCTTAATTTGGAGGATCATAAAACCCCATTCCTTGTGGATACGGGTGCTACAAATTCGACGCTTACAATAGAGTGGTGTTTGTGGTCAATTAAACCTGCTGAGACGCCATCTTTGGGGATTAATGGAGTTCTAACAGATACGTTTGTCACCCCACCCATTGCTATTTCTTCAAATTCTTCTCCTGCCTCTGTGTTTCATTCTTTTCATGTTCTCCCTACCTGTCCTGTTAATTTGTCAGGCAGAGATTTGCTTTCTTTGCTTGCTGTGTCTATTATCTGCATGCCATCTGGAACTTTACATGTGGATTCTCCATTTTTTTCTTTTGAAGCTGCTCCCAGCACATGTCATCCCCCAACAGCCCCCACTCCTCTCTCTCCAGTGTCTCTACCTAACACTTCCTCCCATTCCTTCTCTCCTCTTCACTGTGCTTTCCTTTCAGCACCTGATCTCGAATTGTGTGTACATCCGGATGTATGGGCAATTGATGAATACAATGTGGGTTCTATCTCCTGCTCTCCCTATTCAGCAAAATTAAAAAAAAAATGCAAGTCCTGTCTATCACAAGCAATATAATCTGTCACCTGCTAAAGTTGAAGGAATACGGGAATTCATTCGCCGCTTCCTTGCTACTGGCATTCTGCGTCCCATTGTAAGTTCGTACAACACGCCTGTAAATCCTGTGCCTAAAGGAGATGGATATCGCTTTACTCAGGATTTCAGATCTCTCAATGAAATCATAATTCCTATTTCTCCAATTGTACCTGACCTCCCAACCCTTCTCACCTCCATACCCCCAGACTCCACACATTTTACAGTCATAGACCTAAAAAATGCTTTTTTTTCTGTCCCAGTACATCCAGATACACAACACATTTTGGCTTTTACATTTGAAGGTAGTCAATTTTGTTGGTCAGTTTTACCTATGGGATTTATTGACAGTTCTGCGTCTTTTGCTCGTGCCCTGCGTGAGACTCTGTTGAGTTACAGTCCGCCGGAAGGCTCCACCTTACTACAGTATGTGGATGACCTCCTCCTATGTAGCCTCAGCCAAGCTGCATGTTACACTGACTCTGTTGCTCTCCTAAACCATCTACACTCAGAAGGCCACAAGGTGTCCAGAAAAAAGATGCAATTTTGCTCCACCTCTGTTGAATATTTGGGTTTCGTTCTCACTGAGGGATCTCGTGTCCTCTCACCGTCCCGCATTCAGAGCCTGCTCCAGCTCAAGCGTCCTGCCTCCAAAACAGACATGTTGTCCTTTCTAGGGATGGTGAACTTTTGTCGTCATTGGATACCAGACTGTTCCTATTATGACTCTGTTCTTCGTGCGTCTGCTGCGCGCACAGCTCCGGACCAAATTGTTTGGTCTCCGGACATGGTGTCTGCCTTTGATACGTTAAAGAACTGTTGGCTACTGCACCAGCACTGGGGCTACCGAACTATAAACTGCCTTTTCACCTCTACTGTAGGGAGGATGGGCGCACAATGGCGGCTGTTCTTGCACAGGTCCACGGGGGGGCACTGCGTCCAACTGCATTTTTGTCAAAAGTCATGCCACCTGTTGTTCAGGGAATGCCAAATTGTCTCCGCTCCTTGGCTGCCTGTGCCATGGCTGTGGAAACAGTTCAGTCCTTAACCCTAGGTACTGACATGATTCTCCATACACAACACAATGTCTTGCATGTACTTCGTAACCTTTCTACCAGCACATTTCTTCCCAACGTTTGTCTGGTTATGAAACTGTACTAACTTCTACCTCCAATTTGTCTGTCAAATACTCTTCTGTCACTTCTGGTCCTTCTGTTGTTCTAAACGCTCTCCTGCGTCTACGCGAAGACCAAGAGGAGCCTCGTGAATTACATGATTGTCTTCCGCTCATTCAACTAACGACCTCTCCTAGATCTGATCTTTCTGACACTCCTCTAGAAGGTCCTGATATTCATCATATCTTTGTTGATGGCCCCTGTTCTCGTTCTTCTGATTCACAGTATCTGACTGGTTATGCTGTGGTTGAATTGCCTGACATTGTACATGAATCTGCTTCCATTCCTTCAAATTCTTCGCAAGCTGCGGAACTCTTTGCTTTAACAGCTGCATGTAAACTTTTTAAAGATCTCCCTGTCACCATTTATACTGACTCTCGTTATGCATTTGGTGTTGTGCATGATTTTGGTGTATTATGGCATCGCCGTGGTTTTACTACGGCTGATGGACGTCCTATTTTTCATTCTGATCTGATTTCTGATCTCCTGTCTGCTATTCTATTGCCTTCTCGTCTTGCTGTGGTTAAATGCAAAGGTCATGATCCTGTTGACTCTTTTGTTTCTCGTGGCAATTTTGCTGACACTAAGTCTAAAGCTGCTGCTCTTTCATCCTCCTACCATTTCTCTTGTTCCTCACCCTCCAATTGTCACCTGCTACCTTTCTCCTTTTCTGCTGCCCCAGAAATGGATGCTTAAAGAACTCCAGGCAGGTGCTACTGAAGCTGATGTTTATCATTGGGCCTCAGAAGGTCTTGTGAAGTCTCAAGAAATTCCGCCTGATGTTAGAATTTATGAGAAAGGAGGAAGAGTTGGCTTACCTGCTGCAGCAGCGCCAATCTTTATTTTTTCTTTTCACGGTCCTGGCCACAGATCTCCCAAACTCACATACAGCGAAATGGCTAAACATTTTTCTGTTTGTAATCTTAAGGCTATGATTAATTCCCAACTTTCTCGTTGCCTTATATGTGCCAAATAATACACAGGGCCCAAAAATTAAAACTCAACACCTACCGCCTGCTAATGGTCCATTCCAGGAACTCCAAATTGATTTTACACACATGCCCACTGCAAAAGGTAACCTGAAATACCTTCTGGTAATAGTTGACAAGTTTTCTAGATGGCCTGAAGCCTTCCCTACTGCAAGAGAAAATGCCAGAACTGTTGCCAAAATTCTTTGTAAAGAATTAATACCCAGATATGGATGCCCCATATCTATTGATTCAGATAATGGTCCTGCCTTTACCTCCAAGATCACACAGGAATTGGTAAAATTAATGGCCATTCAATGGAAGTTTCATTGCCCATACCATGCGGAAAGTTCCGGAATCGTGGAACGGCAAAATAGAAATATCAAAAATAAACTTAGAAAAGCTACTGAGGGTACCTTCAAGAACTGGCCGGATTACCTTCCAGCCATTCTTGCAGAAATAAGAATGACCACCCATTCTGTCACTGGCCCTTCCCCCTTTTGAAGTTCTCATGGGAAGACCTTTTCCTACCCCATGGATTCCTAAGCAAGGTCCCCTGGTAATGTTACCAGGTGATCTGGATGAATTTAGAGAAGCATATGTTACTCATTGCTTAAAACATTGCATGATTTCCATAGAACTCTCTGCTCTTCCCGCCTCTCTCCACAGATCCTACTCACCGTTTTGTTCCAGGAGATCGAGTGCTCTGAAGGCCCTGCATCGTCACAAAACCATTAATCCACCATATGGAGAGCCGACTACCGTCCTTGCTGTGACCAGAACCGCCGTGCTGACTGATGAATCACCTTCCTGGATCCATGCATCAAGGATAAAGACCACAGCGCCATTGATGACTTCATTCCTGATCCACCTGTGACCTCAACCCCAGACGTGGAATCGATGACCCCTGCTTCTAGATGACCTCCTCCTGTGACGTACCCCACTGATGAATCTGGAGTGTGGGCCACAGCAGTTGTCAGCCCCTGCTAACCTGCTGGCTGGTTTCCCAGCTGAAGAATTGTTTTCCCCCCAATTTATTTTTTATGCCTCTTAACTGTCCTACTCAACCTGAAGAGTAGTACCTTTTTGTCCTCATCTACACGAACTGTTTATTTTTTGATGAACTTTCCTTTTTCACAAAGTAATACATATTGTATTTACTCTGATTTTACACTTGCAGTGTCTATTGCTAGAACTACTACCAAGATGTTTTGCTCTTTTTCCAAGAACTGTTGTATTTTTGTTGGTTCACTTTTAATCATTATGATTTATTTCATAATACTTTCTGGTAGCTCATGTTACTATCACAGATGTTTCTGGGAAGATATTGTAGGTCCCCACAATATCTCCTTTGCTCGTCCCCCAGTTCTTAATATGCGTTTGAAAAGAGACTTGCATCGACCTAATAACTATGCACATGCTGCTCAGACTATATATGAACTTTCAGGTTTCAACAAGTCCTGCTGGATATGTATGGCCAAACCAACTAGTTCTAAATATGGTATACCGTATGAAGGAGTTGCTTTAAATCTAAGTCTTTTTGATGATGATTTGTTTACATTGCCTACTTTCTCTAAAACTACTAACAATCCCGGTGCCACTTTTATACGTGCTCCCCTCTTACAGGAACATCGTGGTACTGCAGTGGTACGAATGAGATTTAACATTACTGGTAGAATGCCTTCACCAGAACCTAACAGAAAGAACCTCCTTGCCAGGTTATAATGGATCATATGTATGTCCCTAATAATTCTGAGATGAATCTACAAGCCACTTTTCGTGTTTCCTTTCTTTACGGTAATAGTTCTTCGTCCTGGTTTAGCACCCCTTGGCATTCTAAGTTAGTGTCCTCCCCCCTTTGTTCTAACCCAGGTATACCAGATAAATGTGTAAGTTTATGGCAATGGATGGATAAAACTTTTCCTGTAAGTGTTGGCAACGCCAACTCGGCTGATTTCATGTTTGGATGTATTAACGCATCCCAAATTAATGCTACCCATGTTTTGTTTAAAAATACTGTGTGGAATGTAGCATCTTTTGGGAAACTTAATTTACATGATTCCAACAGTCCAAAAGATTGGACCTTGCAAGTGGAAGATGGCACATACTCTAGTATGATAATGGTTGCAACATATTATATTGATGCTTATGCTACCTTGCCCCTTAACCCCCCTTTTTACTGGTTATGTGGTAAATGGGCATATTTGGTAATACCTAGAACTTATGTTGGTGAATGTGTTTTGGGTCTTATTGGTCCATCTCATACTATTCACCCTTATGTTCCGTCTGGTATGCGCATTGACCTACATAACACTGTACATCGCTCTCGTCGCTCCTCCATATCTGTCAAAACCTCTGAGGCAGAGTGATTTGGTGGAATCTTGCTACCCGCATATGGTGTTGCTCGTTTTGTTCTAAAATGAACCTTTTTGTTGACTTAGTTGATGACTTGTTTAATCACACTACACATGCTCTAGCAGTTCTTTCTGCTGAGCAACGTCAGATTAGAGATGCAGTAATTCAGAATCGTATGGCCCTTAATTATTTGTTAATGAAGGAGGGTGGTGTATGTGGTCTTCTTAATTTGACCCATTGTTGTTTTCACATTGATGACATTTCAGGTGAAGTTTCTCAGATATACATGATATTGAGGAAATTCAAACCCAACTCAGGAAAGTATCAAGTCCCTTAGATGGATTTGATTGGACCTTTGGCTTTAGTTCTATTTTTGGTAGCCTAGGTTCAACTATTTTACATGGTTTAATGTATCTCGTTTGATTATTCTTGTTATTGCCATTTTTTACAAATTGTTGATGCTGTGCCTTGAGAAATGTTGCGTTTCTAACTCACCTATGATGCCAGCCTATCCTATACATCCACCCCACCTACTTTGATTCCTTTTCAACGTTCCACTCTTATGATTAATGACTAATCTTTTTTTTATTTCTACGTATTAGAATGATTTATATGTATAATGTGATGACAATGTAACCCCATTTGTAATAGGTTCACTAGTTTAGTTTAGTTTAATTTTCTTTTAATTAATGATCACGTGATTCATGATCAAAAGACGGATTGAAAGGTAATTTAATATGGTAGATAATTCATTGAATTCATATTTCTATATTCTAGTAATATTTGATAGCTATATAAATATATAGAGCCAGATTGATTGCTCAGCAAATGTCTGATCATGAGGTAATGCTGAGTATGGTCTCTCTTGGTTTCCTGTTTTACCATGAAGTGCAGATGGTCTATTCATTTTCATTTCCTCTAGAAACTATGAGAGGCTGACCAGCCGAGAGGAAGGGAAGGATACACATGGTCCATGGTCAATTGTTTAAATACATCCTATGGAACATTCCTATTCCTAGAATAGGATATAGCTGTGATGTCAATTTAGGCGTGCCTACTAGGCTAGTACAGGAAATGTTTGTGTAAGTCTAGGTACTGCCCAAAAGTAGAAAAAACACCTCTTCCTATAATGCTGACGTATTGATTCTTTATTGGTTTGTAATCCATGAATCTGTGATGCTCCCATGTTTGATAAAACTACTGAAGGCATGAATTTTGCCCCCAGAGTAAAGGAAACCACTTAAGGCAACACTTGTGTCCTGGTTCTTTTATTCTCACTCGAGTTCTGTCTCCTGTATGCTCACTGGGTCTGGTGACAAAGCAGCTATCTCTCATCACTGGATGTGGCCATTCCTGTGGTGCTTGCCAGAATATCTATCATCATTGAGCACATGATCGAAAAACGCCCAATTGGAATTGCGACGCGGTTCCGCTGTAACCACATAGTAAACGGAGGAGTCATCGCAAGGCAACCGTCACCAGGAGACGAAACGACACAATTCCTGATATAAAAAGGCAGCTGGTCCTGGATCAGAGGTTATATGATCAGCGAACTGCTAGGGGAAGCAGACTATTCAGGTAAGGCGGTAGCTTCAAATCTCTTAAACACCAGATTGGAAAGTAAGAGTGCGTCTAGATACCAGCGGCGGCCAGTTTAGCTCATTTAACATGTCACAATGGTGGGTCATGTAGTTACATTGTAGCACAAAGCGGCAGAATAAGTTATACAATGTAGTAAGTTTCTGGAGGTGCGTTTGCGGGGCGGCTGCATACACTACATCTCCGTATTCAATAGCTGGCATAAGCATTTGTTATACAATATGCTTTCTTACTGTGGTGCTCAGGCAGGATTTATTTCTGTACAGGGCAGGGCACCTAGTTTGGGGTAAAGTTTAGAGGAGAGTTTTTCGAAGTGGGGGCCAAAGGATAGATTTGTGTCTAACCACATACCTAGATATTTGAGAGAAGTGACTGTGGTCAGCGTGCCATTTGATTTTGTCCTGACACGTAGATGGGGATTTTGCAATTTATGTCGTTTAGGTGCAGTTCCAAAGAGCATCGTAACAGTTTTGTCACACCACAGGGATTTTTTTATTTTTCAAACTTTTTACAGTGAAACCTATGGGATTGACCTGTTTAAACTTGTCAAATGAAACCAACGAAAATCTGGAAACTAAGCTAACTTTTAACAGCTGTTCGGCGTTTCCTGAATAGATTAACCACTTCTCTATGGAGAATTTTCCCACTGCCGAATTGCCCCGTATTTCGCTGGCAATTCGCCGAATTGCCAGCTTTTTGAACAGCCGAATGGCCACGAAATTGCATGTATGTGGAAATTCACTTTGAATAACCCCTTAAGTGTTGAACTTTTGTAGAGCTACAAGAGACCCTTACAGAATTTATTTATTTATTTGCAAAGTATTTTACCAGGAAGGATACATTGAGATTTCTCTTGTTTTCAAGTATGTCCTGGGATGGCAAGTTTTAAGCCAAAATAGTCAAGCTAAAAGAAGGAGCTTGAAAAATGTTAACATTCCATTAACGGTCCAAAACATGTAATTGCATACACATTTAACAGTTACATAGTTACATAGGCTGAAAAAAGACATGTATCCATCGGGTTAAGCCTCGCACACATCACCTACTGCTGTTGATCCAAAAGGCAAAAAACCCAGTCTGACGCACTCACCAATATGCAACACACTGGTGAAAAAAATTCCTTCTTGACCCCAGAATGGCATCAGATTTCTCCTTTGATCAAGAAGCTTACCCACATATTAAGTATTATAACCCTTAATATTCTGTGTCTGCAGGAAGTCATCCAGTCGTTTTTTTTAAAAGTCTGTACAGTCTCTGACCCAACCACCTCAACAGGCAGAGAATTCCACAGTTTTATTGTTCTCACCGTAAAACAACCCTTCCTAGGCTTCCTTTCGTCCAGTCTAAGGCTAATGTCAGACGAACGCAGTCAGAGCGCACTCTGCGTACGTGCACGCACAATGGACGGACGTACTGACGGAAGATACTGTAGACACCACACGGTCAATTTTTGTTGACGGTCGTAGGAAAAAAAAAGGAAAGTACGGGAAATAACATTAATATGAAAAATGATAAAAATTTGAAAAGGATATGAAAAGCCATTGTGTGCGTCAAGGTGCTGGACGTCGCAAATGCGCTGCATCTGACATCTCACTCACACAGAACACTTTGCGGACGTGGCGCACTCTGTGCGTCCGTCTAGTGGATTTACGTTCTTGCCTAACTTGTGTCCGTTTGCCACGTGCGGTGTGCATGCTCAGTTCGGTGCGCACGTACTTTGTGTGTGGGTCTCTATTGCTCATGATTCTATGCTACGACAGACGTTAAACTGTGCGGCAACACAGACGTGATCACTGCGTTCGTCTGACACGGGCCTAAATGGGTGACCTCGTGTCCTGTGAATAGTCCTGTTAATGAATAGGTTTCCAGACAATGGTTTATAATGGCCCCGTATATATTTATATAAAGTTATCAGATCCAATCTAAGGCGCCATTTCTCTAAACTAAACAGGTTTAAGCTCGTTAGTCTTTCTTCATAACTTAAACCTTCCATTCCCCTTATTAACCCTTTCACTGCTGAGGACGTGTGGGGAGTGTCTTCATTGACTCCTAAGGAAAGATGGGGTGGAGATATTGGGGTTCAAAGGAACCCCTATCTCCCGACTAGCAGGGTCATGTTTGGTATCATTAGAAAGGTCAGAGCATGGCCTTTCCAATGATACCAAACATGACCATGTTTAAAGTAAAGAAAAAAAATAAAAATAATAATAAAAAAAAGGAAATGTGTTTTTTTTAAGACGTGAAATGGCTCAGCAGTGAAGGGGTTAATTTATTACCTGTATTATGCATTTTGGCTTACTTGGCATCTGTAGCTAGCGAATGCTAATTTAGAACAATCGAATGCACCTTCTATTCTGAGTTATCCTTAGGGATACTACTATTTATTTAGCATTGTCAAAGTGGATCTTGGATGAATATCAATAGCTCGTGTCCTAGATAAAAGGTAAAAAAGAAACACTTAAGGAAGTCAAAAACACCCAAGGCTGTAGACTGTACAATAAAGTATACATGTACAGAGGCAATTATTTTTCATTGGAGGAATCTTCACAGGAAAGGAGCTGTTGCTGGGGGCCAGACATAGTTCATTTTTGAAAGGGGAAGAATAGGAAAAGCAGTGATTAATGATTTTCACTCCAGTTATTTGCGGTTGCAGTCCTTGTAGCAATCTGTGCAGTTTCTTGGGAGAAATGCATTGTTACTGTATATTGTTAAATTGTGCCCAAGGCATAGGACTTCTTAACGGGACGAATCATTCACCCAATATTTACATTTTTATTTAAAGTCCGTATTTCTACAATGTGTAAACTTAATGAAAATGTATTTTGCTGCTCCTACGTTAGCTTCAATAGTAGCAGCCAACTACAATGGATTTGTTTGTTTTGGAGTCGTTTGGGCACCATCTTTCAAGGTTTTAAAACGTTTCCGGTGGTGGACTGAAAAAAAATTCCTTTTTGTTGCAGCTTTATGTAATTTTTGTATAATCTGCTATTCTTAAACATAGTCTTAGGGCTCTATTTGGGTTCGGCCAGAACGTTCAGATTTGTAGTTACACCAGCTTTTAAAAGACGTTAAAATTATGCGCGCAAACGTCGGTCGTAAAATGTTGTACATCGATTGTAATACCATCCGCGCACCAGTGCACGAACGCATTTGTGCTCACAATGTTAAGTATGGGATGCGCGCACGAACTTACGCTCGCGCGGGGTCACTCGCGTTAGACGTTTGCGCGAATGTCGTAATATGACGTTCAGCGTGAAGGGTTTTGCCATTTTTGCGCGACTAGTGTAATAGAGCCTTAGTTTGTTATTGTTCACAGTTATTAATCAAAGAACAAAGGAATGCCGGTCACACCCCAGGATTTTATATGGCTGCTTTAGGCTGTGGGTCCAACGAACGCACTAGATGCATCCGTACTGACATGCCTCCCGGCATCCGTCGCAGCGTTGTGACACTGCGACGGGGCCGGTCACACTCTGTAACTCGTGCACAAATTGTGAGCGCTACATGCATCCGTGCACAAAGCTTAAACGCACATCTAGAGTTTTGACGGGTTGCAAAACACAATCCTCCATAGGAGGATTGAGCCTTGCGGTGTTGAGTGCACTAACTGTGTCCAGCGAGGTGGTCAGATGGGTGTCAGAGTGGAAGGAACGTCTATTCTCATGGACGTCCCTTCGGCTCTCAAAGACACTTGTCTGACCATGGCCTTAATAGGAGTAAGGAGAAACAACGTTTCGACTTAATACATGAGTCGTTATCAAGTATTCACCAAATACTTTGATTCAAGAAAGTATTCATAAATTACAAGCAGTATTTCTCAATTTATACAAAGGTCAAAATCAATACATTAATGCACACTAAATCAGGTCGGTGAGATCCTACAGGATAGTTGTGTATTATATACATAAAACGATATAATTTATCAAGCTATGTTAATTCACCACCACAATATCTGTGAATGTGTTGACCAGGAAGGGCATCCTCAAGCCATGAGAAAGATTTGAGTGGTCTAATGGTAGAAGCAGTTGGATTGTGGATGTGCCAAATGCTAGGAGGTCCTTCAATTTACTTTCACACAGTAGAAAAACACATTCCCTGCTGTTCTAGCTAGATGGCTAGACATTTACAATCTTATCTTTCATTTTTGAAGGTCTGAGCTCTTATCTCCTTTATATTGTAGGGGGCTAGACCTCGCAGCCAGGCCACACAATGGGAAATCTAAACACTCTGCAAACTTACAAGAGCTGAAATAACTATACAAGTCCAGAAGAATTTATTGGAGTCTTGTTCTAGTTGATCTTTTCCTGAGACAACCAGAATATCCCATGCCCCAATAAGACTTGTAGAATCAATCTTGCTAATCAATTAAGGTCCTACCCCATATTTTTGAACATTTGTATATGGCTTCCAAATGGCACAACAACCCAGGATTTGAAATCAATTTAATTTTCAAGTCCACCATTGATGGCATGATTAAGGTCACTTGGACCCAAACACCACTTTTTTTGTTGTAAATATCTGTTTATTAAACTTAAAAAACATCACTTTTTTATCCTTGTAAGTCACTGCTAATAAAAGTTTCCGTGTGGATTTAATTTTTATAAAATTACTTTAAACACCACTAGAATGGAATCTTTAAACATGTACTTAAATTTTACTTGAAAGAATATCAGAGACTTCACTAAAATGAAGCAAAACAGAAATCAAGCCATAGACATGATCTCCACCAGCATAGAACCCCTGGCAAACCACTTTGACTGCCATTGTGTTTAACAGGTCAAAATCTAGACCAGCTGACGTGTTAGATGTAGTTTAATTATCTTCTTCTCAATCTGCCAATTTCCCATGTAAAATAAATTGGCGGATTATGTTACTTCATGGACCGTATCTTTAATTATTCTCCCCCTTCGGTAGATGTAAAAGTGAATCCACTAACAAAGTCTTGTATTATGTGCGCAATGGTTCATTTAATGGTACAATGACATTATAAAGTGCACTGATGCATGAAGCCATCGACATATTTAATGTCAAGGTTCAGTAATAATATTAGGCTACACAATGCAGCTTACATTCATATAGTCTATATATGCACCCAAAATGCAATACAATGCCAATCAGTAACTTTAGTTGTAATTGTCTCATCGTTTAAATCGACATTAAAATCAAGTCCCAGGCAGTGTTAATCTGGAGACAAGAGAAAGCAATGTGTTTATTCTTTAGAAATTCACATCCAAAATAAAACCGTAAAGATGGAGGAGCAGAAACACATTGAGAAAATCATCACAGTGGTGGGTTATGCTTTCAAAACCCGAACCCCATCAAAACACACTATGAAGGGCCAAGATAAGCTAGGCCTGACTGAGCCTATGGTTGGAAAAAGGTGCTAAATTGTCACTTTCACTGCTTTAGTACAAAAACTATCAGGGCTATTCAGAAAGAGGTGAAAACCTTGAGAATGACTGGAGAATTGAAAATTCTAGGTCAAATTAGTCAAACCAGAAAAATTCTCCCATTTATCTCACTTTTCAATTGGCTATTTGGTCTAGATTGTTCATTCTCCTGGCAATTCTCATGGTTTTCCCCGCTCTCTGAATAGCCTTGAATATTTGTAGTATAAGGAGAAATACTCCATGCAAACATCCATATTTGATGTCAAAAAGAAGGTTTCATTGAGCCACCATTGTGGTTGGCTTCTATCATTCTGTGGAAGCACCAGTTGCAAAGTGATCGGGCCATGGTCAGATAAAGTAATTGAGCCTATCCAGCACTTTTGTATTAAATCCAAATATCTATGGGGTATAAAGAAGTAATCAAGTCGGGAGCAACAGAGAAAGCATGGGAATAAAAAATAATGTCTTTTCTGTTGGATTAAATGTCCATCTGCAGTCCATAAGGCATTCGTCCAACTGTTATGTGAAATCGCCGCCGTAATGAGGGTAGAGATGTTGTGGACACCGCTAATAACGGTCAAATGGCAAATCAACTGAAACATTACAATCACCCCCTAATATCAGTAGCCCCTCCGTAAAGGAATTTAATGTTCCTAATATTTTCCCAAAAAACCTTGGTCTGGGATCTATGAGGTAGGTAGATATTTACCAGTGTGACCATAGCTTAACCTATCTTGCCCTTTATCATGACATATCAACCCTGGGGGTTGGTTAAAAACTCAGAATCCTAAAAAGGGACATGGCGAGCAATAAGAATGGCTACTCTGCTCAATTTAGTCTCCAAAATTACTGAAATACCCCCAAGTAGATTTACGATTGGGAAAAGACTTTGCACACACCTCCTTAAAATGTGTTTCCTGAACATATATAAAATATCACCTTGCAACCTCTGAAAACCTATAAGCACTCTCGATTGTTTGTTAACATTGAAGCCTAAGGGATTCGCCTGAATAAACCTGCCGCATGAAACCACCGATTGACAGGGCAATTCGGCAACTTTTCACTGCTGGGTTTTGCTCTCTGAATAGCCAAAGCATTGCTTCTCTATGGGGATTCACTGTCACCGAACAGGCACCGTATGTGCAGGCAATTCGCCAGGATTTGGCAAATTGCCTGCTCTCTGGACAGCCGAATGGCCAAGAAAGGTAACCGAATGCAGAATTTCAGCTGTCGGTTCCCTTTCGGGAGCCATTCGGATCTCTTTGAATAATCCTGACAGGGAATAAGATGTGCAAGGTAACCTGTAATCTATGGGCACATCCCATCTTCAGAAGTAAGTGAGCCAAACACTAGAAATAAGAATATTAAACCAGAACAATGAACAAGAATTGAAAGATAATAAAGCAGTGTAACCCTCTAACCAACAGATGTTAAGAGAAAAAGAAGCAAAATACATGTTCAGGGGACGGGACCATAGGACAGTAAAGGAAGTACAGTCATGGAGAGACCTCCAACACATTATTATTATAAAGCACCAGCATATTCCGCAGCGCTGTACAATAAGCACAGTATAGACAGGGTTACAATACATTGAACAACATTTGACAAACAGTACAGGAGGAGATGAGGGCCCTATTCCCATTGGAACTCACAATCTGGCCTGGAAAGTCTTCGAAAGAATAATGTAAAACATTGGTTAGGCCATTCTTGACTGCAAAAATGTCAAACAGCTCAAAACAAAGATCGAGTAGGTTGGTGCCACCTACCCCGGTTGACACCGAAGCAAATGGAACAAGTATGCTGTACATAACTAGATAAATGGGTTCGCAAATCCCTGAGCTGAAGAGGAGCAGCAGCACAGAGTGCGGGAGAAAAGGTGAGTCAATTCACACAAAATAAAAAGATATTAAAATAATTGTGCTGGTCGTCGTTGCAACAATGGTGATATTTGTTGGTTTGCAACATTGGCAAACACTGTGATTTTCAAAATAGCTCATTATGTAAAGAAGTTCTAGGTCTCCAGGAAAACATCAAATTGTTTCGCCAAATGATGCAATGCGTCATTACGACAAATTTGTTTGAAAATATGAAATCTGTCAGCTTGATAAATATATGTAATTGTTTTATTTGTGTAGAGCTCCTACACTTTAAACGGCAAAAATATTGACAGTCTTTATCAAAAGTACTTTAATTGCCAGTGAACATTAGGGCCTTTGGATTAACTAAGTGGTTATACAGTGGAATAAATTTAAGTTTTATACATTTTTTTCAAAAAATAAATAGGGAAACGAGCCCTTGTTTTATATTAATATTCACTTGAAAAATTCTGCTCAGTGTCACTTTAAAACTAAAATCTACTTTATGATCTCAACCCCCCCCCCCCCACACTAGTACACTTGGTCCCACCATGGTATACATTTTTCCTAAATCGGAATAAATTAAATTTCAACTCAATGGCTTAGATTATAATTATAACCGTATATATTATTATTATATTATAACCGTAGATACTCGAGTATAGCGCGACCCGGATATAACGATGGAGAGAGATTTATTATGGAAATGTGAGCATACTCAAGACTCAAATATAACGCGAGGAGCAAAATTATAAAAGTATCCTGTACTGGGAAACCATTAAATTCCTTCCAGGTTTTCTTAACAGTCAGGCTCCATCTCAGGCCAGGGTGCTCTGCTCTAGAATGATTGTAGTGGTTACTAAGAATGAAGCCGCTGACCACCAGTCTTCTTAATTGCAATAAGACGGCTGGGGGAGCGAGATGACCAACACAGTGAATCATTCACCAATAGCCAGCACAGAGGGAGGTGTTGCTTTCTGACCTCCGGCTCCAGCAGGCAGGCTCATCCACCGCATTGTCTGCCGATCGTCAGGGAGACTTGGGATCCATGAGCAAGTCAGTTTTTTTTTTTTAACACGCAATGCAGAGGTCTTGAATAGAACACAACCCCTCCAATTTTAAGGTAAATTTTTGTCACCCAAATCTAGCGGTATACTATAGTATCTACAGGTACTCTAATTTTAGAAGTTCACATATACTGTAAATTCTCTGCTAGACCATGGACTTCGCTTGTAAATGTTCTATTTCTGTCTAAACCGTGACCAAATTTTAGTCATTGTTGGGCAGTAGATGAAAATCTGGAGGTTTTTAACCCAGGGCTAACTTTAGGTGTTATTCATCAACCACTGTTGTGTGACCAAAGTTCACAGTGGTTGCAAACAATGGTAAAAATCAATGCCGTTTCAACAACGTTGAATTTCAACTACCCAGAAGCAAAACACAACGAAAGGTGAAGTTGATGACAACAACATTGAACATACCACTGTTCTCCCATAAAATTAGTAAACTAAAATATACTGGTGAATTTACTTTTGGCGATTTTGACCCCTTAACACCGGGGCAAAGCTGAGAGTCATGAGGGCCTGAATGCTGCAGGGTGGCATCACACTCTCCTGCAAGTCCCCCGGCCCTTCCTTGCAGCTTGTGACTTGCGTCACTTTGGACTTGGGGGTACAGTTGTGCTCATAAGTTTACATACCCTGGCAGAATTTATAATTTCTTGGCCATTATTCAGAGAATATGAATGATAACACAAAAACATTTCTTTCACTCATGGTTAGTGTTTGGCTGAAGCTGTTTATGATCAATAAAGTATGTTTACTCGTTTTAAATCATAATGACAACAGAAACTACCCAAATGACCTTGATCAAAAGTTTACATACCCCAGTTAATACCGTGTATTGCGCCCTTTAACATCAAATCACAGCTTGAAGTCTTTTGTGGTATTTGTGGATGAGGCTTTTCATCTTCTCAGATGGTAAAGCTGCCCATTCGTCTTGGCAAAAAGCCTACAGTTCCTGTAAATTCTTGGACTGTCTTGCATGAACTGCACGTTTGAGATCTCCCCAGAGTGGCTCAATGATATTGAGGTCAGGAGAGTGCGATGGTCACTCCAGAACCTTCACTTTATGCTGCTGTAGCCAATGATAGGTCGACTTGGCCTTGTGTTTTGGATCACTGTCATGCTGGAATGTCCAAGTACGTCCCATGCGCAGCTTCCGGGCTGATAAATGCAAATTTTCCTCCAGTACTTTTTGATAACATACTGCATTCATCCTGCCATCAATTTTAACCAAATTTCCTGTGCCTTTGTAGCTCACACATCCCCAAAACATCAGTGTGGCTTGGTTTCAACAGAACCCCTCACTTCTTTATTAGAGTTTGAACACTGCTGATTGGCATCCTTAATTCCTTGGATATCTTTTTATTTCCCTTTCCTGTTTTTTACAGTTCAACTACCTTTTCCCGCAGATCCTTTGACAATTCTTTTGCTTTCCCCATGACTCAGTATCCAGAAACGTCAGTGCAGCACTGGATGAAAGATGCAAGGGTCTGTCAGGAGTCCAGAAACTCATTGACCAATTGTAGATACAGGGTGTTTTTGTCTTTTCTGTGCTCTATTGCTTGATGTCCATGTTATATTAATATTACCTTATGTATTTATTGTGGTATATACTGTGGTATATATTGTGCTGTATACTCCTGTGGTATATACTGTGCTGCTTTCCCTTATTTGTATTTGTGAGTAAATGGATTCCTTTGTCTGGCCATGCTTGCATCACCCTTCCACCAGGAACTAACTTTAACCGGATCCCTATGCGTAGTGATTGTGGATGAATTGTGTTATAAATCATCATATTTAATTATATATTGAGTGTTATATCAAAGAGGGAACACTAAGGGCAACAAGTCTCACACTGCCCCGTGTGGCTATCTGACATCACTAAGCTAGCCTACTCTAGAGTGGTTACCTCATGGTGACTCCCACTGTGAATAAAGGTGTATACATTGGGGAGGAGGTGTAATAAAGGTGTATACATTGGTGGGAGGGATGCCACGCTAGTGGGGGGAGACAAGACCGTAGCCCAACCTTGTTTTGATTTAACCAAGAGTTCAAGGAAGAGATCAGCCCTTTTTGTGGTTTGGCTTGGACCCGAGAGCACATGGCTTGCCATGTGCTGTGCATTCCTGGATTTGGTAAATGATTGTTGCTCTTGTTGATCCCTCTGTACATCACTTTACCTATGCTGAGTTTTTGTGTTATTGCAGTGTCCAGGGTTTAGTTTAATAATGTTGTAATGTTTTATCTTTCGGTTTATCCTTTTTATTTTCAAGTAAATCCTTTATACCCATCACTGTGTTTTTGTCGTCACTCGCTACTCAATCTCACACCATTGGCTGGTATTTGCCTTTATTTTAAATAGATTTTTCTTTACACTGTGCTACTCCCTGATCCTTTGTTTAAAAGCTGGGCTTGTTTCCATGGTCTTATTCCTTCCCACTGTGTGTGTTTTCCCCCAATTGTAAAATGTAAATAAAGTCAGTCCCAGTTTGATTTTCACCCTGCAAGGATCTCCTATATTGAGTGGGGTTGGGCCAGAACAGTACTTCTTTGGGATACTGGCGGCGAGGGGAGCATTCTGCATGTGGGCATAGGACCACCCATGTTACGCGGCTGATCAACGCAACTGACTGCAGACAGGATTACCTAAACGCGAGCAGCCCGCCTGCAGGCAATTGCAACAATTGGCCACAGGGAAGGGTCAGGTAGGGCAGTTGCCAGATAGCAGGACATGCTGTGCCGACGCTCGGCATTTAGGCCCAGGGTGCAATGCCGTTCAAGCGGCATCGAGGGGTTAAAGTGACAACCTGCCTTGAACTCAATAACATGGAAGAAAGGGTCAATAACTTAACCCTTTATTACTTGTCTTCCCTACTGTACAAGTACACCCACTTCTGCACCATTATGGTCTGCAAATGACCCCAGCCTACATTCTCTTTCCACCCAGTCAAATCATGCCTCCACGGTTTGTCAAGTGCAGCGCCAGTCCTGTGGAATAACCTACCTCGTCCTATCAGGCTATCTTCAGATAGCATTCAATAATTATAAAACAACTCAGAGTGAAGAAGATAGGCAAACCTATAAGATTAGGCAGACAGAGGCAAAGCAATTTATAAGAGCTTCCAAAGCACACGCAGAAGAGGAAATAGCTCAGTCAGTAAAAAAGGGGGACAAAACATTTTTTAGATACATAAACGAGAAAAGAAAAGTAAAACAAGGATTAGTTAGATTAAAAACAAAGGAAGGAAGGTATGTAGAAGAGGATAAAGGTCTCGCTGACTGCCTCAATGAATATTTTTGTTCAGTCTTTGCAGAAGAAAAGGAAGGAAAGGGACCTCAGTTAGGAGAGAACACTAAAGAGACATTTACATATCAGTTTACAGAGGAGGAGGTTCTACAGCAGCTGTCTAAAGTAAAGACAAATAAGTCAATGGGGCCTGATGGGATCCACCCTAAATTATTAAAAGAGCTCAGTGATGTAATAGCAAAACCATTAACAGATTTATTTAACCAATCCTTGTTAACGGGAGCCGTCCCAGAAGACTGGAAATTAGCAAATGTTGTGCCCATTTACAAGAAGGGTAGTAGGGAGGAATCGGGGAACTATAGGCCAGTTAGTCTTACGTCAGTAGTGGGGAAATTAATGGAAACCATGTTAAAGGAAAGGATTGTTGAACATCTAAAAACACATAGATTACAGGATCAGAAACAACATGGGTTTACCTCAGGGAGATCATGCCAAACTAATCTTATTGATTTTTTTGATTGGGTAACGAAAATAATAGACACAGGTGGTGCAGTAGACATTGCTTATTTAGATTTCAGTAAGGCTTTTGATACTGTTCCGCATAGAAGGCTTATCAATAAATTGCAATCTTTGAGTTTAGATTCCAATATTGTTGACTGGATTAGGCAGTGGCTGAGTGACAGACAACAGAGGGTTGTGGTAAATGGAGTTTATTCGGCACAAGGTCTTGTTACCAGTGGGGTACCTCAGGGGTCAGTACTTGGACCCATTCTCTTTAATATTTATATTAGTGATATTGCAGAAGGTATTAATGGAAAAGTATGTCTTTTTGCTGATGACACAAAGATTTGCAACAGGGTTGACGTTCCTGGAGGGATCAGCCAAATGACAAATGATTTAGGTAAACTAAAAAAATGGTCGGAGTTGTGGCAATTGAGTTTTAATGTGGATAAGTGCAAGATAATGCACCTGGGACGTAAAAACCCAAGGGCTGAATATAGAATATTTGATACAGTCCTAACCTCAACAGCTGAGGAAAGGGATTTAGGGGTCATTATTTCAGAGGATCTAAGGGTAAGTAGTCAATGTAATAGAGCAGCAGGAAATGCTAGCAGAATGCTTGGTTGTGTAGGGAGAGGTATTAGGCTAGGGACAGATAAGCGCATTTTCTGCAGCCACCGTCAAAATGTACGTCGATGCGTGCGCACGCATTTTTTCACGGAATACGCTTAAGTGGTCAGACGATGCGCAATTCTGGACGTATTTCATGACGATGGGGTGAAAAGAAGTCTAGGGAAATCCGGCTGTTTGAACGTTATGTTGGCCGCACACTAGCAGCGTCTGACATCTCCTAATCACGCACACACGCTGCTATGCGGCCGCAGCGCACTCTGTACGTCAGTACCAGCGGTTTAACGTTCTCGAAAAAATGCGTTCATTTTCCACTTGCGTTGCGCGGCCGGACTTTTGTGCGACCGTACTTCGTATATTGGCTGTCATTGCCCGGCATCTGCTGCTAGTGCGGCCGTGATTAAGTGCGCCAGAACGCGCGTTCGCACTGCCTCAGTCTGACCCTAGCCTTAGCAGTAGGAAAAGGGAAGTGCTCATGCCACTGTACAGAGCACTGGTGAGACCTCACTTGGAGTACTGTGTGCAGTACTGGAGACCGTATCTCCAGAAGGATATAGACATCTTAGAGAGAGTTCAGAGAAGGGCTACTAAAATGGTGTACGGCTTGAAGGAGAAAAGTTACCAGGAAAGGCTTAATGATCTTAACATGTACAGCTTGGAAAAAAGACGAGACAGAGGAGATATGATAGAAACATTTAAATACGTAAAGGGAATCCACAAGGTAGAGGAAGGGAGTATATTTAAAAGGAAACAAAATAGCAAAACAAGAGGACATAGCCTTAGATTAGAGGGGCAAAGGTTTAAAAGTAACATCAGGAACCATTATTTTACTGAGAGGGTGGTGGATACATGGAACAGCCTTCCAGTAGAAGTGGTAGAGGCCAAAACAGTAATTGAATTTAAGCAAGCATGGGATAGGCATAAGGCTATCCTAAACAAAAGATAAATCCAGGTTAAGTATCCATGTAATTGGGCAGACTAGATGGGCCGAAAGGTTCTTATCTGCCGACATTTTTCTATGTTTCTATGTTTCTTCTAATCGTTTGGTGAAGAAATCACCTTAAAACCCATCTTTCCATATTAGAGTATCACATTACTGATGCTAGGTTATTCTTCTCCTCACCTACCCCCACATCATAATAGAGGTTAATTCCTTGCCCTCATCATTTCTGTAACACGAGTGCTAGCGATCCTGCCAGGGAATAAAACTACTTCTCCACCACCTCAATTCCTCTAGATTGTGAGCTTATCTGAGCAGGACCATCTACACCCTCTTGTTTCTGTTCCTAGGTTTGTAATTTTGTCTTGTAACCCATTGGTTACTGTAAATTAAGTTTGGCAGAAACTATGGAGGAACCTACACTGAAAATTACAAAAAAAAAAAAAAAAAAGACTACAGTGGAAGTGTCCTAAACCGTGAATTAAGAGTAGTTGATCCACCACAGTAAATCCACTGTTCTTTTGATGAATGAATGGCTAGTGAATAACCTCTCTAGTGTTCTCTGGGCATGAACACTGTGCTTTGGTCAAGATGTAGCCAAACAGACTATAATCTCACTTTTTTTTCCTAAACAGAGTCCCATACAATCCAGCAAAATTTCTACCTCCTTTTTCACATTACATATCTGTCACTGATAGTGCCTTTGCTTTAGCTGACAGTACAGTCCCATTAATTCTGTATTTTACATCTCTGTATCATGCCTGCATACATTTTCCATCCTGTACTGAGACTTCATTATTTTGACAGTTCCCTTCATATTAATTCAGAAAGTTCCCATCTGCAGGACAACGTCAGTACTTGGTAATAAGTATAGCATTTCTATAACGTCTAGGAAACCTTTTCAAATGTAGTGTATAATTTCAGATAAATAGTAGGGTATTGGTAGATGTAAGTCAACCAGGTGATTATTCTATACTTTTTAACAATCAAAATATTGAGATCGTATTTCTAACTAACAAACGTTTACCACTAAATGCCTTTTCATTTTGTTTAAAGGTGTTCAGTTTCACATTACTTATAATAACTTCCACCTTCAGATATCAGTCAAAAGATCCATTATTATATACACGGAAGGTTGTCCAAATAAACCAGGTCAAACTATTGTGCGTAAGGCTAGAAATGGCTCTGAAATACTGGAATTGTTGGAAATGTAATAGTCACTTTCCAAGTCATTCCACATAATACTGTATGTAGTGTGAAGAGATAATGTTACGTTACAATCCTAGAGTACAGCCCCCATCTAGCTAAACAAGGATACATTAGTAACTTCCTCTACATCACTTTCAAAATCTGAAGAGTCAGTTCTACACAATCAACTTGCTACATAGTCTTCTTGAAGCTACTCTTCATACCAACCACCTAGCTGGCAACTTAACTGGTCTATCTTGTCTGTTAACCTACCTGGCGGTCTGATTTTTTCCAAATTTTGTGTTTAAAAGCATTTCAATATTTTTGGAAAGGAAATGTGTTGTTTTATATAGTAAGCCTGTAATCCTTAGGAAGAACTCACTGAAATCCGTGCAAGCAAGAGTCTAGTAAACACACGCAGTCAGATAAAGTTTGAAACACAAAATAATTTATTATCCCAAAAATAATTATCCAAAATAATGGAAATAAATTATTCAATAATATAAATCAAACCAAAAACATTGAAATCTTTCAGACAACAAGGGTGCAATATTGGTCACTGCATATTGCCTCAATGTAACCATCCTTGGTATGATACATTATTTCAAATATGTATGCTCATATATACAGCAACATTCATAATGCATACAATGTATCAATAATTATATGGCCATATAGGATAGACATCTTCAAACCATATATACAGTAAAGTTCAGTCTTATAATCAGTGTATGGTCTGTTTCTGATCTGTTAGTGCCACCTAGTGGCCGTACAGGAGAAAGTCCTGTTAGGGATTTTATGTCCCCGATGTCCTCTTGTCTCTCAAAGAGAAGTCCTTGTCTGGGTGCTGGGATTCCTGTTCAGATATGGACTCCTTTGCCAATGAAATACGGGACATGGGGTACCAAACAAATTAGAGAATTTATGCTCATCAAAGCAGCTTTACAGAAATAAAAGGCAAATAAAAATCGTTTGTAAAATGTAATAGGTCTTTCCAATACAAGTTTCGCTGGTGCTTGCTCAGCTTCATCAGTTGGATCTGGGCAAGCACCAGCAAAACGTGTATTGGACAGCCCTATTACATTTTAGAAACGATTTTTATTCACCTTTTATTTCTGTAAAGCTGCTTTGAGAATAAAACCTCTAATTTTTTTGGTACCCCATGTCCTGTATTTCATTGGCAAAGGAGTCCACATCTGAACAGGAATCCCAGTAACCACTGCACTGCACATTTATTGTAAAAAAAATAAATAAATACTGTACCTTTTTTTACAGTTTTCGAATTTGCCGCCTGATCCCACCCCCCTGCGTGGCTCGCAGGGAGCGGAACCAGGAAGCAAGCCGCCGGCCGCCGCGATCACGCTGTGGGGACTGCGGAGACAGCGAGGATGTGGTGAGTATGCATACAGCCTGAGTGTGGCTCGGGGTTACCGCTTACGGTAGCGAAATTTAACCCCGAGTCACACTCGGGAATACCGCCAGGCAGGTTAAAGAACATGCTAAGAAATTAAATCTTGACCCTCAAAATGTCTTAATTCCTCTGTTTAACTTCCTTCCTCCAGAAACTAAACAGAAGGTTTCTGCACTCCTCACCCTACCACCTGCTTTACGCTCTTGATCCCAATTCACCACACCTTATTAGAATGCTCACTTTTTCTCTTGTCTATCCTTCACCCAATTCCTTTAAGCTTTATCTAATTGTGTCCTAATTCCCTGAAGCATGTTGTATTCACAATTCCTAAAAGCTACTCTTGATCACATCTCTACTAATTACTGCCCTTTATCCCTACTATATTTTGCCTCCACACTTCCAAAAAAAGCCTGGGTACTTAAGACTAATTGACCATCTCAACAATCTCTTTAGCCGTCTGCAATCAGATTTTTGCTCTGTGTTTACAGAAACAGCCTTAATTAAATTAGCCAAGAATATAATTGCCACTGAATCTAAAGGACATTACGTCAAAGGTGACAGGGGTTCAGTATCAACATCAGCCATGTTTTCCGCACACAACCAGAACACCAAGGTTGCAAAGAGTTCCCCTTTCCTAGTTTTCTTCCGTCTCAACGATCATTCACAAACTTCAAAATTTCAAAATTTATCATACCGAGCTAAATTACTAAATCCCCTTTTCTGCTTTGTCCCGATTACCTTTTGCTGCCTGTACCGACTCATTGGCTTGTTATACCGACTACTCTTTGTTTGCTGCCTGTACCGACTCATTGGCTTGTTATACCGACTACTCTTTGTTTGCTGCCTGTACCGACTCATTGGCTTGTTATACCGACTACTCTTTGTTTGCTGCCTGTACCGACTCATTGGCTTGTTATACCGACTACTCTTTGTTTGCTGCCTGTACCGACTCATTGGCTTGTTATACCGACTACTCTTTGTTTGCTGCCTGTACCGACTCATTGGCTTGTTATACCGACTACTCTTTGTTTGCTGCCTGTACCGACTCATTGGCTTGTTATACCGACTACTCTTTGTTTGCTGCCTGTACCGACTCATTGGCTTGTTATACCGACTACTCTTTGTTTGCTGCCTGTACCGACTCATTGGCTTGTTAGAACGACTACTCTGACTTCTGGAATCCCCTGAATTTGGCCTGTCCCTGTTTACGTTAAGCCCAGCTATTCTAAAGTGGCTGCACCAAACAACTCAAAATACTAATTTAGAATCATTGGCGCGTCATCTTTGGAGCAATATTCTTTCTTGGCGTGCCATGTTCTCTCAAAGTCGACATAAATCCTGAAAATCAATTGTCAAATTACCAAAAAACTAAATAAAAATGCTACATGTGGGGTACCGTTGAATTCGTAACACATTGCCGAACACAAATATCAATGTTATAGGCCAGTAAAAGGTTGACCGAGCAGGATATTAGCAGCAAAATAACAGTTTTCGTGTAAAACAAATGCAAAACACAATCATGAAAAATAAGTGTGGCCAGGGTTTGTGACCAAGTGTCTACCATAAAAAACTGGACATACCCCATTTTCAACACTCTGGGTTGTCTACTTCTCAAAATGATATGCCATGATGGGGTACTTCTCAAACCTGGGCTGCCATACCCTCTCAAATTCAACCTAGGGCCAGAAAACAAATCTGGCAAACTCTACATTTGATCGTGTAACCTTCCAAAAAGCTAAATAAAAATGCTAAATGGAGGGTACCGTTGATCTCGTAACACATTGCCGACCACAAATATCAGTGTTGTAGGCCAGTAAAAGGTTGACTGAGCATGATATTAGCAGCAAAATAACAGTTTTTGTGTCAAAAATGCAAAACACAAACATGAAGACCAAGTTTGCGACTAAGAGACTACTATAAAAAAACAAAACGTACACCATTTGGAATAGCCTGGGTTGTCTACTTTTCAAAATGGTATGACATGTTGGGGTACTTTTCATACCTGGGCTGCCATAACCTCTCAAAGTCAACATAGGGCCAGGAAACCAATCTGGCAAATTTCAAGTTGTAAAACGTGAAATGGGCAAACTCTATATTTGACCCTGTAACTTTCCAAAACCTCCTAAAACCTCTACATGGGGGGTACCGTTGAACTCGTAAGACATTGCCGACCAGAAATATATGTATTTTATTTCATTTAATGCTAAGCGTACAATGTCATTCACACTAAAAATACAATGGAGAACTTTGAAAATTGCAAAATTTCCTTTTTTCTCATAGTTTTTAGTTTTTTTTTCATACTATAATATATTTTATATATAAATCCTTGATGGAAAATGAAAGCCCTATTTCTCCTGAACAAAATGATATATAATAAAGGTGGGTACACTTAATATGTAAGAGGTAAATTATGGTTGAACAGCGAATAGCTGAAATTCTACTTTTAGAAGTGTTCAAAAGTGTTCCAAACTTGCAAAATTACTCCCGTCCTTAAGGGGTTAAATGTGTTTGGTGCCACAGAGATACTTATTCTGCTAATATAAACAAAGAGTTGCCTATCTCAATAATGGAGTTGGGTAATAAGTGTATTTAAGAAACCTGTTGGGCAATCTTCAAATGGGTATTAGCTATTACAGCTTGGTGGATGGTTTACATAATGATCAAAACAATTATGGCCTTAATGATAAAAATGGAAGGATATTTTACATACAATGTGTACATGCTTCTAAATTACAGTTATACAAAAATTAAAAATTAAAAAAAGACATAAAATTTCATGGACCCTAAAAAGGCTAAAACCATATCAGCAAACTGGGGTCTCTGTTGAGGTGAGAGTGAGGAATAACTTATGTGAATAAGTATAGGATAAATCCATTTTGGCAAAAATCATGTACATGATTATAAATAAGAATAATGGATCTATATACTATATAAAATAGCGTTAATTACATATATAATATATAAAGGGGGGATGGATATAAAATACTATTAAAATATTAAAATACTATTGATAACTAAGGTGTATACGGTATACGGTATGCGTGCAACGGGTTTGTGAGGAGTCCTTGCTTATCAAGGAAGATTTATGTACCATACTAAATGGAAGGATACTCATATGGTGGGGGGGGGGATAGATACCGAGAGGAGAAGGAGAATAAGGTGCACAGCGAGGGGAAAGGATATGATAATGTACGGGAAATGCACTGCAAGTGTTTCTAACACGGCTTGACGAGAACAATAGAGGCATTAAATTAACAACAGTGTGGAGTAGCGACAAGGTCGAGTTTTTGGGTCTGATTATATACATAGAGGAAAGGGAGATAAAAACAAAGACATTCTTTAAAAAGGTAGATGTCAACAGCTTCATCGAAAGAACAAGCTGCCATCTTCCCCAATGGCTAGGAGGAGTCCCCAAAGGACAATTCCTAAGAATTAAGAGAAACTGCACAGATCAAAGCGTTTATGAATCACAATCCGAAAAACTCAAAAAAGACTTCATACAAAAAGGATATTCTCCTGAGAAATTAGAATTGGCCAGAACATCAGTGAGAGACATAAACCAGGACACCCTGTTAAAAAAGAGAATCCATACACATTTGGGGCACACAGATGATGTCCCGTTTATCTTCACGTACAGTGCTCAAAACAGAACCATAAGAAAGACGGTTAGAAAATATTGGCATATCCTGCGGAAAGATCCCATACTGAAGGATATTCTTCCGGAGAACCCTAGACTGATTTGTAGAGGCGTAAGCAACTTGAAGATGAAGCTGGCAAATGGACATACGCACAAGAAAACCAAGAAGATTAACCATTTAGGTATAAAGAAAGGATTCCACCAATGCGGTAATTGTTTGAACTGCCGCAATACGAGTGGTCAGAAGCAGATCGTTACACAAGTAGAAGGCAACACAGGGAGTATTAAAATAAAGGAGGTTATTACATGCTTCACGAAAAATGTAATTTATCTACTGATATGCCCATGCGGTCTCAAATACGTGGGGAGGACCACTAGACCACTGAACCTTCGCATCCAGGAGCACATTCGGAATATAAGGAAGGGCTATGACAAACATAGCGTCTCACTACACTTTAAGATTAAGCATGCCCAGAATCCTGAAGGCCTTAAGTTCATAGGCATCAAGAAAGTTGAAACACCCTGGAGAGGCGGTAATTTCAACCAGATAATCGGTAAGGAAGAGATGAGCCTGATTTCAAGATGGGATCGCTCCAACCTCAAGGTCTCAACGCAGACTTCGAACTGTGCCATTTTCTGAACTGACAATATACAGATGATTACACTTAGCAGGATTCTTATACCCATGTAATACATTACCATTTCCCGTACATTATCATATCCTTTCCCCTCGCTGTGCACCTTATTCTCCTTCTCATCTCGGTATCTATCCCCCCCCACCATATGAGTATCCTTCCATTTAGTATGGTACATAAATCTTCCTTGATAAGCAAGGACTCCTCACAAACCCGTTGCACGCATACCGTATACCGTATACACCTTAGTTATCAATAGTATTTTAATATTTTAATAGTATTTTATATCCATCCCCCCTTTATATATTATATATGTAATTAACGCTATTTTATATAGTATATAGATCCATTATTCTTATTTATAATCCATTAGTTTAGAGTACATGATTTTTGCCAAAATGGATTTATCCTATACTTATTCACATAAGTTATTCCTCACTCTCACCTCAACAGTTTGCTGATATGGTTTTAGCCTTTTTAGGGTCCATGTAATTTTATGTCTTTTTTTAATTTTTAATTTTAATTTTTGTATAACTGTAATTTAGAAGCATGTACACATTGTATGTAAATATCCTTCTATTTTTATCATAAAGGCCATAATTGTTTTGTTCATTATGTAAACCATCCACCAAGCTGTAATAGCTAATACCCATTTGAAGATTGCCCAACAGGTTTCTTAAATACACTTATTACCCAACTCCATTATTGAGATAGGCAACTCTTTGTTTATATTAGCAGAATAAGTATATCTGTGGCACCAAACACATTTAAGGATAAGTATTTTAAGACGTTATTTTTCACTATGTACCCGCATTAGGTCCTCCAGGGACCAAGACAGAGCAGGCAGCATGAGATAAGCGGCATTATCCCCCTGCAGACCGCCGCTATGCCTCCTTTTTACTGTAGCATATGATTGTGGATGTAAACACAGCAAAAATGCGGAACTTCCACGCTGGAACGCAAAAACAAGATGGCCGCGGTGCCAGAGGAAAAGAAAGAGGAAAAAAAAAGACACAATAGAGGTCACATGATCTCAAACCCGGAAGTATGCACCATAAGGAAGAAACTTAAATCAGGTGTACTCAATAATGCCCCTTTTATAAAAAGTAATTAGCCAATGCACTCTCCCTTTTACCCCCATACACCACACTGCTAGAGGAAGGCACAGGTTAAGTGCCGAAACGCGTTCAGTGTAATTCCCCCCCCCCCGACTTATTTTATGTAATGCTTATAAACCCTTTGAAGTTTTTATTCTTGGATCTCAGCTTTTTAATTTTATCTTGATTTTTTATTCATTTAAGACCATCTAGACTGTGGAAGCTGCTCCACAAGAGCCACGTCTAGTTTATTACCCTGGTCTTTCCCCCCTCTTTCCTCCCTAAATTTTTCTGGAGGTGGAGTACCAGCATAGAAGAAGGAAAGAAACAGACGTTCCAGGCGAGAGAGGTGAGGTACACACCGATTTAAATGGTACCATATGCTTACAAACCGAGCCTGAGAAAACCGAGGCTCCACCATTGGTGAGTGAGATTGATCAGCTTTTTAACTTGCTGCCACTTTTACCGAATGTGTTACGCTATAGGAGCACTGTTTATCTGCTTGTATTTCATCTGAGGCCAACCGTAGGACAAAGAAGGGATACGCCACCCTATATCTGGTGTGAGGCGCTTCAAGCCAGAGCCAGGGACACACTAGGCTCTGTAATCCGTGAGTGAGATTCTTGTTCTATCCTCACCATAAATACCTGAACCAGTCTGCACTATTATTTTTTTCTTCTCTCTCCCCTTATATAAACCACCTATTGAGGAGAGGAGCTGTGGCAGTGGACCGTTTATCTCTACAACACGGCTCATACGCTGTGCAACCACTAGTGGCCACAAAATTTTCTGGTTCTTTTTCATGTTATTTGCACTTTTGCACGTGCACTTTACTGTGGCTTAGAACTTATTGACTGTACAACCCTCCAAAGAACTATCAGCAATTTGCGCTTTTAGCGCACCACCTGTGTATGCACTTTACTTAAGAATGGTTTCATAAGCACATGCACTTTATTGTTATACATAATCCTTGCATGTCTCTCGGCTTTGCTACTGCATTTATGTATCAATTGTAATTTGCACTTCTCATTTTTAATTGTACGTCTCTCGGGACCTGAAGGTTCCTGGCGAAATTTTTAGATCTTAGACTCTAGTACGAGCACCTGTAGGGCCTAATATCAGGCTAGGGTTTATACGATTTATAGTACACCACTGCGCCACCAGGACCATCTACTGTTTTCTCAGTTGCATGAAAGCCCCCTTTTCTCGTGCAATTTGTCTCCCGTACTGATACCGATGTGCCAGAGTCAATGCAGCAAGTTGGCAGTCATTGACTGGTTGCAGGGATTGGTTGCCCTTAATTGTCACTGCTCATTGGCACAGTAATCTGCTTAGACCTCTGTGCCAACAATCTGACAGCTATGGGGGCAGCTGGGTTCAGAGAATGTAGTCAAAATCAATATATGTGCAACCCTTTTCATTAGAACATAATTATATAAAATTTGAATCTCTATCAAGCTAGAGATCAGGCTGTGTTAAACAAGACAGAGTCTCATCTTTTTTCCAACTCAACCAGATCATTACGATTACAAACATTGATACAAATTCAGAATTACAAAATAGATACATCCTCTAGACTGTAAGCTCCTATGAGCAGGGCCTGTGACAGATACAGTATATATATATATATATATATATACTGTATTGATCTATCTGTATGTTATATATATATATATATATACACACACACACACACACACACATACAGTGGGGCAGAAAAGTATTTAGTCAGCCACCAATTGTGCAGGTTCTCCCACTTAAAAAGATGAGAGTGGCCTATAATTGTCATCATAGGTACACTTCAACTATGAGAGACAGAAGGAGAAAAAAAAATACAGGAAATCACATTGTCTGATTTTTTAAAGAATTTGCAAATTATGGTGGGAAATAAGTATTTGGTCAATATCAAAAGTCCATCTCAATACTTTGTTATATATCCTTTGTTGGCAATGACAGAGGTCAAACGTTTTCTGTAAGTCTTCACAAGGTTTTCACACACCATTGCTGGTATTTTTCCCCATTCCTCCATGCAGATCTCTAGAGCAGTGATGTTTTGGGGCTGTCGCTGGGCAACACAGACCTTCAACTCCCTCCAAAGGTTTTCTATGGGGTTGAGATCTGGAGACTGGCTAGGCCACTCCAGGACCTTGATATGCTTCTTACGAAGCCACTCCTTCGTTGCCCGGGCGGTGTGTTTGATCATTGTCCTGCTGAAAGACCCAGCCACGTTTCATCTTCAATGCCCTTGCTGATGGAAGGAGGTTTTCACTCAAAATCTCACGATACATGGCCCCATTCATTCTTCCCTTTACACGGATCAGTCGTCCTGGTCCCTTTGCAGAAAAACAGCCCCAAAGCATGATGTTTCTTGGGGCTGTTCTATGGTGTTCTTTGGATGCAACTCAGCATTCTCTCTCCTCCAAACACGACGAGTTGAGTTTTTACCAAAAAGTTCTACTTTGGTTTCATCTGACCATATGACATTCTCCCAATCCTCTTCTGGATCATCCAAATGCTCCCTAGCAAACTTCAGACGGGCCCGGACATGTACTGGCTTAAGCAGGGGGACACGTCTGGCACTGCAGGATTTGAGTCCCTGGCAGTGTAGTGTGTTACTGATGGTAGCCTTTGTTACTTTGGTCCCAGCTCTCTGCAGGTCATTCACAAGGTCCCCCCGTGTGGTTCTGGGATTTTTACTCACCATTCTTGTGATCATTTTGACCCCACAGGGTGAGATCTTGCGTGGAGCCCCAGATCGATGGAGATTATCAGAGGTCTTGTATGTCTTCCATTTTCTAATGATTGCTCCCACAGTTGATTTCTTCACACCAAGCTGCTTGCCTATTGCAGATTCAGTCTTCCCAGTCTGGTGCAGGTCTACAATTTTGTTTCTGGTGTCATTCGACAGCTCTTTGGTCTTGACCATAGTGGAGTTTGGAGTGTGTCTGTTTGAGGTTGTGGACATGTGTCTTTTATACTGATAACAAGTTCAAACAGGTGCCATTCATACAGGTAACGCTAACGAGTGGAGGACAGAGGAGCCTCTTAAAGAAGACGTTACAGGTCTATGAGAGCCAGAAATCTTGCTTGTTTGTACTGTAGGTGACCAAATACTTATTTCCCACCATAATTTGCAAATAAATGCTTTAAAAATCAGCCATTGTGATTTTTCTAGATTTTTTTTCTCATTTTGTCTCATAGTTGAAGTGTACCTATGATGACAATTACAGGCCTCTCTCATCTTTTTAAGTAGGAGAACCTGCACAATTGGTGGCTGACTAAATAAATACATATATACAGTGGGGCAAAAAAGTATATAATGTAAAATATAAATAGCTATATATCTATGGCTATCCATATACAGTTGTGTTCAAAATTATTCAACCCCCACTGAAATTGAGTGTTTTGGCCAGTTTGACATTGATTTTGATCATTCAGTTGCAACCCTGTGACCACTTAACCTCCCTGGCGGTCTAATTTTTTCAAAATTTTGTGTCTAAAAGCGTCTCAATTTTTTTTTAAAGGAAACGTGTTTTTGTACATAGTTAGCCTGTAATAATTAGGAATCACGCACTGAAATCCGTGCAATCAAGAGTCCTTACTGGTAAAATCCTTAATAAATAAATAAAAAATAAATAGTAAATACACTGAGTCCGATAAAGTTTGAAAAACGACATAATAATTTATTATCCCAAAAATAATTATCCAAAATAATGCAAATAAATGATATTCAATAAAATACAACAAAAAACACTAAAATCTGTCTGCAAGCAAGTGTGAGAAGATGTATGGTCTATTTCTTATCCTGTACTGCCACCTAGTGGCCGTTCATAAACATTACACTGTAATCCAAAATGTAAACGGTAAAAAAGATTCCTTTTAAGCTAGCCCCGCCCCTCCTGCATCGTGTGACTCGCAGGGAGCCTTCCAGGAAGCAGCTCGACGCGATCACACTGCAGGGGACAGCGAAGGAGCCAGGAGGAGGTGAGTAAACATCCAGCCCGAGTGTGGCTCTGGGTTACCGTTCGCGGTAGCGAAATTTAACCCCGAGTTACACTCGGAAATACCGGCAGGGAGGTTAATCACGTTCTACGTGCGTGTCGCGAGCGAAGACGTTATCGGGGTAGTTAAGCATGTGCGCGCGGGGGATTGTTGTCCGCGTAGTCATTATTTGGGTCTAGGATAGACAGATAGGGAGTTGCTTAACCCTGCGTCTTTCGTAGTGCGCGCGTAGTTGTCATGACAGGGCCCTCTACACCTCTTGTTTCCATCCTATGTCATTTCGTTCCTTAGGTTATTGTAAAACGCTGCGGAAACTGTTGGCGCGATATAAAATGATGACAATAATAATAATCACACTAATACATCTTGTTAAAAGGGGCATTCTCATGGTTTTTAAAGCAAGCTTTACCAATTCAAATATGGTAAAACGTGCATTTTAGTAAATAAAACATTTCTGCCTACAAGGAGTTGATAGTACTTTTTCAGTAGACCCTTTTTGTCCCTGGTTCTCAGTGGGGTGGGAATTCCTGCCTTTATGCAGTTTCAGGCGATAATGGGGATTACTGCAATCATCTAAGAGAGTTGACAAAAAACAAGCTGCAAAGGCAGGACCCTCAAAAACCTCTCTTTTTCTCACTTTAGGTTTACAGGGTAATACAGATATGGACCCCTTTCACGATATGCCTAGAGGGATGTCAGCTATACCTTCCTGACAAGGCCTAACATGGCTGAAACGATAGTCGGGGGTTGCTGCATCTCTCGTGCAGAGATGCCGTCCTTGGCATTTCAGTACTGGCCAGGAAGAAAAAAGTAATACAATACCAGCGCTGCTTCAAAAAGGTGCTCTAGTGACACCCAATTTAATTTCCAATGAGGACCAAAAATACACAGACGTTTCGGGGTCGCAGCCCCTTCCTCTGTGTGTAGTGCCCTAACCCTAAACATACAAAAACCCATATATATACATAATGCAATAACAGGTAGGACAGCCAGATCTCCCCGCAGCAGGTGAAAAAAATCCCTACAAGCAATCAGTTAAATTGGTTCAACAGACTTTACCAAATTTCCATATATCCAGAGCATTCAAACTGGCGATAACAAACACCAACGCGCATGCGCTGGACAGCCAGGTCTTCACGCAGGACCGGAAGAGCCTGCGGTGTGCTAGCTTTTGAGTCGATGGGAAAAAAGGAGGGGTGGCCACAAGGAGACCATGTTTGTAGTTTTTTCGTGATCAAAGGGCAGAATACGCTCCAACGATCCATCCTTGCCACTCTATTTGCGCTGACGAAGTCACAAAGGCTGAAACTAACAGCCAGGTCTGGAAAATACAAGGATGGAGTTTGTACAGTATCTCAATACGAGAAATCCTAATATTACATTTACTATGGAGTCTGATATGCAGTCTGTACATTTCCTTGATGTGCGGGTATATAGGGATGGTGACCATATTGGCACTGACCTCTATACAAAACCAACTGATGCTAATAGCTTATTGAATTTTTCGAGCTACCATCCTCGTGGGCAGAAAATCTCTATTCCATTTAGCCAGATGCTGCGGGTTAAACGCATTGTTAGCGACGACCCAAATTAGATTCTAGACTGCGAGGCCTTAGAACTAAGTTTCGAGAAAAAGGTTACAGTAGACAGGTTCTTAACCAAGCCCAGTTAAAAGCTTCTAGTGTTAATAGAGATGAATTATTACAAGATAGACCGAAAAGGAAACTCGAGAGGGCTCCTTTTTTGTGAGTACATTTTCTCCACTATCTCGGGAAATCAAAAGGTATCATTGTGTCTAATTGGCATATGTTGCAGAGTGATAAAGATATAGGACATTTATTTCCCAATGCTCCTGTCTTCGCTATGCGAAGGAATAAAAATATACGGGACTTTGTTGTTAGAGCTGATACCCAACCTAAATTGAGACAGACTTTTCTGTCTACTCCCACACATGGTACATATCCACAGGGCCGCCATCAGGGCATTACGCCCCATGCTGCCGTAAGGGGCCGGGTCTGGTGGGGGCCCGGGCCGCCGGGGCCCGGGGGGGATCCTGGGCCCCCATAAGCAGTGGCGTCGCCCTTTTACAGCTTCGGTATCGGACTCGATGAGTCCGAATCCGGAGCTGTGTCTCTGCTGCAGGAGACACTGTCTCCTCCGGCTCCTGGCAGCTTCACTGGCTGGCTGGGCGGGGCCAAGCAGCGTGTGGGGGCCTCCCAAGCACGTTGCTTTGGCTCCGCCCCCTCCACTCAGTGAAGCTGCGCGCCTGAGCTGGAGAGCCCGGGCTGAAGACAGAAGAAAAGAAGATTGAAGAAAAGAAGAGCTGAAGGAAGGAAGATAGAAGAAAAGAAGACAGAAGAAAACAAAACAGCGGAGTGGTGAGTCAGGGCCTAGCCTAGACCCAGGGACCAGACCCTAGGGACCAGACCCTAGGGCCCAGACCCCAAGGCCCAGACCCCAAGGCCCAGACCCTAGGGCCCAGACCCTAGGGCCCAGACCCCAAGACCCAGTGCCCGGACCCCAAGGCCCAGGACCCAGACCCCAAGGCCCAGACCCTAGGGCCCAGACCCAGGGCCCACTCCCCAAGGCCCAGACCCAGGGCCCAGACCCCAGGGCCTAGACCCCAAGGCCCAGACCCAGATCCCAAGGCCCAGGGCACAGACCTCAAGGCCCAGACCCTAGGGCCCAGACCCCAGACACCAGGGCCCAGACCCAGGGCCCAGACCCCAAGGCCCAGACTCTAGGGCCCAGACCCAAGGCCCAGACCCCAAGGCCCAGGGCCCAGACCCTAGGGCCCAGACCCCAAGACCCAGTCCCCAGGGCCCAGACCCCAAGCCCCAGACCCCAAGCCCCAGACCCCAAGCCCAAGGCCCAGACCCTAGGGCCCAGACCCCGGGGCCAGACCCAAGGCCCAGACCCCGGGGCCAGACCCCAAGGCCGAGACCCCAGACCCTAGGGCCCAGACCCTAGGGCCCAGACCCCAAGACCCAGTCCCCAAGGCCCAGACCCTAGGGCCCAGACCCCAAGGCCCAGACCCCAAGGCCCAGACCCTAGGGCCCAGACCCCAAGGCCCAGACCAGACTCAGGGCCAAGACCCCAGGCCAGACTCAGGGCCCAGGGACCAGCCCAGATCCCAAGGCCCATTCCCTAGGGCCCAGACCCCAAGGCCCAGACCCCAGGGCCAAGGCCCAGACCCCAAGGACCAGACCCAGGGCCCAGACCCCAAGGCCCAGACCCAAGGCCCAGTCCCAGGGCCCAGTCCCCAAGTCCCAGACCCTAGGGCCCAAACCCCCAGACCCAGGGCCCAGACCCTAGGGCCCAGACCCCTAGGGCCCAGACCCTAGGGCCCAGACCCCAAGGCCCAGACCCAGGGCCCAGTCCCCAGTCCCCAAGGCCCAGACCCCAAGGCCCAGACCCCAGGCCAGACTCAGGGCCCAGGGACCAGCCCAGACCCCAAGGCCCATTCCCTAGGGCCCAGACCCCATGGACCAGACCCCAGGGTCCAGACCCAAAGGCCCAAACCCAGGGCCCAGACCCTAAGGCCCAGACCCCAGGGCCAAGGCCCAGACCCCAAGGCCCAGACCCCAGGGACCAGCCCAGACCACAAGGCCCAGAGCACAGACCCCAAGGCCCAAACCAGACCCAGGGACCAGGCCCAGACCCAGACCCAAAGGCCATCATATACAGCCCATTACTGTGAGATTTATTGCTGTGGATTCTGTGATACGTTCATACACACCGCACATTACTATGAGTTTTATTGCTGTGAATTCTGTGATACGCTCATACACACTACACATTACTGGGAGTTTTATTGCTGTGGTGCTATTTTATGTCTTTTTTTTTTGAAGGGGAGAAAAGCTGTTAGAGGTTGATGGAGTGCTGGGGGGGACCCCATCGTGAGGTTTAGTAAGGGGTCCCATCATTTCTGATGGCTGCCCTGCATATCCATGTCCACAATGTAATCATTGCAATGGTAACCTAAAGGTAATATTTGCAAGCATCCACGTACAGGAGAGAGTATTAAACTGAAAGGGTTCTTTACAGGTCAGACTGATTATGTGGTTTATTTATTGAAATGCCCGTGCGGATTAGGCTATGTGGGGAAAACCATTAGACCTTTAAAAGACAGGATATCAGAACATAAAATATCAATCCGGAATTCTGAATCTTTATCCCCTGTTGCAAGACACTTCAGGGAGAAGAGACATAATGTCTCTCAGTTACGCTACCAAATATTGGAAAAAGTTTCCCTGTTAATGAGGGGAGGTGACAGAGATCGAGTATTGCTCCAGAAAGAAGTGAGATGGATGTACCATCTAGACACAGTGGCCCCTCATGGTCTCAATGAGAAACTTGAGTGGCACTGGTTCCTCTGAGTTTATCCCGAGGCATCTGACAACAAAGGGTGAAGTTATAGTGCGATTGGTGCAATTTTCTCTCCTTATGGTTTGTAGATTTTTATGTGCTTGCTATTGTATACAAAAATTTAATGAGTATTGTGAACAAACTATCTTAGGTAGTTCTATGTACAACAGTCAATGTTAAGGGCTAAGCCAGCTACAGTTTTTATTTGTAATTTTTTCAGTGGTTCTTTATGTTTTTTATATTTATTATATTTGTTTGTTATTCTACACATTGGTTAGGGTTGCTGTATTTTGGTGTGGCTTTTCTTTGTATTTTACAGACCTGGCTGTTAGTTTCAGCCTTTGTGACTTCGTCAGCGCAAATAGAGTGGCAAGGATTATTAAGGGTTATAATATTTAATATGTGGGTAAAAGCTTCTTGATCCAAGGAGAAATCTGACTGCCATTCTGGGGTCAAGAAGGAATTTTTTCCAGTATGTTGCATATTAGCAAGCATTTCAGACTGGGTTTTTTGCCTTCTTTTGGATCAACAGCAGTAGGTTATGTGGGAGAGGCTGAACCCGATGGACGCATGTCTTTTTTCAGCCTATATAACTATGTATAACTATGTAAGGATGGATTGTTGGAGCGTATTCCACCCTTTGATTACGAAAAAACTACAAACATGGTCTCCTTGTGGCCACCCTTCCTTTTTTCCCCATCGACTCTCAAGCTAGCACACCGCAGGCTCTTCCGGTCCTGCGTGAAAACCTGGCTGTCCCGCGCATGCGTGTTGGCGTTTGTTATCGCCAGTTTGAATGCTTTGGATATATGGAAATTTGGTAAGAACGTCTGTTGAACCAATTTAACTGATTGCTTGTAGGGATTTTTTTCACCTGCTGCGGGGAGATCTGGCTGTCCTACCTGTTGTTGCATTATTTATATATATGGGTTTTTGTCTGTTTAGGGTTAGGGCACTACACACTGAGGAAGGGGGCTGCGACCCCGAAACGTCTGTGTATTTTTTGGTCCTCATTGGAAATTAAATTGGGTGTCACTAGTGCACCTTTTTGAAGCAGCGCTGGTATTGTATTACTTTTTTCTTCCTGCGAATGATCTACCCTCTCGGCTGGATGCTGTGAGAGGGAATCAATATTCAGCTGCAGCTGTATGACCAATTTTATACTATAGAGGGTGCCAGCAGACATCCCTACTCCTGCTTTTTATATTTTTCAGTACTGGCCACCCTTTCTGGGTGATTGCATTCTGATTTGCATATGGAGCATTCGTCCCTGCACTATCGAGCTAAAACCTTGCAAGACCTGAGCGGGCCACTAGTGCCGTTGCTCGTCCTCAGGACCCTCACAAACCTCTTTTTTTTCCAGGATACTCAAGTCAAAAAGTAAACTGTCCCTTTAAATACAAGTAGAATATTCCTAAATACAAAAAAAATGGCGTCGCACCCATACTCACCGGAGCGGCAGCAACTGCCAGGAGTAACAGCCCAGTTAAAGTATAAAACATAACAAGGAAAAAAAGTGTCATCTGCGCTCGTTTCTATATGTTCCATGTACAACAAAACACTATGAGGTTTTTGTTTATTTCAATGGCCATTGCAACGTAAACTCACTCGCCACTTCACGGCACCTCTTTACAGAGTGAGTACCTAACAAATGTAACCAAAAGGCCGCTCTGCTGAGCAGCTCCACGCCCCTCCTGCTGCTTTTCAGCTAAGGCGCGACACCATTTTTTCTGTATTTATGTACATCATGCTTTTATAGTGTTTTGTTGTACATGGAACACATAGAAACGAGCGCAGATGACACTTTTTTTCCTTGTTATGTTTTATACATTAACTGGGCTGTTACTCCTGGCAGTTGCTGCCGCTCCGGTGAGTATGGGCGCGACGGCATTTTTTCTGTATTTATGTATATCATGCTTGTAACACTAGTCCGTCGTTCTGCAGCTGTTCCTCTTTCCATGTTTTTGTTTTTAATCCCAAATGGGAAGTGTTTGGTGCGTGTATAAATAAAACCCACCATATCTCGGTCTCTCCTTAGCTGAAAAGCAGCAGGGGGGGAGTTTGGAGCTGCTCAGTAGAGCAGCTTTTGGTTACATTGGTTAGATACTCACTCTGTAAAGAGGTGCCTTGAAGTGGCGAGTGGGCTTACGTTGCAATGGCCATTGAAACAAACAAAAACCTCATAGTGTTTTGTTGTACATGGAACACATAGAAACGAGCGCAGATGACACCTTTTTTTCCTTTTTTTCCTTGTTAAGTAGAATATTCCGTTGCAAGCAGGGGAACATTTTGGAAATCGGAAGAAATATGCCTAGATAATATTCGCTGCAGATCTCAAGTACAAACGACTGCGTTTGCTAATTGCAGTGAGGACAAGGATTTGCATTAGCTAACAGGCAATAATGAACAGTAAGATTTTGAGCCTATTTTCAGAAGCCTCCGAGGACAAGTGGCTAACAATGTAGAGAAAATCAGTTGTGTACAGGCTAAAATACACTTTATTTAAAAACCCTGTTTAAAAACAGCATGGAAGAACTGTTCTTCTGCTTCCTAGAACTACCTGAAATAGTGGCGACAATCTGACTCCTACAGTTTAATGGCATGATTTAATAGAATTACATCTAGCAACTTTCATGCTGTGAACCCAAAGTTAGTGGCATTCTCCAGTGAAATAAAGAATTCAATTGATTGGCCATCGCTGGAAGTAATAATAATTATTATAACTAGCCAAAGACTTTGCAGTACTGGGTGAGCTATACGCATAATACACAATAAAAAATACACTAAGGATATCTTGAAATGGGACAGAATTACAATCCAGCCATTTCTAAATGCTTATGGGACGGTGACCATTAAGGATGGAGGAGTGCCACCGACCCAGGGCTTTACATAGCGATTGAGATTTTCCCTGCCGATGGAGTGTGGTTTCTTTGGGAGAAGCGTGTGTTCCAGCATACTGTATATGAATTCTCGCTGCTCAGTTGCTGATGATACTCGCCCCCATGGAAAAATGGGGGAGCCCAGATCCAATTTGTAAATCATCACAATCCAGACAATGCTGCCAAATTGGTTATAAAATTTAAATTGTGTTAACGTTAGAGGTGGGCATTCGTTTCGTGATGAATCTCAATTCGTTTGAAAAAAATCATTAATTCGTATTTGAAGTACTTCCGAGCGAAGTTAATTTCATCCGAATTAAAACGAATACGAAACCGTATATAACAAAATTGATTCATTATACGGTTTCCCAATACAACAATTCCTCTAGGATTCATCTATGCAAACTGCAGCGAAAAGGTAAATTTAGCCCTAGCTTGCTTCTTAACCCTCAAGTTTAACCCTAATGTAACAGTAATAGAGCAGGATTTATGTGTTTTTTTAGTGATCCAAAAATGTAATTTGGGATCAATTTGAAAATAAAATTATAAAAACGAATCCGTTATCACCTTCTCCAAAATATCTTATTAAAAGGTTTTTTTTGTCACATTTTAAAAATAAAGATGTCCACAAAAATATGTAAATAAAATGGGATTGAACAAAATTAACACCTTCAACACTCTTTCATATACAAGACATTAATGCATATATATCGCTATATCAATCAGAAAAGGATTAGGATTTAGAATGTTAGTAAACAAATAATAGTTATTCTGGCACTGGAAGTGTGAATTTAAGCTTCTTCAACTCTTTGTATAACAACTCAGAAAAGACACACAGTAGATGATTAATCATTTTCTATGTATTCTGGCCATGACAATAAATGATAGATGTTGTCAAAGCAATCTCGCGGCCAGATAACGGCTCCTGCTGAGTTGCCAGACAGGTCAAGTACCCAACAGGAGCAAAAACCGCATGTTCTGAGCTTTCTACAGCTCGGAATAGCAGTATGACCATGTGACAGTCTTTGCTAGAACCAGGCGTTAAGGTGCGAAAGTAAAAAAAGAATGTTGCTTCCTCATATCCGATATGCATGGGATACACTTTCATTTTCCAAGTTACAGGTCACATAAAACGGAGATAAACGGAGAGCCTCATTGTTCTGAGCAGTTATTTTTTCAAGATTTAGTTTGAGGTTTATCACAGAGATGTAGGCTAGTGTCAGACGAGCGTCTTTGGAGGGCGGAAGGAATGTCCGCGAGAGTGGACGTTCCTTCCACTCGACGCCCGTCTGGCCACCTTGCTGAGCGCACTCTGTGCGCTCAACGCTGCAAAGCTCCGCCAACGCGCGTCCTAGCGCTTTGCCGGAGAGGCTTGGATAACAGACGCTTGTTGCGCCCGCATTTCGTGTGCGTACACAAGCGTGTAACCGGCCCCATTGCAGCATCACAACGCTGCGGCAGACGCCAGTAAGCACATCAGAATGGGCGTACATAGCGCGCTCATGTGACGCCAGCTTAAAATAGCCATAAAAAAAGCATATATTTTTTAAATGTATACAGAGGTAATAAATAGGTGCATTTTAATGCTGCCTAATTCAGTGTTCTGATCGCAATTTGCATTTTAATTTTAAAAGGCGCAAATCAACTGAAGCTAATTTTTCAAGTTGGGAATATTACTTTACATGAGAAGTATATAATGTTTGCAGAGGTTTGACTAGAAATCTCGGGGTCCAGGTGCGGGAATCCATGAAGACCCCCCCCGCCCACTAGGCAAAAACATATTTTGCCCCCCTGTCACTGTGCACTGGACCCCTCCAGGTCCACAATGTTAACTTAAGGCAGTGTCCCATTTTTTTCCAGTTCCACGATGACCACTTTAGTTTTATCCCATTTTTAATGTAACGTGCACTGTGTATCAGCGGCGGGCCTAAGGAACAAAGGGCCCTGGTGCAAGATTCTCTTTTGCCCCCCCCCCAAACAACCTAATTCACACCCTCTGAAGCAACAACAAAAAATAAGGTTGAAAAATAGGAAAAAGAAGAACGAAAAAAAAAAATACACTATATTGCCAAAAGTATTCGCTCACCTGCCTTGACTCGCATATGAATTTAAGTGACATCCCATTCCTAATACATAGGGTTCAATATAGCTGCAAAGGGTGGACCGATGTCATGACAGCTTCAACTTGTCTGGGAAGGCTGTCCACAAGGTTTAGGAGTGTGTTTATGGGAATTTTTGACCATTCTTCCAGAAGCGCATTTGTGAGGTCACACACTGATGTTGGACGAGAAGGCCTGGCTCGCAGTCTCTGCTCTAATTCATCCCAAAGGTGTTCTATCGGGTTGAGGTCAGGACTGTCAAGTTCATCCACTCCAGACTCTGTCATCCATGTCTTTATGGACCTTGCTTTGTGCGCTGGTGCACAGTCATGTTGGAAGAGGAAGGGGTCAGCTCCAAACTGTTCCCACAAAGATGGGAGCATGGAATTGTTCACAATGTCTTGGTATGCTGAAGCATTCAGAGTTCCTTTCACTGGAACTAAGGGGCCAAGCCCAGCTCCTGAAAAACAACCTCGCACCATAATCCCCCTCCACCAAACTGTACACTTGGCACAATGCAGTCAGACAAGTACCGTTCTCCTGGCAACCGCCAAACCCAGACTCGTCCATCAGATTGCAAGATGAAGAAGTGCGATTCGTCACTCCAGAGAACCCGTCTCCACTGCTCTAGAGTTCAGTGGCAGCATGCTTTACACCACTGCATCCGACGCTTTGCATTGCACTTGGAGATGTATGGCTTGTATGCAGCTGCTCAGCCATGGAAACTCATTCCATGAAGCTCTCTGCGCACTGTTCTTGAGCTAATCTGAAGGCCACATGAAGTTTGGAGGTCTGTAGCGATTGACTCTGCAGAAATTTGGTGACCTCTTCGCACTATGCTCTTCAGCATCCGCTGACCCCGCTCTGTCAGTTTACGTGGCCTACCACCTCGTGGCTGAGTTGCTGTCATTCCCAAACACTTCCACGTTCTTATAATACAGCTGACATTTGACTGTGGAATATTTAGGAGCGAGGAAATTTCACGACTGGATTTGTTGCACAGGTGGCATCCTATCACAGTTCCACGCTGGAATTCACTGAGCTCCTGAGAGCGACCCATTCTTTGACAAAGGTTTGTATAAACAGTCTGCATGCCTAGGTGCTTGATTTTTATATACCTGTGGCCATGGAAGAGATTGGAACACCTGATTCTGATTATTTGGATGGGTGAGTGAATACTTTTGGCAATATAGTGTATATTTGAGCATATTTAATTTATTACAGAGAGCCCCCAGCTTACACATGGATATAATTGCCCCAGCTCACACATGGATATAATTGCCACCAGCTCAAACATGGATATAATTCCCCCCAGCAGCTCACACATGGATACAATTGCCCCCAGCTCAAACATGGATATATTACCCCCAGCAGCTCACAGATGGATATAATTGCCCCCAGCTCACGCATGGATGTAATTGCCCCCAGCTCACGCATGGATGTAATTGCCCCCAGCTCACGCATGGATGTAATTGCCCCCAGCTCACGCATGGATGTAATTGCCCCCAGCTCACGCATGGATGTAATTGCCCCAGCTCACGCATGGATGTAATTGCCCCCAGCTCACGCATGGATGTAATTGCCCCCAGCTCAACGATGAGCAGTCCTGACCACCGGCGGGCCCCCTCTGACATCAGAGGGGGCCCGCTGGCAGCCATCTTGAAGTCCCTGCTCGATGGTAGGCCTACATGGGCCGGAGAGCAGGGAGGCTTGCCAGCGGTCAGGACTGCTCATCAGAGGGGGCCCGCCGGCAGCCATCTTGAGATCCCTGCTCACCGGCGGCTGGCCCCCCTCAGGCTGAGGCCCCAGTGCACCCGCACCAGCTGCACCGGTGGTAGTTCCACCACTGCTGTGTATATCTCAAAGAGCTCCACAACAATAAAACTCACAGTACTGTGCGGCGAGTATGAGCATATCACAAAGCTCCAAAGGAAAACTCACAAAGAAGTATAAAATAAAATAATTAAAATTTTATTTATTTAAATAAAATTACGATAAATATAAACATAATTTGTATCATTAAAAAAATATATACTTGTAACCTTTCCTATCTTTTTTTGCAGGGACGGAGCTGAATTTCTCTTCATCCAGTGGAATAGCCTGGGTGAGGCCCGGGCCCAAGGCCCTAGCGGCTGATTGTGGGACACACTGAGTTACGTGGCACCCACTGCACCCAGGGCCCGATTTGCATCTCCGGAGCCTAAAAGGCACAGAAAAGTGAAGCACCCCCCAACAAAATAAATAAATAAACCTGCCAAAACGATTTTTTAAATTTTCGTTTTGGGGCAAACTAAATTATTATTTTTTAAACTGAAACCCAGTTTCTCTGCGCTCAAATCAAAAGAAGGGACAGAATCTGTTGCCTTAGTCGAGTTAGTGCAGTGGGATTGTTTATATTATATGTAAAAGCATACTTTGCCTCTCCTGAAGAACAGAAAAAATGTATTTAGCATTTCATTTTTCAGTTTTTTTTTTAAACACATTACATGGTGAGGTTTGGTATCATTGTAAAGACAGGACTCTGACCTTTCCAATGACACCTCACTTAACCTTGTGCGGTGTACAATTCAGAGATGCAGGTTCCAAAGTCCCACTGTCTCTCCTCACTGCAGTGCCACGGTCTAGGTTGTCAAACAATGCATTGCATCATCTGATCAACACTTGCAGGCAGTGTGAGAAATTATTAGTGCAGCATCACTAACTGAAAAGTGAATGAAAGGTGCTGCATTAGAAGAAAGAAAAATAAAATTTTGGTATTTTTTAAATAAATCTAACCTGGTTGTATTTAGTATCACTGGATATGCCATAATCTGGCCAAACCAATGATACCCCTTAGGGCTCCAGAGAAACAGTGGTGTAAATGATTGTAAGAAAAATAAAATAAAAATCTTTTCCTGTTTTTGTTACAGAGCAAGGTGCCCTCTTGTGGCAGGCGCCTGTAGTGTCACATTTTCCTTGGTTTTGGCCACACCCCCTGGTGGTGAGAGACATTCCTGTCTGTTTTTTCCCTGTTTTGTGCTTGGCTGTGCTGTCTGGGGTCGCTCTGGGGTTCTATTGTGATCTTCTGGTCTGAGGTCACATGGCCAATCACACAGACCCACTCCCTATATACAGTTGTGTTCAAAATTATTCAACCCCCATTGAAATTGAGTGTTTTGGCCAGTTTGACATTGATTTTGATCATTCAGTCATCTTGCTTACAATTAAATCAAAGAGGCACGTGTAGGTCAGACAAATATAACATAACATTTATAATGAAATAACCACAAATGTCTTTTCTGTGCTTACATCAGTATCAGTTTTATTCAACCCCCAAGTGACATTCAATCTTAGTAGTTAGTACAACATCCTTTTACAGTTATAACAGCTTTTAAACGTGAAGCATAGCTTGACACAAGTGTCTTGCAGCGATCTACCGGTATCTTCGCCCATTCGTCATGGGCAAATGCCTCCAGTTCAGTCACATTCTTAGGCTTGCGCACTGCAACTGCTTTCTTTAAGTCCCACCAGAGGTTCTCAATCGGATTTAAGTCAGATGACTGCGATGGCCACTCCAAAATGTTCCAGCCTTTAATCTGCAACCATGCTCTAGTGGACTTTGAGGTATGCTTGGGATCATTGTCCTGTTGAAAGGTCCAACGTCTCCCAAGCCTCAGGTTTGTGACGGACTGCATCACATTGTCATCCAATATCTCCTGGTACTGAAGAGAATTCATGGTACCTTGCACACGCTGAAGCTTCCCTGTACCTGCAGAAGCAAAACAGCCCCAAAGCATGATTGACCCCCCGCCATGCTTCACAGTAGGCAAGGTGTTCTTTTCTTCATAGGCCTTGTTCTTCCTCCTCCAAACAAAGCGTTGATCCATGGGCCCAAACAGTTCTAATTTTGTTTCTTCAGTCCACAGAACACTATCCCAAAACTTCTGTGGTTTGCCACATGACTTTTGGCATACTGCAGTCGACTCCTCTTATTCTTTGGAGACAGCAAGGGGGTGCGCACCTGGGAGTTCTGGCATGGAGGCCTTCATTATGCAGTGTGCGCCGTATTGTCTGAGCTGAAACTTCAGTACCCACATCTAACAAATCTTTTCTCAGTTCCTCAGCAGTCACACGGGGACTTTTCTCCACTCTACGCTTCAGGTAGCGCACAGCAGTCGAAGTCAGCATCTTCTTTCTGCCACGACCAGGTAGCGTTTCAACAGTGCCCTTTGCCTTGAACTTGCGAATGATGCTTCCTATGGTCTCTCTTGGTATGTTTAACATCTTTGTGTCACGGCTCACTGCAGGGTTAAGGATTCGAGCCCAATATGCGGTTACTCAGATGAAGAGGCAGAAAAGGGGGGTTGTAATCAAGAACATAGGTTTATTGAATAAACAAACTTAAACCAGGAAGGGGAATCTGAATAACTAATAACGATAGATAGGAGCTGGATGGGCAGGATAAAATATACAGAGGACAAGATATACTTAGCAGAAGGGGTATACAGGACAGGACACTGAATAGCACAATAGGGCTAACAGAAGATACTGGATGCTGAATAAAGAAAAAACACAGGTGAACAGGAACTGAACACTGAATAAAGAATAAAACACAAATCAGAGCTTGACTGAACAAAAAATGGAAAACAGATACAAAAGAACACACTAACTGGTACAGAGGGTGGAGGATCAAAAGACACAGAAGGCAAGAAGACAACAAAAGATCAGGCGCGGTATCAGAAAGGTCAAGACTGGAGAGTGGTTAAATCAGGCATTGGTCGGTGGCAGGCGGCTGGCATAGAAGTGGTCAGAGTCCAGAATCCAATGTCATACACGGGTTAATCAATAGATGGGATGATGGGAGTTGCAAAGGGATCCAGAAAATGGGGAATGCAAGGAATGTCCAGGAAGGAGGGTAGCAGAGATAAGGAGTCCTCAGGATACCAGATGGAGGGGTTCTCAGGATACCAGATGGAGGGGTCTCAGGATACCAGATGGAGGGGTTCTCAGGATACCAGATGGAGGGGTTCTCAGGATACCAGATGGAGGGGTTCTCAGGATACCAGATGGAGGGGTTCTCAGGATACCAGATGGAGGGGTTCTCAGGATACCAGATGGAGGGGTTCTCAGGATACCAGAAGGAGGGGTTCTCAGGATACCAGAAGGAGGGGTTCTCAGGATACCAGAAGGAGGGTTTCTCAGGATACCAGATGGAGGGGTTCTCAGGATACCAGAAGGAGGGGTTCTCAGGGTGCCAGCTGAGCATCAGGCAGGTCAGTGCATAGCACACAGGTCAGGCTTGCAATGAGTCGTTCTATGTTTAGAAAAGACGATGCAGAAGCCCTGATTCAGAGGTGAGGCTGGATTAAATTGGCAATGCAGGCCCAGCCCACACCTGAGGCTGGAGAGGTGAAGGAAAATCAGGAACAGATCCCAGTGTAGTTAGACACCAGTCCAGGTAAAGGCAAAATCAGGACTGGAACTGCACTTCATTTGCCTTTTTTACCGCGTCTGCGGCGCGAATCGTGACACTTTGCAATCTTCTTATAGCCATTGCCCTTCCTGTGAAGAGTAATCACCTCTTCTCTTGTCTTCCTGGACCATTCTCTTGACTTCACCATGTTTGTAACCACACCAGTAAATGTCTAGAAGGAGCTGAGTATCACAGTCATTTTAAAGCTGCCTAATTGGTGCTTATTATGCTTTATTGCTGCTCCGTGACATCCACAGGTGTTTTCAATACCTGATTGAAAACACTTGACTGAACCTCTGTTCTTCAGAGTGGTAGTCTTTAAGGGGTTGAATAATTGTGTCAAAGAAGAATTCACAAAAGAAACATTTACTACTGTATTACAAAACCAATTGATGTCATTTTAGTTGCATATGGTTCTTTAAAAAGTCCTTGTAGGATTCATTCTGAATACAATTACAAATGTACACTAAATTCCCTAAAACCCTTTACAGCATTGGGGGGTTGAATAATTTTGAACACAACTGTATATCCCAGCAGCACAGAGCTTCATTGACCGTTTGTGGAGTTCTATGGTGGTTGTGGTTCAGGTGTCCTGTTCCTGGTTCCGGATTCCCGCGTTGCTGCATAGCTTTATGTCTAGTATTTCCTGGTTTTGACTCTTTGCTTATGTTCCTGGATATTCTCTTGTTCCCTGTACTCTGAATTCTGTTATTCTTGTTACTGACCTAGCCTGGCTGAGAACCATTCCTGTGTATGACCTTAGTGTGTTCTCTGGACCGCTCTATTGCCTGTTCCCTGTAATACTGTATGCCTGTTCAGTTGCCAATCTCGGCTAGTCTTGACCATTCCTATGTTTCATGTTTTAGGTATCTTGTTTGTCTGTGTTTAGTTTACTCAGACGTCAACATACAAGGACCTCTTCAGTATAGGATTTCTGTCTGTCTTGTTAACCCTTGCCCTTCTTGCTCCCCTTACTCTGTTACTCTTTGTGAGGGTTTCTTAGAATTCTCCCCCTCCAGTCCCTTCTGTCTCAGTCTTAGAAACATAGAAAAATGTCGGCAGATAAGAACCTCTTGGCCCATCTAGTCTGCCCAATTACATTGATACTTTACCTGAATTTATCTTTTGTTTAGGATAGCCTTATGCCTAGTCTTGTTCCTGTATTGCCCTGGAATATGTATAATATATCTGTCCTGTATCAAGTCAGCAGCTCACCTGCCTAAAGTGCTCCTTGTTCCAAGCCACCACGATGGCCCAAGTGGGCGCCCATTGTGACATGTAGGCACCTGCCTACTCTGCCTAGTTATAAATCTAGCCCTGACTGCACCCCTGGTAGTACGTCCTTGAATGTCTTACCTGAAGAGAACACTCCTTTTAAGTAATTGTACTTTGCTCTTCTGAACGTAAAGGGTCAGAATAGAAAGTAAGCCGCTTCAATAATCATATGTACAATTGTTCCCACTTGTTTATTCATGTGTGTGTACACTTCCCGGGGGACAGTTCATCTCACAGGCCAAACAGACCTCACAAATATTTTAAAAAGTGATTAACACTGAGTATTTCATATAGATTGTATTGATCCCTTTTGTGAGACCATTTCACCACCACTTTTTGCAAAACAAGTGTTAGAAATTTCAGTTTTTCCTGCATTTGTCATATACACCTAGCACTATCACTGCAAAAATACTCGCATGTGTTCCAGTTATGTATACGTAACAAGAAAAAGTTGTATATAATGAGAGTGAGCATAAAGGTCTCTCTTAAACAAGGTGTAAATATATAGCCCTGACTGTGGCAGACTAGATCTATATTCCTATCTATATAAGGGTCTGCCTGTATATATGTGTCTATCTCCTCCATATAGAGTTATGTTCATATTTGTGTCTGACCATTTGGTAAGTGTATCCCTGGGTTTTCAGCTGAAATGTAATCAAAAGGTTCAGCTTTCTCCCTTGGGGGGAGGATGTAACACGTAGCTGTAAAAAGGGAATTTCTTTTGTACACTGCCATAGCAAATCACACCTTAGCAGACAAATCGGCACCAAGAGAGCTGAACACGATCTTCAAAGAAAGGAAGCACATCCTTGATCTCTAAGGGGGTCTGGAGGGAAGAGGGACGCCTTTAGGCAATTAAAGATTAATTGACAAGCTTACTGAGCATGAGCGAGAATTGCACCCTGGGTAATGAAAGACCAGGACACTATGGTGGGGGCTGGAAAGATCAGGAAGTTTATAAATTCGGAACACTGGCCATGTGCTTTTGGCTGATCACTTGGGATTCCTTCTAAATAGGACTGATCTGTCCATGCTCTCTCCAGATCCAGGAGGCACCGATGCCAGTTACTGGGTATTCCGTCGTAAGTAAGGCTCTGTGATTAACCCTTTTTTCTTTATATTTTGCTGTGTATTGTATAAGTAATTGATTTATTCTAGTTATGATTTTTTATGCAACCAAGCACTGTGATTCTTCTATCATAAATAAACCAAAAAGTATTTAAGTTTTGACTCTGGCTGATCAAATCCACGCTAACTAAGAGATTGGGAGAATTGCTATTTGCCTTAAGCTCGGTTATATATAAGAAATTGCGTGTTGCGGTCGTCAGGAAACGGCAGGGAATTGTGGGAATTGTAGTCACTGTCCGAGTCTAGGATAGTGCGGCTGCTAAGCCTGCGTCTCCTGTTGCGACGCGCATTGTGTCCGTGAGGACTGGTGGCAGCGTTACTAATAGAATAAGAAAGGGAGTTCCAGGATTGTGGGAGACGTAGTTATTTTGCGCTTCAGGAGAAGACTGGCGCTGTGTTGCAATCCTGGGATCAGTATATCGCGCTCTACGTGCCTGTTGTGAGAGGTAGTGTGGCCGGGACGGGTAGAGTAGTGCGCGTAATTATCTGGGTCTAGTATAGATAGATAGTGCGCGGCTTAACCCGGCGTCCTTGCGCAGCAGCGCGCGTAGTTGGGTCGTGACAACTGGAGGCAAGCGGTGGGATATCAGGTTAGCATTTGGATCTGTGAAGCAACATAGATCCAGATACTAAATAAATTGGTTTTCCAATTTCCAGAGCAGAACTCCGTGCATTTATTAGAATTTACACAATACACAGCAGTTCCCTTCCCCTTCTTTGTTTTTCTTTTCTATCTTTTATTTGGCCGGAGTGAGAATGTCGCAACAATCATCGAAAAAGACTTTGGAGCAATTATGTCGAGACAAAAATATCTCGACGAAGGATAAAAAGAAAGATGAACTTTTGCAAGCCCTCGAGGATTATGAGGCGAGGCAAGCAGTCCAGGACGCAGCAGAGCAGGGTACCACTCTTGACCCAGCCGAAGGAAGCGCAAGTCCAGTGGAAAGGACAGTGTCAAGTGCTTCGCCCAAGGGTGATACTGCCCTGGATGTTTACTTGCAGACTGTTTTAAAACATGTGGACTCTGCGGACTCGCAGACGCGGCTTCAGCTGATCCTGAAGTACCAAGAGCGAGAGGAGCGCAGAGCCGAGCAGGACCAAGAGTGAGAGGAGCGCAGAGCTGAACGCGAAGCTGCGGAGCGCCGAGCTGAGCAAGAGGCGGCAGCGCGCCAAGCAGACCGAGAAGCTGCGGAGCGCAGAGCCGCGCAAGAGACAGCAGCGCGCCAAGCGGACCGAGAAGCGACGGAGCGCCAAGCCGAACGGGCACATCAGCTCGCTCTGGCACAGGCAAGCAGAACACAATTATCTCCTGCCCCTGCGGGCGCTGCAGAGCTCTCTACGCCCAGACCTCATGCAGAGAACTTACCCACTCTTGACAAAGATGGGGACCTGGATGTGTTCCTGCGAAGTTTTGAAAAGACTTGTCGACAGTACCAGCTGCCCAAAGAGCAATGGGCCAGGTACCTCACTCCTGGACTAAAAGGTCCAGCGCTCGAAGCCTTTGCAGAATTACCAGCTGAGAGCGACCAGGACTATGAGGCAATTAAAGCCGCGTTGCAGAGACGGTATAACCTCACGCCAGAGGTATATCGCAAAAAGTTCAGGTCCTTGCAGAAGCGGGCCGCGGAGAGCTACTCTGCAGTTGTGAGCCACCTGACCACCCTATTTCGACAATGGGTCAGGGGGCTGAAGATTGATACCTTGGAATCCCTGGAAGACCTGCTAATCAAAGAGCAGTTCGTGCAGCTGTGCCCACCTGAGATCCAGGAATGGCTTCTGGATCGCAAACCCGAGACGGCCCTGGAAGCTGGTGAGCTGGCCGATTTCCATGCGGCCAACAGAGCGTCTGTGGACCAGAGCAGAGGTTCCCCCAAAGGATCATCAGGATGGAAGCCCAACTCAGCACGACCCCCCGACATCACGGCGGCAGCGCCCCCTCTGTGCCAGTCTCTGCTGGGGAGGGGGGAGCGAATCCTTCTTCGCCTGGAAGAAGTGTGCGCCGTCGCGGTTTATTTGCGACAGTACCAATCATCTCCTGGCAGCGTGCCCGCAGAGGAAGAAACCTGCATCCACAGCTGGGGGAGGATACCCCTCAACATCACCCTCTGTCCTGTTTGTGACCAGATCGGAGGGCAGTGCCAACGTGAACCAGCAAGCAGTCATTGTCGGGACTCAGGTATCTGTGGGTTTACGAGATACGGCGGCTGAAGTAACTTTGGTGCGTCCAGGGTTAGTCAGCCCTGCAGACTTTATTCCTGGCAGGACTCTAGCAGTAAAGGGTTTTGGTGGGGTACGTCCTGCGGTGCCAATGGCACGCGTTTATTTGGACTGGGGAGAGGTCTGAGGGAGGTGGGAGTGTCTGAAAATATTCCTACAGATGTGTTACTGGGCACGGATTTGGGTAAATTGGTGTCACAGTATGTGCTGGAAAGGGATGCTGGGGATTTACCCAGGCCCACTAGTGGCTCTACAGTGGGGAGGGCTGGTGTGGGGGTGCACAACAGGATTCCTGGACGGGAGGGCAGGGGATGGCAGTGAGTCAGTCTGCGCCTGCGCCAGGTGTGCCTGAGGTGTTGTGTGGTAGCATGAGGGGCAGTGTGACTGGGAAGGAAGGCAGGGGGTGAGTGAATGCCCGCCTGCACCCGAGTCAGCTGGTTCCCTGGACCCCATGCGTGGGGAGGCCGCGGTGCCCATGGTGGAAGTGGGTACCCGCTGGCGGTCGGCAGGGAGTAGGGCACAAGGCCCGTCTCTGCCGTGTGATGGTGGGGATCAGAATGCCTGGGAAGGGCGGCAGGATACTGTGTGTGTGTGCCTGCCTAGACCAGACTCTCAGGTTTGTCTGTGGACGCCATATGGTGGGGAGGGCAGGTGACTGCGGATCTGCTTGCGCCTAAACCAACCAGGACTTAGTGCCCGTGAGAAGGGTGTGGATCAGAATGCCTGGGAGGGGTGGCAGGAATCGTGGTGTGCCTGCCTAGACCGGACTCAGGTGTGTCTGTGACGCCACGCGGTGGAGGGAGGAGAACAAAGGACCAAGGCAGGTTCCTTTAGGGCTGAACCAACTGGGTCGGTGGTGCTGGAGGGAAGGTGTGTGTGGGCATCGGAAGCCTGGGATGAGCAGGATACAGTGGTGTGCCAGCCTGTGTCGCGGTTGTCTGAGACTGTGTGTGGCGCAGAGGGCATACTGGGTGGTAGGGAGGAGAGGCCTAGGGTGGCAGAGGGTTATCCAGGGCCTGAACCATCCAGGTTGGCGGTGCCAGGTGAAAGGAGTGGAGGGCAGAACATCCTGGATGGGCAGAATACGGTGGTATGCCAGTCTGTGTCACATGTGTATGAGGCTGCGGGTGGCACCGAGCGCATGCTGTGTGATCAGGAGGAAGGGCCTGGGGTGGACGAGTGTTACCCTGGGGAAAGCCAACCAGATTCCCAGTACCACAGGAATCTGGTACTGAGCAACCTCCCTGTAGAGGAGGGTGGCATACGGCTGTATGCTCATCGGTTACGAAGCAAGGCGTGCTTGATAAACTGTGTGATAAAGTGGGGAAACTGTGTGCAATGGGGGGCGAGGTGAGCGTGGAGAATCTTGTGCCCCATCTGTATGGTTCCCCAAATTCTGAATGTGCGGGGACAGTGAGAGACGGGGAGGCAGCGGGTCCTGGTGTGGCTCCGGTGACCTCCCAGCCATCTGCCCAGGGGCAGGTACGATGCCTGACTCCGTTGGCAGATGCAGGGGGGACGTTTACTGGGGAGCGGGGCGCTTCACCCTGTTTCTCCATAACCCCTGCTGTAAGAATGGCTCCAGAGCAGGCTACGGGCTACGAGGATTCTGCTGCCTGCGGGACTGAGATGCGAGCGGAGAGTGAGCCACACGTGCTGCATCCGGAGGGGCTGCAGAAGCACAGAGGCTTCCCCGAGTCTGTGCCATGTTGTGAGTGCAGTATGAGTGACCCCCTCCCCCCGGTTTGGGAGAGGTGGGGAAGAATGGTGGAGTCGCCAAAGGCCTACATGGGGCAATGTGTGATGCGGTTGCGAGAGGGAATGCACGCTTTAGTGGGCAAAGTGCACGGACACTCTGTGCGTCCCCCACTCCGTCGTAGCGCGGCGACTGGTGCAGGTGCCAGATACCCGTTGGCAAACCGTGTTAAGACGCACGTGGGAGGCATGTTAGTTAGCCTCCCTTTCTGCGTCTTCCTTTGTATGGGAGATATGGCAGACTAGATCTATATTCCTATCTTATATAAAGGTCTGCCTGTATTATGTGTCTATCTCCTCCATATAGAGTTATGTTCATATTTGTGTACTGACCATTTGGTAAGTGTATCCCTGGGTTTTCAGCTGAAATGTAATCAAAAAGGTTCAGCTTTCTCCCTTGGGGGGAGGATGTAACACGTAGCTGTAAAAAGGGAATTTCTTTTGTACACTGCCATAGCAAATCACACCTTAGCAGACAAATCGGCACCAAGAGAGCTGAACACGATCTTCAAAGAAAGGAAGCACATCCTTGATCTCTAAGGGGGTCTGGAGGGAAGAAGGACGCCTTTAGGCAATTAAAGATTAATTGACAAGCTTACTGAGCATGAGCGAGAATTGCACCCTGGGTAATGAAGTCCAGGACACTATGGGTGGGGGCTGGAAAGATCAGGAAGTTTATAAATTCGGAACACTGGCCATGTGCTTTTGGCTGATCACTTGGGATTCCTTCTAAATAGGACTGATCTGTCCATGCTCTCTCCAGATCCCAGGAGGCACCGATGCCAGTTACTGGGTATTCCGTCGTAAGTAAGGCTCTGTGATTAACCCTTTTTTCTTTATATTTTGCTGTGTATTGTATAAGTAATTGATTTATTCTAGTTAGATTTTTTTATGCAACCAAGCACTGTGATTCTTCTATCATAAATAACCCAAAAGTATTTAAGTTTTGACTCTGGCTGATCAAATCCACGCTAACTAAGAGATTGGGAGAATTGCTATTTGCCTTAAGCTCGTTTATATATAAGAAATTGCGTGTTGCGGTCGGTCAGGAAACGGCAGGGAATTGTGGGAATTGTAGTCACTGTCCGAGTCTAGGATAGTGCGGCTGCTAAGCCCTGCGTCTCCTGTTGCGACGCGCATTGTGTCCGTGAGGACTGGTGGCAGCGTTACTAATAGAATAAGAAAGGGAGTTCCAGGATTGTGGGAGACAGTTATTGTTTGCGCTTCAGGAGAAGACTGGCGCTGTGTTGCAATCCTGGGATCAGTATATCGCGCTCTACGTGCCTGTTGTGAGAGGTAGTGTGGCCGGACGGGTAGAGAAGTGCGCGTAATTATCTGGGTCTAGTATAGATAGATAGTGCGCGGCTTAACCCGGCGTCCTTCCGCAGCAGCGCGCGTAGTTGGGTCGTGACACTGACAATTAACCGGGCCTAACCCACTCTGAAACAAAAAAACAACACCTAGGAAGAGTAAGGAAACTACTCCCACACTCCCCTAAGTGGCAGGGACATGGTGCCAGATATAGTCACAGAATTATATAAAGTCCACCGATCACAGTCTTTATTGAAGGAAAAAAATAAACAGAAATATATCAAAAAACACCACACACAAAGTCTTAAAAAGAAAGGTACATATAAGTCAGAAATGAACCTTCAAATAGGACACTTCCACGGTGGCTTGATAGTACCTCTTAGAGTGGAAATTCACAGAACCACAATACACCATTATACCAGGCCTGACACATAGAAGCCCATATGTACACAATATAAATGATGAAAAATGAGAAGCGCAGATAGCACAGTAATTCCGGTCACAGACCAATTTACTAAGCAGACTGAATATAATATTAGTATATAAATGAAGCACAGCACAGCTGCATACCAGGACCACAACAGCGTGGAACCTATACAGGGCCGATATAAATTAGGCCAATCTCATATAGCTAAATGCAGCCTAGAAATTGGTAAAAGGCAAAAATTACACCAGTACCTAACAGTACCATATCTCATACTAGGCAGCCATGCAAATTTCATTAATTGGTTAGAGACATATTCCAGTCAAATCAGCTCATCCATATTATTGGTTGCTATCTTAGTAGAAATAAACTGTTAAAACAAAGAGCACTCAACGCGTTTCAACCTCAACGGTCTTTATCAAGACTGACCCTCTCCATAGAGATGTAGTCACCTATAAAGTCCAGCAAGGCCCACTTAATTGGGCCGGTCTCAGGTGAATTACTTTGGGTAATTTAGGAGTACAGCAAGGATTAACCTGATCGGTCATATTCAAACCTCAGCATTATAACATGCATTACCAGGGGCCATGTCAAAGATCAGTGCAAAGACATACCTTTTAGGGGCCACCCTGAAGCAAGCATTAGTTATAATCCTATCCTACGAGTCGGCTAATCAGCCATCATGCCGATTTAACAATCAGGCTCCACATTTGAATACACAGTATACCGCAGACATTATGTATCAATCAGGTATGCAGGAGGGTACAGGGGCTACCGGTTACAGTCACACAATTACATAACCACTGTTACTTATCCATCAAGTGCCGGGCGGTATATCTTGCATTACCAGGGGCCATGTCACAAACCAGTGCAAAGACATACCTTTTAAAGTCCACCCTGAAGCAAGCATTAGTATTAATTATTTCTATTACCTCTCTTAAATTTTAAAAGATCTCACTAGGGCAATCCAGATAAACACATACCCATAAGGAGAACAACTCTGCGTTAATAAAAAAAATTATTGCCTAATGAATGGGGTATATGTAAACCCCTCATTAATCCCCCCAGGGCTAAAGATCCTAAACGATTACTCCTACATAAGGAAGCCGAGTGGATTTAAGTATCCAGGTTACCTTCCTTGGGCCCAAGGAGATATGTTCCAAGCCCATAAATTTTAACCCCTTAGGAGAACTCCTCCGATGATGATGTAAGAAAATGTCTCGCCATTGGGGTATCCTTAGCTAGTTCTATACCCCTAATATGCTCCAGAACCCTTACTTTCAGGGGTCTAATAGTCTTGCCTACGCAATATTTACCGCATGGGCAAACTATCAGATAAACCACTCCAGCAGTTTTACAGTTAAAAAAACTGTTTAAATCGCCAAATGTTCCCATCCTTAAGGGCAATCTTAGATGTTTTTCGTACATACAGTGGCGTAGCGTGGGGGGGGGGGTGGTGGCCTCGGGTGCAGTTTTGTTAGGGGAGCATAATTTCAAAAGAAATTTGCGCCCCTAAAAGTTCCCAAGCAATGAGCAGGCCCGGACTGACCCGATGGGCCCTCGGGCGACGCCCAAGGGCCTGCGAGCTGAGGGGGCCTGGATGCCATGCAGCGGGAGTGCCCGGTCCTGAACAGCATGAGTCCGTGTTGAAGGGGAGGCGGTTGCGTGCATGCGCAGGTCACGCGGTCCGGCCAGTCAGGTGGTACTGAGTCTCTGTACCACCTGACTGGCCGGACCGCATGACCTGCTCATGCACGCAGCCGCCTCCCCTTCAACACGGACTGTCATGCTGTTCAGGACCGGGCACAACCGCTGCATGGCATCAGGCCCCCAGCCCCTGCATGGCATCCAGCCCCATGAGAGCTGGGCAATATCCATGTGAGATAGGGCACTATCCATGTGAGATGGGGCAATATCCATGTGAGAGCTGGGGCACTATCCATGTGAGAGCTGGGGCACTATCCATGTGAGAGCTGGGGCACTATCCATGTGAGAGCTGGGGCACTATCCATGTGAGAGCTGGGGCACTATCCATGTGAGAGCTGGGGCACTATCCATGTGAGAGCTGGGGCACTATCCATATGAGCCGGGGCACTATCCATATGAGCCGGGGCACTATCCATATGAGCCGGGGCAATATCCATGTGAGCCGGGGCAATATCCATGTGAGCCGGGGCAATATCCATGTGAGCCGGGGCAATATCCATGTGAGCCGAGGCAATATCCATGTGAGGCTTGGGGCAATATCCATGTGAGGCTTGGGGCAATATCCATGAGAGCTGGAGCAATATCCATGAGAGCTGGAGCAATATCCATGAGAGCTGGAGCAATATCCATGAGAGCTGGAGCAATATCCATGAGAGCTGGGGCAATATCCAGGTGAGCTGGGGCAATATCCAGGTGAGCTGGGGCAATATCCATGTGAGGTTTGGGGCAATATCCAGGTGAGCTGGGGCAATATCCAGGTGAGCTGGGGCAATATCCAGGTGAGCTGGGGCAATATCCATAGGAGCTGGGGCACTATCCATAGGAGCTGGGGCACTATCCATATGAGCTGGGGCACTATCCATATGAGCTGGGGCAATATCCATGTGAGCTGAGGCAATATCCATAGGAGCTGGGGCACTATCCATAGGAGCTGGGGCACTATCCATAGGAGATGGGGCACTATCCATAGGAGCTGGGGCACTATCCATAGGAGCTGGGGCACTATCCATATGAGCTGGGGCAATATCCATGTGAGCTGAGGCAATATCCATGTGAGCTGGGGCAATATCCAGGTGAGCTGGGGCAATATCCATGTAAGCTGGGGCATATCCAGGTGAGCTGGGGCAATATCCAGGTGAGCTGGGGCACTATCCATAGGAGCTGGGGCACTATCCATAGGAGCTGGGGCACTATCCATATGAGCTGGGGCACTATCCATATGAGCTGGGGCAATATCCATGTGAGCTGAGGCAATATCCATGTGAGCTGAGGCATATCCATGTGAGGCTTGGGGCAATATCCATGAGAGCTGGGGCAATATCCATGAGAGCTGGGGCAATATCCATGAGAGCTGGGGCAATATCCATGAGAGCTGGGGCAATATCCAGGTGAGCTGGGGCAATATCCAGGTGAGCTGGGGCAATATCCAGGTGAGCTGGGGCAATATCCATATGAGCTGGGGCATATCCATATGAGCTGGGGCAATATCCATGTGAGGCTTGGGGCACTCTACATGTGAGCTGGGGGCAAGCTACATGTAAGCTGGGGGCAAGCTACATGTGAGCTGGGGACATTCTCTGTATATGTATCTGGGGGATATATACACTATATTGTCAAAAGTATTCGCTCACCCATCCAAATCAGGAGCTGGGCAGGTGAGCGAAAACTTTTGGCAATATAGTGTACATGTGAGCTGGGGCATTTTTATATGAGGTCTGTTCTTATTGGAAAGCGTTCACATGACATAAAAGTATCGGTACTCTGTATCGGTGAGTACTTTTAAAAAATATAGCGGTACTCGACCGTACTCAGTGTTAAAAAAAAGTGGTATCGGTGCATCCCTAGTTTTCATTTGTAGTTTTTTGTTTAATCACCTGCAATAGTGATTCAAAGGCAAGTGTGGTGTTTGTTTATGCTGGAATAAAAAGACCTTTCATTTTCACAACTTCAAGTCTGCGGCTGTTTATACCCTAGAGTACCACGTTGTTTGGCTGGACCAAGTATCACAGTTAAGGAGTTCAATGCCCTAATGGTGGAAGGGAATCAGGGCATGCTAACGTGTCCACAGGTTGGGGGGGAAGGGCGCACAATTCTTGGCTGGCCCGGGCGCTGACAACCCACGATACGCCACTTAGTACATAAGGGCACGCTTTACAATTTCCGTATGGGTATGTACCTCTGCATGCAACATTAAGCCATGTCTTGGTATTTTCAGGTTTTCTTAGGGGTCTAAAATGACTTTCCACCAAGAGATCACTAAGATTCCTACATCTTCTGCCCGTGATCGAAGTAGTATTTGTCAATACAGGTTGCAACTGTGCATCCTGTGTTAATAGAGGCCAGTATCTATCACAGATCTGGCGGACTTCCTTCCATCCTATGTCATAATTTCCAATTAAACGAATAGTCTTCTGGTTAGTTTGAGGCTTATTGGCCAGAACAGTTTTCCTGTCTTGGGCTATGGCCTTTTGATATGCATATTTTAGAACCCTACTAGGGTCAGCCTTCGCTCTGAATTGTAACCACAAGTCAGATTTTTTCTTAAACTCAGCATATGTGCTGCATACCCTTTTAACCCTCAAATATTGGCCTATCGGAATGCATTTTTTGAGAGATAAAGGGTGAAAGCTATTCCATGCCAGAAGGCTATTTGTCGCCGTTGGCTTTCTAAACAGAGTGGTTTCTAGGTTACCGTACGTCTGTTTGGAGATTGGTCACATCCAAAAAATGAATTTGCTCATTTTGAAATTCTGATGTGAATTTCAGATTGAGATTATTCACATTTAGAGCAGCTACAAATTGGCGAAACAAGCTTCAGTTCCTGACCATACAATTAAAATGTAATCGATGTAGCTTTTCCATAAAATAATGGATTCATGGTATTCTGACATAATGGGATTAAAGACCACATTTTCCTCCCACCAACCCAAGAAGATGTTCGCATAGGATGGTGCGCAGGGCAAACCCATTGCCACACCCCTTTTCTGAATGTAGTATGTTGTATCAAAAACTAATTTTGGGTTAACACAAATTTGAGCAGATCACACAGAAAGGCAATATGTACTTCCTTTATCAAACCAGATTTCCTAAGTGTTGCGGTCACTGCTTTTATTCCTAAATGGTGGGGAATACGGCTATAAAGCGCTTCGACATCGAGGCTACAGAGGAAGGCTTGCTCAGGCAACTCCATTTGTTCTATTAACTGTAAAAGGTGCTCAGTGTCCAAGATCTGAAGGGAGAGACTATCTACATCCTTCCTTAGCATGGCATCTATATATGAACTGCAATTTTGAGTTAAATTAGTCACTCCTGAAACGACAGGTCTCCCTGGTGGTGGATTTCGACCTTTATGTATTTTTGGCAAGCAATAAAATGTTGCAATAGTAGGGCTCACTGTTTTCATATATTCAAGTTCTGCCTTTGAAATCAAATTCTGTTTGTGCTACAAGTAGTATTTCATTCAATTCCGCAACAAACCTAGCACCATATGTGGCATAATCTTGTAACAGATCAAGGGCCATATTCCTATATTCAGATGTATATGTAACATATTGTAACAGTAGCTGTAGCCACCAGTGGATCCTGCTTGGAAGTCATTGACCCCGAGTAGGGCACTGGATTCAGTACCTGGGGTCTGATGAAGTAAAAATCAGACAAGTATAACTGTAGCAGAAAGTAGGGATGATATATGCATTGCTGTCGGAATAATCCCTTGTACTATATCCTCCATGTGGTAACATGTTTTGGGATCATAGAAATACCCTCCAATCACATAACCTAGTCCCAATGTCACACCATGGAGAGAAATTTCAAACTATAGTGTAAGATTTACATATAGCAAACATAGCAAACAGAAGCGCGTGGTGACTTTCTCTGGTGTCCCTCTAATAGGTGGAAAGTAAAAAAAAAAATTACATAACTGATATTTTACAAGAGATTGAAGAAAGTAACAAGCATGTGTGATAAAGTTTACTGTGGAGAAACTTTAAGAAGAAACTTCCATGAATAACCAGAGGCTTGCTTCGACATATATGACCCAGCATTCACCAGTGATCCACTCTGGCACTGGAGTGATTGAAGTATTTATAGGAAGATGTAACACGTGCAAAGCAAATCAATGGCCGACCTGTACAAGCACAACTTCATTTGACCCAATTCCCAGTGTAAATGTCTAATTAGGGTCACACGTGGACATGTAGGTGAAAAAAGTTCAACCATAGGAATGAAAATCCGTACATATACATTGTTTTAGCCTTTTATTTTTTTTCCTAGCATTCCTCAAGACAGAGTTGAGGGAAAAATACATTTTCAGTCAAGTGTTACTTGTCTACTTCAAGAGGTTTATCTACACGTGATTTGATTTTACAACAGATTTGGAACAAGCAGGAGAACAAGATTAAGAAATGTCGAAAGGACTAGCATTTTATTTTCTATAATATGTAGACATGTCCTTAAAGGGAAACACTAAAAGGAAAGGAATGTAAGATGCCGGGGCCCAAATAAAAACTCCTCCTCCCCCATACCATTTATTTGTAGGAATTAAAGGGGTTATTATGGGGCCCTATTGCAACCCTGGTGTAAACTTAACCAGTGCTGTTGCAAACTTACCAAAGCCATTAAAGTCTATGGAGGTGGCAAGTTTACAACAGCTCCGGTTAAGTTTACACCACGGTTGGAATAGGCCCATGGTGTGTGGGCTGCATGCATGCCTGGAGCCAAAGAATGAGTTGGAGAATGATGAGATAGCTATAGTTTATGGAAATAAATGGTTTGGGTACCATAAAACAGGGAAAACGGAAAAGAGTAGTAAAGTAGAACAGGCATACAGTTCTTCGGTAGAAACTCCATAATTAAAACGTTTGGAACAAATTTGGGCACGATTACAGCAGAGCCTCTATCAGTTCCAAGTAAGCTGTAAATTAGGTGTGAAGGTTGGATCCCAAGGTTGAATATAGAAAAGGAGTAGTACCAGTCATTCTAGTGGCTGGGCTTTGAAAGAAAAAGACACCCAGAACAAGAGGTGGTCAGTAATACAGAGAGCACAATAACTGGTATAACAATGCCAGAGGTTAAGGACTGGATCAATCACAGAGTCAAAGTCCAAGCAATCCTTTCTTCCTATGTTTTTGATGCATGGGACACCGGAATCAATTTTATGATACTGCATCATTTTTACTACATTACAACACTGATCAGTCTGCAAGGAACATCTCTGCAATCACAAGCCAGAAACACAGCAAAAGTTTCATTCCGACACTGATCAGTCTGCAAGGAACGTCTCTGCAATCACAAGCCAGGTATCCAGATCTCAACACGATGGCCACCATCACATTCTGCAATATTCTATCATCGCAATTGTATTTTGAGTCTGCATGTATTAATTTCTGGCTGATTATCCTCTAAATTGCCACATTTTTAGATAGAATATGTAGCTAGTCTTTCACTAGTGCCCCTCCCCCATAACAAAGGCCTCTGACACCTAGACACTTACCTGAACTAATTTCCTTTCACACAGAAACACATTTAATTTCAACACTGATCAGTCCCACCCTCCCCCCCACCCAGGACCGGCCTCTAATTTCAGGCATCCTTTCCAGCTGTCTCCACTTCTCTCTAATTACTCTTACTAATCCCAGGCTTCTGGTCTCTCCCTTGCAAGCTCTGCAGTGGTTTTATGGCCACCAGCTCCCACTCCCCCTGCTGGAATTGGAACTGCAAGGTCCACATACTGCTGGACAATGCGCTCCCTGTCTCTTCTACTCTTTTACTCTGCATTCATCCTAAAATGGAACTCCTGCCTCTGTACCACCAACCTCTCCACTATTTTAATCTCTCCCGCTCGTGTAAGACATTCCCATACGGGAAAGTCTGCCACCCAACTCACTAATACACATCACTGCCCCAACCAGTCCATCACGCTCACATTGCAGTCCTCTCCTCTTGTTTCCACCCCAACCCTTCTAGATTGTGAGTTCCCACGGGAATAGGGCCCTCGTTTCCTCATGTATCAGTTTATCAAATGTTGTTCAATGTATTGTATCCCTGTCTGTATCATACCCATTGTTCAGCGCTGCGGAATATGATGGTGCTTTATAAGTATAAGAATAATAAATAATAATACTAGATGTTCATACTTTAATAGATTTCCTTTTCGATAAGCAGCGAGTGCCATTATATTCACATTTTTTGAAGTGAGCAACAAACTTCCAGAAACCACCTTTAACCGGATAAATAGCCAACAGCAGCGGATAAAATCAGCGTTTAATAAAATCAAATTGAAATAAACATAGCTACCAGAACGCGTTTTCGCCGTATCATATCTGTGGCTTCATCAGCTGGTATATTGTTCCCACTGAAGTTAGGTGCGGTTTTATAGTCTCATAGATAATCTTAATTGGAAACATATTTCCTAATTTGAGAGAGCTTATCAAGATATTTACATTTTCCTGTCTGTCGGGTCAATAATCTTTGGACCATGTATTCTTATCCACGGATAAACTATGGAACGCAAAGTGCCCATAATCCCTCGAAGCTTCCATGTTTACGCTGTTCATGTGTTCCACCACCAGAACCTGAAGGTTCCCGTTGGCACCGAAGGACGGAAACACAATAGAATCTCCTCAAAAAACCTATAGTTAAAACATTTCTTGTATTGAAAAGGCCCAGTGTATTTCTAGAGAGTTCCCTATATCAATGTACATTAAGAACCAGTGATCCAAGCTTCTCCAGTAAGGTTTGCTGCTGGTGAAAATAACATTGAAACACAAGAAACCGCAAACTCCTATTCCACATCTCCCTGTATGCCCTAAGCTGATAAAAAAAATATTGGCAGGTATGGAAAAAAATGTTGGCAGATATGAAGGCTAGCATTTGAAGGGTTAAAAGAAACTCATCAGGTCAAGTCATACCAGATGGCACTCCGCCTGTGTTCCATTACTGCATTTTCAGCCATCATTACTGACATTTATCAAAAGAAGATCGCTCCTGGGTTCCATCATGCTGGTCTCCGTCACGTTTAAATTTCACTTTCAGCCCTCTGTAATAGTAAATAGAATTGTCTTTCATGTTCCCTGTCTGTTGTGTTTGTAACACACATCACATTTGACAGCCATAAAAGCTGGACGGCGGCTGAAATCAATTTATCCACGCATTAGCTGTCCATTCTGCATTTTATTTATTTCTTAAAAACAAATATTGAGAACACTTACTGTCTATATATGTTCATAATGTAGCTGTAAACATTACATAAAAAGGTAATGACCAAATTTCGTTGACGGTAGGATTACTTTAACAATGTAAAAAAAAAACGTAATAATGAAAAAAATCTCAATCTAAATTGTGTACAAACAAAATGACAGTTCTCTTAAGTAGGAGTGTTAAAGACCAAACGGTTTCCACTTACTAAACCAACAGGGGGCCTGTAGACTCACACCTCATATGAATTCCTTCTATTTGTATAAAAACCTACATTTCAGTTTCAAATTGTGTACCTCTATGGGTAATATTATTATTGACCTCTTCTTCAAATATGGGCAATTCATAATGTAGATTAAAAGTTATGAAGGATGAATAGGTGGCAAGTAATTCTGACATACATGCGTATACAATGCCAGTTTGATTTTAAGCACTTTTTTTAACCAGGTGACAGATCTTTGAGATATTGCAGCTTCATCTCCAAACCATTAGAATAAACCACGTATAGCAATAAGGCAAATAGCACAAGTATTTTGATTTCCCAGTGCATACAAACGCTATGTGCACAACAATATTGTATTCTATTAAGTGTGCAATAACATTAGGTCTAATAAAAAAATTACATATATAACCCGAAAAACCCGATTACATTCTTAACGCTAGCGTTAGCGCTCAGCTATATGAGCATTAATGTTAGGTTAGGTGGCCCTAGTGCAGGCCGCTCATATTACAATCCGACTAGTTAAAATTTACGCTAGCAATACGGAGCTTGCACCTTTCAGCGCGAGCTTACTGTACTTTGCGCATGCTATGCTTAACATGGGGAGCGCACAGTGTTAATTAACGTTAGGATTACAAAGTCCTAACGCTAGTTACATCCCGCTGCGGTTAACTGAAAAGTTACCCACAGCTAGGACCTGGTGCTGATTCCACTTCTGCGGAATCAGTCAGCACCAGCTGAAACCCCCACCCCCCAAAATCACATACTCACCTCTCATCCCGCGGCGAGAAAGGTGACTCAATCCGCTTCTTCTTGCTGTCGGGAGCAGAGGGAGACTGGGGGTAAAAAGTGCCCCAGTCTCCCTCCGCGATAATTCTGCCAACTTGCCAGAACTCATGAGAGGGGAGATCCTGCAGGTCATGTGACCGGCAGTGGAAGCCTCAATGGAGTTCTATGACTCAATGGATGGGATGCGCTTAGCGCTGCCTTGAGCATCTGGAGGCTTAGCGCTGCATTACGGAGCAGGCTGCTGGTTTAGCACCTGCCCCGTAATATTGCGCTAAAACGGGGACACTAAGGAGAAACCTGCAGGTGTTTTAGCGTGATGATCGTAATATGGCCCCACTAGTTTAATGTTAACCATATTTGAGCCTTCATCGAGTCGTAATCTTTTTGTTGGTAAAACCTTGCGAGAATTACCAAAATGTGACAGACAGAAAATGTGCGCATGCTGTTGGAAAAATGAAGCTGATGGACGTCGTCAATGTAGGGTTGGCATAGAACTTCAATTTGTAAAGAGAAATATCTGCAAAAGCACAGAAAAGCAAATTATACCAGATCTGAAAGGGTACTACTGTAACACCTAGTCACCTTTTCCATGGTATAAAGCAATAGGCAGGTAATCCCAACACTGTTGCAAGACTTTACAGTTCGGTTTTGTTCATTACAATGGACCAAGGCACACTTCAATGAGATAAATTTCTAGGACTTACATATTTTTGTACTTTAATTGACAGTTGTGAATCCTATAAGAATTCTTTTAAGTAACCATCAAAAAATGTCAACGGAGACTTCGGTAAATCAAGTCAACAGCCAACCTTCGGAACTGTGGCGAATATCAACTAATGAGATCTGTGGAAATCATGTATTCTGGCCCAAGTGGCAAATAAACGTTGAACCATCACATAAGAGAAAGCAATAATACAGACAAAGCTTTGTCTGCAAGTGGAACAAGCCTGTATGACACTCCCTACAGAACTAGTTTTAGGCTTCAAGAACTGCATGAAATATTTCATGGTGGGAGGATATCCCCAGAAATGACAATCAGTTCTTGTGTTAATATTACAGCTGAATGTATAAATAGACTTAATTTATTATTGGTTTACGCAACCTACATATAAACACACTATAGGGTTATTCACAATCTGCCAGTGTTGCAAACGTCAGTAAAATCTGTCCTACTGCAATGCAACAAATACCTTCGTAGTAAAGCTTTTCCTGTTGGATTTGAATTTTGTGAAATGCTGGCGTCTGTCAGCTCTGCAATACAAGAGGTTTTTCGCAATACTTGTGCTATGTGTATAACCCATTAAAAGGGTTATTCAAAGAGGGTCAGAGTTTGCCGATGTTGTCTCACAGTGAAGCTTCTCCTGCTCTTTGGAACGTTCTTTTGCGAAATGTCAAGGTTTGCTGACACGCAACAATGGCAGTTTCCCTCTTGCAACTTCGTCAAAAATTGGTGTTCTTTGAGTAACACCCTAAAACAATTTTCTTCAATCAAAATAAATGAATAAAACTTACTTTAAATATCAAGACAGATTACATTTGTTCCACAGAAGTTGCTTGAAGGTCCAACTCTAGCCTTGTATAGAATTCTTACTATGCCTGGGTAACACAGATTTAGCCTTGTATAGAATTCTTACTATGCCTGGGTAACACAGATTTAGCCTTGTATAGAATTCTTACTATGCCTGGGTAACACAGATTCACACAATTTTACAGAGAATGTACAGATACACTTACATTCCCTTTGTGTTCAAGTTTAAACATGGTTTAATCTAGTTTAATTAAATATAAATAAAAAGCTTCAAACATAACACAGAAAGGACCTCTGCCCCCTGGCTATCCATGGATGCTTGGACAGCGTTTCAAAGCAGTTATCTGGTTTCCCTTCCTGAGGCTGTCGGTAATCGGCCGTTCATCTCCGGGCCAACATCTGAGCATATTTGAACAGCTAGATGCCTGAAGCCTGATGGGGGGGAAGGGAACCATGATGCAGGACAGAAGATGATTATTTACAAGTCCAGGCATTAAAATAAACTGGGTGGGGGTTGGTAAAAGAGAATATGCCCCCTACTTTTCTTGCCTCCCGTTTTCACCGAGTGCCCCTTTAGTGACTTGCTTTGCCTCATCTTTATTGGTCTAACATCATTTATAAAACATTTGCCTCTTGGCATTTGGCAGTAAATATGCCATGAAAAACATACAGGATAAAAAGAGCTAAATTGAGCACAAGCGCTTTATTGGTCCCAAGACTCATCTGGCTCAGTGAGATGCCAAGAAATGCTGAAAGAAACTCATCAGGAAATATGTATGAACTCATTTCTCCTGATAACTAATTTCTTGATGCAGACTGGTTACAGAAACAGACAATAGAAGACAATGAAAGAAAGCAGGCCGTAAGAAACAAAACAAAAAAAAAACAAAAAAAAAACAACCTTGCTTTTCAAGGTCTAGCAGAATCGAATATGCACAGGCATTTTTATTCTCATCCCAGTATCTTGTAGACCTTGTACCAATGATTTTATTTCCAACTCAGAATTTGTATTAGAACTCAGGGTGTAACATCCCGAGTACGAAGGATGAGTTAGAGCTGTCCTCTGTACAGTCCACAAAAGCAGGCCTTTTTTACGTAAAGAAGAAAAAATTCCTGTGCAGAGCTTAGACTTTGCTGCGAATGTCCAATTATGGACTGATGGACTTAACTAGTGCACCCCAGTTTACGCTTTATTTGAAATCTACCTTTTTTTTTTAATTATTTTAGAATTGTTGCATAGTCAAACATATAGCCAACAATCAAAAATGACCATACAGGGCCGTAATAGGTCTTCGAAAGAGCCATATATCAACATAACAAAAAAAAACAAGATAATAAACTTCACAGAAAATTAGAGGTGTCCTCGTAAAATGTCAAATATACAGCCAACAGGCGGCGCTATCGAAAATAGAAACTCATGAGGAGGGCTGATCCAAAAAGAACAGAAGAGCGACGGAGTTCGACCAGGGGGGCACCAGGAAAAAAAAGAGGGAGGCGAGGGTGGCAAGGGACTGCCAAGTAGGTTGTGGCGTTCCCAGCTCACCCTGGCAACCCTAAGGAAACCGAGGGCCATGGAAGAGGCCACAAGGCAGGGAGACCTGGGGCCAAGAGAACGGGCAAAGCCTAGGTAGCCGCCCTAGTGGCTCGCCCAAGTTACTCCCCAATGTCCCACACTACAAAAAAAAAAGGGGGTGGAGAGAGAGTCCTGGTGCCTCATCAGGCTAACAACTGCAAGCCCCATAATTCAATAGGCAGCACCTTAAGATCAATCAGGGGTACATAAAAGGGGGGGGAGGCAGGAACATTGGGAAGAAAGTCAATAAAACGGTAAAGTCGTCCTCCAAAAATATCACAGCAAAAGTACGTCAAAAGAGGGGGAATAACAATAAAGACGGAAGGGGTCTCAGCAAAAATCAGATGTGGGGGGGGACATGTTACAATAATAAAACAAAAAAAACAACAGTAGAGTGCCAGCAAGAAAGGACATAAATGTCCTCAAAGGAAAGATGTGTCTCAGAATATCAGGGGAGGGGGGTATTCATCGGGAAGTCAGCAGGTCAGCTCAGTACCCGGTTTATTCAACCCAGGGCAACAGTACTCTCTTGGGGGGGGTCTCAAAATAGACGGGGGAAGCAAAAAGTCAAAGAAAAAGATAAGTCCGCAGGAGAGCTCAGCAGCATGCGTCCGCACCCATCAGCAGGCAGCTCCTCCCCCAAAATCTACTTTCTAATGAGGTTCACGGGTGGAATCTATTAAGTCAATGTGTAAAAGCTCTACAAACATTTTATATGTGTTTTTTTGATAGAAAATTTAAAGATTCTTAACTTCCTCCAATGCTCCAGGCATTCATTTTAATAGGCAAGACGATATGCCTTAATGTATGTAAAATACAAAAAACGGTACGGGAGTGTAATCTGTTGGGGATTTTTGTAGGTGTTGTACTGCCCGGATAGGTGATGCCTGATTGCCGGTGGATGTGTGCCCATGGAGATTTACCCCCCTCTCTCTCTTTCCCGCCCACTTTCCTTTTGTCTTCTTGAAAAATGTAGGTGCTACATGGCTTCTGTATTGCAACTATTGTTTACCCGTTTCTGTAACTGCCTGTTTTACCCTAAATAAAGTCTCTAAAAACCCCCCAAAAAAATAAGCCAGTGCTCTGTAGACCCACTCCGTGTCTTCTTATTGGGTACAGCTGCTAGTCAGTGATTAATGTTTCAAGTGCTTGAGATACACACACTTAAATGAGCTGATGTTCCGTCAGACTTTAGGATGGTTGAATGTTATGGGATCTGTAGATGCCAGGAGGCGGCTCATCCATAGGCGCAGTGTGGCCGTGTGCAACACCAGTTCCTTTGGCTCAAACACGAAAATAAATTTAAAAAGTGGCAAGGTAATGAGCCAGGCTAGATTTTTTCCCCTTGGGCGTTAGGTAAACAATGATTTTGTGTCTGCTTGCTTTTTGGCTGTGTAGCGCTCACTCCCGGAGGAGCCGCTGAAATTTGAACCACGGGCCAGTCTCCCCGCACTAGGGAATAAATATACTCCAACACGCTGAACAGTTTTATATCAAAAAGGTTTACTAAAAGGTTTTCAGCTCTTAAGACACGGTATATGCAGGAAGATTTACAGTACTTTCGTAACACGATAAACGCGCAGCGGCAAAAGAAACGAAAACACGAGGGCTTCGTATTTTCGGAAAAAACCCCCGACCGAGCAGAAAATTAAAAGATACGAAATTCGAGGAAAAACCCCGTAGCGGGACACAATAAAATACACAGTTCTCGTATTACAATAGACGCGCAGCGGGAACAAAAAAAGGAAAAATCGTTCAGAATGTAGCTTTTTCTTTGCCCCCTTGTATGGATTTTGAAAAAGGAAAACAGAGTCCTGCACAGGTTAAGTCCCAGAACTTGAAGTGATATATATTTATATATGTAGGGTACCCGGGTACTTTTCTACTGGCCAGTGAGCTTGCTTTAACGATGTCTTCGACTAGTCAGTTGGGGCCCTGTGGGTTTTAGAAGAAAACAGCAGTGTACGCTTAAATTTACACACGCCTTGGGGGCTCTCACCCATCCGGCGCAAGCTTGAGGTTCCGCTGACCCAGGACGTCTCTCCGCTCGATATTGACTGGGGACGCCGACCACCGGATCTGTTGTCTGGCCTTCTGTCTGTCAGCCGCAACTCAGCCAGCTTACCGCCTGCTCCCCGCTTCAATCGACCGCGGTACTCCTTACTCGAGGGGTCTTCTCTCCTCAGCACTGCACTCGGAATACAGCTGGTGATGTCTCTCTCCCGCAAGGCTGGGTGGCCCGATTGTGAGGCCCAATCCACTCTGTCTGCGCTCCGGCCTAGCTCTGGATCTCTCCTTCTGTGTGTGTCTCTGTGCATCCGCTCTCCTCAGCTCTCTGGCGCGTTCTGCCTGCTCTCCACGAGGTGCAGGATGTACAGGCTCTCCACAACCCCACCCACTTCCTGTTTCTTCGCAAAGCATGCATGGATCTGTAGTTCAAGTGTCCAGGGTCTTAAATCGTGATAGTCTCCATCTTGTGGCCAAAAATGGGTACTGCCACAGTAAACTTTAACACATCGCTACACTCTCCCCCTCCTAGAACTCTTGGGTCTCTCCAAGGAGGTACAACAGTTACATTATCCTTTTACAATTTGCACACACTGACCGAGACTCTTCCACGTGTTCTCTTCAAGGCTTTTGTGGAGATTATTTCAGGAATTACTTCGACTCCGGTTTCACTCCCATGACTGACACCGGTTCCCAGCACCACATAGGGACCTGGTTGCGATCCGTTCAACTTGACTGAAACCCGGAAGCTCGCTACTTCTCCCGCTTGCAGGACCTTCTCTGTCCCACCCAGTCTCCACAGTCTTCCCACCTCAGCAGGTGCTTTCCGTTCTTCAACCATCCTCTGATAGACCGGTCGTAACATGGGGTGCACTCCTTGAGTTGACCCTTCTTCCACTACGATGGGGGTCAGGAGACGCCGCACTAGGTCCGTATTCGTCCCCACTATCAGAGAGCTTCTGTTTGCACCCGAGGGTCGGGGGCACACAATGGCCAAGGCGTCACAGCCTCCGGACTGTCCGATAACTTCAGATCCGATCTCCAACCTTACTTGCAGATACCCGTCATAAGGGAGTTTCTCAGTGCCGATACCCCAGATTTCCAAATCCTTCAGTTCTTGCAAGGGAATATGTTTCAAGTGTCTCTCATAGAAATCTCGGTAGATCAAAGTCACTTGGGCCCCTGAATCCAACAGGGCTTTAGTATAGACTCCCTCCACTTGGATTGGCACAATCGGAGAAGGACCTATCAGCTGGTCAGGAAACTTGGTGGAGGTATCCGGACGCTTAGACCCAGTTTGCTGGACCCTGGCCTTTTTCTTGGCCCGTGCAGGTTTTGGGTGTGCATTGCTTCCCCATGACGTAGACCCGGACGCTAAGGGAATGACTCTTTCAGTCCTGGCAGGCTCAGCAGTTGGTCGGACTTTGGGCCCTCTCGCCCTCTTAGTCCTGGCTTGATTTTTGGAGCGGGTTTCAATCTTCGGGCCCCTGGTTTGCTCCCTTACCAGGACCCTCTGGAGTTTCCCGCCTGCAGGGCGGACAACAGTTTCTCCACAGCTTTTAGAAGTTCTTCAACCGGTTTCTTTTCAACCCTCCCTTGTGGGCACTGAGCCCTGAAATGGCCGATTTCCCCACAGCCAAAACATTTCTTCCTCGGGAGTGTGGGCATATTTCCTTCTTGCAGTTCCCTGGAGACCCCCTGTTCGAGGCTACAACAACCCCTTCAGTTCTGGGGCCCTCAGCCAACAGTGACGTCATTAACTCCATCATTTGCAACATCTGAGTTTTTAAGGCCAGCACTTCAGTCTGTATGTTTGCTGCATCGGCTACCGAGAGAGTTCCTACTTCTGCGGTGAAAACTGTGTGCGAAGCATTTGCAACCTTTTTAGCCTGAATCAAGGCCTCTTCTTCTCGGATAGCTTTGATTAGTTTGGAATAGGTCAGCCTTGTGTTCTGGTATCTAGTTTGAAACTTCAACATTATGGGATCCAGTGGGAGTGCACCTTTGAAAACTTGATCCAGCAACGCTTTGCTTGCACGACTCGGTTCCATGCCTCTTTTAAGAATGACCTGATGGATGATTTTATCCAGCCGCCAGACATATGTGGACAATTCTTCTCCTTCCTTTTGATAGGTGTGAGAGAACTTGTGGATAAGCTCGGCACAATCCTCCACTCCCCCGAAATTTTCCTGTAAAGCTTCTAGATACTCCGCAGCAGTGCAGCCGGGCTTGTCCCTTTTCAGATTTCGAATGACCTCTGAAGCAGGACCTCTTAGGCTCTCGATCAGCCTTTGTCTCTTCACGGTGTCAGCCACTTCCCATTCTTCCACTGCCTGCACTGCCTGATCTATCCAGGTCTCAAAGTCCTCTTCTCCAGTTGGCACGGGGACCTTACCAGAATAAAACCGTAACTTGCGATATCCGTAATTTGGAGACGCAGTAGAGTTTTTCGCTAGTGTTTCCACCAGTTTCCCCATAGTGGTGAAAAATGTAGCAGGAGGGAACCCTGTAGTTGGGGTAACATCGGGAACATTCTCGTGATCACCACGTGGCGCACTTAGCTGTATCAGTTGGACTTCCACCTCACCGGTCAGCTTCACGCTCGCGCCCTGAAAACATGCCGGAACACCTTTTCTCCATTCAAGAAGAACATGCGTGTGAGAGGTATCTGGGTTTTTCTTAATGTCCAGGATTAACCCCCGATGATCTGGTGCTAGCGTGGCCACGGCCTGGCGAATCTGATCTTCGGCCCAAGTGTCTGCGGGAATATCCATGACTATGCAACATGCTAACTGACTACTGTGCTCCCCACACCATTCGGCAGCAGTGTCTGGATCCATATTTAACCCTTTAGATGCGGTTTTTCCAGAGACTGAATCCCGGAAACGAGCCCCCACGTGTAGCGCTCACTCCCGGAGGAGCCGCTGAAATTTGAACCACGGGCCAGTCTCCCCGCACTAGGGAATAAATATACTCCAACACGCTGAACAGTTTTATATCAAAAAGGTTTACTAAAAGGTTTTCAGCTCTTAAGACACGGTATATGCAGGAAGATTTACAGTACTTTCGTAACACGATAAACGCGCAGCGGCAAAAGAAACGAAAACACGAGGGCTTCGTATTTTCGGAAAAAAACCCCGACCGAGCAGAAAATTAAAAGATACGAAATTCGAGGAAAAACCCCGTAGCGGGACACAATAAAATACACAGTTCTCGTATTACAATAGACGCGCAGCGGGAACAAAAAAAGGAAAAATCGTTCAGAATGTAGCTTTTTCTTTGCCCCCTTGTATGGATTTTGAAAAAGGAAAACAGAGTCCTGCACAGGTTAAGTCCCAGAACTTGAAGTGATATATATTTATATATGTAGGGTACCCGGGTACTTTTCTACTGGCCAGTGAGCTTGCTTTAACGATGTCTTCGACTAGTCAGTTGGGGCCCTGTGGGTTTTAGAAGAAAACAGCAGTGTACGCTTAAATTTACACACGGCCTTGGGGGCCTCTCACCCATCCGGCGCAAGCTTGAGGTTCCACTGACCCAGGACGTCTCTCCGCTCGATATTGACTGGGGACGCCGACCACCGGATCTGTTGTCTGGCCTTCTGTCTGTCAGCCGCAACTCAGCCAGCTTACCGCCTGCTCCCCGCTTCAATCGACCGCGGTACTCCTTACTCGAGGGGTCTTCTCTCCTCAGCACTGCACTCGGAATACAGCTGGTGATGTCTCTCTCCCGCAAGGCTGGGTGGCCCGATTGTGAGGCCCAATCCACTCTGTCTGCGCTCCGGCCTAGCTCTGGATCTCTCCTTCTGTGTGTGTCTCTGTGCATCCGCTCTCCTCAGCTCTCTGGCGCGTTCTGCCTGCTCTCCACGAGGTGCAGGATGTACAGGCTCTCCACAACCCCACCCACTTCCTGTTTCTTCGCAAAGCATGCATGGATCTGTAGTTCAAGTGTCCAGGGTCTTAAATCGTGATAGTCTCCATCTTGTGGCCAAAAATGGGTACTGCCACAGTAAACTTTAACACATCGCTACAGCTGTTTCTGCCGTTTTTCCTCTGCACTACCATTAACTAGATTTAAAAACTATGGATGTCTATGGGAGACTTCCATGCGACCAAAATTGACTTTTATTTAGCTTTCCCCACATCTGTGCCCGGAAACGATCCTGTTTCAGAGCAAACTTGTTGTTTGGTTATGAATTTACAGCTGCGAAAGCTTTTCTAGACAGGTGCTCGTCTTTCCCAATCATGTCCGATCAAATAATTTGCCTCAGGTGGACTATAAGGCTAGGGTCAGACTGAGGCAGTGCGAACGCGCGTGCAGGCGCACTTAATCACGGCCGTAGTAGCAGCAAGTGCCAGGCAATGACGGCCAATATACGAAGTACGGTCGCACAAAAGTCCGGCTGCGCAACGCAAGTGGCAAACGAACGCATTTTGTCGAGAACGTAAAACCTCTAGTACGGTTGTACAGAGTGCGCTGCGTCCGCTAGCGGCGTGTTTGCGTGATTTGGAGATGTCAGACACTGCTAATGTCCAGCCTACATAACGTCCAGATGCACAAAGTGTTTTATTGATGATCCGTACAAAATCACGGATGCAAATGCGCATCGTATGACCGCTATCGCGTACTCCGTGAAAAAATGCGTCCATTCGTTCGAACGCACTTTTTCACAGACAACGTGAAAATGCGTTCGTCTGACCCTAGCCTAAATCAAACTGCACAACTTCTCAAAAATGATGCAGAGCGAGAGGTGATGCATCTGACATCAAAAAATCTGTGGATGGTCTTCACACTTCCATGTCATAAGAGATGAGATGATATATATCTATAGATCAGATTACTGCATACCAACAAGCTCCGTTTATTTGTGTACTTCTCATATGGATTGTGACATAAAATCAAGGGAATTCAGTAGCTCTAGGCCGGTAAACTGAAGCATAAACTAAATCCATACAAAAAATACTCAACCCCAGGCACACATTGTACAAATATCTTTGAGTATAAGGGGGGGGGGGGTGATAGGTTTCCCAAGTCCTACAACCACAGATGCCAAGTTCCAAGCATTCTACCAAGGGGTCGGAATACTTATTCCGCTGAGATATTTCATTTTTTCCTTTTTAACAAATTTGCAATATGTGTTTTGTCTGGCAATATGGGGTATGGCGTGTAGATTGATGTGGAAACAAAATTAAACAATTCTAGCATAAGGCTGGGTTCACACTTAAGCGTTTGAGGCGCTGCAATCGCACGTATCGCACAGACGTAAAAAACGCGCGAATGCGCATTGCAGCGAGTTCACACTGCAGTCTATGGCTGCGAACGCGCTGCAATACGCCCCAAAGAAGCTCCTGTACTTCTTTGGGCGTAGGACATTTTACAGCTCGTTCCTACGTGCTGTAAAACGCCCAGGTGTGAACAGGCCCCATAGGAAATCATATGATTTCCGTGTTTAGGTGTTTTACAGCGCACGGAAACGCGCTGTAAAACGCTTAGGTGTGAACGGGGCCTAAGAGTGCCACATGCATTTTGTGAAACATTTCAACGGGTCTGAATGGAATTTCTTACAGATACACAGAGTGACATCAGAATTGATTATTATTATTTTTAAAGATTACACACTTATGGGTAGAATTATACAGCCAAGTGGCCAAAACTGCATTTTATGTCCCCACCTATTAAAAATGTTACTGGGTGTCACCAGTGGTTTCTAAACAACTGGGTTGTCCAGGGTCATCATCACGGATACATACATATATACACTATATTGCCAAAAGTATTCGCTCACCCATCCAAATCAGGAGCTGGGTAGGTGAGCGAATACTTTTGGCAATATAGTGTATATCCCCAGGTTAATGCTCTGCTGTGGCGGTTCAAGTTCGGTTCCTGCAGTAAAACGCTCTCCTAGAGTTATCCTTTTCTTGTGCATTTCTCCCCCATCGTCTTCGATAAACCAAGACCGCATCACCAGATCTCATAAAAGAACTATGCTGAAAGGATGTAAATAATGCTGCAATCTTTCCGTGTAAGCTTTAGTGCTGCCTGTTGGTTGCTAGTGGTATTTCTTCAGATAAAAATAAAAATAAAAAACACAGGATTATGGAAATTGCCCTGAGAATTGCTTCTAGTGCTTTCAAGAAGATTCAATCACCAGCCAATTTATGTGCGCAATATCATAATCAGGAATTCTTTTATTTCTCCCATTTCTGAAGTAAAAAAAATAAAAATAAATATTTCTCATGAGGAGAATTGCATTTCCCAAGACACCCATTAAAATTAATATTTAAGCAGAATATTCATATGTCTAATAACTATATATACACAGTGTGAATCATGCAAATTATCCTTCCGAGAAAATTCCCGAGTTGAAGAAGATTTTCTTATCTACTGATAAACGAATATGTCAGGCTCTGTTGTGCATCGACACGTCAAACAAATATCCTAGAAATATACACTTAACCCCTTCATGCAAGGCAATATACCAGGTGGAAGGAGACTTCTATATAGACATTGGCTATCATGCCGTAACGAGATCTACCTAACCGACAGGTAAATCACTGGTTTACCATGGTTACAATGAAATACCAGCAGGAGAAGAGTCACTGACGAAGCAGCTCCTGCCGATGTTTGAATTTCCCTTTAGGGGAAGGTCCAAGTTTGTCATCGTTGCAGCAATATTTGCAGTTTGCAACAACAGTAAACAACGGGCATTTTTGAATAGCTCCATAGTGATGAAGTAGTTAAAACTCAGTCTTGACCCGTGAATAGTCGATCCCTTGAAGGTCATTTCTCCCAACTCAAGCGGATTGTGTTGTTCATTTGTGTTATTTACTAACCCAATAAATGAAGTCACATGGAAGCACTAAGGAGTTTAGGCCACAGAGCGCTCTTTTCATTTTTTTTTTATCTACTAGCATGGAGAGAAGAGAGGTGCGCCTTGTAAAATAGGGGGATTTAGAAGCAGGAGAGAAAGATCTCATCACAGTAGTAATTATTTAAAAAGAGGTTTGACATTTAATCTGAAATTAAAGGTGAACTTTCACATTTAACTATTTCAGTGTGGAAGATGTGTAAAACGCATCCGCTGTTCACGAGTGAACACACCTTCGATGTGTCAAGCATCATGCTTACCTTCTCCTCCAGCTCTCATCGCAGGGCTCTATTCCAGATTTTGCTTCAACATGGGGACGCCAACGGGGAAAATCTGCAGATTTCCCTGTAGCTTCCCCAGGTTACAGTGATATTCCGGAGCAGGTGCTAACGCAGTACCTAGCCCTGGAACGCAGTGCTAACTGCTGGGATACTTGCGATCGGACTCCTTGGAGGGTTACGCTTCTGGGTCACGAGCAGTCTCACGAGACTGTGCAGCACCGCGGAGTGATCGTTGAGGGAGACTGGGAACTATTTTGTTCCCAGCCTCACTCTGCTCCCGGCAACAAGAAGTTGCAGATCAGGCCACCCTTCTCTCCACAGGATGAGGGTGAATATCGGATTTATGGGGGGGGGGTGAGGAGGCGCTACAGGATTCTGCAAATGCAGAATCATTTACTGCCAGCTTTTAGAAGGTGCTAAAATTTGGCTGTCCGCATCCCTGTGGTAATTAGTGCCAGCACTTTGTAATACCTTCTTATCAAAACGCTCATGTAGGTTTGCGCTCCCCATGTTAAGTATAGGATGCGCAAAGTAGAGTAAGAATGCGTTAAACACACTTCTCCTGGCGGTAACACAGAGGCGTCAACCTTATGATGGTCAGCCTCCGTTGAGTAATATGCAATAACTTTAATGTACTTTTACTATGTGCGATGTGCTATTCACAATATCCACAAAGTAGATGAGATCTGTGTGAAACAATAGATTGTTTACAAATAGAATAAATATTTGTTGGACTAGAATCTCTTTCTTTACACACCATCCTTTGCAGCCAATGATTTATAATTTTAACACTTTAGCAGATGATGAGAATACTGAATGCAGAGAACAAGTAGTTCCATTGCTGAAGTATGCAATTACTTGTCTTTACTAACTGAAGAAACTACAAGTATCTGTATCAGTTCTATAACCAATTGAAGTTCAATACCATTTTGGATTTCTTCAGGTCATCATTTGCAAGATCATGGCCCTTTTATTCACCGCTGCAAATTAAACCCCTGTGATTACCATCATATAATTTCTTCTTTAGTCCCAATAAATCATGGTTGCTTCAGAATCTATCTTGGGTACCTTAGCAGTTGTGATCAATAGACCAGAAAATTAATAGGCTCAGCTTGTACCAAGAGAAAACCGGTGCCTGCTCTTTACATAAATAATTAGGAATATTAGTTGTACAGAAAAGAGTTTATATGCATACTTGCCTGTAGGGTTTAAACAAAAATTAAAAAAAATGTGTGTGTGTCTAGAAATTTTTCCATTGCAAAAGTTGGCACATTTTATAATTAGGTCTAAAGCTTCATAATCTAGCAATGCAATTAACTATGTTCAATGACTAATTCTGGAAAACAACTAATTAAAAGTAAATCAGTAAGACCAAGCAGTAAAGTAGCACATTTCTGATTATTCTATTTGAAGCTCAAAGCGCTCCTGCTTTGTTATCAGTATCTAAAAAGAAGTCACTGTACAAAGAATGTGAATGTATTTTATTCCAAACACAAAAGAAATGTCATCCCCAATGTCTGGCTGATCGGTGCTGCCTTCACTGCCAGGATATTATTCAGACCGCAAGTCAAGCTGGATCTACGGCTACAACATTTCCATTTTAATGGCAGCTAAAGGGGGTGCTTTGGAACTCCTGGGCTCCCCCCCTCGCTGATGGAACAAACAGACCTCACATATTGCAGTGGTCTCAAGAGGTGTAGGACTTTAAAACTTTCAGAAGCAGAGAGGTACACAAACACACTTTGGCATAATTTGACCCAGTTCTGCTGCCGTTAGGCCCCGTTCACACTGTGCGATTTATCGCGCGGATTTTGCCGCGCTGTGTAGCTTCTCCAATGCATTTCAATGGGCCTATACAAGACTTAAACCAAGTAACATGGAAAAATGATCCAGGCTATCCACCTGGCTGATGTGGTTTGGGAACGTCAGGCTGAGCTACACTCCCACCCTACTGGTGTATTTATGTGGAAAGTAGAGTAAGGCAGCATGAAACATTTCTGTAAGAGTTTGTTCAAAGAGTGAGTGTCAAAATGTGCACAAAGTATAAAATTCAAGTCGTTACAGAAACTCCGGGTTCCTATTTTGTAATCCCCCAACTATAGCAATCACTCAATGAGTTTTCCAATGTAACCAATATCGGGATTCTGCGTTCAGCCGATGTCTAAAAAGGTAATGTTATCCATTTGATCTATAGGTCTTACAATTTCTAGCTCCAATTGTTTGACTATCTCCACTGTGTCAATTAATAGGTTAAAGAATTACTTACCCATCATATCTACTGGCAAATGTTTTTTTTTTAAAAATATTTATTAAAAGATAAATGCACAAAAACCCCCCACATCAGAAACAAGTCCATATTCAAGCACAGCAGCAGAGAAAATTTCACATAGCATTTTAAAATTACAATTTTATATACACATTAGAGGTATTCAGAGCATACAGTTACAGCCTCACAATGTTCCTCCTTTCATCACTACCACCACATAATCTACCAGCATTTTCTTATAAAGAGGACAGAACCATAAACTGAGCCATTAAAGGTATAATCGAAGGGCAAAAAAAAGGAACTCGAATTTTTAAGAAATAATTGGGCAGAGGTCCAATTATTTATTTTTATTTTTTAGGTGAATTTACTCACCTATTGTGCTTCGTCGTGCACTGCTCTTAGTCTTCTGCTCAGAGACTACCGGACCAGAAAGTCCCTGAAGCTTTTCTATGCAATTTACACTCTTACACAACTTGTGTAGCGTAGGAAAAGCAAATTGCATACCGCAAAATGGACTTGCGCACTTTATGCACTTATGTTCAGTAGCGCCTGCACAGAACAATGGATTGGAACTGCGCCGCATGCACAGATCTGATATATTGGCTGCCTCACTACAGCAGGTCGTCTCAGAAAGGATGAGGTCGGAACATTCTCTGTGTGACCACTAGTGACCGGTAGCCAGGAAGTTAAAAAAAATCTGCTGCTGGTGCGGTCAGGTGGCATGGCGGAAACTCCTCCACTTACAGCAATAAACACCAGATTGGAGCAGCTGGGGGGGCAGGGGAGAAGGTTACTCCTCACATCCTGACCACTTTTAGGCTCGTGTCAGATGAGCGCACCTAGTGCCCGCACCTATCGGCGGCAATCGCAGTCGTGTGATGCAGCGACAGGCGCCGGTCACACGCTTGTGTGCGCACACGAAGTGCGCATGCAGCAAGCGTCCGTCTAGGGAACGAATCCGTTGTTGCGCTAGAAAGCCAGCTGAGGGCAGTCAGCGGCAGCAGAGAGTGGAAGGAACGTCCGCTCTCACGGATGTTCCTTCCGCTCTGCAGTGCACTTGTCTGACACCAGCCTAAAACTATGAAGTGGTCATTATGAGGAGAGTGTCCCTTTAAGGATGCATTTACATTTATAAATACAGGAAAAATACCTGCTGACGGTGTACTTGGTGCATTTTGACTTCAACACGTACATGCTCACTGTGATAACTAGGTCGCAGAGTTGAATGAAAAAAATGAAAAATGCCATGCGTGCGTATATGTGGGCTACTGGAAATTAATCAACTACAGGCAAATGATGTGAGACGCAGGCAGATGTTCCAGCTGTGAAATAATAATACCTCTTCATCTAAGTCTCACAAGTGTATATATATTCAGCTTCTTACCTTCCTTCTCAAAAGTACTAATCCCATTTGGGTCATCAGTAGTAGCTACTGGGGGACTCACTTTTTCACATTTCTATGGATGGACCAGAGCAGCTGCTTATTACGATTAAACTTTTATCCTCTTTCTGAAGAAAATGTATTGAGATGGGCTAAAACAGTCATTTCAGAATTGTCCCTTTTATTGTGCAAGAGCAAAGGTAATTACAGAAGAACATGATCCCCATTATTTTTCCTACCAGTAGCCTGACAGTTTTCTCATTTTGGGCTTTCAGTTTAATATAAATCCCGATGACTATTGGTAGAATTATGTTGTACTCGCAACACGAACAAATGATGACATTCATCAGCCGAGCTGCAGATGATCCCAATATTGAACACGTATTTGTAGCTTATTCAATGAAGTGATAAAACCCTTCATTGCAAGAAAAATTAATTCTACCATTATTATGGGTTCTTCCAAATATGCAACATAAATTAATTTCAGGTTTTACGAAAGCGAATTGACTCACTTATAGAAAGTGGTGCTGAATCGATTCTTGAAAGCAGGGAAAATAGTCTTTGAGAAATAAATTTTCAAAGCATTAATCGGTATTCGTGATACGCCATGATCAAGGAAATATATCTTCTGTTACTAATGACACCATCGGGAACTCTGATGTCAGTACATTCTAACTCACTACTGGGCATCATACCATTTTATCTTCATGTTGTTGGCTACAATAAACTGGTTGCTTATTGTGCTTTTATATTCTCTAAATGGTTAATGCAAATTCACTGTAAATTTTAAAGCTAAAACACAGGATTGGCGGAGATTTTAAGGTATCCTCCCTGTAGCTGAACAGGTCTAAAGAAATTGCATTCTTCATACAGAAGTATTTTTGCTCTTTATTTTATCTCTCTCTTTTTAGCGGACTGAGAACTACAAGAAATAAAAACAAATAATTTTCAAAATATGCATTTCTCAGTCCTTTACAGGTGTCTCATGCAAAATGAGCATGTCTTTGCAACAGAAATATAATAAATCCAAGTACATCATTAACAGATAACATTCTCCATGTAAAATGATATAGAACAACATTATAACAAATACAGAGGTAAACTACTGTGTGCGACTCTTAGACCACATGCAGATAAAGTTCTTATGTGTGATACAACACACTGAGCTCTCTCCCCCTGCAACAGCTTTGAAATCAGGAAGTAGCTAGTTCCCATACTGACAGGACAGGATGCTAGAGTCAGTCTTACCCACTAAATAGCCAAGCCCACTTAAAGGAAACCTTACCTTTAAACATGCAAGGGGCTACACATCTCTAAACACCATGTCCCTTGACAGTTACACTGTTTTTACTTAAGAGTATCCCTTTATTTCTCTCAGCACAGAACCCACCTGTAGGCACTAGGTATACACACATAACTTACCATTTGGCCCCATAACATTTTCTATTTATAGATGGTCATTATTAAAGATCTGTCCAGTTCGAAGAATACTTGCTGGTGGTCATTTTACAGACTGAAAACATTCAAGTGTTAATATTGTTGGATGATGTAACTAGAGGATTATCATATTCATTCTTGCAAATTACTTACATTTGGGTCTACTGGCTTGTAATTTTTTTTTTTATATTTTTGTCATGAAAAGATCTGCATGACTACTTTTTCTTTTCTCATGATCCAGTACAAGAAGTGAATAGGTATATAAATTATCTAAAGTTCAGTTTATGTGTGGTTTTAACACGCAACCCTACAGCTAACTTGTATCATATTGCATTATGTTATGCACACCTACAATATCTTAAAATTAAATGAAGATATCCTTCACTGGAAACACTTCCCAAGTAAAGACAGCTACATGCAGCATGGTTTTACAGTATTTCCTTTCAGAATAAGCATCACTTCATCAGTCTTGGGGATATGGGGTTTCACCAGGTCGACTGGTGGATAGTAACATTTTCAGTTGGTCCAATATTTTTATACAATTGGGAAACATAACACATGCTTTAATACAACTAACCAGCACAAAAATAGGTCAAAGATCTAATGTGCAGTTCCTTTGGCCATGTGTTTGCATTAATCTCCCTGGCGATTTTCCTGAGTGTGGCTCAGGGTTACATTCCTATGCTGAAAGCGGTACCCCAAGCCACAATCCCCTCCGGCGATCACGGCGTTTTGCTTCCTGTTCCCTTCTCGCGAGAAGGGAACCAGGAAGTATGAGGTCTCGATCGCCGGAGGAGACTGCGGGGACAGCGAGGGAGCGCAGGGACAGGCAATGTATCCAGCGGCATCCCGAGTGTGGCTTACCGTTTCAGCATAGGAATTTAACCCCTAGCCACACTCAATATACCACTAGGGGGATACAAAAAAATAAAAAAAAGTTCTTGGATCCTTCAATAGATTGTTTCACTGTACAAATAATTATCTTCTACCAGCGCACCCTCAAATTTGTGATTTGTAGGAGTACACTCCACTGAAACTGCCCTCACCAAAGTCACCAACGACCTCCTAACTGCTAGAAAACACAGCCACTATTCTATTCTCATCCTGCTTGACCTCTCGGCTGCTTTTGACACTGTTGACCACCCCCTCCTTCTACAGACTCTCAGCTCTCTTGATCTCTGTGACACTGCACTCGTGTGGGTTGTCTCCTATCTATCCAACAGGTCCTTCTCTGTGTCCTTTGCTGGTAACTCATCCTCTTCATTGCCTTTATCTGTTGGTGTACCTCAAGGCTCAGTCCTTGGTCCTCTGCTCTTTTCCATCTACACCTCCTCCCTGAGCAAAATCATCAACAGCTTTGGCTTTAATTACCACCTCTACACTGATGACACTCAGATCTACCTCTCTACCCCTGATCTTTCTCCTCCTGTCCTTTCCAAAGCCAGCGACTGTTTATCTGGCATCTCCTCCTGGATGGCCTCTCATCACTTAAAGATCAACATGTCTAAGACGGAGCTCCTGCTAACTCCTCCCCACCTCCTGACTTTTCTATCACAGTGGAGGGTATCACTATCCCATCAAACCAGGTTCGCTGTCAGAGTTACACTTGACTCTGCTCTTTCTTTCATCCCTCACATCCAGTCTCTTTCTTCCTCCTGCCGCTACCAACTACATATTTCCAAAATTCGGCCATTTCTTACCACTGACCCCACATAACTCATCCACGACCTTGTAATCTCTCGACTTGACTATTGCAATAATCTTTTATCTGGCCTCCCCCTCTCCTGCCTCTCCCCCTACAATCCATTCTGAACGCCTCCACCACTCTCATCCACCTCACCCGCCGCTCTGTCTCTGCCGCTCCCCTCTGCGAGTCCCTTCACTGGCTCCCCATCCACTGCAGAATTAAATTCAAAATCCTTACCCTGACCTCCAAAGCTCTCACTAACTCAGCTCCCCACTACCTGTCCTCACTAGTCACCAAATACACCCCAGCCCGCTCCCTAAGGTCAAACAGTGACCTGCGACTAGCGTCTCCCCGCATCACCTCTTCCCATGATAGACTGCAGGACTACTCACGCGCAGCCCCCATTCTCTGGAACACTCTCCCTCGTACTGTCAGACTTTCCTCTAATTTCTCTTCCTTCAAACGCTCCCTTAAAACGTTCCTATTTAGGGAAGCCTACCACCCGACTCACTGACGCAACCAGTCCATCACTCTCACCTAGCAGTCCTCTCCTCCTGTTTCCAACCCCAACCCTTCTAGATTGTGAGTTCCTATGGGAATAGGGCCCTCATCTCCTCCTGTACTGTTTGTCAAATGTTGTTCAATGTATTGTAACCCTGTCTATACTGTGCTGTTGTACAGCGCTGCGGAATATGCTGGTGCTTTATAAATAAAGATTAATAATAATAAAAGTTATCAATGTGCTGTCAAGAAGTACGGTAAAAAGTTTGTAATCTAGAATATTCAAAAGTCACAGGAAATGCTAAAAATTGGCTATTCACATGGCAATTTGTTCGCAGTAGAAGAAAAAAAAAAAAAAAATAGAACACCGATGTCATGAAGGGTGCTCAAGGGAGTTCCACGGTCAATATCCAAAAATATTTTGCTTTTGCATGAAGGGAGAGCCTGAATTCCATGTTACTTTCTAAAATGTCATGGAAAGGCAGTCATGATTTATGTGAGAACCAGAGCAGGGATCAGGAGACAAATCTGATACCACTGGGAATCATTGGTTCAGACAGTAAGGGAGCAGTGGTATGGAGGCACACAAGGATTAATCTATAGGGAAGAGAAGTAGAGATCCATTGCCAGTGACACACAGATGCCATTTTGAAGCCTGGCACTAGTGCATTTTATTCTGAGCCCATCAGCCAACGTCACCGGGTGAGAAACTACAGATCACGATTGCCAAGATGTGTCTCACTGGCGTCTCTCTGTGCGATCTGAAGGCTATTCAAAGGAGTGATGAGTGATAAACACTCTGGAATCTGACTACAGAGGGTATATACATCAAGGTAAACCTAGCCAGAGCGTAAATACCCTGGCAGAGGTGGATTCTAACCATCAGAGCAGGAACTGGTTTGTACTTCTGATGACATGTCTAAGACATAGACACACATACACACTAAACACTGCTTTGATATTCACTCAGGACTTCTGCCAAGCTGCCCCTATCGAACTCCCTCCCCCGCAACATTAGACTCTCCCCATCTCTCCAGTCCTTCAAGACATCTCTGAAAACGCACTACTTTAGAGAAGCCTTTTGGCTCACTTCATGAACCCCCACTGCACACTTCTTGCTCCTCTTTCCATTCAGTCCTCATGCATCCCGTTACTTCACTTACCCTATTCACCCTCACCTACAGTGTTACCCCTCTCAGATTGTAAGCTCTCGAGCAGGGTTCTCCCTCATTCTGTTCCGTGTGTGTACCGTGTATGTATATATGTTATTCTGTCGCTCCCTTTGTATAGCGGTAAGAAGTTTGTTGGCGTTATATATATATACAGTTGTGTTCAAAATTATTCAACCCCCACTGAAATTGAGTGTTTTGGCCAGTTTGACATTGATTTTGATCATTCAGTCATCTTGCTTACAATTAAATCAAACAGGCACGTGTAGGTCAGACAAATATAACATAACATTTATAATGAAATAACCACAAATGTCTTTTCTGTGCTCACATCATTATCAGTTTTATTCAACCCCCAAGGGACATTCAATTGTAGTACTTAGTACAACATCCTTTTACAGTTATAACAGCTTTTAAACGTGAAGCATAGCTTGACACAAGTGTCTTGCAGTGATCTACAGGTATCTTCGCCCATTCGTCATGGGTAAAAGCCTCCAGTTCAGTCACATTCTTAGGCTTGCGCACTGCAACTGCTTTCTTTAAGTCCCACCAGAGGTTCTCAATCGGATTTAAGTCAGGTGACTGCGATGGCCACTCCAAAATGTTCCAGCCTTTAATCTGCAACCATGCTCTAGTGGACTTGGAGGTATGCTTGGGATCATTGTCCTGTTGAAAGGTCCAACGTCTCCCAAGCCTCAGGTTTGTGACGGACTGCATCACATTGTCATCCAATATCTCCTGGTACTGAAGAGATATCATGGTACCTTGCACACGCTGAAGCTTCCCTGTACCTGCAGAAGCAAAACAGCCCCAAAGCATGATTGACCCCCCGCCATGCTTCACAGTAGGCAAGGTGTTCTTTTCTTCATAGGCCTTGTTCTTCCTCCTCCAAACATAGCATTGATCCATGGGCCCAAACAGTTCTAATTTTGTTTCATCAGTCCACAGAACACTATCCCAAAACTTCTGTGGTTTGTCCACATGACTTTTGGCATACTGCAGTCGACTCTTCTTATTCTTTGGAGACAGCAAGGGGGTGCGCCTGGGAGTCCTGGCATGGAGGCCTTCATTACGCATTGTGCGCCGTATTGTCTGAGCTGAAACTTCAGTACCCACATCTGACAAATCTTTTCTCAGTTCCTCAGCAGTCACACAGGGACTTTTCTCCACTCTACGCTTCAGGTAGCGCACAGCAGTCGAAGTCAGCATCTTCTTTCTGCCACGACCAGGTAGCGTTTCAACAGTGCCCTTTGCCTTGAATTTGCGAATGATGCTTCCTATGGTCTCTCTTGGTATGTTTAACATCTTTGCAATCTTCTTATAGCCATTGCCCTTCCTGTGAAGAGTAATCACCTCTTCTCTTGTCTTCCTGGACCATTCTCTTGACTTCACCATGTTTGTAACCACACCAGTAAATGTCTAGAAGGAGCTGAGTATCACAGTCATTTTAAAGCTGCCTAATTGGTGCTTATTATGCTTTATTGCTGCTCCGTGACATCCACAGGTGTTTTCAATACCTGATTGAAAAAACTTGAATGAACCTCTGTTCTTCAGAGTGGTAGTCTTTAAGGGGTTGAATAATTGTGTCAATGAAGAATTCACAAAAGAAACATTTACTACTGTATTACAAAACCAATTGATGTCATTTTAGTTGCATATGTTTCTTTAAAAAGTCCTTGTAGGATTTCATTCTGAATACAATTACAAATGTACACTAAATTCCCTAAAACCCTTTACAGCATTGGGGGTTGAATAATTTTGAACACAACTGTATATACATATACTTGTAACTAACTCCTGAAGGCTTGGAGTCAGTGGCCATTAAACAACAATTCTAGTTTTCAGTCTAAGCAAGCAAAAACCAGTAGGATGTCTATTGAAGAGGATTTGGCAGGCTGGTAAAGCGTTCATCCCGCTGCTCACAGAGCTTCCCTATGAGAAGCTTTAATTTGAACGTTTACAGGTTATCCTTGTTATAGCACACAGTCCTTTTCCAGGACAAGCATCCAAGGAGACAGTCGAACATCCGGCTAATTCCTGGTGGGGGGGGGGGTGGTAAAGAAAACAACTACTATTTTTTAAATTTGAAATAAACTTTGGGTATTAAACTTTTATTGGAAAGAGATTTCTGTAAACCAGAAAAAAATAGGTCTTGGAAAAATAAGTTTGGTTGACCATTTCATTGGCTTTTTGAGCAGTAAAGTAAGAAGTTCCGTATGGCAGCTTCACATGCTGAAAGACATTTAGAGCACATAAGCCGGATGGAAATGCAGACATTGTTCCAACCGGATTTCTATAACCACTCGAATAAGCTGCCTGAACCTCAAAAAAAAAGAAAGAAACCAATTCCTTAAACTGTACTGCATGTTACATCAATATCCACATAATTCTGCTGGATCTTTTTGATTAGGTGATCCTTTTTAATGCGGATATGAAAAAAATCTAGAGATGCAGGTAATAGTGCTGTCCAAGCAAAACAGATATAAAAGGGTTTACATGTTAAGTATACAGATGGATTTATTTTTGTATTCTATAAACAAGTGTAGCGCTCACATCCGGAGGAGCCGCTGAATAAACCTCGGGTTAGTCACACCGCACTAGGAAATAACTATACACCAGCACTGTTGTGGATTTTTATATATTATATTTTTTACTGAACCCAATAAAGCAGCATATAATACGCATATACGGTATTTGTGATGACAAAAATGCGTAACGCGGGAAAAACACGCGGCGGTAAAAGAAACGGTTAATCCCCTCAGTTCTGGAGTGTAAGTCCCGTGAATAATAGCTCGAAAATATACAGTTGTGTTCAAAATTATTCAACCCCCAATGCTGTAAAGGGTTTTAGGGAATTTAGTGTACATTTGTAATTGTATTCAGAATGAAATCCTACAAGGACTTTTTAAAGAACCATATGCAACTAAAATTACATCAATTGGTTTTGTAATACAGTAGTAAATGTTTCTTTTGTGAATTCTTCATTGACACAATTATTCAACCCCTTAAAGACTACCACTCTGAAGAACAGAGGTTCATTCAAGTGTTTTCAATCAGGTATTGAAAACACCTGTGGATGTCACGGTGCAGCAATAAAGCATAATAAGCACCAATTAGGCAGCTTTAAAATGACTGTGATACTCAGCTCCTTCTAGACATTTACTGGTGTGGTTACAAACATGGTGAAGTCAAGAGAATGGTCCAGGAAGACAAGAGAAGAGGTGATTACTCTTCACAGGAAGGGCAATGGCTATAAGAAGATTGCAAAGATGTTAAACATACCAAGAGAGACCATAGGAAGCATCATTCGCAAATTCAAGGCAAAGGGCACTGTTGAAACGCTACCTGGTCATGGCAGAAAGAAGATGCTGACTTCGACTGCTGTGCGCTACCTGAAGCGTAGAGTGGAGAAAAGTCCCCGTGTGACTGCTGAGGAACTGAGAAAAGATTTTTCAGATGTGTATACTGAAGTTTCAGCTCAGACAATACGGCGCACACTGCGTAATGAAGGCCTCCATGCCAGAACTCCCAGGCGCACCCCCTTGCCGTCTCCAAAGAATAAGAAGAGTCGACTGCAGTATGCCAAAAGTCATGTGGACAAACCACAGAAGTTTTGGGATAGTGTTCTGTGGACTGATGAAACAAAATTAGAACGGTTTGGGCCCATGGATCAATGCTATGTTTGGAGGAGGGAGGAAGAACAAGGCCTATGAAGAAAAGAACACCTTGCCTACTGTGAAGCATGGCGGGGGGGTCAATCATGCTTTGGGGCTGTTTTGATTCTGCAGGTACAGGGAAGCATCAGCGTGTGCAAGGTACCATGAATTCTCTTCAGTACCAGGAGATATTGGATGACAATGTGATGCAGTCCGTCACAAACCTGAGGCTTGGGAGACGTTGGACCTTTTCAACAGGACAATGATCCCAAGCATACCTCCAAGTCCACTAGAGCATGGTTGCAGATTAAAGGCTGGAACATTTTGGAGTGGCCATCGCAGTCACCTGACTTAAATCCGATTGAGAACCTCTGGTGGGACTTAAAGAAAGCAGTTGCAGTGCGCAAGCCTAAGAATGTGACTGAACTGGAGGCTTTTGCCCATGACGAATGGGCGAAGATACCCGTAGATCGCTGCAAGACACTTGTGTCAAGCTATGCTTCACATTTAAAAGCTGTTATAACTGTAAAAGGATGTTGTACTAAGTACTAAGATTGAATGTCACTTGGGGGTTGAATAAAACTGATAATGATGTGAGCAAAGAAAAGAAATTTGTGGTTATTTCATTATAAATGTTATGTTATATTTGTCTGACCTACACGTGCCTGTTTGATTTAATTGTAAGCAAGATGACTGAATGATCAAAATCAATGTCAAACTGGCCAAAACACTCAATTTCAGTGGGGGTTGAATAATTTTGAACAAAACTGTATATGTGTGTTATCTAGGGTATCCGGCTACTGTATTCAACTGGCCAGTGAATGAAACAAAACAATCTTCGACTAGTCACCGTTGGGGCCCTAAAAAGGAACAGATAAACAAGTGCGTGATGTTCTGCGTTTTCACCAATCCGAAGCCTTCTCACCCATCCGGTGTAACCGCTTGTCCTGGACTGATGAACGCTGAAGAAAGGGATCTCTCGAGAGAGGATCTGTCCTCGCTGCCACTTGGAACTCGAAGCTGTTAACGCCTGCACTCCTGATCGGGTTCTCCTCCGCCAGAACACGAACACATAGGCTGCCAGCACTCCTCTCCAGTTCGCAGCCTCTCCTCACACGATGTCCCTCTTCTCCCAAACCGCACTTTGTCACGAACAGTTCAGCGTAGCACACAGCCGACCGATGCACACTCTGTACTCTCAACGCTCAGGGAACAGCACAATCTTTAACAGGACTGTAACAACTTCCACACTCCGGCCTGGTTTCAAACCCTAACAGCCCCAGCGTGCATCCTACGTCTCTCGTTGCTCTGCTCACTCTGCCTCTGCCTTGCACGAGGCTGTTGATCTCTTTCCTTTTCCTGTACCACCCCCTTCCTGTCCTCACGCAAAGGATGATGGTAGATGTAGTTCAGCTTTGTCCAGCATAGTCTAACAATGTCTCTGTCTCCCTCTGGTGGCAGCAATAGTCAATGCACCAGAATACAGTGTTTTTAAAGCAGCGCTACACAAGTGTAGCGCTGTGTTTAAAAAAGACTGTTCTGCTGCATTTACTTGCAATGGCCACCAGAGGGAGACAGAGACCATGGTAAGATTATGCTGGATAAACACAGAAGGCACTGAACTACATTTTCCATGAAGCTTTGCGTGAGGACAGGAAGTGGGTGTGTAGGAAAGGAAAGGCATCAGCAGCCTCGTGGAAAGCATGCTCGGAGTGAGCTGGGAGCTGAAAGGAGAAGGAAGCAGGCAGAGCTGTTATGGATCGTGACCAGGCCAGAGCGCAGGGGCTACCTCGCTGGTGCTGGGGGATCGGGACAGTGACCCTGCAGAGATCTGTCTATACCAAGCTGTGAGGTCTGAGGACAAGAAGCTGGTTCCAGCTGGACTCCGAGTTAGGAGAACCGCAGATCGATCTAACAGGGAGTGCAGGCGGTGAGCTGGACATCTTGTGGCAGATACAGACAAGCAAGACAGCGGATCCGGTGACACAGAGAACCCCAGTCAAAATCGAGCGGAGAGACGTCCTGGGTCGAGCGGAGCACCAAGTATCTGGCGGATGGGTGAGAGGCCTTCCAGGCCGTTGTGAAAATAGAAAGCACGCTGCTGTTTGTTTCAAAAACCCACAGGGCCCCAACGTGACTAGTCGAAGATACCTCATAAATAATTCACTGGCCAGTTGAATATTGTACCCGGGTACCATCACACACACACACCTACATTCTTTGGGACATAACCTGTACGGAACTCACTCCCAACCACAAAGGGGGTTAAAGATATATTTTCCCTTTTCCGCTGCGCGTTTCTCGCATTACGAAGCATTGTATTTCTTTTCCGCTGCGCGTTTCCCGCATTACGAAGTACTGTAAATATATATACATATACCGTGTTACTCATTATATGCCAGTTTATTCAGTAAACTATATAATTTATAAAATCCACGACGGTGCTGGAGTATATTTATTCCCTAGTGCGGGGAGACTGACCCGAGGTTCAAATTCAGCGGCTCCTCCGGGAGTGAGCACTACACAAGAAAAACAGAATTTAAGAAAAAGGGACATTTAAAAAGCCATCCAAAAATTATAACCAAGTCACAGAGGTAACTTAATGCAGGTAATATTACAGCAAGAGCAGGGCCGGATTTATAATTGGGCATAGTATTCATTTGCCTACAGGGATGCCTTGTGTGTACAAACATTAATAAGTTACAATTTGGCATTTGGGGTTCCGAAGATATAGGGGTCCAAATAATTTTAGAGGGTCAATAAGATATATCGTTCAAAAGGCCTGAGTAAGGCTTAGTTTTAGATCCTTACAGGGGAACCCATTAAATATTGGCTTGAAAACCATATTGCAACATTCACACCAAAATAACCAAAATGGAAAGACATCCCTAAAGCAAAATCTTTTCTTTTATCCTAAATCTTGAACATTACTTTTATGGTTTAGTAAAGAAGCATCAAACAAGTGAAATTTCACCTTCTTAACCTTTTATCTACCAAGTGATTTTCCAAAAAAACACCACCGTCAGGAATCCGTGGTTTTATGGGGAATTACCTTTCATTAATACAGTAAAAAGGAATTGGGAAATTCCCTATGTAGGTTTCACTGTAGCAGCATGTTTGACAGGAAGACGTTGCCATCTGCTGGTCAAAAAGGGTTACAGCAGCTGGGGCTCTGTTTTTCTACAAAGAGTCCCACGCTTTAACCTCCCTGGTGGTCTGTTTTTTTTACATTTTCATGTCAAAAAGCGCTCTATTATTTTTGCTCCCCCTAGCGGCATCCCGAGTGTTGCTTGGGGTTAAACTCCTATGCTGGAAGCACTGACCCCGAGCAACACTTGGGATGCCGCTGGATACATCACCTCTCCCTGCGCTCCCTCGATGTCCTTGCAGTCTCCTCCAGCAATCGCAACCCTCATACTTCCTGGTTCCATCCTCGCGAGAAGGAATCTAGGAAGTATGAGGTCGCGATTGCCTGGAGGAGACTGCGGGGATCAGCGAGGGAGCGCAGAGAGAGGTAATGTATACAGCCCGAGTGTGTCTCGGGGTTACCGCTCTCAGCGGTGAAATTTAACCCAGAGACACACTCGGGAACACAGTCAGGCAGGTTAAACTGTATTAGCACCTCAGGTGTTCTGCCTGGGGTCCTAAAATGTTTGGGGCACTTTCTGAAGCCCAACTTTAAATTAAATTTATTAAAGCGAACAAGAAAAAGTTCCCTTAAGCAAAACACAAGACTCTTTTATATGGTGCACAATCACTGGTGGATCCAGGGAAGGGGCAATGGGAACATTTGTCCCCTCCCATCAAACTGTAATTTGAAGGCAAGTGATATAGGTGACATTTGATCTCCACTTCCTTACACCCTACATAGTCAACTAAGGTGTCATTGGAAAGGTCAGAGTCTGACCTTGTATGTCCATGTAAAATGTACAAATAAATTAAATATGAAAAAATGTGTTGCCGCCCCGCATTTTGGTTAAAATATCATATTTCCTTAGAACAATTCAGTAACAGGTTCCCCATGTTTGAGTTTATTTTATAAAGTGTACCCGGTTAAATATATACAACCATAAAGGTTTGGAAGATAACGTGGTCCAAAAGACCACATAGGACTCCATGCAAGGTTTCGTTCCGGGCTGCGAGATCGTGCAGCGCGGCAGAGTGATCACAGAGGGAGACTAGGAATTATTTGTTCCCAGTCTCACTCTGCTCCTCGTGTGAAGAAAGATCATTTAACAGCAGCTTTTTGGAGGTGTTAACTTTTGGCTCTCCGCATCCCCACATTAAGTTGCACCTACACTTTGCACATCCTATATGTAACATGGGGAGAGCAAAGTACAGTAAACTCGCGCAAGCTGCGAGGCACTGATTTCACCCCAGTGTAGCGTCAGTAATGTAATATGAATGCCATGCGTTAAACTCCCTTATCCTAACAATTACATATGGAGACGCTACATTAGCACCAAAAAAAGGAATAGTGACCACAGGGCCCTACTCTAAGGTTGGCGTTAACTTTACTAGAGCTGTTGTAAAACGTACCAGAGCCAGTATAGTCTATGGACTATATTCTCTAGTTCGCACCAACATGGGGGTGCTAACGGAGAAAGTCTGCACCGGATATTCTGGGACAGGCGCTACTTCGGCACCTGGCATTGTTACATAGGCTGAAAAAAGACATGCGTCCATCAGGTTCAGCCTTTCACACATCACCTACGGCTGTTGATCCAAAAGAAGGCAAAAAAAAACAGTCTGATGCGCTCCTTTCCTCGGAACACAGCTCTAACAGCTGGGATACTTGCCGTAGTGCTTCCTCTACGTACAGAGTAATCACCTCCTGGAGTCCATGGAGGGTGGCACTTCCGGGCACGAGCCCTGTGCAAACTAGTTATTGCGAGATTCCGTATCACCTCTGTGTGATCTCAGAGGGAGACTGGGATGAAAGAATTGATAGATATTTTTAATTTCCTGTATGATTCAAATACACAATTTAGGTAATAGGTTTCCTTCAAGAGGATGCGTGACCAATGGAATTTTAATTGAATCCAGACCATATCCTGGTAAAGTGAGGATCCTTTGTTATTGTTACAAGGACAGAAAAAGTGAGTGAAAGTTGTAAGCCAGAAAAATCATCTTTATGCTAGAAGTGCTTGTGGGATTGGTTAACTTTGATGTTGTAATATATCTGTATACGGATTGGCTGTTCTATCACATTCCTGTTTGGGGCAGAAATGAACCATGTCTATGTGGAACGCTCTAATTGGTTGTTTGAAATCTAATAAATAGATCTGTCTGAGCAAAGACTAGTCAGACACGATGAAAGCTGTACATTGTGTGTAGCTGATTTTAAGGTCTCTGCTATAGCGTGCGCAGCGTCTTGCTCTATTTTCTAATATGAGACGGAACTTGCAGAGGTTTTTGGAATTCCTGTTATGGTAATTATAAATAAGAAAACTGATTTGATTTGTTTAATTTATTATTTAACATGGAAACTATTTGTTCCAAATCCCACTATGCTCCCGGGAACAAGAAGCATAGGATTGGACCACTCTTTGCCGTGGGATGAGAGGGGAGTATCGGATTTATAGGGCAGGGTTTTAGGGGGTGCTACATGATTCTGCAGATGCAAAAGTGTATTTTTTTTTAAAGTTTGCCCTACGAAACTAAAAGGGTTTTCTTGTCTTCGTAGAACATAATTTAACACAAACTATAATTCAACATTTAATTAACGTTTTTTGCATACCCAAACACCTACAAAATCCAGAATCATGTAGTGCCAGCTTTTATGATGTGGTAAAACATGGCTGCCAGCATTCCTGCAATAATTAGCACTAGCACTGTGGAATACCTTATTGAAACACTAATATGTAGGTTTGCATTCCCCATGTTAAGTATAGGATGGCAAAATACAATAAGCGCACAGAAGCTAGCGCTAAAAACTATGTTTTTATTTATTTTTACTTATTTATTTATAAAGGATTTTACCAGGAAGGATACATTGAGATTTCTCAAGTATGTCCTGGGTTCAAGAACATGGTTACAGAAATACAATGTTGTAAAATGCAAGAAATTAACACAAAACAAATATACAGATTAACAGAAAATAAATATGTAGGAAATATAGTCACTATGTTCCATGTTTACAGGTGCATTCCTTATTGAGGTATGTTAATAGGGAGCTCTTAATGGACTTTAGACTGGGGGAAGATTTGATGGCGTCTGGGAGGTTATTCCATAATTGTGGTGCTCTGTAGGAAAAAATGAGGATCGAGCAACTTCCTTTTCATATTGTGGTATTGCAAGTAAGGTGCCGGTCCTGGATCGGAGGTTATAGGATGAGGGAACTGCTGAGGGAAGCAGCCTATTTAGGTAGGGTGGTAACTTCCCAGAAAAGCTCTTAAACACCAGGTTGGAAAGGTGAAGGGTGCGTCTAGATTCCAGTGACGGCCAGTTTAGTTCTTTTAACATGTCACAATGGTGGGTCATGTAGTTACATTGTAGCACAAAGCGACAGAATAAGTTATACAATGTAGTAAGTTTCTGGAGGTGCGTTTGCAGGGCGGCTGCATACACTACATCTCCATACTCAATAGCTGGCATAAGCATTTTTTGTACAATCTGCTTTCTTACAGCGGGGCTCAGGCAGGATTTGTTTCTGTACAGGGCACCTAGTTTGGGGTACATTTTAGATGAAAGTTTTTTGATGTGGGGGCCAAAGGATAGATTTGGGTCTAACCACATACCTAGATATTTGAGAGAAGTGACTGTGGTCCGCGTGCCATTTGATTTTGTCCTGACACATAGATGGGATTTTGCAATTTGTGTAGTTTAGGTGCTGTTCTAAAGAGCATTGTAACAGTTTAGTCAGCATTTAGAAAAAGTTTGTTATCTTTGATCCACTTTTCTACCTCTGTGAATTGGTCTTGCAGCACGGCCTCCACCTTTGGGAGATCTGGTTTGCTGGTATAGATTACAGTTTCGTCTGCGTACATGTGTACAGTTGAGGCTTTGCAGACATTGGGCAGATCATTTATGAATATTGTGAATAGCAGGGGGCCGAGTATCGAGCCTTGGGGTACACCGCACGTGACTGGGAGGGGGAGGGAAGTGCTGTCAGAAATGGACACATATTGCGACCGATCAGACACATATGATTGAAACCAGGTTAGCGTGCGATCACCAATACCAGATTTTTTAAGTTTTTGTAATAAGATGCCATGGTCTACTGTGTCAAAGGCCTTGGCAAAATCAAGGAAGATGGCTCCAGTTAGGTTTCCTTGTTCAATGCCAGCCTGGATATCATTGGAAACTTTTAAAAGGGCAGTTTTGGTTGAATGATTTGGACGGAAGCCGGATTGATCTGGGGTTAAATAGTTCCATTACCGATAGTAATCGTGTAATTGAGTGTAAACACATTTTTCCAGAATTTTTGACATTACAGGAAGCAATGATATTGGACGGTAGTTGGATACCAAAGTATTGTCTCCACTTTTATGGATAGGTACCACTCTCGCAGTCTTCCAGAGTCTGGGTATGTATCCAGTAGCCAGTGATTCATTGATTAGGGTTGCGACAGATTTTGCAATTGCCGGCGCACTGATTTTCAGCAGCATTGCTGTGATTTGGTCAGGTCCTGACTGGTGTTTCATTTTTTGATTACAGAGAAGTTTAGTAATGGCACTGACAGGCACCGGTCTAAAACTGAATTTCCCTTTGATACAGGGTTTTTGCACAGTTGGAAGGATCTGACTTGTGTGCTGCCTTTCTGAATGTGTTTCAATTGCTAGCTTAGCAATCATGGTGTTGGCGCATCCAATGAAATAGATATTAAAGGCATTTGCTACATCTAGGGGGTGTTACAGGGTTTGGTGGTTTACTTTGACAGCAGCTGGTTAGGAGTGGACAGCGGGCCATTGTATGTTATTTATGATTTTCCAAAAATTTCTCGAGTTTTGATATGTTATGGTTTCGATTTTCATTGAAGTATTGGGCTTTGGCCATTTTTGTTTACTTTGTACATGCATTCCGGCATTTTCGATATTCACAGTGATCGTTCATGGATCCAGTACTCTTGAAATTTGACCAGAGTGAATCTCTAAGCTGGTACATGTGTGTGAGGTCAGCTGTAACCCAGGGGAGATGTGCCCCTTTGACTCACACTTTACACAGCGGGGCATGGGCATTCCAGACTTGCAGGAGCTCTGACTGAAAGTATTCAATTGCACAGTCCAGGTCTGGGATTAGGTTTAGCCTGTACCACGTGAGCCATTTGAGATCATTTAGGAAGGATTCAAGATTAAATTTCTTGAAGGACCTGGTGATTATTACCTTTGGGGGAGATTTTGTGGCCTTTATTTTGCGCACACAGTACACTAGACAGTGATCACTGAAGCTATTAGCGAGAACACCTGCCTCCTGTATTCTATCAGGACATGAGAATACAGTCCAGCACAGCAAGGTATGGTTAAGGCTTTTCATATTAATGCAAGTGGGGGAGGAGATTAATTGTGTTAACTGGAAAGCCTTAAACTGGGAGCAGTGTTTATGGTTTTTAGGATTCAGCCAGTCAACATTAAAATCGCTGAGGACCAGCAGTTCACTTTTTTGATTTTGAGCTACCAAATTACTAAGGATTTGGGTTATGTCAGAAAGGGAGTGCACTGGGGAGCTCAGTGGGCGATAGAATCCAGCAACAATAATTTGTTTACTGAAAGGGATCTCAATAATACCAGAAAGGAAATCAAAAGTGGCTGGGGAGCTAGAGTTTTGCAGAGGGGTTAACTTTGTGGACTCGTCAACATAAATAACAATTCCTCCTCCTCTCTTTACTCTGTCCTTTCTATAACATGAATACCCTTGTATTGATATGGCAGAGTCTGGTACTTTAAGGGTTAGCCAGGATTCTGTCAGCACAATGACTTTAGGTTTGTAATGAAGGCACCAAGCTTTAAGCTGGTCCAGTTTAGGGAGTAAGCTGCGGATGTTACAGTGCACAAAGGAGAGGCCTTATTTAGTGGGGAGACTAAACGTGGTGTCATCTGTTGGACCAGGGTTGGATTCAACATCATTTGCCAGGGCAAGCAGCAGAATAAATAGGAATTTGGACACAGTTTTCTTTTTGGAGAATTGTGATTGGAGAGTCTTAAAACTCTGTGTGGGGGTGGGAGGGCTGCATTTTAACACTCTCCACCACCACTCAGCTGATAAGTTTTTCTGCTTGGTGTAATTTGTAGGGTGTATAGGGAGGGTGGGTAAATTTAGAGAGAAGGGTGGTAGAAGAATGAAGCAGCAAGAGAGGGAAAAATATTTCTAGAAAACGGTGGAGGGGAGAAGATGAAGGGAAGAAAAAAAAAAACGAAAACAGAAGACAGGCAGGGAACTGATAAGGTGAGCAGGAGACGGAAGGGAGTCTGGTCGGTGAAGTTCTAGAGTGGTGTAGGTTGCTAGCTGAAAATATCACATGACCAAATTATTTGGGTATAAATTAAATGAGAACCTTAGGGTGGGTGGGTGAGGGGAGGGGGGGCGGTATTTAAGTCCAGCTGGGATCTAAAAGCACACAGCTATGGAGCCTGGCCCGGGGGGAAGCTGAATTAAAATGTGAGTGCTGCAAAAGAGAAATACAGGGTTACATAGTATCATTGAGGGGCTATAAATTCTCTAGTGCAGTGAATCATGACCGGGGGGGGGGTAGGATGGCAGGCCCAGGGCAAACTGAGTTGAAAATGAATACATGTAAGTGGTAAAAATATGGCAACTATGCAGAGCAAACTGATCTGGTAAGGATATATAATATTTAACATCTGATACGCTATATGTAATTATACTTTAAAAATAAACATACAAATTACCATATACAGTGTTAATAAAATGTGCATAGTAAAAATTGAGCAAATGGATTACAAATGGGGTAGAGTCAGTAATGGAATATGGGTGGCATGCGTTAAATACACTTATCCTAACGGTGATGCTTACATATCGAGGCACTAACGTTAGATCTATATTCCATAGTTGGTGCTATGGAGTTGTTAAGTTTACAATAGTTCTGGTCAAGTTTACAACAACCTTGGAATAGGACCTATATTGGGCAGTATTCCAAAGTTGGTGCCAACTTAACTAGAGCTGCTGTAAACTTAACTCCATAGACTATAAAGGCTCTGGTAAGTTAACAACAGCTCTGGTTAAGTTAATACAAACTTTGGAATAGGGCCCATAGTTTTGTAAGGATTATTTCAAATGTGAACTGTCTGCAATTAAAACACAAAAAGAAAAATGAATGGAAAAAAAACTATACAAATGAAATGTGAAAGTGTCTTTTTTAAAGTCCTTTTATATGGCATAAGTACAAAAATAAAAAGGAAACCCATACATCCGGCTTATTCCCAGGGACACATTATTGTATCCACTCTGTTGATTATTCATTTATTTGAACCATTTGTGTCACAATTATTGTAGACCAAACTATGAAAATATTACATTTCAGTTTCTTTATTGTTGGTTTTTTTTGTTTTGTAAATTAAGAACAAAAGGAAATTTGCAGGCATGTTTGGTCTGAAAAAAGGCAGCGCTGTCCACTAAAAATTGTCTAATATGTTCATGTAAGCAAGACACTTTTCTGTATACAGCTTAAGTGCATAATGGCAAAATAGTCCAAATTAACCTGGCCTGCAGCTTGTAATAGAACAACAGCCTGAGATTCAAAGGGAGAATACTAACCTACCGTTGGCATAATCTTCTACGTCATAAACCTATACGTTTATTTATGTCCAGAAACCGGTGTTCATGTTACTTTAAAGAGAACCCGAGCTTATAAATTTCTGAGTTAATGGAAAAAATATGAAGTGTTTGCACTATACAGCCCAATTCACCATGAAATTGGAATCAAACAACCTTGAAAATTCATAATCAAACAGATTTTATTAATAGTATCCCTTAATTTGCAGTATTTCGATCTGAAATATTAGCACAAAAGGAAGCAAAGTCACCATATATGTCACAAGCAATGAGTGTGATAACAGTTTGCTATTCAGAGATTGTAACATTAGCAATAAAGAATCCATAATAGAAGAATGGAATATCAAAGTAGAATGTGGACTAAATGTAAGTTGCAGTTAAACCATGTATGTTACGGATCTATACACCAGATAACCATACAGTGCATTTCTTAAATTCAATACAGGGAGTGTCAGCTTCTACAATAAACTGCATTTTATCCAGTGTAGAGCATTATCTGAGCAACCCACTACGGTTTTATGGATCCAACAAAATTTGGCTTATTGAATCTTCCACTAGAGCAATGGTTCTCAATAGGGTTGAGTCAACTAAAATATGGCTAAAGCTATAAAAGGCATTTTAGGCAACAGACTATGAATAAATTAAAATTGATCCTTCTCTAGCATTTTTTTGTCTGGTTTTTAATCAGTCAACAAATTTTGTCCCCCAACTTATAGTCGAGCTTTCATCACTGAAAAAACATAGGCCAAGCCTTTGACGAAAATCATTAGTCAACTAAATTAACAATTGTTGTTGAAGCATGGGATGCATGCGCCTGCCAGGAGTGGCAGCAGGTATGGGAGATAATCAGGAACAGAAAAATATATGTTTTACCTATTATTCTCTCTTAAGGTTAGATTTTTCAATGTTTCGACAGCAAAACAATGAAAGGATTGCAGGCGTTTTTCACTGCAGGATTTCCAATTAAGAATATATTTAAATTTTCACAATTTTAAGTGAAATTATTTGGTGGTCAGAGGAATAGGGCGATGGTGGAGGCACCAGATTTATTTCGATTATAGGTTTTAACCCACTGATTGTTTTCCAGAGTGTGTCTCGGGGTTAAATTTCACCGCTGAAAGTGGTAACCCGAGCCACACTCAGCCAGATACATCACCTCTCCCTGCGCTCCCTCGCTGATCCTCGCAGTCTCCTCCAGGGATCGCTGTGTTTTACTTCCTGAACTCCTTCTCGCGAGGATGGAACTAGGAAGTATGAGGGTTGCTATCGCCAGAGGAGACTGCGGGGGAGCACAGGGACAGCATCGAAGGAGCACAGGGACAGGTGATGTATCCAGCGGCATCCCGAGTGTTGCTCGGGGTTACCGCTTCCAACATAGGAATTTAACCCCGAGCCACAATCGGGATGCTGCTAGGGGGGGGGCAAAAAAAGTAATAAACTGGAGTGCTTTTTGACATGAAAATGTCAAAAAAACAGACCGCCAGGGAGGTTAAGAGAGGTGTGAACAAAAAAGGTTTGAGGTCTACTGCACTACAGTTGGAGGTGGAGTAGGGCATGGCTGTGATTTCCTTCCTCTTACAGGGGCACACCGGAACAAAACTCCCTGAGAGAGATCCTAAATTAAGTATTGCAGTACAAGTTAGAGTAAATGTTAGTTTTGTATTACTTCACAAAAGATGGAAAATCAGTATTTTTGTGATTTTAGAAGTAACATTTGCTTCTTCCCATCTCACTAAAACACCTTCTGTATGCGTGACACGTAGTGCTCTATCTAGTCCACCTTATTGATATGTATAAATGAAAATGTTCTCCACTAAGGCTCCTATGTAAATGTAATCTGCGTGCCAGCGATCCTCCTGGCAGAGTATCACACAGTAATGAGTGCCCACACAGCTACCCTAAGGAAATGGCATGAGGTGAAGAATAAAATGGAACAAAACCGATGACAGATGGTCTCTGCTACACTGGTATATTGCATGTCTCTTAACGTGGCGCAAAGATCACCTTTTTATAGAGGCGGCTCGCTCTGTATTACTCACGCAACACAGCCAGCATTTTAAAAGGTGTCTCCCAGGTGAAATCAGACACGATCAGGAGTTGCTCAGTTAAACCCAGGCTTAATCAGGATGTGGGATGAGATTTTTTTTATTTCTTCGCTAGGTAAACGAGAGACTAGGCACGCTGGCAGAACTGACAATGAGTAATTGAGAGGCGTGAAGCTAGCGAAACATCTGGCATAGAAAATTATTTGTAAAAAGGACACATTTTGTTCTTGTAATCAGATATAGATTAGGGAACAGCAATGCAGCATTCATTGCTCTCTTGTACTAAACAATAAATGACTTGATTGAAGCGATACCCACCTTCCAATGGCAGGATTTAATCACCCGAGGCAACAGATCTTGATTACTTGTATAGATAAACCCTTTGTATTCATATCCCTTGGCAGAAAATTAATTCTTTACAGCCCTGTGCTAAAGGGGCTTTAAAAAGAAAAAAAATAATAAAAAAAAGTATTACCAGAATTAAGTTCTTTGGGTGAGTATGAGAGGTTCGTAATTACTTTCCTTTTGATGAACAGCCTTTTGCAAATATTCTATATAGGATGAAGCCTTAAAATCATAATACATCATGTTCTGAAAAATCTAAATGATTTTTTACACCAATATATAAATACAATTTTTGTATCTCCATATATTGGACAGTCGGAGATCAAGAGAGGCACTGGGCACTAGAACCAAAATACTACTACTTTCTGCCATAAGGACTCCTGTATGTAGAATGGATGATGTAACCGTAAAGCCTACATAATTAGTTTTCTGTAATTCTAATTGTTAATATTGCATACATCCTGACTTACCATCTTCCATTTTTGAATTTGGGGGGGGGGGGTGATAATCTAGGAAACTACAATAGTTTACAGGGGTAGCAAATGGAGGCTTCTCAAAGTCAGGTCCTACGTTTTCACCAAGGATATCTTTTATCAGGGATGAGGGAACGTTTCAAAATACAGTCTTCACAGTCCCAGTCGCGTTAAAACACACCTAAAAGCATGATGCCAACACTATGCGGCACCATTGGAAGGGTATTGCAATGAGTGGTGCATGGTTTCCTCCAAACATAACGATTTGAATTGAGGCCAAATGGTTTCTCACAATCTGTGTCCTTTGGGTTCTTTTGTGTAATTCTAAGCAGGTTTTCATGCGTCTTTCTGTGAGTAGAGGCTTCTGTCTGGTCAGATCAGGGGACTGTTGAAGGGATGATTTTTCTTGTGCAAGTGTCGCACACCTACACAAAGGATTTCTGCAACTGCCAGATAGACTATTCGGTTGTCACCTCTCTTACCAAGGCCCACCTCCACCGATAGCTCAGTTTGGCTGGGCAGCCAGCTCTAGGAATAGTCTTTGTTCCAAACTTCTTTCATATAACAAATACGGAGATCACTGTGCTCTTGGAAACCTTAAAAAAAAGCAGACATTTTTCATAGCGTTCCCTAGATTGGAGGAAGTTCCTTTGACCTCATGACACACAGGGTTATTCAGAGAGATCCGAAAAGTCCCCGCAGGTACGGTGACCTTTTGTTCACTGCACTTCAGCGACTCCTAGTTCGCCGACCCTGCAGTGTATTTAGCAAGCACCGCAGGGCCCCCGTAGTGCGGGGAATAGTTGCCACAAACCCGCAGAACACTTGCCACTCATCGAAGACCTGCAGAAACCACCGCAAAAACCACGCCGGAAAAGCCCGAAAAGCAGATGGACGTGGTAAAAAAAAAATGTCAAATGAAACCACCGAACAGCAGGGCATTTTGGCAACTTTTCACTGCTGTTTGGTGTCTCTGAATAGACAAACCATTGCTTCTCTATGGGGGGTTTCATTGCCCTCGAACAGGTGCGTGCAGGCAACTCGCCTGAATTTGGTGAACTGTCTGCTCTGAATAGCCGAATGGCCTCGCAATGTCCCTGTTCGCTGAAATTCAGTGTCCGGTTAGATTTTGGGGACATTTCGGATCTCTCTGAATAATCCCCTTGGTTTTTGCTCTGATGTGAATTTACAGCTGTGAGACCTTATGCAGACATGGGCCTTTCCTTGCAAGATGATAAAAATATTTTTTCCATACAAGTGTCTGAATATTTTCTGAATGCGACTGATATAGTGGGTGAAATGTAACATTAGTATAGAAAATATAAGAGCTCTATATATGTTGTTTTTATCTTCAACTCTTCCAGAACTGGAGCCAGATCTCACTATAACCATAATGTATTTCAGGCAGAAATAGTGAAGTAATGTATACTGCAACACACGGAGCTTTCAAATTTAAACACTTTCTGCATCTTTATTCTAGTCTGATTCTACATTGTTTCAAGGTCACTAATGTTAATATTATGAGACCTATTCGTTGTAAGCCGCAGCTATGTGACATACATTGCAATTTTAGATGTGGTCTTATCAAATGATAAACACAGAAACTGCTCAACCAACAGTGACCACCCTTTTGCCATTTAATTACCAGGCATATCTTGTAACTTTTAATAAGCCTGTGCTGTGACTGTAATAGTGGTCTTTCCCTCTGAATTCAAGCAATTCAAGTTCTTTGATCACTAGATGAATTGGGTTTCTACCAATATTCTGAAACCGTAGACTGTTGGGGAGAAAATGCCACTACCGAGAGAATACTAGGGTTCAGTACAGACAATGAGCCATGGAAGGTTTTAAAAAACACAGCCCCCCCCCAAATTTTTTTAAAAAAAGGTGAATAAAATGGTGCTATCTATATAAATTTGCCAAAAACACTTCTTCCATATGCTCGCAATACACCAATTTAACATATGCAGAAACACCAGCAAAACAAAATCGAGTGACATCCTGTAGTATTTTACAAGGTACATTTACCAGGTAAGGGTCCTAATCAAAACAGAGCTGTTAAGCTGATGGCTGAAGGCCGTACACACAACGACTCAAGCATTTACTCCATTTACATTGCTGTTGCTTACTGTAAATTAATGGCTCGTAATCCATATTAATTTGTGGCTAGCTGGTGAGGTATGAGCTAGTCCATTCTCATTTCTTCTACATTGACAAGAACCGTTCTTCGGGAAATGGTTCTTATACCCGGTGTTAAGTGAATGTCCTTGTGCCAAATCACTTAAGCTCCTTCAAAAAGTCCCATGCTTACCCCTTTGGCTGCAAAAAGCAGAAGAATGGCATCAAATAGTTCCCAGTCCCTGCTCACTCCTACCTCTATGGACTCCAGGAGATGATGATAATGGTGGCACACAGTGCTGCCACCATTATCTACCACTAGCTCACAGGTATTCTGACTCGAGCCATAAACACAGCAGCTCAGTCAAAACAGAGCTGTTAATGGCAAGCCGGAAATGGAAACCGACAGAATTTTGCCATGTGCGGCTCTTCAATAACAGTTATCTTGGATTAGGGCTTCGGGATTTTCTGCAGCCACTCTGTTCTAATATTATAAAAGGCCACTTTATAAGACTTTTCTCCCCAGAATAACATTACTAATATTATAATAATTACTTTTCTAACATCCATTATCAATTGCCTAAGCTACGTATAACAATATAAAGCAACTTTACTTTGATAAAATGTTCTCTTTTTGTACACGTAAGTGGCAAGCGATAATTGGACACTTGTTTTTACGGTTGATGCTTTGCAGATTTTGCTTTAGGAGTGTTAGTTTAGATCCAATTGAGATCCAATGTTTGCAGTCAATTGATCTCTGGGGTTTAGTTAATTCACACTGTATAACCAGGTGGCCAAGAATGGATGTTGCTTTTCTTGCAACCAATACCATCCCATTTTGTTTATTGAAATACAAATTTTCCTCCTGCCAAAACGCCCCCTACCACTGATCTCTCTGTTAATGGGATGCACATCAACCCAATACCTCAAGTTACTTGCTTCTGGCGTCATGTTTGATGCTGACTTTACATGTATTCTCACCATCCAGACAGTAAGCAAATCATGTCATTTCCACCTTAAAATCTGATTTTTTTTTAGATTAATGTATCATGTTCCTGACCAATCTGCCTCCACAGCCTTCTCACGTCATTATAGTCTTCATAACCTGTCTCTCCACCATACCTACCAACATTTCCAACATAAACACTAGCATTAGTAATCCTCACCAATAAGATTGTAACTCCCCTTGTTCCTCCACTCCTTGCCCTCTAGACCAGTGGTTCCTTACCGCAGTCCTCAAATACCTCTAACAGGTCAGGTTTGCCAGATATCTAAAGCACAGGCAGTGGCGACTCTAGGAACAATATTTAAGGGGGGCACATAAGATACCACAGTCAACACTGGGGGGGCACTATTAATTTTCGCTACTAAATCAAACCACTGAAAAAAACTATGGGCCCTATCACCTGGTGTGAGCTAAAACGCCATCGCTAAAGGAAAGATTTATCACGAGTCGCTAAAACTTAGCGCTTGACGACCTAGTAACAGATCACCTTGTCCACGGGAGTCCGTGTACAAGGTCGTTTGGCGCACAATAGGGAATAGCTAAGACCCAGCGCTAATGCATTTGTGTACAGGATAGAACAGTTTTTTTCCCCAATGCCGAGTGCCGGGCCATACCTATCCCCTGCCCTCACAAGTTTGTATAAGTATGAACACATCCAGCCATGAGCCCTCACATGAGCCCTCACACCCATGTATATCCAGGTTTATACGAACACATATGAATTAAAGCTGATGGGCATTGAATGATAAATGCCTCCCAACAGCATGTAGAATCATTACACTGCATTTAACAGATCCAAAAGGAAGGCCAGGTGAGCGGCAATAATTTCCCTGCTGCAGCATATAAATAATACATGTTTCAGGACAAGACTTATCTATGTGTCCCTTTAAAAATGATTCACGCGGTCACCCTAATAATCAACCACTTGCATACGATCAATAACCCCCAGCATAAAAGGTTTAAAATTAAGCAATATATTAGAATTAGGGTATATGTGGATAAAGGATACATATAGATCATAATAAATCTTACTGCAACAGCAGTAACATTGCTGACCAGATCCATTATTATGGCGTATGGGGCCAAGAGAACACCTGCGCTGCATTCCTTTCAATTGCCTGTTAGTTTCAGTTTTTTGAGTTAGCATCAGGGTTGAGCAGTAGGTAAAATTTAGCGATTAGCTTCCCGCAAAAAATTAGTGCAGGTACCAAGCGATCTGTTAGTTGCAAAAGTGCTAGAGATCTCTAGCGCTCCCCATGTTAAGTATAGGATGCAGAAAGTACAGTAAGCTCGTGCTACAAATCGCTAATAGTGACGCACCAAGATTTTTCCCATTTGTAGCGGGAGGAAAACAATATGTTGGGCAGGAGCTAGACTCAATTAACCTGGCGCTAATGCAAAAACATGCTGACGCTAGGGTTAGCTCACAACCGCTGATAGTGCCCTAAATAAGTATATATATAAATAAAATTCCAAAACCCCAGAGTAATGTGATGCAATGATACTTTAATTCAATATCTTATTTGCCGCAGTTCGGTGGTGTTCGCCAATGTCTGATAACTGCTTCAGCGACTCCAATTTTAGCTAATTACAGTGATCATTCACTAAATAGGGAATTCGCAATATTTTCAGTGAAATTAATTCCCCGAAATGTGACGAAAGCAAAGGATCTAAAGATGAATAGACCCTTTATATTCTAACTTCCATAAAGACTGGGAAATACAATAAAAAAATAATAAACAGTGTGGCATGTAGCCTACCCATTAACCCCTAAAATGACATAAAATCAAGGAGAAAAATAAGATGCATATTGTGAGGGACGAAGCCTGCCCATTAACCCTTAATACACATTTAAACTAAGGCAAAAACTAAAGTAATACACAATGTAATATATAGTCTGAACGTTCACCCCTTCACTGCTGAACCACTTCAACCCTGTGAAAACGTTTACATGAACCTCATTATTTAATTTTGTATGACTTTTAATTTAAAACTGATTATGGTCATGCTGTATATCATTGGAAAGGTCAGAATCTGCCCTTTCCAATGACACCTTGATCGTCCATAGACGATGCACAAAGGCAGAGATCCAGTGGTCTGAATATGTATGGAAGCTGGATGCGGATTTCTGGTGGGGCAGTGGCGTAGCATGGGGGGGGGCCTTGGGGGTGGTCGCCCCAGGCACAATTTTTTTAGGGGGTGCAAAATTTCAAAAGAAATTTGAAGCACTAATATTTTCCAGCAGGGATCAGCAAGGTGTCTGCTCATGGACACTGGTGTCCATGAGAGGCCCTTGCATGGGCAGCCGCCAGTTTTGCGGTGCCGGCGGTGACTTAGCACTCAAAGTCTGGAAGGAGGACCAGGACAGAAAATTCTGAACCCCTCCTCAACACTGACATGAGTCACGTGAAGCAGCGCAGCATTAACAGACGGAACACCCTGTACCACACTTAACAGCCCCCCTTGAAGCCCTGTTCCAGCCCCCCGCCAGTGGCAGCCCTGCAGCCGCTGAACAGGAAGGAGGGAGGGAGGCACCTGCCCTGCAGCACATTTAAAATCCGGTCTCCACTAAGTCCCCTGGACAGCTCTCCCCCGGGCCACCAGCAACTCCACACAAGTAGTCACACTGTGTGACACCAGAGCAGCGTAACCAACACACAGTAAGGGGGTACGGGGATAGAGAGAGATTGACTGGGGGTACTTGAAGAAAATGGGGGTACTTAGAGAGCGTGACTGGAGGTCCTGGGAGCAAGTGGGGGTACTGAGAGAAAGAGTGACTGGGGCGTACTGGGAGAGGGTGACTGGTGGTACTGGGAGAGAGTGATTGGGTATAGTGTGAGAGTGGAACTATACTAGGGTATACTGGGACAGGGTGACTGGTAGCAGTGTTGTAGAGTGGGGGGGCATGTGTGTTTCATTTTTTATTATATCAGTATTTTGTTAATATACAATACATGTGCTTGTGGGGTAAGGGGGGTCAATACTCTACTGGTAGAAGGGAAATCAGGGAGTGTTACTGTGTCCACAGGTTGGGGGGGGCGCACAATTCTTGCCTTGCCCCGGGCGCTGACAACCCACGCTACACCGCTGGGTGGGGGGGGGACATGGTAGGAGCAAGGAATAACCTAGGGGGGCAATTGCCCCCCTTGCCCCCCTGTAGAGACGCCTATGAGCACAGGTGATATGATAAATTTCCTCTTGATCAGGATAGATCTATTGCTGCAGATTAAGATCGCTTTTGACGCAGGGTACGACAGAAGGAATATTCCCAATAGACGCGTAATCAATAGGTTTTGCTGTGTTTGTAAGGAGGCAGACTTGTATATATGCAGAATCAAACACAAGAGCATATATAGGATTGAGTAAAGTGTAGAGATGATTTCTTCAAGTGAAATGAATGGGATGTGATTAACAGTTGCAGATGATGGCTGATATAATTACAGGATTGGATATGTGAACAATTATGGTAACTATAAAATAACGTGCTGGGCTCTCTCCCGAAAAAAGGGATTTAGTGATAAGATGCAATAATGTTAAATGAAGCTGTTGAATTATTTTCAATTTTCATATTAAAGAAGCAGTGAAGCGTACATTGCGTTATTCACGGGATCAGTGAAGTGTTAATGTGCGTGTGCACGGAAAGTAGATATGAATTATGCAGATCATTATCCTTCCAGTGTCTGAGTTTAAGGTTGAATTCTTGTTGCAGGACACAGTCTTTTATAAGGGTTTAGAGCAGGAATGTCAAACGCAGACCACACGAACGTTGATTGCCTTAAATTCCCAGGAATCTTTGAATGCAATAGATGGCCAGAGAATCATGGGTATTAAAGTTCAACAACATTTGGGGTGCCGGAGTTCGACATCCCTGATTTTTCCACCTCTATCCTAGATCTGAGTGATCTTAGGATTTGTTCATCAAAATTTATTTACATCTTTTGGTACTCTAACCTTGTCTTTTTTGGTGTGAATGTGTTGTGGCAAAATTAGCCATCTGGTACTAAAACAAGAATTTATAGAATTGCTCTTCAGAACTTTGAAGTGGTTGTTGAAGATTACTGATATATAAATCATCCACTATCTGCTGCCACCAAAATGATGCATCTGTTTTGACTTTGCTTTTAACATGTTGGGTGATTGGGCACTGTTATTTATGTTTACAGGTTTGCAAACCAATTTTATATTTATCCAATAAAAGTTATGTTTTATATCGGTCTCAGGGAGACACTTGTATTCTGATGTTCTCATCAGGATAATTGTATTCTTCGAGGTTCTTGGCCTAACATTTGACCGTGAGCCTTTCGATACTAATAGATGTTTGTCTACAGCCTGGCAAAGAATGAGACTCCTAATTAAACAACATTTATTTGGTTATTCAAAAAGCACTGATGGCTGCCAAGGTTGCAAACAACAACAAAAATGGTTGCTGTTTCAGTGGCAACAAACGCTGGCGTTTCACAGAACAAGGATCCAAATACTCGCACTCTGAATAACCCGTTAGTGTGCTACAATCCCACACTTCCTTCTCTTTTATAAACTTCGTGATGAAGGGTGTTCTGTATGCAGTGGATGCAAACATCCTTCATGTCGTGATATGTGGTCAATGCAACAATCACATAGACCACACAACTACAGTGACAGGGCCAATGGAGTTGTGAAAGAGGTAAACTCTGGCTATTCTATGAACATGGAATTTTGTGGTATACTAGTTCGTTCATTTTGCAACACATTAAACATGGGCATAAAAATCTGAATGGACACAGGAACTGAGGGGGAGGAGAAGAAAGGCGTATGGATCCTCCTTCCCAGTTATCTTCATAGACAAGTGCATAGTGTGTGTCTGGTTAGGAGAATTTGTTGTATTGAGTTTTTGCTTTAGTTCGCACGGTAAAGTTATTGAAATCTCACAATTTATATGAAATTAAGGGTAGGGGGTCTTTAAACTGGTCTGTAGGTTACGTTGAGAATTCTATCCCCCCACATTTTAATGGTTTCCTACAATAATGAACCAGAGGCAGCATAGACTATTAAAACAACAAAGTAGTTTTGTATCTATCTGTAAAAGTGCAAATAAATGTGTAAACACAACATATGCATTATTTAGGTCAACTAGAAAGAAACGGCTTTGTGTGTGTATAATTTTATTTATTCAAGTAAGTTAATAGAACAAAGGTGTAACTTGCAAAGCATCATTAGGGATAATAAAAGAGTATAATGATACACATATATTTTCTATGTGATGCTATTCTAGACAAGAAAAATAAACACAATTTTCAAGGAAAATGTGCCGTGGTTCATACGGCGGAATCTTACTTGTGTCTGAAATAACACAGCTTAATTATCCATCACCACAAAATACCACTGCTGTCATACAGTATCTCAGAGATGCTAATGCCATATATAAATATACCCCATCATTGTTCGTGTCTAAGGGTGTGCACGGCAGGGCGAGAAGTAATTGAAGAGATTGAACAGTTTTTATTGCCGATTTGCAGACTTCTGTAAGGAACAGCTCGGAGGAGAAAAAGAAACCACATACCTGCTTCATCGTAGGACACGGTAAGCTTTTCCAACATCTCACGGTCTATTGCTAGAATCTGCTGCTCGAGGATGGTCTGATAGGATAGCACGCTGTTCTCTTTATCCCTTTCAAAATCTTGAAGATGCTGTTTCAACACTTCAGGAAGATGAGTCTTCACGTACTCGGCCGCGGACTGCACAACAAAGAAGAAAAGGTAATCATTTGTCTAATCAGAGGCTTGCTGTGTTTTCATATCTAGCCATATTGGCAATTGTAGCTATTCAGGACAGCCTGCAGCTGAATGGCACATCTATATACAATACAGAGTCTCAGAAGAGAAGAGTAATATCATAGAATTATAATCCAAACATTCCATTGCACAACACACTTGAAGAAACTATAAGTGATGCTATAGTAAACATGAATTTGGTGGTCATGCCTTGAAAAATGAGAAAAGGGAAATAAACTACTTATTTTTGCTTTTGACAATTTCCTGGAGGGCCTGGTGCTGTAGCTGCAATATACAGAATGCTTTGAACTGTACTCATTTTTTGAACCAGGAAAATCCGACTTTTTGTGGCTCCTGCCGAGATTGACATTTGTGACCCTGATCATATAGCCCCAGGACTACGGCAGATGTATTCGTCTACAGATGCGCATTACGTCTCTATAAAACACAACAGAATACATACATACATACATACACAAAGCCACTAGATTATTAGATATTTTTTGAATAATTTCAAAACTCCTGTTTTATATATAAAAAAAAAACCAAAAAAACATTTGAGAAAATGCACATTTCAATGTTTTATTTGGTAAACGTTTACAACTTTGTGCACATTATCATTTTCATGCAAGACCTGATCTAGAGTGGTGAATTTTTTTTTCCAAATAAAAAAAACAAAAAAACAAACAGGTTGGTATGGGGAATGTCCAGGTTATATCATCACTACATAAACCTTAATGAACAATAAGAAACACACGGCAATAAAACCTTTAGAAAACAGACCTCAGAACAAAAAGGCATAAAAACTCATATACCATGGAGGGTTTCATTAAAATAATGTTTTTTTAACTAACTTTTTATTACATTTTCAACTATCCAAAATAGAAAAGAAGATCAAGAGTGAATCAAGAAAAGAAGAGAAAGATGGAAAAGCAGGTCCGGTATGTAGTACGGAACACGTAGCTTCCCAGCAAGTGCGGTGTAATGCATTGCAAAGGGCATACACACAAAGCAGCAAGAGGACACGCACGTCCAGCATAAAATACAGAATGTGAAAGTTCCGAATAAATACCACATGTTAACTAGTATAGGAATCTCAAGGAAAGGAGGGAACCCAAAACATATCAGGGCAATTACAGTGGAATCAACCAGGGTAATACAAGAAAAAAGAGAAAAGGGGGTATGCACTACAAGGGGAATACCTCGCAGGGAGCAGGGGAAGGTAGACCAAGGGCTACAGAGTTAGCCTCAGGGCAGTGTCAGTGGGAAGTCATCGCGGGTATAGTTCAAGTGTAAGAGGGCTTGAAATGAAGTAGAGATGAATACCGAGTCATCTCATCCAAATGACTGTATCGAGAGAGCTGGTCTGAGGCATATAAAGATGTTCAATAGAGCAAAGTTCCTCCATATGGCAGAACCAGACCAGCAGGGGCAGAAAGGACTCTTGTCTCCAGTAAAGAGGAACTAAGCCTTTAGCGACGTTAAGTATCCTGATCAAAATAAATTTATTGTACACTGCAGGCAGGATGGTAGGTATGGTGAAGCAGCGTGGCTGTAGGTGTGAAGGGGGGGGGGAATAGACATGTTCACAAGGTGATGCAGTCTAGACCAGAACCTCTGAATCTGAAGGGGGGGGGCAGTCCCACCAAATATATAACATCGATCCAATAGGCTTGTGGCAGTGCCAACAGTCTGGAAGAGAATGCATGGAGGTGGAGGGGCAGAGAATACCAAATAGCAGCAGCTTGGAAGCCATTTCTTGGTTTTACTAGAGGAGGAGCAGTGGTGGGTGAGATTGCATAGTCTTTCCCACTGCTAGTCTGTAAAAGTGTGGGGTCAACACTCTGGAGTAAGGAATATAGGAGGGATACTCCATGGGCGACAGGGGAAGAGATAGAACAGTGTCGTACGAATGGGGTCAGGGGCCGATGGAGATCAGGCTGTATCAACTATTGAAGACAATGGACAATTTGCTGGTGTTTGAAACTGTGCATAAAAGTGATGAGTCTGTCCCCCAGGAGGGCATCAAGAAGGATAAGCCCCCTTGAGTCAACAAAATGTAAAAACGGAGGTATCGAAACAGGGACAAGAGTACGAAGTGCTTGCGCACCCAGGTGTGGGAGAAATCCCAGGCAGTATGTGATTGGGGCCATGAGTAAGGGGGTAGGAGGTTAACGCTGTCGGAATAGCTGAACAATGCCAGCAATTGAGAGTAGCCTGTGTAAAGACCTCACTAGTTTCAATCCCTGCTTCCTGGGCATCCATGGAAGCACCAAAAGTGGGGTTCCTACCAACACCTGCTCCCCACCCTTCCAACTATTAAAAATGTTGTCCTTAACTCACTCCATCGCCAGCAGGAGGTGGCAAGCTGTATAATAACGACAAAGGTGATGGACCCCCAACCCTCCTCGGTCCCTGGAGCACGTCAATTCACAGCCTCGGTGTTACATACCTCCTAGATATATAATGCCTAATCCATGTACGCAGACAGGCTAACCTACACTGCTGGTCCTTTCAGTGGCCCGAATCTCAACCCATTTCCATATATAGACAGTACCAAAGGCACGCACGAAACAGAATAACAGACCCAGGGGGGCTAATACTAGGGATAGACCGATATTTTTTCAGGACCGATACCGATATAGATTAAATCGGCAGCTTTTCTGGCCGATAGCCGATATTTGGTGCCGATATTCTGTAAAGTTAAAGTTCTGAAAAAAACAGCACAAATCTGACTATGCCATGAACTCAATGGCCTAAACAACAATCTTTGTGCAAACGTTTCCACCGGTGCAAAAAACATTTAACGCGAGGGGCAAAACCCTTTACGCCGAATGCCATATTACATAGTGCAACAAAAGCACGTAATAGTCTACCGCGGGTGAACCTGCGAACCCTGCGTGAGCTTACTGTATGTCGCGCGATCTATACTTAACATTGTGAGCGCAAATGCGTTTGTGCGCTGGTATGCGGATGGTATTACAATCTATGTGCAGTTTGTAACGCACAGCGTTTGCGCGTATAATTTTAGCAACTCCTAAAAGCTGGTGGTAACGGCAAATCTGAACATCCTGGCCGAAACCAAAAACACCAGCCCAAAAAAAATGCAGCAAAATATAGTTACACATTCTACACATACCCAAACCAATAAAATGGAGAAGTTGTGCATGTATGTATTATTGATGCAGCATATATGCTCAGATTGACTTTGGCTGAATTGCGTGACAAAAAAAAATGACTGTAAGCACACTGATGTCTGCGCGCAACGGTACTGCGCGAGCATTTGGGCGCATCCGGTTTACGCGCGTTATTGATCGGATCCAAAATACGCGAGGATTGTAATTCCAGCGGTGATTTGCGCACGCAAACGTTTAACGCTTGGCGCAAAACTTCACGCTTTGCGTGAGCGTTTTTGCGCAAAGATTGTATATAGCCCAATGTGTTTAACATGTAAACATTGCACCACGTCCACTTCATTTATTCAATTTAATAAGAATTTTTATTTTATTTAATCTTTTATTTTTTACAAACAATCAGACCGTGTCTTTGGCTTTCTTAAAGATCTCTCATATGACCCTGTATATAAGGGGTTCAGCAACCTTGGCCCTCCAAGGGTTATATTACAAAGTTAGATTACAGCTCTGGTTAAGCAGTCACTTTGTAATATTGCCCCACGTTTTGGAATTACATCTGCTATGATGCTCATCTTCTCATTAGGTTCTTTGAGCCTCATGGGAAATCCAGTTCCAAAACATCTGGAGGTCCCAGGTTGCTGGACCCTGCAGTAGGAAATAGACCCTGCATCTCCTGTATAGGGAATTCCCTGCCAGATGGGATGGAAGCCCCATTTCTGTTGCCATCACGCTCATGCACAATACGGTCAGTGAGCAGGGATCATTCAGCCTGATGTGGGAGAAGACCCAGATTCGCACAGTTTTGTGGGATCTTGCGTGTCGCAGCTGCAGTGAGCAAACTTGTCCAAATATCGGCAATATCGGCAAATAAAATGCCGATACCGATATCAGTAATTTTCTGAATATCGGCGCCGATAATAGGCTAAACCGATATATCGGTCTATCCCTAGCTAATACCATGGGTAAATACCAGGGTTGCTCGTGAGCCAGATACCAGGGGTTAATTTCAGGGTTTCTTGTTAGCCAGTTGGATCATCAGGAGTCGGATGCCAGATTAGGTAGTCAGCCAAGTGCCAGAGGTTATATGCCAGACCAGGTAGTCATAGGATGCCAGGGGTCGATTACCAAGTCGAGTTGTCAGCAATTAGCAAAGGAGTTAAGAGCCAGGAGAGAAACTTCAGACAAGCCGGAGTCATACACAGGTGAAAGAACTGAATAAACACAAGTAAGCACTAAGGAATGATAAACCACGTCAGGGCAAGGGTCCAGTGTTCAGGCATCTGTTCTTAAACTCGACAGGTGCCACGTCATCATGCCCCGACCGTGGTAACAATCCACAATCGCTAGCTACCTCACTCTGTGGCCGGGCCAGCGAGCAGCGAGGAAGGCACTGCCGGGACCACAAGACAGCGTGAGACGTGAGACGTGACACGCTGTCTTCTATTCAACCATATAGAAGAGATCAACATAGAACAGAGTGTGGTGAAAAAAGCCTGTGGTAAAGCAATTGGGATCATTTGGAAAAAAGTAGCTATGAATCTCCTGCCCAGATTACAACTACAAGCATTTATACTTCTGTTATGGACAAGAATATGTATCTGCTTTAATAATATTCAAAGGCCTAGAAAAATGCTCATTTAAGTAGTTTAAGTGGTTAATCCGGATTTAAGAAATTAGTATGTCTTTAAGAGCAGACATTAACTGTTTTTATAAGAATCAAATGCATATTATTGTTTAACACGCTGTCTTAGCCGATTGTTTTGTAGCACATGTAGTTTCTCTTTCCTAGTATCAAGAGGAGAATATTTTGGAACATCTTGGAACATCCTGAAAAAGTCCTGTAACAACGCCCTTGACGGCTAAGGGGACAAACTGATAAGCTGAGGTTTACTTTTCTTAATTATTAAACATAAGTCTGCAAATGTCACAATATTAATGACGAATAGAATGTTGGGCAACAGCCGGTTTTCATTACGTATGAAGTAGCATAAAAAGCTTGTATCTTTTCAATAAAGAGCAGAGAAGTCACCCGGACTTGTCCGAGGGGGGGCTACATAGACACCTAGCCAGCGAGTCTGTGTTTTCTTTCAGTGCGCACTTGATTTGATTGGCTTCTCCACCATTTGGCAGCTGCAGGCATTCAAACAAGAGACGGTTTAAGACTGATCCATAACACTTATAGTAGTGATTGTAGCAGATTAGAGATGGGAGATAGAAATACAGATCTAATCTGCCCCATCTATATAAGGGTCTGCCTGTGTATATGTGTCTATGTGCCTGTTTATACATCTCTCCTCCATATAGAGTCATATTCATATTTGTGTCTGACCATTTCAGGAGTGTGTCTCTGTGTCCACAGCTGTCGGGAGCAAGTGCTAAAATGTAATTAAAATGGTTAGCTTTCTCCCTTGGGGGGAGGATATAACACGGGGCTGTAAAATGGAATGTCTTTTGTGAACTGACATGTCGTGTAGCCTGTTAGTCGCACCTTGGGAGCCAGCCCGGCACCAAGATGTAGTCCCTATCTTCAAAGAAAGGAAGCAATATTGCCAGCTCCTAATAGAACCTCCCTATGGCTGACCGTCTAGCGTATATTGTAAGTAACTAGGATCTGCTGTTATCTCCCTTTTATTTGTTTGCGGTTTGTGTATAATGTGTAATTAATTGATTTATCCTAGCCATCTTTTTTATAACAAATGCACGGTGATAATTTTTTCTATATCATAATAAATATTCTTTATTAAGATCTGCTTTCTGCCGGATATTCGATCCATGCTAACTAAGAGACTGGAGTATTGCTGATTGGTTTAAGCTCGGGTAGATACGAAATTGTGAGCAGGGATTGTTGTCTATGCAGTCACTGTCCGGGTCGAGGGTAGGCAGACAGTGCGGTTGCTTAGCCCTGCGTCTCTCGCTGCGCGCGCGTAGTGTCCATGAGGACTGGTGGCAGCGTAACTAATAGAATAGGAAAGTGAATCCCAGGGATTGTGGGAGACGTAGTCATTACCCGCTTCAAGAGAAGACCTGTACTGCGTTGCAATCCTGGGACCATTGTATCGCCTGCTACGTACCTGTTGCGAGAGAAAGTGTGCGGGGACAGATAGGTAAGCAAGCGTGCGGGGGCTTGTCCACGCAGTCATTATCTGGGCTAGACTAGACAGATAGTGGGTGGCTTAACCCGGCGTCTTTCGCAGCAGCGCGCGTAGTGGTCGTGACAGTGATCACTGACACACTCCCCAACCAAGACACGTGTGAGAATTCCCAGGACCCAAGGTAGCATTGAATGGTAGACAGCATATGGGAAAAGTTTGCAGTATAAAGGAGAGTGTGATCAGTCATCAGCCAGGTATTTAAGGCGCATACAAAACCATTGGAAGTGGAAGGCGGGTCCCAGGAAGATCACTCTAGAGGGTATGGAGATGTTTAAAATAGAGAACTTGGAGAAGTTAATCTGAATATTGGCCAGGGTATTATATTCACGGAGCACTGACAAAATATTAGGAAATGGTTGGAGATGAAAGAAGCAAGTGTTTGCGTATGGAGCTACCTTGTGGGCGTCACCTCCTATCTGAACCCCACAAATGCCAGGATGTTGGCAGTTTGCCTCCAGAAAAAGTTCATCAAGAAGCTTTGCTGAAACAGCAGAAACGCTCTGCTTCAGAAAACAGGAAAGTTAGTGCTCCATATCCGAGTAGAGCAGAGTTCGCTCCTCAGGGAATAGCATAAAGAGCTTTGAAATAATCCAAGATGCATTGTATAATGTGGTGCAGAAGATGCTGGAGTTCTCTGCATTTACTCATAATATGGGATGGTTATAGGTAGCTGCACATTTCTTAGTCAGCTGACGGGTCAACAGACACCCATTCTTGTTGCCATGAATGTGAAAAAATGCCTGAGAATGGAGGAAGGCCCTATGATACGCAATATTCATTACATTGGATAAGGAGCGGTGTAGGGAAACTAAGGAGGTAAGAAGGGCGGGATTCCCCAGTTTTTTTGTGGGTCATTTTCAGGATAGTTATTTGGAATCTAATTTCTCTATATATGACCATATGTCACCCCAAACACTAAGGACCAAAAAAGGACAGAACAAGTCATAAAATCCAATCTAACCCCCTGAGTACTTGTGTTCTTCTCCGTAAAGATGCTTTAATACGTGACATTTAAAAAAGCGTGTACCGGTCTCAAAGCCCTGGATTTCAAACTTCTGGATTAAGTGCTATGAATACTGCCAACCTTGAATCTCAGAAAAGTCACATAAAACTGAATATGTAAGAGTCTAGTGACATGCACAGCTAATAAGCAGAGTCCCTTTCTTAAAATTTGACACCAAGAAAATCCAAACTCCTAAAATTAGTTGCCTGGATTCCTCTATACCTTCTTGTAACTTATGAAGAGAAAACGAAGGGCCAGTGAAAAACAAAATTTGCTATCACCGGGTAGATCTTACATCAGTAGTGGTAAGAAGACATATCCTATTCCGTTCAATATGACCTTTGAATTAAAAGAAACCATTAACTTGGAATCAGATTTCTAAAGTACCATATGCAGAGTTTGGTTTAGTACTATTGAACGTCTTTCCTGAAGCAACTTTGAGAACAGCCCTAGTAACCACATATCACTTAAAGGAGAAAAAAAACCGCAAGTTGTGAGTTATTCTTTATATGTTTACAGGAGATGTGTATCATGCAGTTCAACCTTTTGTGACCAAGGCAAGATCGTAATTTATTCTCTTGCCACATCCAATCTAGCTTTTCTATTCACTAAATTGCAGGAACTTTATTACAAGAAGAAAACAGTGTTAGTTTAGACCCAAGATCGAATGGCATTTCCATTAAAAAACAGTTTCTTCTAAATTCCAACAACCAAAAAATCTCAAAGACTGCAATATTGTGAGGAAAAGAACCAACATTAGCACAGGTTTAGAGGAGGAGTTTATAAGAGAGTTATAAACTGGAAAATTCCCAAATAATTTGGACTTCAGGTTAATGAATACAATTCAAACATTAATCACCTTCGTTAATTTAGAAAAATCTAAATTGAAGAGCCTTCTAATGGGACCAAAAGACATTGGACAATTGACTAAGAATCTGGTTGACGTTCAGTTGTCCCCCCCCCAATTATTTCATTAGCAATTAAACATTTAAAAGGTTGATAGTTTATTACAAGTTTGGAATTTGCATTTGAAAGCAGTTTATGTGAAATCCATGAGGGAGTTGGCAGAAACATAAAGGGCCATATTACATAGTTGGTGCTAACTTAACCAGAGCTGTTGTAAACTTCCCAGAGCCATTATAGCCTATGGAGGTTTTAAGTTTACAACAGCTCTGGGCCATATTACAAGGTTGGTGCTAACTTAACCAATGAGTCTAGATTGTTTAACACATTTTTATTTTTGGCAGATGACAGAAAATAAACACGCACGCGCACCATAACATGTATAGTGCAGAGGACTTTGAGACTTGTGACAGCTGTCCTTCACTTTTATTATGTTAGTTTGAGCACAGAGGTCTTGGGAAAGAAGAAGTGGGACAACACATTTTGTGTGCCCTAAGGTGAACCCGGGAGACACATTGTAATGGCCTATACTATTAAGACCAATTTGTAAATCTAGTAGCGAGGTGACCTGATAACTTGCTGTACTGAATTCACATTATCCTTCCTTGATATGCTATGTCAGGGCCAAATATCCACAAGTGGCCAACATTCACCTGTTGAACCTATAGAGAACATGATACGAAGGGACTGGGAAACTACAGCAACTGGGAAACTACAGCAGGACACCGTCGAGATGGTTTTAATGGTGCCACTTGCTTTTGAGCAATCCCATTGGCCAGGAAGCCAGAGAGGAGGAACATGTGGGTCCTCCCACTAGCCCAGTTCTGAAAATGTGGTGCCACCAATTCAATGCTAGAATGGGGCATTTGTGGTAGTACAATGTAGGAGCAGCCTCATCCGACTGAAGAATCTGAGATTTGGGATTTGTAGAAGAGGCCCATGTCTTACCATAGTACGTGACAGAAGTCTTAATGGAGGAATAATAGCCATTTTGACTAGGGACTAGATCAATTTTTTTTATTTAATATTTTTTTGTCCAGTTCTAAATAACTTATGTTGGTTGTCCATTGGCAGGCACCTGTGTCCCAAGATTGGTTAAATACCATTCATGGTATTAAAATAGTAGGGGGTAGAACAGAGACATAATGTGGTATTGGCATAGATACACCAAAAGTTTAAAAAGAAATAGAATAAAAAAAGATATTAAAAAAAAGCATCATAAAAAGGAGATCTCTAAAGGCTCCAGTTAAAAACCACAGTACCCAGCGAAACTGTGCTGCCCATTTCCCTAGGGCACCATGATCAAAACATGAATATTCTATTGCAATTAAAACTACATGAATACAAAGACATTCCAATATCAATGACTGTTTAAAACTATTACATTTTATGGGGAAAAAAAGAGCAATCAAACAGACTGGAAAAGAGAATATTTATATGCATTTTCATATAAAATTCATAGCACACTTCAGACAGGACATCAGTAACCTTGTCTATTCTGCATATGCTTTTATGACTTTTACAAATGAGTGATCTTAAGATAAAAAAAGCCATGATATTCAGAATTATTAATTTGCAATGCTGTCCTGCCTGATCCTCCATAAAAGTCCTTGATCCCACTTCTGTCATTTCCATTTTTACCATGTCTTTAAAAAAAAGAAAGAAATTAGCAGTTTTTTTGCATGACTTCTAAAGAGACAGAACTGTCAGGGGTGGCATGTGGTATTATTTCATCTCCCCGAATTCCCTTTAGGGTCACCCAGACAAATGACAGTTAGGAGTTTTAATGTTAAATGAGTGTGTTAGATAGGAAATGCATATTTCATGGAGTGCCCTAAATAGAGATTCATATTTTGGTAATAATCACTTGTATTTCAGTTTTATAAATAGAATTGTTACAAAATATACATGCTTTAAAATAAAAAACGTATTCACGTAACTGTGTTCTGATGCCCAAATTGCTAAATGTAGGTCAAACGAACTAAGCTGTCAAAATTCATCAATTCGGTTTCTTTCAGACATTTTGAATTAAACCTCATTTTGTTGCTCTCACAAATCATTATTTTTCAGCACATGTCCTTAACAGACCACTTGACTGTGGCAATTTTGGGGGTTCTTTGGCTTTAAAGGGATACAACAGGGTTAAAATGGGAGGGGGGCAGAGAGGTTGAAAATAAGCAACCTCCTGACCCCTACTCATCCCTTTTCATTTTAACACTTTAGTTAGGTCTCAGACTTACCTTGTATCCAGGCCTGGGCTGCGTCTTATCACACCTGGAAAGAGCATGCAACGGCTTCCTGTAAGCTGCAGCATGATACAAGATTGCAGGGAGGCAGGACGCTCCAGCGAGCATCCAGTGCCTCTCAAAGTGAGAGTGCATTGACAGCCATTGGGGGACCTACAGAGATGGAAAAAATTATTTGATCCCCTGCTCATATTGTACGTTTGCCCACTGACAAAGAAATGATCAGTCTATAATCTTAATGGTAGGTTTATTCTAACAGTGAGAGACAGAATAACAACAAAAACTTCCAGAAAAATACATTTCAAAAAAGTTATTAACCCCTTAAGGACCGCTGACGTACCCTGTACGTCCTGTCCACAGGTCTCCCTTAGACCTTCGGAGCCCTCTATCTCCCCAACCATTGAAGCTAGGGAGATGCTGTTTGCACCGCTGAAAAGGGGAGAGTCTCCCCTTTTCAGCGGTGTATAGCATTAACAGTTTCGCCGCCGAATCACGTTTCGGCGCCAATTGGCGCCAAAACGCGATTCAAACCTGGAGGGGGGCTGACATCTTTGATGTCAGCCAAGCCTCCAGGTCCCCTCCCCACCCACTGACAACCTCACCATATGTGTAAGGATGTCAGTGGGCCAGTTAAGGGGATCCTAAGGATCCATGGCAGCTAGATGGTCATATTTGACATCATTTGAAAGGCCTGATCATGGCCTTTCCAATGATACCAAACATGACCAGGTTTGGTTTAAAAAAAAAATAATAATTAAATAAAATAAAAAAATGTTTATTTTGTCTGGGGGGGCTTTAATTAAATAGGACCTACGCTATCATCTCAAAATAATTAGCACAAAATGGTCAGAATGAGCGCAGCGCATATAGGTGAACTGTCTCAGCAGTGAAGGGGTTAAAAAGCATACACATGTAAAAATTGGGTATTTCTAGTCTCGGGACAAAATTTTTAACCTATTTAGCCGGGGTCTTTTTGGGTGGTTGTAGATTTTGGGGATTAAATTACGAAAAAGTGTGTTTTTACCATTTTTCATCATATTTCATATTTTTTTTATAGTAAATTATTCGATATGATGGAAATAATGGTATTTCTAGAAAGTCCGTTTAATGGCAGGAAAAAGGGTGTATAATATGTGTGGGTTGAATAAACGAGTAAGAGGAAAATTTGACCTAAACACTAACAGCGCAGAAACGTAAAAACAGCAGCGGTCACTAAAAAACGGATTTGTGTAAAACCGCCCGGTCACTAAGGGGTTAATGGGTTTGCATTTTAAAAGAGAGAAATAAGTATTTGATCCACTACCAATCTGCTCCTAATTTCAGCTCGTTAGGTGTATAAAAGACACCTTGGAGCCACAAATCTTGCACTCTTTTAACCCCTTCACTACGGAGCCAATTCACCTCTGTTTCCTCATCATGTTTAAATGTGATATAAATCCGTTTTATTATACGGCCCAGACAAATAATATATCCTGGTTTCTGGCAGATTCATAATATATCATTATTATATGTATATGTCATGTTCTGACAGAATGCTGTAACAAAAAAAAAAAAAGTGAATTTCCATTAAAATTTCAATAATCTACAGCGTGTAAAGTAATTTCTTTCCCATTTTATCATCCGAACATTTGCGGTTATATATTCTAGGGGGGAGGGGAACACTTACTAAAAAAATTAGAACTGGGAACCCGTTACTTTATATTTCTGAGAAGTTACAGGATTTTAGGCTGGGGTCAGACTAACGCATTTTTAACGTGCGTTTAGGCGCACTTAATCACGGCCGCAGTAGCAGCAAATGACGGCCAATATATCAAGTACGGCCGCACGAAAGTCCGGCCGCGCAACGCAAGTGGAAAATGAACGCATTTTTTTGAGCACGCAGAACCGCTAGTACTGACGTACAGAGTGCGATGCGGCGGCATAGCGGCATGTGTGCGTGATTAGCAGCATCTGACATCTCCTAATGTCCAGCCTACATAACGTCCAGACGCAAGAAGAGTTTTATTGACGATCTGTAAAAAATCACGCACGAAAATACGCGTCGTCTGACCGTTTTCGCCCAGTCCGTGAAAAAATACGTCAATGCGTTTGGACGCACCTTTTGATGGTCGCTGCGAATAATGCGTTCATTTGACCCTAGCCTCCGCTAAAACCCTAAATAAAAATCATTAGCGCATCATCATTGTTCACATTATATTTGAAATACGAACAATAGTGCTGCAGTAATAAAACTAAAAAAATATGTATTTTTTAATTTTGTTTTTACTTTTAACATGGTCATATTTGGTATTATTGCAAAGGCCATACTCTGGCCTTTCAAAATGATACCAAACATTAACTTCTAGCTTAACAAGAGGAAAAAGGTGTCATCTTCCTCTTGTTATGTTTTATACATTAACTGGGCTGTTACTCCTGGCTGTTGCAGCCGCTCACGTGAGTATGGGCACGACGCCATTTTTTCTGTATGTATGTATATTAACTTCTAGCTGCCATGGATCGGGTCCAAAGGACCCTCTTATCTCCACCATAGGGTTTCCATAGGGAACCCCTTAGCAGCTAGGGGTTAATTCTCACATGGACGCCCTCGAGCAATGAAACGTCAGTGGGTGGGGAGAGGCCCCGGAAGCTTGACTGACATGCAAGATACACCTCAGAGAGGTTTGCGGACCGGCACCTCAGGGGTTAAAGAGAGGAATCGTTGAAAAGGGCAGACTCTGCCCTTTCCAGCGGTGCCTCTTTTAATTCAGTCTCCTCCAAAGGACATGCCCCTCCTTTCAAGCGCTCCCCCCCACAGAGGGCACCTGAAACTGACATCATAGCGGTAACATCAGTGGGTGGGAAGGGGTATAGACATGGAGATCTTCCTTCAAGGAAGTCAGATCTGCATGGGACCCCGGCCAGAGAGGTGAGTATCGGATGAGAAGGGTTCAATGCAGGAGCTATAGGGAGGGCGAGGCGAGTGAGGCGCTCGCCTCGGACACAGCTGCAACGGGGCGCAGCCAGGGGGTGAATTATCACTCTCACTTTGAAATGGTGGTGCGGAATAATGCAAATCGCGATGACCGGATGATCGCAAATTGCAAGGAATCACCATCCGGTGCATGCCCCTGTGGTGTGCAGTGCTGCAGGTTCTATTGTTTGGCGGTGCGGGATTGCACTCTGCACTCCTCTCTGTTGCAGGTGATGTACCGCTTTCAAATCATTACCGGCGCTCTCAGTGTGAGTCAGAATGTATGATGTCACCACTGAGCGTCCGGCACCCAGAGGATGTAGGAGAAATAACAGGAGGTCCTGACCCACAGCAGGAATCTGCGGTGAATAGATCCCAGGTGAGTACATGTGTCCTGGCTGCTTCAGATAGTCCTTGCCGAAGCATTAAATCATAGCAGAAAGCATTTTTGTTTTTTAGGGCACTCACCGGGTGAGCTGTGTTTTTTCTCTTCCTACAAGCAGAGCCCTCCTGACCTCCCTGTATTGCGCTGGCTGGAGGCACATCGCTATGCTTCAGCGCCCACTGACCTCCAGAGTTAGTGGGCTCTGAGCGTGCAAATGGCTGCAGACACAAAACCCTTCAAGCATGGAGTGAGTCCAGCTGATTGATTGCTTTTCTAAAATATTTTTTTTTTTAAAAAAAACCTTGTCTGTATCTTTTGTGCCTATAATTGTAAGTAATTTAATTCAGCCTGGATTGCTTTTATATGTACCAGTTGACATTTGGTGTTCATTAATTCCACTGGTTAACCCCAAATGTTCTGTATTCCATTACATCTTACCTATATAAAATGACCTCTGTAAAATGGAGGGAAACAGTCAATATTTAGAAATTTCTTCTATTCTTTTTCCCATTCAGTTGCCAGGTGTCCTAATATTTTTTCCCTGCATAGTCCCAACTTTTTACCGGTTCGGGAGTCCCTGAGCTGAAAAGGAGGAGCAGCGCCCGGCGAGGGACAAAAGAAGAGTAAAATAACCCCCAAAACTAGAATATATTAATTGGGCAGAGGCTGACAGCAGGATTTACCCAATTATTTAAGGACATAAGAGGGAACTTTCATAGAACATCCCTTTAACCTCCCTGGCGTTCCGATTCTGACATTTTATATGTCAGAATCGTTAAAATTTATCTGGCCCCCTAGCGGTATCAGATTGTAGCTCGGGGTTAAATGCATTGCAGAAAGCGTTAACCCTGAGCCACACTCGGGATGCCGCTGGATACATACCTGTCCCTGCGCTCCCTCGCTGTCCCCATTCTCCTCCAGCGAACGCAATGTCCTATTTCCTGGTTCCCTTCTCACGAGAAGGGAACCAGGAACCAAAACGCCGCGATTGCGGAGGTCAGCAAAGGAGCGCAGGACTATATGTATACAGCCCGAGTGTGGCTCGGTTACCACTTTCAGCAATGAAAGTTCACCCTGAGCCACACTCCGGGACACCGTCAGGGAGGTTAAAACAGTGTTTCCAAAACCTGTCCTGGGGACGCTCAACCAGGCCAGGTTTTAGGGATTACCTTGGAGAAATGCAGACTGAATCCTGCAATCACTTACTGCAAAGAAGGTAAGTTGGAGAGGCGGCAACAGACTTTAATAGGATTTATTCACATGACCCACTACACAGATATGTAATGTATTTGAAACAGGTGATGTTTGTAAACTATGTACAGTTGTGTTCAAAATTATTCAACCCCCAATGCTGTAAAGGGTTTTAGGGAATTTAGTGTACATTTGTAATTGTATTCAGAATGAAATCCTACAAGGACTTTTTAAAAAACCATATGCAACTAAAATGACATCAATTGGTTTTGTAATGCAGTAGTAAATGTTTCTTTTGTGAATTCTTCATTGACACAATTATTCAACCCCTTAAAGACTACCACTCTGAAGAACAGAGGTTCATTCAAGTGTTTTCAATCAGGTATTGAAAACACCTGTGGATGTCACGGAGCAGCAATAAAGCATAATAAGCACCAATTAGGCAGCTTTAAAATGACTGTGATACTCAGCTCCTTCTAGACATTTACTGGTGTGGTTACAAACATGGTGAAGTTAAGAGAATGGTCCAGGAAGACAAGAGAAGAGGTGATTACTCTTCACAGGAAGGGCAATGGCTATAAGAAGATTGCAAAGATGTTAAACATACCAAGAGAGACCATAGGAAGCATAATTTGCAAATTCAAGGCAAAGGGCACTGTTGAAACGCTACCTGGTCGTGGCAGAAAGAAGATGCTGACTTCGACTGCTGTGCGCTACCTGAAGCGAAGAGTGGAGAAAAGTCCCCGTGTGACTGCTGAGGAACTGAGAAAGGATTTGTCAGATGTGGGTACTGAAGTTTCAGCTCAGACAATACGGCGCACACTGCGTAATGAAGGCCTTCATGCCAGAACTCCCAGGCGCACCCCCTTGCTGTCTCCAAAGAATAAGAAGAGTCGACTGCAGTATGCCAAAAGTCATGTGGACAAACCACAGAAGTTTTGGGATAGTGTTCTGTGGACTGATGAAACAAAATTAGAACTGTTTGGGCCCATGGATCAACGCTATGTTTGGAGGAGGAAGAACAAGGCCTATGAAGAAAAGAACACCTTGCCTACTGTGAAGCATGGCGGGGGGGTCAATCATGCTTTGGGGCTGTTTTGCTTCTGCAGGTACAGGGAAGCTTCAGCGTGTGCAAGGTACCATGAATTCTCTTCAGTACCAGGAGATATTGGATGACAATGTGATGCAGTCCGTCACAAACCTGAGGCTTGGGAGACGTTGGACCTTTCAACAGGACAATGATCCCAAGCATACCTCCAAGTCCACTAGAGCATGGTTGCAGATTAAAGACTGGAACATTTTGGAGTGGCCATCGCAGTCACCTGACTTAAATCCGATTGAGAACCTCTGGTGGGACTTAAAGAAAGCAGTTGCAGTGCGCAAGCCTAAGAATGTGACTGAACTGGAGGCTTTTGCCCATGACGAATGGGCGAAGATACCCGTAGATCGCTGCAAGACACTTGTGTCAAGCTATGCTTCACGTTTAAAAGCTGTTATAACTGTAAAAGGATGTTGTACTAAGTACTAAGATTGAATGTCACTTGGGGGTTGAATAAAACCGATAATGATGTGAGCACAGAAATGACATTTGTGGTTATTTCATTATAAATGTTATGTTATATTTGTCTGACCTACACGTGCCTCTTTGATTTAATTGTAAGCAAGATGACTGAATGATCAAAATCAATGTCAAACTGGCCAAAACACTCAATTTCAGTGGGGGTTGAATAATTTTGAACACAACTGTATGTGTAATGCTTGCTGTGTATGTATAATGGGTGGTGTGTATGTATGTGATTTATCTCACCGGTTGCACACATGCATTACATGTACATACCGTACATAATCACAGATCATATCATTCATTACTGTTATGTTACCAGGTTTAAACCTTTCGCTGCTGAGGCTTTTCCCGCCTCTGTGCTGAGGTCATTTTTACCGGTTTTGCTCATCATGTTTAAACGTGTTTTGAAGGCTTATTTTAGTATATGACCCAGACATATTATATATCGTTCTTTCCGTCAGACTCGGCAGATTCATAATATGTCATTATTATATGTATACGTCATGACCTGTCTGTATATTATAACAAAAAATGCAATAAAATATGAATTTTCAATAATTTACAACGTGTAAAGTGTTTTTTTTCACATTTTAAGATGCGAGCAATTGCGGTTATATTTTGTATGGGGTGCGCTTGTTAAAAAAATTAGAAATGGGGTCTCGTTACATTTTTTTTTGGGGAAAAGTACGCGATTTTTAACAAACGCACCGCATATAAAAATCGTTAGTGCAGCATCATTGTTCACATTATAATTGAAATGGGAACAATATTGCTGCATTAACAAACCAAAAAAAGAAAAAAAAAACTTGTTTATTTTTTTTAATTTTTTTTTTATTTTTAATTTTTAAAAAAAAAAAACATTTTCACAGTCGTGTTTGGTGTCGTTGGAAGGGCCATGCTCTGGCCGATCCAACAGTACCAAACTTTAACCCCTAGCTGCCACGGATCGGGAGATAGGGGGTTCCAATGAACCCCCTATCTCTACCATTGGTGGCAGCTAGGGGTTAACTCCAGGACTGGCATCATCGTGCTATGCACGATGACGCCAGTCCTCAGGGGGAGTTCCCGGAGGATTGGTCGTCATCCAAGATGTCGGCCAGCTCCGGGAAAGGATCACGAACCGGCGCTTTTCAGTGCCGATTCGTGATCCGGCTCTCCAGGGGTTAATGACAGCCACCGTTTGGAAGGGCAGGCTGTGCCCTTCCAAACGGTGCCTGGCATTAAGCTCAGGACCCCCACGATCGGGAGGGAGAGAGGTCCGAAGGACCTCCCCCCTCCCTTTAAGGCGCCTCCTCCGCACACGCGGGGGCGCCTGAAATAGATGTCATCGCGCCACCGCAATGACATCTATTGTGCCAGCGGCGGTCCCGGATTGACGGGCTGACATCCAAGATGTCAGCCCGCATCGGGGGCACAGCGATCGCCCGGAATCCGGCCGATCGCAGGCTGCTTCGGGAGGACACGCTCAGCGCGTCCTCCGCAGCCAACCCTTCCTGCGGCAGGACGCGCTGAGCGCGTCCTCCGCAGCGAAGTGGTTAAAAGGGAGCGGTGGGATGGGGAGAAGGGCCCGAGAAGTGGTTTAGTAAGGGGCCCCAGAATTTCTGATGGCAGCCCTACCAGCCACACTGCCCACTGGAGCCCACCATACTGACCCAGCCACACTGCCCGCTGGAGCCCACCACACTGACCCAGCCACACTGCCCGCTGGAGCCCACCACACTGCCCGCTGGAGCCCACCACACTGACCCAGCCACACTGCTTGCTGGAGCCCACCACACTGCCTGCTGGAGCCCACCACACTGACCCAGCCACACTGTCCGCTGGAGCCCACCACACTGACCCAGCCACACTGCCCGCTGGAGCCCACCACCACATGCCTACAATACAAATGCTAGCAGTAGCAAGAGACCTTTGCCAGCAAGAGCAGCAGGCTCAGTGAGCCACCGCAGTGTCCAGCCAGAGCTGCCCCAGCAGCCAGACCCGTGCCAGTAACGAACCGTGCCACGGCCGGCCAGCCAGACCACTGCCAGCAAGACCTGTGCCGCTGCAAGCTAGGTGCCAGCAAGACTAATATTATTCATTTTCTTGCTATTTATTACCTATTTTCCTCTGAATAACCTCTAAAAATATTGTGTGGGGGGCATAATTTTCTATTCTTGCCTCGGGTGCAAAAGGAGCTAGCTACAGCTCTGGTTCAATGCAATGACGTGGGGGACATCCTCCGCATACAGCGGCCACACATGAGGACATCCCACACACATATTAATATAATTATAATAATTATTATAATAATTAAAATTTTCCTGTTAACGTTTACCAATATTCATTTAAATCCATAAAACACAATGTAGAGATAAACAGAGAATTGGAACATTAAACTACAATTTTAAATCCCTTTATATTGGCTTTAGAGCGCTACTTTAAATATCATTTTCCAAGTATTAAGCATTACAATAGTTGACTTGATAACTTCAATTCATTTGGAAATACAAAATATGTAGGATCAGACACCGTATAATCCATCTATGTGTTTGCTGAAGGAAAAAAAAAGGGTTTTAATGTGCTCAGATTACTTTCTAATCATAATGAAAGATTCCCTCTGACAAACAGAGATGACAGCATGTAACCTACATACTTTAAAACCTGCGCAAGGGGTTTATATTTAGATTTATTAGGTCAGTGACTGATTAAATACTTAAATATCACTGCAACTTTCTTCAACAATAACCAAATGGCTGGATGTGCGAGAGGCATGAAATTAATAGAGACTTATTAACTCTTACCAGAGTAAGAGAGCGCTGCATCGGTTTCCCATTCAAACACACTTTCAATAAATTTGTTGAAAGGATGAATGAGAAGTCATTGTAGTGACGTGATGTGGGAGATATATATATATACAGTTGTGTTCAAAATTATTCAACCCCCACTGAAATTGAGTGTTTTGGCCAGTTTGACATTGATTTTGATCATTCAGTCATCTTGCTTACAATTAAATCAAAGAGGCACGTGTAGGTCAGACAAATATAACATAACATTTATAATGAAATAACCACAAATGTCTTTTCTGTGCTCACATCATTATCAGTTTTATTCAACCCCCAAGTGACATTCAATCTTAGTACTTCGCTTTTAAACGTGAAGCATAGCTTGACACAAGTGTCTTGCAGCGATCTATGGGTATCTTCGCCCATTCGTCATGAGCGAAAGCCTCCAGTTCAGTCACATTCTTAGGCTTGCGCACTGCAACTGCTTTCTTTAAGTCCCACCAGAGGTTCTCAATCGGATTTAAGTCAGGTGACTGCGATGGCCACTCCAAAATGTTCCAGCCTTTAATCTGCAACCATGCTCTAGTGGACTTGGAGGTATGCTTGGGATCATTGTCCTGTTGAAAGGTCCAACGTCTCTCAAGCCTCAGGTTTGTGACGGACTGCATCACATTGTCATCCAATATCTCCTGGTACTGAAGAGAATTCATGGTACCTTGCACACGCTGAAGCTTCCCTGTACCTGCAGAAGCAAAACAGCCCCAAAGCATGATTGACCCCCCGCCATGCATCACAGTAGGCAAGGTGTTCTTTTCTTTATAGGCCTTGTTCTTCCTCCTCCAAACATAGCGTTGATCCATGGGCCCAAACAGTTCTAATTTTGTTTCATCAGTCCACAGAACACTATCCCAAAACTTCTGTGGTTTGTCCTCATGACTTTTGGCATACTGCAGTCAACTCTTCTTATTCTTTGGAGACAGCAAGGGGGTGCGCCTGGGAGTTCTGGCATGGAGGCCTTCATTACGCAGTGTGCGCCGTATTGTCTGAGCTGAAACTTCAGTACCCACATCTGACAAATCTTTTCTCAGTTCCTCAGCAGTCACACGGGGACTTTTCTCCACTCTACGCTTCAGGTAGCGCACAGCAGTCGAAGTCAGCATCTTCTTTCTGCCACGACCAGGTAGCGTTTCAACAGTGCCCTCTGCCTTGAATTTGCGAATGATGCTTCCTATGGTCTCTCTTGGTATGTTTAACATCTTTGCAATCTTCTTATAGCCATTGCCCTTCCTGTGAAGAGTAATCCCCTCTTCTCTTGTCTTCCTGGACCATTCTCTTGACTTCACCATGTTTGTAACTACACCAGTAAATGTCTAGAAGGAGCTGAGTATCACAGTCATTTTAAAGCTCCCTAATTGGTGCTTATTATGCTTTATTGCTGCTCCGTGACATCTACAGGTGTTTTCAATACCTGATTGAAAACACTTGACTGAACCTCTGTTCTTCAGAGTGGTAGTCTTTAAGGGGTTGAATAATTGTGTTAATGAAGAATTCACAAAAGAAACATTTACTACTGCATTACAAAACCAATTGATGTCATTTTAGTTGCATATGGTTCTTTAAAAAGTCCTTGTAGGATTTCATTCTGAATACAATTACAAATGTACACTAAATTCCCTAAAACCCTTTACAGCATTGGGGGTTGAATAATTTTGAACACAACTGTATATAGTCTGAGTAGTGCAGACATTGTAGGACAAATTTGTAACGGTTTGTCCTCCACAATAATAAGGTCACACACTTGAACACAAAGTTGATATTTGTCCAAAGAAAAGATTTCGTTCGGTCTTAAGTCATTTTTTTTTTATACTTTGGACGGACATCTAGCATTCATAACACGTGTGGTTTAATTACAGTTAGGTCCATATATATATACTTGAACACAGGCAGGACTTTAGTTTTCTGTTTTTACCAAAAGATATTCAAGCTATAGTTATATATTGGATATGGGCTGAAAACACACACTCTCAGGTTTAATTTGAGGGGATGTACATCCAAATTTTATGAAGTATTAAAATTTGTGACTGTGTCCAAATATATATGGACTTAACTGTAAATCTATAGTACAGGAGGGATGGGGGTCGCCTGTTACTTGCCCCAGGTGAAATCTGACTGCCATTCTGGGATCAATAAGGAATTTTTCCCCAGAGTGCTGGATATTGGCGAGCGCTTCTGACTGGGTTTTTTTTGCCTTCTTTTGGATCAACAGCAGGAGGTGATGTGTGAGAGGCTGAACCCGATGTAACTATATGTAACTATATCAAAGCATCCGAATTATAATTTTGCATGGTTTTGAGATTCCTATTATTTAAGCTTTATCTTTACCCTGAGAGTTATTCTTGTTCAAAAGAAGAGTCCACAGACTTCTCTTTCTTGACCAAAACAGATGTACTTTACATATCTGTAACGAAAGGTCACAGCTGGTAACAAAAATGGACACTGAAACACCTCAGAAATAATGCACGTCATAGACTCTCCATTTCAATAGGAATAACTCATTAAAAGGTAATAAATAATGGATGTAAATTTAGAAATGTTGGTATTAATATTCTGAACTGACTAAAAGGTGAATTTTAAAATTTAATAGAACACTCCTTTAAGGTTACGGGAATCTGGAGCACAAAGCCCAGTCCTGTTCACTGGGTCCGACCAGGATGAACTCGGAGTGGTTTACTAGATTTCAGCTTTATAGTATTTATAATGTTATAGCCAAGTTTAAAATTAAAATACAGCCAAGATCTTAGCCTACGCAGGAAAACTAAAAAGGTAACAAATCACCTGTTTTAAAGCATACTTTTTGTTTTTTATTCTAACAAGACTTTTATTAAAAGGTGTTGTACAGCATTACAGTTGTGTAACACACATGGCCGTAACACACAAAAAGGCATGTGGTTGGACGGTATATACTACGCACCAAAAATAAGCAAGAATATAAAGAACAGTGTAAAACATTGTCAGAAAAGGTAATCTATAAAAGCGGGGCATGGGGGGGGGAAAGGTTGTATCAAAGCAAAGGGTGAAAGGGCAGAATGGTCAGCAGCAGTTGGGAAATGGGCTCAGAGATTTGCGCACTTGCGTTGGGTAACGGTGCATTGGAGGCATCAAAAATGATCCGTGTGTAGGCAAGGAAAAAGGAACTGGTGGGGTGGGTGGTAAAGTAACCAAATGGGGAGGGCAGTACAGTGTCACTCAAAGACTGGAAGTAGACCAATAAAACCAGCGGAGATGTTGGTCAAGTGTACCCATCGCTTGGTGATTGAGATCCTCAGTAACCTGTTTGGCCTGCATTTTGGACAGCCAGTCGCGGATCGAAGGAGTATCCGGAGACTTCCAATGTCATGCTATGACCGCCTTAGCAGCATTTAGAAGGCTGATGTCAATCAAGCGTTTGTAGTTGGCCAGATACAAGGGTGGTGTGATGCAGTAACATAGCTGCAGGGATAAATTCTGGAGGGGCGGCTAAAATATACATTTTAGTCTTAGATTAAAACAATTAATGGGTTTTATAATGCACTGAATTGACTTGGTCACTGTGTCCATTAATGTACAAAACTGCCAGAAATGTAGAGGATTGTTACATATAACATGAGATACAAATCCTAAATATTCTGGAATAATAACAACTGCAACAAAAGGCAAGTTTGAGGATCAAAAAAATATAAATGGAAAAATTTAATTCAGCTAGTAGGGAAATAATATAGGAGGTATTAATTTCCTTTCGGCCAACATATTGGCCATCAGATACAGGGGAAAGGGGGGAGGGTGTTTCTGAATTAAAGGTTATATGTGCCTTTCCAAACACTCCTGTTGATTTCATGTAAAACAATGATGACACATGAATACATTTGCAAAAATGTCTTTGCTGTAATTAAATTGAATGCACATAATCTGTCTTTTTAAAGGCACGGAATGACTTCCCAATTACTTCCTATTGTTTAATGCATCATATAACAATGCTCCATAAAAACAAATCTGTCACTGACTTCTGGCAAAGAGAACAAGCCGCTTCTATTAAGATCTTTTTTCTCCCATTGAACAAGAGGGGGGGGGGGAGCCTGTAGTGAGTTCGGTTATCTTGAGGGGTTTTATTTTCTCAATAAAATGTTATTAAGAGGAGAATTATGCACATAATTCTGTCTAGAAACACAGGGCCAGATTAACATAGGGGCTGATGAAGCAGCAGCTCCAGGCCCATGCCCCAGAATAAGCCCAGAGAAAGGATAACTATATCTGCATTGATGGTCATTTGGATCCCTGTATCTCCAACTCCATAGCAGCTACAGGGTGAGGCATCACTGGAAAGGCTAGAACATGGCCATTCCAATGATACCAAACGTGACCAATTTTTTTTACCAATGAAAATAAAAGTTAATATTTCTTTATTTTTTCTTTTTCTTTCGAATACAGAATTGTTACATCAAAAACTTAAACGGCTGCACTGCAGCGAAGATAGTCTTTACACCTCACAAGGTCAAGTGAGGCATCATTGGACAGGTCAGAGTCTGGCCTTTGTATGAATACCAAACCTGACCATGTAAAATCTAAATGAGAACAAAAAAAACCCACTTTATTTTTAGTTCCAAATAGATGGCGTTGTCCATTTGGAACATATAAAATGAGCAATACCATTGCCATTACTCACCTTTTAATTTCCCACTTTTGGGAGCAAGCGAGTGTTTTATACATAGTCATATTCTTGATAAAACACCATCCTCCAAAGCACAAGGGAAATCTTTCATTTTTTTAAAAAAATTTGGTTAAAATTTTATATTTTCTCAGACAAATGCAGTAACAGGTTCCCATTTCACTTTATTTTATTTTAACAAGAATGCCCTATAGAATATATAACCACAAAGGTTTGGATGATAAAATGTGAATAAATAATTTTACACGATTTGAAGGTTTGAAATCTGAGTGAAAAATTTATCACACAGTATCTGCCTGATTAGATATACCCGTATCTGCACTATTAATGAAAACCTAAAATAGGTTTTCATTTCACTAAATTCATCCAAAAAAGCCATCAAAATATCCAGCTCCAGGCCTATAAAGATCTTAATACGGCACTGTAGAAACGTGATTTGCTGGATTTTTTAAGCATTAGGAGAATGCTATTGCTACATACATTAGAACAACGTTTCTAAAGCTTCTTCTCAAACTTCCATAACCTTTGACAACATGTCTGAATGAAATGGACAGACGGTTTTCGGGAGGAGAGAAAGAAAAAAAAAAAAGTACTATCCCAATAATGTACACCTTCTGTATCCACATACATCCTCAAACCTCCATCGTATACATCATTTTAAACTATTTCTGATCTTGCCATAAAGGGTCAAAGCACCAGCAATATCCCCTACCAATCACACTCTGGGGTCAAAAACTAGCCCTGGAAAGAATGGCCAGGAATAAGAGCCCAAAAGTGGCCCCTTGCAGACTTTATGCACGATGTTGGTCATCGATAGGGTTTGGGCTGATCTGGAAAGTGTTCGGATGGGTATTGATGGCATACTTTGGCCTGCACATGCCATGGGGAACCTTTGCTGGAGTGGAGGTTTGTTGAATGTTATACTGACCAAGCCAGGCATCAGGACGCACTCAAAAGGACTTGAATATAAAACATACATCTTTATTATACAATACTCACGGATAGGGTGTAGTGATCTCGGGGTCTCTTTACAATAGTAAAGCAGTCAATCAATAAATATTCAATACTGTTCGCATGTGAAGAGTATTGAATATTAATTGATTGACATCTCTACTATGGGAGAGACACGTAGATCGCTACACCCTATCCATGAGTATTGTTTAATTTTTGTTGGTGTTAGTTGTGGAGTTAACACGCGCGGTGGGTGCAGATCATATACGATATTTATTGTACGCGCTCAATCCTATTGGTGTCCTTGGTATACATCTTTATTATATTTACATAAAAGCATATGGACATTTCAACTCCCATTGGATAGTGTATATACACACACAAATATATCCTGAATATTTATCAAATATGTCTAGTGACTACATAAAGCAGTGACTTTCAAGGTGCAGAAGCTGACATAAGTCTTTATCCCCAGGTGGAAGCCATGACATTCTAGGGGAATGAGAAGCGGCTGTTTTATGAATACATTTAAATTGCCAACAATACGTAATGACTCAGCCTGAAACTGTACAGAGGAAAATGCTATTAAGTAAAAAATATAAATATTCACTTGTGTGGGAGAAAGCCATTTTTAATAGACAAAAAGGCAGATTCCAAGGTACTCTTTGATAAATCACGAGCAATCTCTCGTGAGACTGGTTAGGACTATTGTGTGTTTTGTTCTATATTGGCAGATGTATGACACATATGGTAGAATTATACTTTACTGTGAAATGTTAGCTTTCAATCTGTGGACGGAAAAAAAGAATGATTTTACTGATTAATCATTTCATGTGATTATTTTATAAACTCGCAACACTAAAGGTATCTGGGCCAAGCTTGGCAACCTACCCTTTTCCCTGGTGATCAACACTATGAGAGGTGGAGGAAAGAATTCTCCTTTTTTGTAGCTCAACCCACCAAGAGTGGCAATCCTACCACACCGTATGCTTTAAATATTTAGTAAAACCCAAAGGAATGGTATGGTAAATAAGCGCCGTGAGTTTCTAAAACCCTAATACTCTATTAGACATGCTGCTATATTCTGATAGAATGCAATCCACCCTCTCACAAAATTGCTGGAAATTTTAAGAAAATCCCTGGCTTGTCCGAGAAACACAATGCAATTATATATCACGTACAGTCAGGTCCAGAAATATTGGGACATCTACACAATTCTAACATCTTTGGGTCTATACACCACCACAATGGAGTTGGAATGAAACAAACACAATGTGCTTTAACTGCAGACTGTCAGCTTTAATTTGAGGGTATGTACATCCAACTCAGGTGAACGGTGTAGGACTTACAGCAGTTTGCAGATGTGCCTCCCACTTGTTAAGGGATCAAAAGTAATGGGACAGAATAATAATCATAAATCAAACTTTTCCTTCTTAATACTTGGTTGCAAATCCTTTGCAGTCAATCCTGAAGTCTGGAACGCATAGACATCACCAGACGCTGGGTTTCATCCCTGGTGATGCTCTGCCAGGCCTCTACTGCAACGGTCTTCAGTTCCTGCTTGTTCTTGGGGCATTTTCCTTTCAGTTTTGTCTTCAGCAAGTGAAATGCATGCTCAGTGGGATTCAGGTTAGGTGATTGACTTGGCCATTGCATAACATTCCACTTCTGTCCCTTCAAAAACTCTTTGGTTGCTTTTGCAGTATGCTTTGGGTCATTGTTCATCTGCACTGTGAAGCGCCATCCAAGGAGTTCTGCAGCATTTGGCTGAATGTGAGCAGATAATATTGCCCGAAACACTTCCGAATTCATCCTGCTGCTTTTGTCAGCAGTCACATCAATAAATACAAGAGAACCAGTTCCATTGGCAGCCATACATGCCCACGCCATGACACTACCACCACCATGCTTCACTGATGAGGTGGTATGCTTAGGATCATGAGCAGTTCCTTTCCTTCTCCATACTCTTCTCTTCCAATCACTCTAGTACAAGTTGATCTTGGTCTCATCTGTCCATAGGATCTTGTTCCAGAACTGTGAAGGCTTTGTTAGGTGTTGTTTGGCAAACTCTAATCTGGCCTTCCTGTTTTTGAGGCTCACCAATGGTTTACATCTTGTGGTGAACCCTCTGTATTCACTCTGGTTAAGTCTTCTCTTGATTGTTGACTTTGACACACATACACCTACCTCCTGGAGAGTGTTCTTGATCTGGCCGTGAAGGGTGTTTTCTTCACCAGGGAAAGAATTTTTCGGTCATCCACCACAGTTGCTTTCCGTGGTCTCCCGGGTCTTTTGGTGTTGCTGAGCTCACTGGTGCGTTCCTTCTTTTTGAGAATGTTCCAAACAGTTGTTTTGGCGATGCCTAATCTTCTTGCTATCTCTCTGATGGGTTTGTTTTGTTTCTTCAGCCTAATGATGGCTTGCTTCACTGATAGTGACAGCTCTTTGGATCTCATCTTGAGAGTTGACAGCAACAGATTCCAAATGCAAATAGCATACTTGAAATGAACTCTGGGCCTTTTATCTGCATATTGTAATTGGGGTAATGAGGGAATATCACACACCTGGCCATGGAACAGCTGAGAAGCCAATTGTCCCATTACTTTTGGTCCCTAAACAAGTGGGAGGCACATCTGCAAACATCTGTAAGTCCTACACCGTTCACCTGAGTTGGATGTACATACCCTCAAATTAAAGCTGACAGTCTGCAGTTAAAGCACATTGTGTTTGTTTCATTCCAACTCCATTGTGGTGGTGGTGTATAGAGCCAAAGATGTTAAAATTGTGTCGATGTCCCAATACTTCTGGACCTGACTGTATGTATGGAGGGTCGCATATATTAGGTCTTCAAGGCATATAAATATCATACACCTAAATTGGAGATGCTTATGTTTTAAGCAGGGTCCTCTCTTGTTGTGGGTGATGAGTGTCTGCATCTGCGTATTTTCATTCCCTTGTGAGCTTTAGGCCACAGTTTTCAGCCATGGTGCAACCGAAGTCAAGTCCCTGTGGGGGAGGCTTAGTGGAAGGAATCAACATTTATATGCCTTTAAGACATAATATACGCGATCCTCCATACATACGTGATATAATTGTATTGCTCTTTTTGGACCAACCTGGGACATGCTTTAAATATTTTCTGATTAATTTATTTTTTAACCCCTTAAGGACGGGAGTAATTTTACAACTTCGGCGCTGTTTCGAAGTAGAAGTTTAATGAGCTCATTTTGACGGTTTTTAAACACGGTTTTAAGTCACGTATTATTGTACCACCCAAACAAATTATATATCGTTCTTTCCGGCAGACTTGGCAGATTAATAATATATCATTATTCTATGTATACGTCATGCCCTGCCAGAATGCTATAACAAAATTGTAAAAAAAATGTGAATTTTCAATAAAATGTCAATCATCCACAGTGTGTAAAGTGGGGTTTTTTTTGCATTTTATTACCCGAGCCTTTTGCGGATATATTCTATGGGGTAGACTTGTTAAAAAAATTTGAACGGGGAACCCATTTTTTTTTTTTTTGGGGAGAAATTACGTGATTTTAGCTAAACCCCCCAAAAAAAAATCATTAGTGAAGCATCATTGTTCACATTATAATTGAAATGTGAACAACAGTGCAGCATTAAAAAAAATAAAAAAGCACGATTTTATATTAATTATTTTTTTTACACTTTAATTTTACTAGTAATATGGTCATGTTTGATATCATTCGCAAGGCCATGATCAGGCCTTTCAAATGATACCCTACATGACCCCCTAGCGGGAGATAAAGGGGTTCAAAGAACCCCCCCATCTCCACCATGGGATTTCCTTAGGAAATCCCTTGGCAGCTAGGGGTTCCCTGGTTAACTGATGTCATCGGGCCACGCCTGATGACGTCAGTGGACGTGGTGAGTTCCGGAGGTGGGTTTGCCATCCAAGATGGCGGCCCCCACCGGAAAAAGGCTGTGACCTGGCACCGATTGGTGCTGGGTCACAGCCTTGCCACCAAGGGGTTAATGCCATACATCCCTGGAAAGGCCAGGCTGTAACCTTTCCAGGGATGCCTGGCATTAGAGGGATCCAAAGGATCCCCCCTCCCCTCCAGGCGCTTCCCCTGCTCCGGCTGGGGGCGGGAACGACACCTGAAACTGACGTCATCGCGTCCGGCGTGATGACGTCAGTGCGCCGGGAGGAGCCAAAAGTGACAATCTGACTCCGTGGGAGTCAGAGCAGCGAGGGAGCCGCTGGAGGAGGTGAGTATCGGCTGCCGGGGGGCTGCAGACGCCAGGGACGTATAGTTACGTCCTGCGGTGTTAAAGCCCGCCTAATGCAGGACATAACTGTACGTCCTGCGGCGTTAAGGGGTTAACATAGGGGTTATTATTCACAAAGAGAATTTTCAGTGAAATTTCGATGCGGTGCACTTCGATGATTCCATGTCACCAAAACAACGAAACTACTATTCAACATACGGTCACCGTAGTGCGGCAAAGATTAAGTCGGTGAAGCCCCACAAAAAAAAAAGGAGAAGTCGCCGAAGACTGCCGAACTGGCCTTGGCGAAATCCACTAGGGTTAAGAATAAAAAGGGAAAGAAAGGAACTCCCCTGTTCTCCTAATATTCTAATAGGGGTTTCAACTAATAGAAATGTATGTTACAAAAGTATGTATGAAAATAAAAGGGTCTCAGAGGGACAAAGGGTTTCAGAATAAAAAAAAAGCCTTAACAAAAATACTAAAATTGTCAAAAAAGTACAGAAAGGTGTTAAAAATAAAGATGCCTTTTGTTGAAAATTAAACGAATAAAAAAAATAAATGCTATTTTTTAAAAAAATGAAACCCATGGGATTTGTCTGTTTAAATCTGTGCAGTTTGTGAATAGATAATAACCATTACTTCTCTATAGGACAATTTCGCTACTGCTGAAGATCGCCGAACTGCACCATATTTTACAGTCCGTTCTCCAGTATTTGGCGAATTGACAGTATAGTGAATAGTAAAAAAGCCACGGAATTGCACCGCATGGTAAAATTTATCATTCTATGCAAGTCGGTGGCGCGTTCAGGGCTTCCTGAAGAACCCCTTATGTGTTTTTCTGGTTTTCTTTTTCTTGTACTGAGAACATTAAATTCCATTGAAGGTAATAGCGACTTTTTTGCCATTTGTGAAACACATCGGGTGTAGAATGTTATATCTTGTCACTTTGAGAATGTTTGAATTGAACTAAAAAAAAAAAAATTAATAAATTTCATCCATCTATACCATAGAATTTCATTTGCGCTCCACCAGGATTTTCTGGGATTGTGTTTTTAGATTAACGTTGTATGCACATTAGAAGTGTGCATTCGTTTGGTAACAAATCTCAATTCGTTAACAATTTCTTTAATTCTTATTTCGGACGTACTTCCGAAATAAAAAAGTTGATTTGATTCATTATACGGTTTCACAAGAGAACCATTGATTAAATGATTCTTGAGCAGGATTTAATATATTGGGGTTTTATTTAGTGATCTGAATTTCGAATCGATATCAAATATCGAATTGATCCCAACTCACATTACATACAAGTCAGTACTAAAGCAAACATTAAGAAACTAATCAGATTCATTTGACGGTTTCACAAAGGACCCTGAACCCTGTAAATTGGCCTGTGTGCTGAATCTGTTGGTAGCACCACAGGCCAATGGACAGCTCGATATTTAACCCTAGGATGCCTTTTAACAGCAAAACTTGATTTATTGGGGCTTTATTTAGTAATCCAAAATTCAAATAGATATCAAATTTTTTTTAGTGATACAAGATACCAAATGAAAATGAAAGAAGGAATCGAATGAAAACATAATGAAATTATTAAAACAAAATTATTTTGAAGTGAAACAAATTTTTCCGCCATGCACACCTCTACTGCACATAAGTAGTTGAACAGAAGAAAAAAAAAGTGGCGTTTTGCACAGCAGGCTTCTTTTATGCGCCTAAACTTACACATACTATTGTATATTTTTGAACATACGGTAATCATAGATTTTGAGTCTGCTCAGCCCACTGAAATATATAATAAGTGTGGGTTCTACAAAAAAAAAACCACATGACTTCAAATAGCATTACACAGTGATGAGGAAAAATAATGGTCAAAATTCACTCAGCACAACTGCGCATTGAAGGTGTTAAATACACATACATCTAATCTAATCTAATGTTTGGTGAAGGCAAAGGCTTATGAAAAGCATTTTGTTGCAGCAACACTATGGATGCTCAGGCCTTTAATGCGATACAGGCTAAGCGTCCTCACCTTCCATATCAGTCATACACAGATGAGACAGAAAGCAGTCAGCAAGCTTAATCATGCGAGCCAATACAAGCTCTCGAGCCAAGACGACATGGATTTAACCATGACAATCCATTCTGTATTGATAACCTCTGTAACATTCAATGCTGTCATCCATCTGAAGCAGGTGAAGGAATAAAAATTAAATCTTTTTTTTTTTTTTTACCTTAGAATTTTTCATTGCAGCCTACACAGGTTCTGTACACAAATAAAAATGTAATCTATGAAAGTCTGATTAGCTCTAAACCTGTTCTCCGTCTACTAGAAAACATTAAGACTAGACCAGACAGTCGGGTAATTAGAAATTGCTAATGAGTCATGTTATAATTATGGAGGTGTTAGTTATATTCATTTTCCAGCACAGATTATTACATAGTCATTCAAGTTGCTGTAATGAGGGAGATTACATCAATCAGCAATAAGTATTACTGGGGACATTGGTGAATTCATAATTTCGAAGCTATTATATACACAACATCGTACAGCCATGTTAGGCTGGGGTCAGACGAACGCAGTGCGAACATGCGTTCAGCCGCACTTTATCACGGCCATAGTAGCAGCAAATGACGTCCAACATACGAAGTATGGCCCCACGAAAGTTCAGCTGCGCAACGCGAGCGGCAAATGAACGCATTTTTTGAGAAAGTAGAACCGCTAGTACGGACGCACAGAGTGCGCTGCGTCGGCATAGAGGCGTGTGTGCGTGATTAGGAGACGTCAGACGCTGCACATGTCCGGCCAACATCACGTCCATTTGTTTTTATTAGCTCAGTCAAAAATCACAGCTGTAATTGCACACCGTATGACCGCTATCGCGTCTTCCATGAAAAAGTGCGTCCGGTAGCAAGGAAGCATTTTTTTGACGGTCGACGTGAAAAATGCGTTCGTCTGACCCTAGCCTAAGCATTGAGTAAAACCATCCACAACATCAATATTTAGCAAAAAAAAAAAAGTGAGATCTGAAGACCTGGCAACGAGAGAAGAACAGATACAAGGCGGAGTAGGTGTCCTTGGGCAACGCACCGAATGGTACAGAATTGCCACACAATATTGGCTGTGGAGTCCAGTGGTAACGTCTCTGCCCTTCGACTGTGGAGAAGCAAGTCAAAATACCATTTAGCACATCCATCCAAAACAACTGTTGAGAAGTCTTGACTTTACGAAAAGTGGGTTTAACCCAACCACCAGGTCGCTGCTCCACAATCATAGAAAGACGACCCGATCCCACTCAGAAGACACCACCAGCGAGTGTCCTTGGGCAAGACACCGACTTAATGACATGGATGCGCCTACCTCACAAAATACTTTTACATCTCATAGGATTGTAAGTTCCCTTGGGGACAGGGTCCCCATGAATCAGGTCATATCATCCATGTGTGCTATGCTAATGTATCAACTCCTTGTACCAGTGGCGGAAGTACCAGGGTCGCAGCGGTCGCAGTTGCGACCGGGCCCTGGCATTCCGCCACTGGAGGGGGGCCCAGCGCCGCCGCCAGATTCCGGCAAAAAGCGCCGGAATCTGGGAGCAGCGCCGCCGGCTGTTCCCCTCCCTGCGAGCGGCCCGCTGGCTTGCAGCTTGGCCGCTCGCGTGGGATGGGAACTAGCTGACCAGCGCACGAGATCTCGCGAGAACTCGGCTGCGCTGGTCAGGTGGTTTCCGGTGAGCGGCCAGGCTGCATGCTTTCAGCGGCCGCTCACCACGGAGAGAGGAGCCTGAGGTGAGCTGGGGGGCCCTATATACCCATAAGAGCTGGGCGCAAATCTATCCGTTAGCTGGGGCAATATATCCATGAGCTGGGGCATATATCCATGAGCTGGGGCAATATATCCATGAGCTGGGGCAGTATATCCATGAGCTGGGGCAGTATCCACGTGCTGGGGCAGTATATCCATGAGCTGGGGCAGTATCCATGAGCTGGGGCAGTATATCCATGAGCTGGGGCAGTATATCCATGAGCTGGGGCAGTATATCCATGAGCTGGGGCAGTATATCCATGAGCTGGGGCAGTATATCCATGAGCTGGGGCAGTATCCATGAGCTGGGGCAGTATATCCATGAGCTGGGGCAGTATATCCATGAGCTGGGGCAGTATATCCATGAGCTGGGGCAGTATCCATGAGCTGGGGCAGTATATCCATGAGCTGGGGCAGTATCCATGAGCTGGGGCAGTATATCCATGTGCTGGGGCAGTATATCCATGTGCTGGGGCAGTATATCCATGTGCTGGGGCAGTATATCCATGAGCTGGGGCATTATATCCATGAGCTGGGGCATTATATCCATGAGCTGGGGGCAAATATATCCATGAGCTATGGGCAAATATAAACAGGAGCTGGGGGCAAAAATATCCATGTGTGAGCTGGGGCAATATATCCATGTGTGGCCTGGGGGCCATATATATGTCCATGTGAGCTGGGGCAATATATATATCCATGTGAGTTGGGGGCAATATACAGTATATATCTGTGTCAGCTGGGGCAATACTATCTTTTTTATATTGCAGGAAAAAAAAAAGTAAAAATATAGATTTTTTTGGGGGGGGGGGGGGTTGGGGGGCCCTTCATGAATTCTTGCACCGGGGCCCTCAGGTTTCTAGTTACGCCACTGCCTTGTACACTGATCGTGTAAAGCACGGCAGGATTTCTGGCGCTATATAAATAAAGGATAATAATAAAGTCCTCTCTGACCACAAAAGAACTCATTCTATAGAATTGTGTAATATTCTACATATTCCTCTACGTTTGTTAGTACACTGCAAAACAGACTTTCTATTCAATCTAAAACCTTTACTTTATGAAGTGAAAATGCCGAGTTTAATTGGCCAAGAAACTGTTAATTGTATTTAATATCATTGAATTTACATTTTTATTTTGATCATAATGTTTCACATAGAGAAACACGGTTTTACACGTCTTTATTTTGTAATCCATTCTTTATTTATAGTAGCAATGTTTTGCATGTTGCCGCACGGCGGTTTATGAACGATGAGCAGGCCTGTGCCACGTTTCCAGTTGTATTCAGTAAAGCAGAGGATGCGCTTCCTGCCAGCCCTATGCATTGATCGCCTCTTTTAAGTCATTATTCAAAACACATTGCATACTCAAGGCATAGACATTTAAGATATATTTTCTGAGAGATGAAACAGCTGTCTGGAGAACAGGTTCTAGGTGCGTCGTAAAATAAAAAACATAAAGCGGTACATGAACAGCTTGGGTCATCTGGCCTTCGTTACTATGCTTTGAGGGCTAATAGGGTAGGATAACAAAATCGGATCATAAAATAGGATTCATCTGGAAAGGGACAGTGGACATTTATTATTAGGTATTGAATACAAGACCAAAGGCTCTGCTTCAAAGCTGTGCATGATCCGCATATTGGAATGGGATCATTTACAGAGTCTACTTCAGTGTTTCCAAAACCTGTCCTCGGGACCTTCAACCAGGCCAGATTTTGCAGATCACCTTGAGGAAATGCAGACTGAATCCTGCAATCACTGAGCAGCAAATCATATCACTGTGCTGTGCTTCAGAGATCTGGAAAACCTGGCGAGGCGGAGGGTCCTGAGGACAGGATTGGGAAACCATGTATACCATCTCCTTTAAATGTTGTACAAACAAATCTAAGACTGGGCACATGTGTTTGCAGGTCTGTATAAGGCCTGGTTCGCAACTGAGTGTTTTACAGCACGTTCCTACGCCCTGTAAAACGTTCAAACACTGAATTCCCATTATTTCCTATGGGCATGGTTCACACCTGGGCGTATTACAGCGTGTAGGAACGTGCTGTAAAACGTCCTACACCCAAAGAAGTACAGGGAGCTTCTTTGGGGCGTATTACAGCACGTTTGCGGCCATAGACTTCAATATGAACGTGCTGAAATGGGCATTTGTGTGTTTTCGTCATCAAAAACGCACGTATGAACGCGCGTTCCACACAAGGCAACAGGGACAAAAGTCTTTTTTCATTGGACGCCTCCGTAGTCAATCAAAAAAATACGCGTACGATGCGCGTTTCTAATTGTCAAAAACGCCAGGTAATACGCTCCTAAAACGCCCGACAAAAACACGCATAGGAGATACGCTCAGGTGTGAACCAGCCTAAAGTAAAATTGTGATCACAATCATAATAGAAATATATTAACTAATAAACCACAATAGTTGTAAATCGCGAGTGATGCTACAACAAAACGCATTAAAGTCTCAATTTGAATTTTCGCTGCATGTCAGAGCCATATTTTTTGATATGCAAATGGACATGTGCCATTTCATAATTAGCACAGACTGCGTTTTATCCCTGCGCTAAGCTCGTACAATGTCTGTAGAAGCATAAAACTGACTTCAGAGTCATAAAACACACAAAAGGGTGACCAATTTCCCTGATCTTACCTACAAATACATATGCATTACTACCTCCTTAAATGAGTTGAGTAATAAGAAATCAAATAATCATAAAAAATTAAACGTCCTCGCGAGACGCATAAAGTTTGAATTAGCATGCACAGGGATGTGACAGAGATACATCATATTCATAATTACAGTAATCCACAGCTGCTTCCAAATTGGGGAAATAATGAAATGCCCAGTGAGGAACGATGTCTATATAAAAGAAGCATGAAACACCATCTGCTCAATGGTGAAAAGTGATTGTCTGCTTTTATATATTCTTTATTTTATTACCATTAGATTGAACGTTCACCAACTATCTCACAACTTAGACACAAACCAAGTAGTTTGTGTTTGAATTCTGTGTTGCACCCCCCCCCCCCAGACACGTGTTAAGCCCCATAAACAAATTGCTTGCACTTCAGGCGCATATACAAATATATGTTTATGTTTACGTTTACGTTTACAGGGAGGGTTTAGGGTGATCCTCCTGTCTGTCTGTATGGAATCAACACTAGATTTGTGATGGTCACTAAAAGGTAATACTTTTATATCATCATACCATGTTTAACCTCTTAATGCCAAGCACTTTTTCTTGAAAATGTTTTTATCGTGACATTTATTTGAAACATGAAATGCTGCAGGGAGATCAGTGTGTGAATGGATCCTGGCTGTGCGTTTCCCTGGAGTGTTCTTAAGATGCTTGCTGCAGGGAGATCAGTGTGTGAATGGATCCTGGCTGTGTGTTTCCCTGGAGTGTTCTTAAGATGCTTGCTGCAGGGAGATCAGTGTGTGAATGGATCCTGGCTGTGTGTTTCCCTGGAGTGTTCTTAAGAGGCTTGCTGCAGGGACCTCATACTTCCTGGTTTCCGCCTCGTGAGAAGGGAATCCAGGAAGTAAAACGTTGCAATCGCCGGAGGAGACTGCAGAGATCAGTGAGGGAGCGCAGGGAGAGGTGATGTATCCAGCCCGAGTGTGGCTTGGGGTTACCGCTTTCAGTGGTGAATTTACCCCAAGACACACTCGGGATAACCATCAGGGGAGTTAAGGGCCATTCAACCCCAAATAGATCAAGATTGAAGAAAACCAAATCACAGTGTAGCACAAATGATGGTTAAATGACGTTGGGGGTATCTGCTGTTGACCCAATAGATTCCTTGGTGTATTTTGATCCTCAGATATAGTTGGTTATGCTACCCTATATGATGACTGGAAGAAGCCACCAGCAGAGAACTGGCATTGAGCGAATACTGAAAGTAGGAAATGGACATTTATTGAATAGAGTATTTTATTAGAAAACAAGATATAATTCATTCAAAATGTGATTAATGTCATCTTAAGCATGTGTTTTCAATGTAGACAGCACAAGACCAATTGAGGTAATGGATGCTTTTTAATGATGTGGTCAAAGAAAACTGGAGGCGAGGGACGTGTGGTTTGTTATGTAAAGTGCGGCTTGTAGACATGAAGGGGGAGATCCAACTGGATATTATTACACTTGAGTGCCAAGTTAAATAATCATATTTCTAAAAAGTGAGAGTGGGGAATAAATAGACATAACGAGATAATTATACTGTTATGTTGGATTTTACCTAAAAGCTTCTGTTTTGGTTTTTTTTCCCCGCTAAACTGTACAGTAAATGTATTTCCACTATGTATCTGTAAATATATTTGCTGTAATCCTAGGTTACCAAATACACAGTTCAAAGGCCAGATATGGGCCACTAGGTTAATTCACCAGGCCTACAGGAATTGCAGATCAAACACCTTAATTACGGGCTACTTTTAGCATCATAAATGTTGTGTTCGTATCACTGGGTCCCCCCACATACCGAAAAATGATTGGTTTGTTTTGCAGTATTTTAGTTTTTTTAAATGCTTCAGTTGCACTGAACTATGGTATGCAGTGTATAAAAGTGCTGCCCTGGAGAATGTCAAAGCAGAATCGTGAAATGACACAACACGGGCATTTTATTTTCTATTTACTTTAGTAATGAGTGAATTGGATTTACTGGCATTCAGGACATTTGTGCATAACATACAAAATCAACAAAAAGGTGTAGAAATACAAATAGCTATTGCACGAGGTGAGCCACAACCAGAGTTAAGGAACAACTTTGAATAGGCGCTCAGCTGTTGGATTTTTAGAGCGGGACGTTAATCCTTATTGCTCCCTCGCAAGGCTAACAAATCAATGGGAATCAAGCCACGAATCTGTGAAGGACTATGTACCTGTAAAAAGCGCTAGATTCACAGCTAGACATATTAGACTTTGATATTATGAAGGGGTATACTGTAAATTTTAGATGTATAAACCAGGGCTTCCCTACACTGTCCTCGGGTACCCCTAAGGCTAGGGTCAGAGTGGGGCAGTCGGAACGCGCGTGCAGGCGCACTAAATCACGGCGGCAGTAGCAGCACATAACGGCCAATGACGGCCAATATACGCAGTACGTGCGTACAAAAGTGCGCCGACACCACGCAACCGGCAAATGAACGCATTTTTCTCAGAACGTGAAACCGCTGCTACAGACGTACAGAGTGCGCTGCGGCCGCATAGCAGCGTGTGTGCGTGATTAGGAGACGTCAGACGCTGCTAGTGTGCGGCCTACATAACGTTCAAACAGCCGGATTTCCCTAGAATTGCGTTGGTGAGTACCTGCGACTGTGCGACTGTGGTCGTCTGACCACTTAAGCGTATTCCGTGAAAAAATGCGTGCGCACGCATCGACGTACATTTTGACGGTGGCCGTAGAAAATGCGCTCATCTGTCCCTAGCCTAACAGGCCAGACTTTGTAGATCGCCTTTGGGAAACGCAGACTGGATTCTGCAATCACTGAGCAGCAAAACATATCACCTGTGCTGTACTTCAGATATCTGGCAAACCTGGCCTGTTAGGGGGACTTGAGGACAGGGTTGAGAAACACTAGTACAGACCAACGAATGAAGAGAATATTATTTTATTATTCATCTTTTTAATAAAATATTTTGCCCACACAACCCTCCATAGCGTTTGACTTTGGCATTACTCTAGTAGAGGTTACAAACAAAACAAAAAAAAAAGAAGAAAGGCGACCAAGGCTTGTAATTTTTAAATAATAGGCACAGTAGTGATAACTCATTGAAAACCAGTGTCTCAGTGAAAACGGTACAGCTTTGGGATCAATAGGGTGCTTAAGATTAATCAAAGAGTTGCTATTCATCCTATCAGCCAACAGATATAATCAAACCCTTGAAATATAGGCTTGTTCTTGCTTTACCACCCTCTATAAATCTGATATAGAGAGCCAAAGTTGATGTAATTTAATTCTTTGTAGCCAAGAGGTTTATTTATAAATAGTAGAACTAGCAGATGCTGCAAGAAAGTAAAATTACAGCGCAAGTTTCTTTGAATGACCTTTAAGGGCAATCAGTGTGAGCTGTAATTTTAATCACATATACAACGATTGAGTTTATACCTCAATTTTCAGATTTTTTTTCCCTTTTTCCTGGGGCTTACAGTGATTTAAGAGATCATCTTGTAATCACTCGCGAACAAAAAGGGAGACGTTCCTGTTGCATGGCAATTAAACAGAAATGTCTCACTAGGTCATAGCCAATATGAGATATACCCCAAGTACGCGTCAGATAGGACCCCTGGTTTGAAAAACAAAATGATACAGCAATATGTATAAATAATAAACATTATATAATTTACATTTCAAGAAAACAGAAAGTTAGCATAGGTGACAGCTAGACATGCGATCATTGAGTGGTCACAGCAGGGCCAAGAGTATCCAATGATCTGATGCCATCAACTTCACGTACCCTCACCCCTAACTCCCAACTTCAAGGCTTCTCCCGAGCTGCCCCTTTCTATGGAACTCTCTCCCCATCTCTCCAGTCCTTCAAGAAGTTTCTGAAAACACATCACTTTAGAGAAGCCCATCATCTCACTCTCTAATCCCCCTCTGTTCATTTCCTACTCCACCCCCCCACCCAGCCAGCCCACATGCACTCTTTATTTCACATTCTCTATTAACCCTCACCTAGTGTGCCACCCCTATCTTTTAGATTGTAAGCTCTTGAGCAGGGTCCTCTTACCTACTGTACGGTGTGTTGAACCTGTATGTATATTTGTTGTTCTGCCTCCCACTGTACAGCGCTACGGAACTTGTTAAGCTTGTAACTGTATAGCGCTCCTAAATGGTATATTTAGGATTTCTTAATCTGTGCGTATGAACATCTTGCATTTGAAAATGTAGAATGAGGTTAAAGAATGAACATTTATTGGCCATTACCAAGGGAAACCCTTTGTAATACCTTAAATACGACGATGTAAAAAGGAACTCAAATAGTCTATCGCAAACATGACCATTCCAGTTCGTGTCTTCTAAACTGATAATCATGCTTGTGGAATTTATTGAATTAAACCTCAGAATATGTTTATGTCTTCCAACACAACTTTAAGGCTGGGGTCAGACGAGCGTGATTTCTACGGACTGTACGTCCGTGCAGTACGGACATCGTCAGTACGGATGACGCAGTAGTGGTCACACAGTCCGTTTTTTCACTGAAGTTATTTTTTGACGGATGTAGGAGGGAAAAATAAATTACAATGAAAAAACATTCTGTCCGTCAAAAATGCTGGACGTATAAATGCAGTCCGTCTGACCTCGCTCCATCACTCACACACAAAGCTATGCAGACGTTGTGGACGTGGCGCACTCCGCACGTCCGTTCTAGCAGTATTACGTTCTTGCCTAACCTGCGTCCGTTTGCCGCGGCCGTTGTGCGTTCGCAGTTCAGTGCGGACGTACTTCAGGTGTCAGGCTCCAATGGACTTTCTTTCATGCTATCACGGACGTACTTTTAGGCGCAATCACGGACGTGAACACTACGCTCGTCTGACCCCAGCCTTAGTGAAATGTGAAGTTTGCATTGGTTTAAAGTTCCATAATGTCTTTTTTCCTCTTAAGAAAATGACTTGCAGCGAAATTCTAGAGGATACATAAATGCCAACGTTTAGAAACCACCTATTTTTATTTTTCAAATAACATTTGCCAGCTATTCTTAGCTTAAAGAGCGGTTCCCACGAACATTCTTCCGTATGACATTATGAGCATAAGCAATGCCATGTCATTCTTTAGTCCTATGTTTGGTTTTGGAATACATTGTGCCATGCAGAGGACATTATAAAATGATTGGTATAAATATCCTGTGCTCTTAGACTCCTCTCAACAGACTCCTTGGGGGAAAGACAAGTAATTTACAATGCCACTACAAGAGATTCTGGATGTATTCGAGAACTTCCCTTCATGTGGTGCCGTCATTACACCTTATAAACAATTTAACATGATACATACAGAACACACAATAAGACAAACTATATGCGCGCTTTTTAAAGGGCAGAGTGGAGTTTCAGACACGGCCAAACGGTTGATGAATGGAGCAGAACGTTGAAATGATCAATCACAATTAATGATGACATTCTAAAAGTCAGTGACCGTAGTATAATTTAAAATATCATTAAAATCCACAAATAAATGAAAATTCTAATATTTCCAATGTTTAGAATATATTTTCTTAGATCCTTGTGTTTTATCTTCTGTAAAGCACAAAGTTTGATTAATTCAAGTCGAGTAAATAAATACGATTTTTTTAGTCACTTGAGGAATATATACAGAAACTACGAAAACGATGAAGGACTCCCCCAGGCAACTGTATAATAATGATAGTAGGTACTTTATGTCAACTGGTCATTCCAAGGTACTCTACTATGACGTGAAAACTGCCTTTCCACTTATCCTATGTGTCTAGGTTCACTCGCATATCCCCAAGGTATATTCTCTGAGAGTAACTGCAATCACATATACCCTAGAATATTCAACATATTTCTATGGAAGAATATAAGAACAGAAAAGGTACTCATTGCATCTTTTTACTTTTGCAGCAATGTTCCTACTTTTGACTCATAGGCATAGCCTTCACTGGTTAATTATCGAAGTTGGTCCACCTAAAAATGTCAAATTTCATCCGGTTGCCAGGTAGTGGAAAAATAACATGTCGCAAAGCATCATGTAGAATCAGAAGCCTGAAATGTCCCACTAAGGCTGGGGTCAGATGAACGCAGTGCGAACGTGCTTTGAGCCGCACTTTATTACGGCCGTAGTAGCAGCAAATGACATCCAATGACGGCCAATATACGAAGTACGGCCGCACAGAAGTTTGGTCGCCCAACGCAAGCGGCAAACTAACGCATTTTTTCGAGAACGTGGAACCGGTAGTACTGACGCACAGAGTGCGTTGCGTCAGCATAGCGGCGTGTGTGCGGGATTAGGAGATGTCAGATGCTGCACATGTCTGGCCTATGTCACGTCCATTTGTATTTTTATAGCTCAGTCAAAAAAAAAACACCAAAATTGCGCATCGTATGACAGCTATCGCGGCTTCCGTGAAAAAATGCGTTCGGAAGCATCAACACACTTTTTGATGGTAGATGTGAAAAATGTGTTCGTCTGACCCTAGCCTAAGCAGTTACCAGTTCTTTCAATGGCTATGTTAATGCAGAAAAGCCAAATTAAAAATGAAGCAGAGCTCAGGAGAGGAGAGACAAAGAAAGTCGAGTGACAAGGGTACGAGAGAAATATCAAGTTGAGAGCAGAGCTGGGTCAGGAGGACAAGAAGCAGAATAGTCTATAAAAAGGCCAGGTCAGTATCAGACACTACAATAAAGAATGTGCCGTTGGGTCACCAGAAGAAGAACCTCAATAGAGCACAGAGGAGAGACTACAGTGAGATTATATAGGGAAAGAGGGTAGCGTCATTCCGTGGTGTCAAGCTGTGTATCAGTTGGCAGATGAAGTCGAGGCATGGGTGGCCTGGCACTGATCAGAGGACGCACGTTCCCTGTTAACATAAATCTTGGACCCTTAGTAGAGTCCTGTATCATTTATGACACTTGTGGGGTCAGAGATAAAACAGGAGCAACTAGGGACCAATGAGAACAACCCAGGGTCGGGTTCCTGAGCAGAAAATCCTCACACTCCATCGTCATTACAGGGCAGTTTAAAAAAATGATTAAACTGTAGGAGGATAATACGGTATGTGAAAAAGCATTTTAAAAAGATGTGCAGTAATTAAAAATCCGAAAAATAATGCTACAGCTTTCCAGTGGTGTGAGACCTACAAGATCAGCTGATACTTTAGGGACCTGGTAATCGTACTGGCAAGTCATCTGGAATTTGGTTCTTTTTGTTTTGTCTTGGTTTACTTATAAAGTTAGAGTGGCCTCAACGTGTATCAGTGAAAACAATTATTTCTGAAACCGAAAAGAAATTATATATTTGTACACACAGCTTATAATTGTTTTGCTTCCAATTAAATGAAGCTTAATTTAAAAAAAAATTACATTGGATGAAGGAGCAAGTCATTTCTGCCTGTAATTATATATTTGGGCTTTCAGGCTGTTTAGAATTTTGATTGAATATTGGTCAACACCGCAGAAAATCTGCAATTAATTTCTGTAATTCACAAAAGAAAGACATTGGAGACATTGAAAGCAACAATTAATGCACTTTCCAAACAATCTTTTTTGTGTGCACCTGGAAATTAAAAACAATTAAAATACATTTGTGTTCCCAGGATAACGCATTGTTGCTTTCAGACCGTAACAGAATTTGTACGGTCAAATATCCTTACAAAATCAACAATGGAATAAAATGTAGTAGGACTGATTGTCAGGGTTCATTAAAGGAAATGTGATCTCAGGTTTTCCTGGATGGAATGATCAGTTTCTTAGATAAAATATAAAAAGTGTAAATAAAAATAGTTTAATTTTAAATACACTTTTACATTTCACTATTGAACAAGAACTGTGAGGTCTTGACAACAATTTAGTTATAGATGGGTTCCAGTGGAGATGTAGTCAGACCAGTGGCGTCACTAGGGTTGGTGTCACCCGGTGCGGTAACTTATGGGGTCACCCCCCCCCCCGAGTTTTCCGTTTTTTGGTTTTTTTTTTAACTACTTTTACGCATAAATCAGTACTCCCATATAACACTGAATGCTCATAATACACGGCGCACATTACTGTGAGGTTTATTGCTGTGGAGGTCTGTGATAAGCTCATACACAAATTTTGGCGAACTGCCAGCAAGTACGGTGCCTGTTCAAAGGCTGTGAAAGTCCCCATAATCTGTTCAGAGACACTGAACAGCAAAGAAATGTCCTGATGTCAAAAATCTTGGAAAAATGCGTCTACACACAATTACGTGATTATTAGCAATATTGGAACTACTTAACCACGGATCAATCAGGCTTTCGTCCAAATCACTCCACTACAACCGCCCTTTTAAAAGTCTTCAATGATATCCAAGCTGGGATGGAACAAGGAAACCTAACTGGAGCCATCTTCCTTGATTTTGCCAAGGCCTTTGACACGGTAGACCATGGTATCTTGTTAGAAAAACTTAAAAACTCTGGCATTGGTGATCGCACATTAACCTGGTTTCATTCATATGTATCCGACCGATCTCAATATGTGTCAATTTCTGGCAGCTCCTCCCTCCCGCGCCCAGTCACGTGCGGTGTACCCCAAGGCTAAATACTAGGCCCCCTGCTATTCACAATATTCATAAATGATCTGCCCAATGTCTGCAAAGCCTCAACTGTACATATGTACGCAGACGACACTGTAATCTATACCAGCAAACCAAATCTCCCGCAGCTGGAGGCCGTGCTGCAAGAACAATTCAGAGGTAGAAAAGTGGATCAAACAGCAAACTTTTTTTAAATACTGACAAAACTGTAACGATGCTCTTTGGAACAGCACCTAAACTACACAAATTGCAAAATCCTCATCTATGTGTCAAGACAAAATCAAATGGCACGCTGACCACAGTCACTTCTCTCAAATATCTAGGTATGTGGTTAGATCCAAATCTATCCTTTGGCCCGACAACGAAAAACTCTCATCTAAACTTTACCCCAAACTAGGTGCCCTGTACAGAAACAAATCCTGTCTGAAAACAGATTGTACAACAAATGCTTATGCCAGCTATTGATTACGGAGATCTAGTGTATGCAGCGGCCCGCAAACACATCTTCAGAAACTTACTACATTGTATAACTCCTTCTGCCGCTTTGCATTACAATGTAACTACATGACCCACCATTGTGACATGTTAAAAGAGCTAAACTGGCCGTCGCTGGAGTCTAAACGCACCCTTCACCTTTCCAGCCTGGTGTCTAAGAGCATTTCTGGGAAGCTGCCACCCTACCTGAATAGACTGCTTCCCCCAGCAGCTCCCTCATCCTATAACCTCCGATCCAGGACCAGCACCTTACTTGCAATACCACAATACAAAAAGACAGTGGCTCGGTCCTCATTTTCCTACAGAGCACCACAATTATGGAATAACCTCCCAGACACCATCAAATCTTCCCCCAGTCTTAAGTCACTCAAGAGCTCCTTACTAACATACCTCAATACAAAATGCACCTGTAAACATGTAACCTAGTGACTAGATTTCCTACATATTTATTTTCTGTTAATCTGTATATTTGTGTTGTTTTTTTAATATCTTGCATTGTATTACTTTGTATTTCTGTAACTGTAACACTATGTTCTTGAACCCAGGACATACTTGAAAACGAGAGAAATCTTAATGTATCCTTCCTGGTAAAATCCTTTATAAATAAAATCCTTTATAAATAAATGTCCGGTGTTTTAATTTGGCAGATTTATTCAGGCGAACACCATAGGTTTCAATGTTAAAAATATTCCTGGTTTTATCCAATATCTAATAAACCGGTTTATTCCATTTTATTAATCCGTAGTAAAAAAATCTTTATTAAATTTTAGTTTTTGCATCTTTTAGGCATTTTTAAAAAAAAAAATCCAATTTTTTTTCTGTAACAGACCTTTTATTTTCATTCATAGGATCTTGTATGTAAATTCCAGACATTTTCATACAGTAGTTTTTTTTTTTTTTTTATTTTAAAAAAAAATGGGTTTGTGGCGGCATTTGGTGGCTGATTCCCTGCACTTCAGGGACCCTGCGGTGAATTCACCAGGGAAATTTGATTCCTCAAAGTGCAGGGAACAACAGAACACTGAAATGTCTGCGGCATTTTGGTGCTCTGTGAATATCCTCTTTGTGGTGTTTTTTTTGCCGCCCCTTGGAAAGTGCCAGTCTAGGCCTTGCCTACCCAGGACATACTTAAACATGAGAGAATTCTCAATGTATCCTTCCTGGTAAAATATTTTTGTGTAAAAATAAAAAAAAATGGGGGTGGGTTTCCAAAGGTGTCACCCAAGGAGGTGGTGTCACCCGGTGTGGGCCGCACCCCCTTCCAAAGCCACGGAGTCAGTCCGATATTGAGAAAGGTGATTCCAACACTCCAGGACAGCCAGCAAAAAGATCAATATGTTCTGAAAACCAAAAATGAAAAGCATCAAGAAAATAATAATAGGTAAAATAATATCGATAAAGATTTCCAGTAGACAAGAGTATTAAGTCAAGTGGATTTATTCCACCACCAGCAACAACAAAAAAAGACGTTTCAACCAAAAGGTCTTTGTGGAGTCCTTTTGGTCGATACGTCGTCATTTTTTGTTGCTGGAATAAATCCACTTGATTTAATACTCTGGTCTACTGGAAATCTTTATCGAAATTGCTATTTTAGGGTCATTGAACAGGGACCCTTTTCCAACTGTTGGCCAAAGGTGGTGCCCAGGCTGAATTCCTTTTTAAGGTAAAATAAACAAACATACAAACCTTTTGATTAACAGAGCATGACCAGTACAGGTAGGATAAGAGGAAAAAGGAGGATGGTTAATCCTTAGGATGGAGGTCATCCAAAATGCATAAGTGCTTCACTGGGTCCTAGTTGGTTTTGTCCATAGGGAGAAGTACATTGAGAAATGTCCATTCTACACAGGTTATGTGTTTTCTTGTTTGTTTGTTTGTTCCCCCCCCCCCCAAGGACTGATCAGTGTAGGCTCAATATTTTACTCACTTTGCAAATCCATCAAACTGGTCCAGGGTATCAACGGCAATATATCTCACAAAAGTCATATAGTTTCTAGTATACCATGTGTGACATATGAAAGAAGGATTTTGAGGCTATGTGAAGAAGATTTAGATTACATTGAAAGACTAGCTTTAATCTCCTTTTAAAACAAACTCCTAGCTCAGGATTAATATAGGGGCCATTGGAACTGCAGCTCTAGACATGTGCCTCAAGACTGACCTGGTGAAAAGCTAGCCACGTCTGCACCAATTCAATTAACACCATAACAATAAGATATAGCAAGGTAAGGCAGTGGCTCACTGAGAAGTATGGGGCAAAAGAACAACAGGCAGTGAGAAGAATATGGCAGAGGCATAAAGTAACCGAGAAGGATGTGACAGATTTACACCAAAAACATTTCGGTTCACTGCTGCAAAGGCATTAACCTCCCTGGCGGTGTTCCAGAGTGTGTTTCGGGGTTAAATTTCACCGCTGAGAGCGGTAACCCCGAGACACACTCGGGCTGGATACATCACCTCTCCGTGCACTCCCTCGATCTCTGCAGTCTCCTCCGGCGATCGCGACCTCATACTTCCTGGATTCCTTCTCGCGAGGAGGAAACCAGGAAGTAATGAGGTCGCGATCGCCGGAGGAGACAGCTGGGGACTTCGAGGGAGCGTAGGGAGAAGTGATGTATCCAGCAGCATCCCGAGTGTTGCTCGGGGTTACCGCTTCCAACATAGGAATTTAACCCTGAGCCACACTCGGGATGCCGCTAGGGGGGGCAAAAAAAATTGGCAGTTTTCAGACAAGAATTTTCTAAATAAATAGACCGCCAGGGAGGTTAAAGGGCCACAACCACCAAAAAATTAAATTATTTATTCATTTTTTGTTGCTGATCGCTTACACGGGCTTTTTCTCTTGTATGTTTAGCTAAAAAAATATTTTACTCTATATATGTGTCACTGGATGCATCTATTGTATGATCTTTAGTGCTGTAAACTGCCCCCACAGTATCTTTACATCACTTGCTCCTCACTGGGTGGCATTGGCCACAGAATGGAGTCTGTGTGCGAGGCACTGACTCACATCAATGGATTGTGTGGGATGTTCAAAGGACATCGTCAGGGGAAAGATTCAAGGTCTGTTAACCCTTTTGCTCAGGGGTCAAGTCCTGGTAAAAAAGTGAGGGAACTCACCCACGAATTCCACAACCACTATTACCTGAGGAAAATATATATATAATCACGAGTATAGCAGTACGTGGTGATACCATTTTTATTGGGTCAACATTACATTTAAAAGACAAGCTTTCAAGATTAAACTGGAAACTATACTGATCAGTGAAAGGTATCACTACGTACTGGTATACTTGTGATTTTGGCAACTGGACTAACATGTTATACATACATACATACATACATACATACATAGGCACAGACCCCCCAGAATTATATACACAGGCACAGACCCCCCCCCCCAGAATAATATACTCAGCACTGAGCCCCCAGAATAATATACCCAGCACTGGTTATATGGATATATTTGCCCCCAGCTCACGTAGATATATACTGCCCCCAGATCACATGGATATATACTGCCCCCAGATCACATGGATATATTTGCCCCCCAGCTCTCATGGGTATATTTGCCCCCAGCTCTCATGGGTATATCTGCCCCCAGCTCTCATGGATATATCTGCCCCCAGCTCTCATGGATATATTTGCCCCCCAGCTCTCATGGGGCGTAATGCACCGATGGTGGCCCTGTATACTAGTCTTATCTTTACTCTCTAGTGTAAAGAACATTTAACTACCAAACGTAGACCTCTAGTTGTGACACGCTAGGAGTGTTAGCCCTAATTCTTATGCACACATATCCTACAGAACACTGTGATGGTGATGCTGCTTAAAATGCTGCTATTTTGACAGCATCAGATTACATACTTTTGAACGAGTACCATTCGAGTTACATTCTGGTCTATATTTATAGTTACCAGAGATCACGCGGACAGACATGAAAATACAGACATAACTGCTGCACATGATTTCAGGAATATGGTTACAAGAAGATAAAAATATAACAACAGGAGGCTGGCAGGTGACTTATTGACAAGATATGCTAATGCTGGTCACAAATATCCTTCTTTATGATACAGGATGGCTGAGTACTGTCCGTTCCCAATGTGTGCCAATCAGATTCAGATTATCATTTCAGCCCATGCAAAGCATGATCCTTATTAAAACAGAATAGAGAAAGATTTCTGATCCAGACGTATCTGCTGCAAGCCTGAAAAAAAATAAAAGGTGAAAAACCTTACACACCAACATAAAACAGTAAATGGTACAGAACTGTACACATTTCACATAGTGGTCGATCATTATCACATAGTGAAGTGATATGAAACATTAGCGCTTAACTTTCATCCAGTAAAATGTCTTGGATTGCAAAAGCAGGATTTACAAAATATCAGTCTACAGGCCATGTCTGGCACATGGCTATTTTTTATGATCTCTGGCATATATAGGCAGCATTGTAGGTGGCACTCCGGTGCATCAAGTGCTCACTGCCACCCTTCTTGACATGCCGATGGGGCGGTCGCCTCCTGGCTTCTCCCTTTGAAATAGCTGGAGGTGCAGTCTGCACTGCAGCTCCACTAGACCAGTGGTTCTCAAACCTGTGCTCGGTACCCCCAACCAGACCAAATTTTGCAGATCACCGTGGGGGAAATGCAGAATGAATACTGCAATCACTGAGCAGCAAATCATATCACCTGTGCTGTGCTTCAGATATCTGGAAAACCTGACCTGTTGGGGGTCCCGAGGACAGGTTTGAGAACCACTGCACTAGACCACCAGGGAATAGATCCTAACTCATTAGACCACCAGGAATGTAGCCCCCGGCATGGGTCAATATTTTTCCCCTTAGCAGCTCCTCATTAGTAAGAGGGTCAAAATGTCGGAATAGAACCTTGAGTAGCAAAGTATCACCCCATAGCTCTCAAAAGAGCCACACAAGAAACATACTCCTCTAGTAATGCCCAACATGAAATACGGGGGTTACGATGGAAAGCTGGAAACAGATTTGACAGTCCCAAATAATAGTGTAAAGGAGGAGAAACATAGAAGACAGGCTGGCATTTGTCATGCATTGTCCATCAGCATGAATTAATTGTGTCCAGGAAAACATTGAGGATCTGGTAACCTTGTAAAATACCCTGTCAAATACGGTTTTCAGAACAAGCTAGAAAGATTTCTCCCTAGATTTCCTTCAATTAGCAGGTCTTTTAGAGGAAAGCTTTTAAGGCATGGTATAGTAACATTTACATTATCACAAGTGTAGCAACACCGCCACAATCTCATGTGTTAATGTACCTTAATTCTCCTCAGCCTTTAAATTATCACTGCAGATTGTTACGGTATCTCTCACTTTAGTGACGATAACCCTGTTGCCGTGTGCTCATAATAGCCACTTACTTACATGTATAGGCACCTCGTATCGCTATGGAGGCGTGATTAAAGATAAGAGTTTTTGCAAAATTCGATATTAGCTTTTATGTGCTGCACGTTGTATGCTGTAAGGTATGTTATTGATTTAAAACTGCCCAGAGCTCTTGGAAATTACAGTTTTGTGATCAGTTTTCTTGTCATTGTTTAAAGTCCTACATTTTGGTTTTATATTTATCATGGAACCAGATTGCTTATTTATTTTCCCTCTAGGTTTTTTCTTAAAATGGATTAGTCCACTCTCCCTGTCTAACTCTGTTAGTTTAGTCCAGCCTCATTTCCTGCTTCAGCAAGCTGCCAATCACCCACGTCTACCATTGAGACATGCAAGCTGAGATTCTGTTCAATACTGGGCTACTGCTTCCTGTTTTTACTCCCCTCCCCCATAACAAAGCATACAACGCGAACCCCTCTTTTCCTACAAATCACCTTTTATTTGCTGTTACTTTTCCAATAAAGTGAAGAAAATAAAGGAGTTTGTGTGCTTTCAAAAGGAGAGGAGTTACGCTATCTGACTTCAATCATACTCTGCATGTGACATTCACTTGTTGCATATGACCCTGGGGTTCCAGAAGAATATTGATTTAAAGGAACACTACCACGAGCATAAACTGCGTTACAAAAAATACACATTCTAAACACATGCTGTTTTTTCACCTCCTGTGATTAAAAATTGCATATAAAATGGAAAAATAAAGCTCGTTTCCATTTTGTGATTTTTTTTTCCATGATGCAGCATTTACCGATATAGTGCCACATGTTTTATTTTACAAGTGCGATATAGGATAAAACAATGAAGAGGCAATGGGAGGTAGAGTGAATGTTTAGATAAGGCTGTAAGGGATCTATAGTGTCGTCTAAGCTACCTGAGATAAAATATAGCAGTCGACTGAGATCTAATAGTGGGTCAAGAACACGGACTGGTACATTGGTCATTTACAAACATCCCACACAATGCAAGTCAATAGGTCAGTTTAATGGACTTCTGACCTATAGAGTCCATTCTATGCCCAATGCCACACAGTGAGGAACAAATGCTAAAATACGGGGGGGGGGGTAGAGTAAAATATTTTCTTCACTAAACACAGAAGAGAAAACCAAAGTACATTTAAGATATCAGCCACGTAAAAGATCATTTTTTGTGGTAGTGTCCCTTTAATTAATTAATTTATTTATAAAGTATACCAGGAAGGATACATTGAGATTTCTCTCGTTTTAAAGTATGTTAATGTGTCAGATATCACGAGGACTGTCATAATGTTTTTGTAGGTCAAGGATGATGAACTCCCAATTTCACTAGATGAACAAGCTTATTGTTGGTTTTTTATTTCATTTTGGGCTGCACGTAAATGTAAATGATGCAATGATGCCTTTTTTAATCCCGATAGTCTATGCACCTTCTCTCAAACGATCAAGGTTTTCATTTATAATACCGTGTACGTTCTTTGTTATCGCGAATGCCGTGATCTTTCCACCACTTATTGTATTACATGTGCGACAGCTGCTGAAGCACGTTTAATCAGCGATGGATTAAGTGTGAGGGGAGAAATGACATTAATCCCAATTTCACCGCGAGACGGAAGCGCAGACAGTGGTTTGATCCCACGTTCAAACGTGAATTTGTTGTTTTGTATTTGAACATACAACCCTTCCTTTGCCGTCATCTACCAGAAAGACGCACGGAGCACTTTGAATGGATCGCTTGGCACTAAGAGAGTTAAAAAGCTGTCTCTGTGCATTAAATGTCCATAACATTGAGCAGTAAACTTCAAAGCATTGACTGCAAATTATTCCGCTGTGCCCCTGGATGCCTAAAAGAGCTTCTGGTATAGAGAGATAACAGAGGAGCTTTGATTTGTAAGCTTTTGTGTTGATCGCTGACAATGTTTATATATTAGTGGACACAGGCAAAAAGTTCTCCGTTTCGCCACAAGCTTCTTTAAATTGCCAAGAGTTCATGAAACCCTGAACCACCCCAAAAAAAAAAAAAAAAAAAAAAAAAAAATGATTTCTTCAATTTCTCCAATGCACGAAACAGGAATTGCTGAATTAATGTGGCTTTTATAAAAAGGTAGGTTAAGAAATTAATCTTCTTATGGTCATGTTCACGAGAGGAAAAGTTCCAAGACCTGGTAATAAATTAATATACATTTATACAGCGGGGGCTTACTATAACCATAGGCATTTACTGACTTTCTCAATTGAAGACATTAGCATATAGACTGGATCACCAAGGCCAGAACCCTCATGATAAGATTGGCCAATGTAACAGCCTCAGCCGATGTAACGCACGCAGTAATAGGAGAGGACTTAGAATTAATTTATTCTAACAAGAACTGTCACATAAACCTGAGAATTTATTGCCAACATACCTATATATCCTACTTAAAACCACTTGGCAGTGAAGGGGCTTATATAAAACCACTTGAAGGATCCAGGGTTCTTACACGTTTTGTTATAGAATCCTTTAAATTATCCCTTAAGTCTATAAGAAGTAGACACACCGAAACCTCTTCCTCCTCTCAACCTATTATAATTGTAGAGCATTTAGACTATATGCAATGCATTTTTTAAGAGGCCGCCCTCTGCTGGTCAATCCTGAGAATGCGCTGATACATTAAGTCTCTGAGGGGAGACTTGGGGCAATATTCTGAAATTTACACCAAAACAGGGATGTGAACAGGAAAAATCTGCACCTGCAGGTTTCCCCGTAGCATCCCCAGTTTAGCACCGACATTCAGGGGCAAGCGCTACTTCGACACATTGCCCCGAAACACAGCGCTAACCATGGGATACTCGCCGTAGGAATTCAATGGAGGGTTGCGCTTCTGGGCCGCAAGCCCTGCGCAATCCCTCTCGCGAGAGGGTCAATTAGTGATTGCAACTCATGTACTTAACATGGGGAACACAAAGTATAGTAAGGTTTTGGAAGCTAGCGCAATCACTGATGCACCTAGGGATTTCGTACAAGTTTAGCTTTATGAAGGTAATGGGAAGCAGGCATTAAGGCACTTACCCTAGCGCTAACGGTTACACATCCGAACGCTAAATCGATAGCATTCACAATGGAATGGTGCCATTAATCTGCAATTTCAGCGAGTTACTGCACATGTGTCAATATATAGTTGTGTTCAAAATTATTCAACCCCCACTGAAATTGAGTGTTTTGGCCAGTTTGACATTGATTTTGATCATTCAGTCATCTTGCTTACAATTAAATCAAAGAGGCACGTGTAGGTCAGACAAATATAACATAACATTTATAATGAAATAACCACAAATGTCTTTTCTGTGCTCCCATCATTATCAGTTTTATTCAACCCCCAAGTGACATTCAATCTTAGTACTTAGTACAACATCCTTTTACTGTTATAACAGCTTTTAAACGTGAAGCATAGCTTGACACAAGTGTCTTGCAGCGATCTACGAGTATCTTTGCCCATTCGTCATGGGCAAAAGCCTCCAGTTCAGTCACATTCTTAGGCTTGCGCACTGCAACTGCTTTCTTTAAGTCCACCAGAGGTTCTCAATCGGATTTAAGTCAGGTGACTGCGATGCCACTCCAAAATGTTCCAGCCTTTAATCTGCAACCATGCTCTAGTGGACTTGGAGGTATGCTTGGGATCATTGTCCTGTTGAAAGGTCCAACGTCTCCCAAGCCTCAGGTTTGTGACGGACTGCATCACATTGTCATCCATATCTCCTGGTACTGAAGAGAATTCATGGTACCTTGCACACGCTGAAGCTTCCCTGTACCTGCAGAAACAAAACAGCCCCAAAGCATGATTGACCCCCCACCATGCTTCACAGTAGGCAAGGTGTTCTTTTCTTCATAGGCCTTGTTCTTCCTCCTCCAAACATAGCGTTGATCCATGGGCCCAAACAGTTCTAATTTTGTTTCATCAGTCCACAGAACACGATCCCAAAACTTCTGTGGTTTGTCCACATGACTTTTGGCATACTGCAGTCGACTCTTCTTATTCTTTGGAGACAGCAAGGGGGTGTGCCTGGGAGTTCTGGCATGGAGGCCTTCATTACGCAGTGTGCGCCGTATTGTCTGAGCTGAAACTTCAGTACCCACATCTGACAAATCTTTTCTCAGTTCCTCAGCAGTCACACGGGGACTTTTCTCCACTCTACGCTTCAGGTAGCGCAGAGCAGTCGAAGTCAGCATCTTCTTTCTGCCACGACCAGGTAGCGTTTCAACAGTGCCCTTTGCTTTGAATTTGCGAATGATGCTTCCTATGGTCTCTCTTGGAAAGTTTAACATCTTTGCAATCTTCTTATAGCCATTGCCCTTCCTGTGAAGAGTAATCACCTCTTCTCTTGTCTTCCTGGACCATTCTCTTGACTTCACCAGGTTTGTAACCACACCAGTAAATGTCTAGAAGGAGCTGAGTATCACAGTCATTTTAAAGCTGCCTAATTGGTGCTTATTATGCTTTATTGCTGCTCCGTGACATCCACAGGTGTTTTCAATACCTGATTGAAAACACTTGAATGAACCTCTGTTCTTCAGAGTGGTAGCCTTTAAGGGGTTGAATAATTGTGTCAATGAAGAATTCACAAAAGAAACATTTACTACTGTATTACAAAACCAATTGATGTCATTTTATTTGCATATGGTTCTTTAACAAGTCCTTGTAGGATTTCATTCTGAATACAATTACAAATGTACACTAAATTCCCTAAAACCCTTTACAGCATTGGGGGTTGAATAATTTTGAATACAACTGTATCTGCTGCACTGTAAATTTAGTAAAATGTACTGGAACCCATGTGCAAACAAAATCTGTTTACCATTCTCCAGAATGAGGCCAAATAGAGTTAACACAATCTCTGGCACTTGATGCCTCATTTGAGGATCAAATTAACTTGGTAATGGTGGTGAAAGGCTTAATAAATCTCTAGAGTTGATGATGGGTTGACTCCACAGGCGTGAGATGTTATTCTTAGAAGGATATTAAGGTTATGCAAACAAAACATTCATTACATTCAAGCAGGGGTCAAGTCCAGAAAAAAAATCAAAGTGTGGAAGCTCACCAACCGTGGAGACACCGGTTCGAATCCCAGCAAGAGCACCTCTCCAGTAAGTGTACTTGGGCAAGACACCTAACAGTACATAAGCGCCACCCAGGACATACTTGAAAATGAGAGAAATCTCAGTGTATCCTGATTAAATACTTTCTTAAAAATAAAATAATAAAAAACACATTTCTGTCCATTTCGGTCTTAAAGATTACAGAAAGCCGCAGCGCTTCTTTATGCATCATAATGCCATTCCTCTGGAAAACACAGAAATTTTCATTCCCATGCCTTCCCAATGTACTTAAATCCAGGAAAAATACTTAAATATATATATATTTTTAAAATTGTGTTATATAGAAAGGTATTGCAGCTGCCCAGTAGATCATCCAAAAGGGAACAAAGTTCATCCTGCTAAAATAGTGAAGAAACGGTGTTCCCAGGCGTTCCTGCAGAACTTCACCCCTGCGTTTGTGTTACTCTCCAGCTTAGTGTATGCTATAGTGAAGTTTTGAGCCTTCTAAAAATTTAGAATTCATTGGAGCAAGTTCATTGGTGGAGAGAAAGTTTTGTTTTGATTGATTGTATAGATTTCCCATTTATGAGGATCAATGGGTTTGTAAGCAACTTGAGACAAATGGCCTAACAGCCACATGAGGAGAGTTTTTAACAATGGGAGTAGAGAGGACCCTCTGGAGACCCAAAAATCCATGCACACAAGAATCCCAAATACAATTACTTCTAAAAGCGCCAAAATATTATGTAGCACTGTACAATGGGGAGGACAAAAACAAATTAATATAGATGTTTGACACGAAGGGACCCTGCACAAATTTAAGGCAGTCGAAAACCAGTTACAGGGAACTATATATGTATTTTTTTTAGAAAGTATTTTACCAGGAAGGATACATTGAGATTTCTCTCGTTTTTCAAGTATGTCCTGGGTGGCGAGTATGCACCGTTAGGTGTCTTGCCCAAGGACACTTACTGGAGAGGTGCTCTTGCCGAGATTCAAACCTGTGTCTCCACAGTTATGGAGCAGTGATGTTACCTCTACTCCACCCAGCCGGTATACAGCCATGGCCGAAATTGTTGGCACCCCAGAAATTTTTCCAGAAAATCAAGTATTTCTCACAGAAAAGTATTGCAGTAACACAGGTTTTGCTATACGCGTTTATTCCCTTTGTGTGTATTGGAACAAAACAAAAAAAAAAAGGGAGGAAAAAAGCAAATTGGACATAATGTCACACAAAACTCCAAAAATGGGCTGGACAAAATTCTTGGCACCCTTCAAAATTGTAGATAAAGAAGATTGTTTCAAGCATGTGATGCTCCTGTAAACTCACCTGGGGCAAGTAACAGGTGTGGACAATCTAAAAATCACACCTGAAAGCAGATTAAAAAGAGAGAAGTTCACTTACAGGGTTATCCAAAGAGATTCGAAAAGTCACCGCACGTTCGGTGACTTTTCATTCTCTTCAATTCGGTTCCTTTTGCCGATTGCATTTCGGTGACCCTGCGGTGTATTCAGCAAACACCACAGGGTCCCCGAATTGCAGGGAAAAGCTGCCGCAAACCCGACGAAAACTACCCGAATGCACGCTGAAAACAAGCAAAAACATCTGGATTAACCTTCGAAAAAGCCGAACAGGAGCCGAACAGGAGCCGAAAAGGAGCCGAATCACACAGAGCCGAAGCAGCTGTGACGTAGAGGAGGCAGTGAATAAATTAGAAAAACCATTTGTATGAATCTGGGAAAAAGAAACGCTGTTTGCAAAGAAACTACTGAGCGAAAATGTCTGAAATTTTCACAGGAGGTCCAGGGAATGATAATAAAGAGGGCTGTTACAAAAAAAATAAGTAAACTGAAAAAAATTTTTAAAAAAAAATCGGACTTTTAAAAAAAAAAAAAAAAAAATCTGAAAAATGCTTAAAGTATCCTAAAAAATCTATAAATAAAGAGACTTTTTGCTGCAGAATTTTATAATGAACGGTTTATTAGATATTGAATTAAAACGGGAATATTTTTAACATTGAAGTCTATGGGATTCTCCTGAATAAATTTGCCGAATTAAACCACCGAATGGCAGGGCATTAGGGGAACCTTTCACTGCTGGTTTGTGTTCTCTGAATAGCCGAAGCAGTGCTTTATCATGGGGATTTCACTGCCCTCGAACAGGCACCGAACAGGCACCGTATGTTCAGGCAATTCGCCAGGATTTGACGAATTGCCTGCTCTCTGGATAGCCGAATGGCCAGGAAAGGTAACCGAACGCTGATTTTCAGCATTCGGTTACCTTTCTCAAGCAATTCGGATCTCTTTGGATAACCCTGTCAGTCTTTGCATTGTGTGTGTGTGTGACACACTAAGCATGGACAACAGAAAGAGGAGAAGAGAACGGTCTGAGGACTTGAGAACCAAAATTGTGGAAAAATATCAACAATCTCAAGGTTACAAGTCCATCTCCAGAGATCTAGATTTGCCTTTGTCCACAGTGCGCAACATTATCAAGAAGTTTGCAACCCGTGGCACTGTAGCTAATCTCTCTGGGCATGGACGGAAGAGAAAAAATGATGACAGGTTGCAACACAGGATAGTCCGGATGGTGGATAAGTAGCTCCAAACAAGTTCCAAAGAAATTCAAGCTGTCCTGCAGGCTCAGGGAGCATCAGTGTCAGCGCTAACTATCCGTCGACATTGAAATGAAATGCTATGGCAGGAGACCCAGGAGGACCCCACTGCTGACAGACATAAAAAGGCAAGACTACAGTTTGCCAAAATGTACTTGAGTAAGCCAAAATCCTTCTGGGAAAACGTGGACAAATGAGACCAAGATAGAGCTTTTTGGTAAAGCACATCATTCTACTGTTTACCGAAAACGGAATGATGCCTACAAAAGAAAAGAACACAGTACCTACAGTGAAATATGGTGGAGGTTCAATGATGTTATGAGGGTGTTTTGCTACCTCTGGCACTGGGTGCCTTGAATGTGTGCAAGGCATCATGAAATCTGAGGATTACCAAAGGATTTTGGGTACACTGTAGAGCCCAGTGTCAAAAAGCTGGGTTTGCGTCCGAGATCTTGGGTCTTCCAGCAAGACAATGACCCCAAACATACATCAAAAAGCACCCAGAAATGGATGGCAACAAAGCGCTGGAGAGTTCTGAAGTGGCCAGCAATGAGTCCAGATCTAAATCCCATTGAACACCTGTGGAGAGATCTTAAAATTTCTGTTGGGAAAAGGAGCCCTTCCAATAAGAGACCTGGAGCAGTTTGCAAAGGAAGAGTGGTCCAAAATTCCAGGTGAGAGGTGTAAGAAGCTTATTGATGGTTATAGGAAGCGACTGATTTTAGTTATTTTTTCCAAAGGGTGTGCAACCAAATATTAAGTTAAGGGTGCCAAGAATTTTGTCCAGTCCATTTTTGGAGTTTTGTGTGACATTATGTCCAATTTGCTTTTTTTCCCCCCTTTTTTTGTTTTGTTCCAATACACACAAAGGGTATAAACATGTGTATAGCAAAACATGTGTTACTGCAATACTTTCTGTGACAAATACTTGATTTTCTGGAAAAATTTCTGGGGTGCCAACAATTTCGGCCATGACTGTATAACAAATATTATTCATGAATTTAAAATAAAAAATAAAAAAAAAGCGATTTATCTAGTGCTTTATGCAAGTGGAATGCAAAGATATTACCGTTTGTAAGAGTAGAGAGCCATATTAAGGTTAAGACGTTTGCCAGGTTGTTATTCAAAAGACTTGTGTAACGAGCCGAGCCTTAAATCTCAAACTTTTTAAACTGAAGACTTTGACAGTAGGGGAAGCATGGCAAAAAAGTTCACTACGGATCTTTGTTTCATTGGGGTTCAGCGTATGCCAGTTGGCACTCCTCCACTTGATGAAATTGCCTAGAGTGCCATTTATCACGGCTACTGGATTGTTTGTACTTGTCTAGGAGGGAACCCGAGAGTCCTGAAAGCTTGAATTACCACCCCATCAGTTAACAGTAAAATGGTACCGATTGTATTAATACGAGAGTACGTTCTGCTGCAAAAGTGCATTTATTTGTTTCATTTCTATTTTAATAACCCTTTTGCAGGCATTCACATTCTAAAGAGTGTATTAAGGTTTGTTGCAAAGTTAAATGTCAAATACTGAAATTCATGCATCATAAAGCTTTATGGGCAAATTAAACTCTTGCTAAATTCCCAGTTAGGGAAGCTAGAGAAGCAAATGAGAAAAAGTTTGCAAGGTGCTAAATGTCTTCTGATGTCACCAATCTGAGGTTTCCTAACCTGAGGAAAGATATATGAAGAGATAAATGAATATCTATTCTAAGGAATGTTGGGCTCTAGGGTTTGAAATATGAACGTATTATTTACAGCCTACTGCAATTAAACAGTATCTTCAGGTTTCAATGGAGAATTTTAACTTTGACTTCATAATGGGAGGTTTTCACACTCCAAACACACGGCCACGGTCTGGTCCAGTCAGTTAGTTCCAATTTTTTTTTTAAAGGAAACGTGTTTTATATAGTAAGCCTGTAATAATTAGGAATAACTCACTGAAATCCATGCAAACAAGAGTCTAGTAAACACACCGAGTCTGATAAAGTTTGAAACACAACAGAATAATGATCCCAAAAATAATTATCCAAAATAATGCTAATAAATTATATTTAATAATATAAATCAAACCAAAAACACGGAAATCTTTCAGAAAACAAGGGTGCAATATTAGTCACTGCATATTGCCTCCGCAAACATCCTTGGTATGATATATTATTTCAATTATGTACACGCTTATTTAGGCTGGGGTCAGACGAACGCAGTGTTAACGTCCGTGATAGCATACAATTGTGTTAAATGGAGCCCCACACACGAAGTACGTCCGCACAGAAGTGCGGGGGCTGACGGACGCTGCAAACGGACGCAGGTTAGGCAAGAACGTAATACTGCTAGAACGGACGTGCAGAGTGTGCCACGTCCACAACGTCCGCATAGCTTTGTGTGTGAGTGATGGAGCATGGTCAGACGGACTGCATTTATACGTCCAGCATTTTTGACGGACAGAATGTTTTTTCATTGTAATTTATTTTTCCCTCCTACATCCGTCAAAAAATAACTTCAGTGACAAAACGGACTGTGTGACCACTACTGCGTCATCCGTACTGACGATGTCCGTACTGCACGGACGTACAGTCCGTAGAAATCACGCTCGTCTGACCCTAGCCTTATACAGCAACATTCCTCCCAGACGCCATCAAATCTTCCCCCAGTCTTAAGTCACTCAAGAGCTCCTTACGAACATACCTCAATACAGAATGCACCTGTAAACATGTAACATAATGACTATTTCCTACATATTTATTTTCTGTTAAAAAAAAAAAAAAAGCACCAATATACAGATTAATATCTTACAGAGAAATACAAAGTAATACAATGCAACTGTAACACTTCAATGTTCAACCCAGGACATACTAGAAAACGAGAGAAATCTCAATGTATCCTGCCTGGTAAAATCCTTTATAAATAAATAATACAGCAACATTCATAATGCATACAGCGTATCAATTATATTTTCATATAAGAGATCTTCAAACCATATATACAGTACATTTCAGTCTTCGAATGTGTATGCATGGTCTGTTTCTGATCCGTTAGTGCCACCTAGTGGCCGTTCATGAGAAGGTCATGCTGCTGGGGATTTTACTTTGGAATATTTTTTTTATTTTCTTTTTACAGTTTGCTGCCTGGTCCCGCCCCCCTGCATCGTGTGACTCGCAGGGAGCGTTACCAGGAATCGAGTCGCCGCACTCACACTGCGGGGGACAGGGAGGGAGCGCAGGATGAGGCGAGTATGCAGCCCGAGTGTGGCTCAGGGTTACCATTCGCATTAGCGAAATTTAACCCCGAGTCACACTCTGGAATACCGCCAGGGAGGTTAATCGGTGGCAATTATTTATTTATATTTTTATAACAGAGCTGAGGACAGGAGAGACACAGGACACCAGAGAGCGAGCCAGGGTCTGTTACATAGTAAGGACAATAAAGTACATAGCATGGGTAACTAGAACTATTACAGGGTAATGAGGATAACTGAAAAAAAATTACCACTGGGTTAACGGTTATTGGTTGGTGGCGCTAATTGAAGTCAAATTCGGAGATGGCATCAGGCCACTGGAATTGCTAGTGTTCTTGCTACCAAGGCCTGCGTCCACATTTCTAAAAATAATTTTTTAAAAAAAGGGTTATTCAATAAGCGCCGAACGGTGCATTTCACCATACGGTGCAATTTTGTGGCAGTTCGGCTCTTCAAAGAGCTGTCAAATTGACAGCAAAATATGGTGCAGTTTTTCACAATTTGGCAATCTTCAGCGGCAGTGACATTAACCATTACTTCTCTATGAGGCAATCTATTCAGAGAATGCCAAACGTCAGCGAAATGCCCTAATTTTCAGTGGTTCAGTTTGAGAGGTTTACAGTTCCAAGTTTTTATAAAGCGCTAACAAGTTCCGTAGCGCCGTTTAAAAATGTGAATCACATAGTATTCAATTTAAATGTTATCTTTTTATTCAGCGGTTTATTCTTTTCAGTTTCAGCAAAAAGCCATTTTATTATTTATTTTTTTATTTAGAACTTTTTGGTATTTTTCAGGCAAAAGTTTTGATTCGTTTTTTTTTTAACAGCTTTTTTTTTTTATTCTGTACTAGCAGACCTTTATTATTGCTACACATTTTCATGCATTTTTGTTGATTTAAACACTTTTTTTAAAAATGGCAGAATTCAGTCTTTTTTACTGTAGTTCGGCAGTCTTATTGGAGGGCGGTGGCGGTCTGTTTGGTGGTCTTTGTTGACCATGTGGAACTGGTCCGAAGTTCGCCGAACGAAAGAGCACCGAAATTCCAAGGAAATTCCAGTGCTCTTTGAATAACCCTCTGGAGATCACATATGGCTTTTCGATTTCTGGATAGGTTTTTTTACGCAGCAGGAGGTCATGTAATGGTTTAGTAGACCAGTTCAAAGTCCTTTTATTCAAGCATTTCTAAAGAAGGCGATTGTATTTTTCACATCACACATAAAACACTTGGCTCTTTTTTATTCAATGCTTTATTCTCAATGCTCTAATCTGAACGAGCAATCTTACATATATCTTCTGCGAGACTTTATACAGAGATATGTTTTTTTATATACAAGTAAAAGAAAATAAAAATGCTAAAGCCGTTTTTATCTTTCCCGCACAGCAGGGCAGTTGCTAGTCTTTATCTTTTTAGAGATTACAGCTCAGTGAGTGCTGTGGGGTATTGTCTGCCATTTTTCAGTAAGCTCCAAATTATGTTTCACTTTCAATAACTAAAATCACAAGAATATTGTAGTAACGGGAGATTATCTGCTATATGTAATGTCAGTCACAGAGGGTGTATCAGTTCTGTATATCGATCTCCGTTACGCCACTGCAGCCAGCGGCAGGACACCATGTGACTCGCCTGTCACATGACTAGGATTATATATTTATTTACTTAGAGCACATTATCATCAGTAATCATCTTATCTCAAGCTTGCCCTTTGGAGGATTTCAGGTCATTAAACCATTACAGTCCACTCTGATAGCATACAGACATATGCTCTTTTTACATTACCATCACTAGATTTGTGTTCTGGCTGTGAAACATTTTGTAAGGTAGAATAAGGATAACATTTGAATAGGTCACAGCTTGGGGTCCTATCAGGCCATCCTTGGTCATGAAGGTCTAGAACGTGGAAGAGCACGCAATTTTGCCAATGCTGGAACCAAATATTTCCTGGGAAATCTCCAGGTTCACAAACCAATAAAGAGGACTTCCGTGGGGGTCAAAATAAAATATAAAAAATATATTACACTATTTTAATTCTTAACCACTGGGAACTCAATCTCTGCAATCTAGACCATAATTTGACAACCATGATTTAGACGAAAAGTAAATACCAGGAGGCCAATGCCAACCGAGCTGGTAAGCCAATGTGACCCCACAAACGCAAGATCTTGCAGGGTTGCGTTTGGCTCCAGAGTCCTATGGTCTTCATAAGCCAACACCAATGGCAACACCACATCCGGCATCTATGAGTGGCTCCTTAACCCCTTCACTACTGAGAGAGATGTCTCAGGCTTCAAAGGCATCATCCGGTGCCCTGATTGAGATATCTTGATCTTGTTTGTAGCAAACAAATTTTGTTCGCTTTTCGGCTGCAGAAGGTGCCCCCAAAGTTTTAGCCCCATTGGCATAATGCACAAAGAGCTAAAACTGTAAAAGTCTGATGATGCCCTTACTTCGGGCTATCAGTAGCTGATGCGGGGGGTGGGGGGGGGGGGTTGAAGAAGAAAAAAAAAAAAAATAGACCAGCAGCTTAAACTGCTGTACTTCAATTTTGCAGTAGATGGTGCCATCTGCTGGCCAAAATAGGTTATTTACAGTAAGAAATACAACGGATATAAGCGCAAATATTTCTTAATGTGTAAATAAGTCAAGATGAGATTTCAAAAATTCACCTTTGAATATTGTACTGACTAGAAGAGTCTCTTCCCTTACTATATTATTGGCAGTTCGAGCACCTTAAATGAAATTTGCTACAGACTCTAATGAATAATGTTATCTCGGTAAAGGAAGGCCAACCGTGACATAAAATGGAATATAAAAAGTTAATTTACGAGACATTTATGAGGTTTATTTGCCACCAACATATGCCGTTGCTGCACATCATCCCAGTTTTGCAAAAGGTATCCTTGAACTAAAAACAATGTTCCAAAATTGCAGGGTGTTTATAGCAGGTGATTATGGTGGCTGTGAATGCCAAAAAATCAGAACTGGGACACAGTGTTACCTTCCAAGCGACAGCTGTCTGGAATAATCAACTCAACAGACCTCCTTGGCTGCGGTCCTGTTGCAGGTAAAACAAACGCGTAGCATCGAATTTTATTTTTTTTTATCTTACATGATGGAAAAAAGCCAGAACAGAAGCACTTCTGAGGTCGCTCTGACCCTTTTTTCTAAATGTAGAGCATAAAAGAATACTCCGTGATACATTAACCACCCACTGGTGTGTCAAGGCTCTGTTTTCTTTGACAGTAAGAAAGCGGTTTTGACGTTCTAGAGCCAAGCAATAACCCGCTGGCCAATGTATATGTTATTGCTGCAATCTAATATGAATCCGTGATCCAATTTAAGATTAGCTTCAGTTAATCCTGTTTTTCCGCTTTGAAATAGAAAGTGAAAACAATGGGGTTTTTTGTATGTGATCAAGAGGGCTATTTGTTAATGTTACATTCCACAAACTGTACAATAAAAGCACTTCTAGTGTTGTCTGACAATAATTTAATTCTTCAGTGAAAACAATGCCCTTTACAGAAATGGGCAAATGGCCCTGAATTATTTGGCAGGCTGAGAGCGCAGCAGGATTCCAACTTCCATTCCCGTATCCTCACCTGCTCTTAACATTACGGGCAGGTTAATGTCAGCTTCCTTAAAAGGGCAACGACAGATAATTGGATTTAGGAAACAAAATCCTGTCTTCCTCAGACGTGACTAATGCTGTCGAATAAAGGACCCTTCTGACCCATCACTCCAGGACATTTACGGTAAGGCTCTGAATAGATCAAACACTATTCCAGACTGTACTATACCTTTAAATTTTCCATATTCACTTCATTAAGAATAGAAACCTTGTGAAAACAGTCAGCATTCTGTTTTTAGCAAAGAACGACCTCTACACGTGTCCTACTACAAAGGCAGTGGAGGTTTGCATTTATGACGAGCGTCTGCCTCCCTCCCTCCCTGCAGTTCTGAAGAATAGAAAAATGCCTCATCAGCCTTGCCATGTTACTTGTGTAGATCAATGCCCTACATCAGGGGGACGCCACCCTTGGCTTTCAGACATTTCAGAATTGCATCTCCCATGATGCTTAGCCAACTTAAGTTGACGAGCATCATGCGAGATTTATTTATTTATTTATAAAAGGATTTTACCAGAAAGGATACATTGAGATTTCTCTCGTTTTCAAGTATGTCCTGGGTTCAAGAACATTGTATTTCTGTAACAACTGTAAAAACTCAAAGTAATATAATGCAAGATATTAAAAAAACACAAATATACAGATTAACAGAAAATAAATATAGTCACTATGTTACATGTTTACAGGTTCATTCTGTATTGAGGTATGTTAATAGGGAGCTCGAGTGACTTTAGACTGGGGGAAGATTTGATGGTGTCTGGGAGGTTATTCCACAACTGCGGTGCTCTGTAGGAAAATGAGGATCGAGCCACTGTCTTTTTGTACTGTGGTATTGCAAGTAAGGTGCTGGTCCTGGATCGGAGATTATAGGATGAGGGAACTGCTGGAGGAAGCAGCCTATTCAGGTAGGGTGGCAGCTTCCCAGAAAAGCTATTAAACACCAGGTTGGAAAGGTGAAGGGTACCTTTAGACTCCAGCGACGGCCAGTTTAGCTCTTTTAACATGTCACAATGGTGGGTCATATAGTTACATTGTATAACTCATGCTGCCGCTTTGCGCTACAATGTGGTAAGTTTCTGAAGGTGTGTTTGCGGGGCCGCTGCATCCACTACATCTCCGTAATCAATAGCTGGCATAAGCATAAGATGCAGCTCCAAAACATCTAGCGGGCCACGGTTGCTACTCCTTACCTACATTAAAGCCGCAGTGTGACCTCTCTTGCATCTTTTATGGTTCTTTTAGATTACAAAAACTCTGCACAACCACAATTCAAGGTTAAGCTTTTCATAATGGTTGGAGAAAAATCAATACTTGCATTGTGACCTTTGCAAGAAGACTACGGTCTGGGAAAGACTTTAGGGACAAAGTGTTGTTTTCGATGATGTATACCCACAAAAAAAACAAAAAACGCTTCACTCGGACAATTGGGAATGCTCAGCTGGATCTAAAAAATGCATGATGGCATAAAGATCCACATTGGCGCAGAGCTGGCCATTGTTATTGAGGGCTCAAGCGTTAGCTGCCTTGGGCCCCACAACAATGACTGGGCCCAGGGCAATTGCCCATTTTGCCCCGCCTTAAAGATGGGCCATGAGTAGTGTAATACCCAGGGAGTATGACCTTGTTTGCTTTAAGAACTATTGCTTATTTGGATGCGTGAAGTAGTCCTGCATCAATCCACATTCCAAGCAGAGGTAGTATTAATAGAAATTACAAACATTTACAACGTCTGAAGAATTGGCGCCCTATTTCAGAGCCGCTAATGATTGGGACGAGCAAAGAGCTTGCACTTCTCTCGGTAGACTCATACAGTTGTGTTCAAAATTATTCAACCCCCACTGAAATTGAGTGTTTTGGCCAGTTTGACATTGATTTTGATCATTCAGTCATCTTGCTTACAATTAAATCAAAGAGGCACGTGTAGGTCAGACAAATATAACATAACATTTATAATGAAATAACCACAAATGTCTTTTCTGTGCTCACATCATTATCAGTTTTATTCAACCCCCAAGTGACATTTAATCTTAGTACTTATAACTGTAAAAGGATGTTGTACTAACAGCTTTTAAACGTGAAGCATAGCTTGACACAAGTGTCTTGCAGAGATCTACAGGTATCTGCGCCAATTCGTCATGGGCAAAAGCCTCCAGTTCAGTCACATTCTTAGGCTTGCGCACTGCAACTGCTTTCTTTAAGTCCCACCAGAGGTTCTCAATCGGATTTAAGTCAGGTGACTGCGATGGCCACTCCAAAATGTTCCAGCCTTTAATCTGCAACCATGCTCTAGTGGACTTGGAGGTATGCTTGGGATCATTGTCCTGTTGAAAGGTCCAACGTCTCCCAAGCCTCAGGTTTGTGACGGACTGCATCACATTGTCATTCAATATCTCCTGGTACTGAAGAGAATTCATGGTACCTTGCACACGCTGAAGCTTTCCTGTACCTGCAGAAGCAAAACAGCCCCAAAGCATGATTGACCCCCCGCCATGCTTCACAGTAGGCAAGGTGTTCTTTTCTTCATAGGCCTTGTTCTTCCTCCTCCAAACATAGCGTTGATCCATGGGCCCAAACAGTTCTAATTTTGTTTCATCAGTCCACAGAACACTATCCCAAAACTTCTGTGGTTTGTCCACATGACTTTTGGCATACTGCAGTCGACTCTTCTTATTCTTTGGAGACAGCAAGGGGGTGCGCCTGGGAGTTCTGGCATGGAGGTCTTCATTACGCAGTGTGCGCCGTATTGTCTGAGCTGAAACTTCAGTATCCACCTCTGAAAAATCTTTTCTCAGTTCCTCAGCAGTCACACGGGGACTTTTCTCCACTCTACGCTTCAGATAGCGTACAGCAGTCGAAGTCAGCATCTTCTTTCTGCCACAACCAGGTAGCGTTTCAACAGTGCCTTTTGCCTTGAATTTGCGAATGATGCTTCCTATGGTCTCTCTTGGTATGTTTAACATCTTTGCAATCTTCTTCTAGCCATTTCCCTTCCTGTGAAGAGTAATCACCTCTTCTCTTGTCTTCCTGGACCATTCTCTTGACTTCACCATGTTTGTAACCACACCAGTAAATGTCTAGAAGGAGCTGAGTATCACAGTCATTTTAAAGCTGCCTAATTGGTGCTTATTATGCTTTATTGCTGCTCCGTGACATCCACAGGTGTTTTCAATACCTGATTGAAAACACTTGAATGAACCTCTGTTCTTCAGAGTGGTAGTCTTTAAGGGGTTGAATAATTGTGTCAATGAAGAATTCACAAAAGAAACATTTACTACTGTATTACAAAACCAATTGATGTCATTTTAGTTGCATATGGTTCTTTAAAAAGTCCTTGTAGGATTTCATTCTGAATACAATTACAAATGTACACTAAATTCCCTAAAACCCTTTACAGCATTGGGGGTTGAATAATTTTGAACACAACTGTATGAACTCAAGTAGAGGATACTAATTGCGGCTTAGATGCCAGTATATGCTTGTGGCTCACTACTGTCACACATAAAAATGCCAATACAGTGGCACGGTTATAATAGGGCGGTTAACAAGGAGCCGCTAAAGGTTAGGAGTACATGCCGATATTTCCTTTAAGGCTAGGGTCAGGCGAGCGCATTTTGTTCAGACTGTGCGTCCATGCAGTACGGAAGTACTTTCTGACTGACAAGGTAGTGGCCACACAGTCCGTTTTTTTCCCTGACGTTACTTTTGGCAGATGTAGCAGGGAAAATAAATTAAAATGAGAAAAACATTTTGTCCGTCAAAAATGCTGGATGTATAAATGCAGTCCGTCTGACTACGTTCCATCACTCACACACAAAGCTATGCAGACGTTGAGGACGTAGCGCATTCCGCACGTCCATTCTAGCAGTATTATATTCTTGCCTAACCTGCGTCCGTTTGTCACATCCGTCATGCGTCCGCACTTCTGTGCGGACGTACTTCGTGTGTGGGGCTCCATTTAACACAATTGTATGCTATCACGGACGTACTTTTGTGCTGTAAAACGGACGTTAACACTGCGTTCGTCTGACCCCAGCCCAAGATGCTCCGCTTTCTGACTACATCAGAATAAGACGCTATAAGTTCTATTTTAATATCTCACAAGAATACCAAATATCTACTCCATGTCTAATATAGCATTAAACAGCATTAGTGTTCAGGTGATAGATGTGAAAGGTCACCATGACAGAAGGTGATCAGTTATTTCCTGTTGGTTTATAGGATCTTAAAAAAAAATATCAATTTAAACTAGGGATGCAAAGATACCATTTTTGTTTACGACCGAGTACCATTTCCTTTATTTAAGGTCATGTGACGCTTTCCTATAAATAATTTAGGATTGTGCTGAAAGCCTGTCCAATTTATGTTAATATTGAAATGTATAGCCATATACCCCACTGCACAGTCCTGCTCACACCCTGACAACAGACACCAGAACTTAGATACACACAACCTCAGACACATGTATGTATATACACATCCCAGACCTCAGTAACTGGGAAGGCTGGCAGAATGCACCAACAGCATTCTGCCACGCCCTCCAGCTGACCGCTTCCAGGGAGTGGCCACCGGCATGTGATGTTGTAACATGGCTCCACCGGAGGCGTGATCTTGCAAGATCTCGCAAGAGTGCGGCTGGAGGCCACAGCAGCCGGGTCACAACCTTCATAGTCGATACCTGCTCGCTGTAATGTGGTCAGCCTGTGGGGCCTGGTAAACTGCTGTTTGAGCATTTTGCCAGCCATGTCAGCCCCTCAGATACGATCTGGAAAGCCAGCCCAGTGCTGACTTGTGGTAGAAGTATCAGGGCATCTGCATGAGTACATGTACTCATGCAAATCTCAATGTATCCTTCCTGGTAAAATCATTTCTCCAAATAAAAAAATAAAAATAATAAAATGCCCCTTATCAGCACTGATACTAGTATCTGTGCAGCCTTAATTTATAAAAATGTTATCTTAAACCTATATGTTATTTAACTACACGTCGGTACACACATACCTTCCAACAGAAACAATGTCTTTATTATAAAGAAGTAGGTTAACCACGAGAGAATGAAGCCCATGCTTCCAATTAGTTATTTTATGGCCTTTTTATAACCTCCAATATATTATTTTCAAAAAGGCATTGTAAGCTGAACAAGACCATAAAACGCTCACAACACGAAAACGCTATACAAGCCGTGAAGACACTTGATGTATTGCAGTAGCTACAGTTGGCTGGACTTACAAAGTATTTTACTGATACGAATCTGTAGATACAAGATGAAATGAAGCCGTTTTCTAAAGTTTACTTGGCCACTCTTGGATGCTTTCCAGATACTTTGTAAATCACGAACAACAAAGAAAAAAACAACTAAAACAATGAACCAGATCATGTTCCACGAGGAAAAAAACAGCACCATTGATGTAACGGGGAATTGGTACACAACAAAATGTTTATCACACGTTAATGTAATACACGCCATTACCTACCGCTGCGGTGAGAAGTATTTGGAGCATTGTGGCAGACAGATGTTATAATGGGTTCACTTGCTCAATAAAGAAACTGGTTGAAACAGAGAGGGATTCATTTTAAAGGACTATGAACAGAATCCATTAGAGCAGTGGTTCGCAACCCTGTCCTTGGGCCCCCCTAACAAGCCAGGGTTGCCCAATATCTGAAGCACAGCACAGGTGATATAATTTACTGCTCAGTGATTGCAGGATTCAGTCTGCATTTCCCCAAGGTAATCTGCAAAATCTGGCCTGTTAGAGGTACTTGAGGTCGGGGTACTGGTGGATCCAGAGAGGGGGCCAGGGTGCATGTGATCCCCCGAGCTGAAATCCAATTGTAGGAGATACAGGGGTTTGGCGCTCATGTAGCTCCGGTTCCAATCATCCTATAAAGGCCATTGAAGTGTCAATGAAAAGGTCAGAGTCTGGTCCATGAACATCTACAGTTTAAAAAAAAAAAAAAAAATGGTACTGAAATACAAGAGAAAATTGGTTTTCAATAAAATAGGGATACAGAAGTAAAGGAAAGTAGAATATTAAGCAGTCAACAGTCAGGTCTTGAGTACATCTACAAGTGCACGTCATTTATACAAATTGCCTCTAGAATTACACATCATTAGCCTAAGGCTTGGGTCAGACGAGCGCAGTATTAAGGTGCGTTTAGCAGCACTAAATCACAGCCGTGCTAGCAGCAAATGACGTCCAATGCCGGGCAACATACGAAGAACGGCCCCACGAAAGTGCGGCTGCACAACGCAAGTGGCAAACGAACGCATTTTTTCGAGAACTTCAAACCGCTAGTACTGACGTACAGAGTGCGCTGCGTCCGCTAGCGGCGTGTGTGCGTGATTAGGAGACGTCAGACGCTGCTAATGTCCGGCCAACATAATGTCAAGACACAAAAAAGGTTTTTATTGATGATCCGTACAAAATCACGGACGAAAATGCGCATCGTATGACCGCTATCGTGTATTCCGTGAAAAAAATACATCCATTCGTTCGAACGCACTTTTTCACGGACAACGCGAAAAATGCGTTAGTCTGACCCTAGCATAAACGAGAGAGGGTGAGACATACAGGCTTATTCACAAAAAGCCAAAATGACACCGAAATGCCACCAAACAGTGAGGTTCCCCGTACGGTGACATTTCGGGGAAATCGGCTATTCACAGAGCAAGCAGTTTGCCAAATTTTGGCGAATTGTCAGCAAATACGGGTGCCTGTTCGAGGGCAATGAAAGTCCCCAAAGAAAAGCAATGTTTAATCTATTCAGAGACACCGAACAGCAGTGAAACGTTGCCGAACACGTTCCAGCTTCACATGGTTAACATGAGTTTTATTGCTGTGGATCTTTGTGATACAGTAATGTGGTGTGTGTATGAATGTATTACAGAGCTGCACAGTGATAAAACTCAGGCTCCTACTGCACATTACTGTGAGTTTTATTATGTGAAGCTCTGTGATACGCTCCTACACACTGCAAATTATCACAGATTGCCACAGCAATAAAATTCACAGTAATGTGCGGTGTGTATGGGCGTACCACAAAGCTCTACAGTAATAAAACTCAAAGGGTTAGTCAATAAGCGCTGAACTTGCCACCGAATTGCACCGAACAGTGAATTTCACCATATGGTGCAATTTCGTGGCAGTTTGTCTAATCAGAGAGCTGTCAATTCAAAAAAGACTAGCGAATTGACAGCAAAATACAGTGCAGTTCAACGATCTTTCATCCAGTTCAACCGGCATTTAAATTGTCCCATAGAGACATAGTGGTTAATCTATTCAGAGAAAACTGAACTGCACCGAAATGATATAGCTATAATTGTATACCTAGATATATTTGTCTTTACAGAGGTCCCAGTCCAGCCTTGCACCATTGTCGTCTACCCACAACCAATAAGCACAATATATGCTGTCTGCCCTCTGAAAACCAAGAATGACAGGTGGCACCTTAAGAGCAAAGTGCGGCACAGGTAGGAGTATAAATAGTGGTGCAGGGCAGCAAGAGGTTAAAAGGGCCACTTTACTCAAATTGCATCCCCCTTAACCTCTTTGATGTTGCCAATTCGATGAACACGTCCTCCAGTTGCACACTTGTGTGCGGAGGAAGCAGATGCACCTTGATGTCAAAGACCCACAGCTCAGCCCTCATCGTCGGCTTCTTTCACAGCGGCCTGACATTTTGGATTCTCAGCCCTCTCTGTGGGACTTGCGCCCGGACACTGTCATCATTGCGTATTTTCTTTGAAAAGTGCAGTAATAGGTTCTCCATCCCTAATTATTTTTCCAACATGAGTAACCGATAGAATATATAACCACCAAGGTTTGGATAATAAAATTTGGGAAAATAAATTTACACTCTGCAAATTATTCACTTTTGAATGGAAATGTGCAATTTTTTGATATACACATACTAAGAATATATTTTGATTGCGCGTGTATATAAACACATCTACACACGTTTGAGCTTTTGGGTGCACACTCTAATGCATTAGGGAAGTTTAAACCCCACCCACCCATTTTTCTCCCCTAGTTGTTGATGTGTTCCCCACTTGTCCTTCTCAATTGATGTGTGTCCATCCCTCTAAAGCAGGCATCTAAAACTCTGCCCCCCAGAGGTTTCTGAATTACAACTCCCATGATTCTCTGGCCAGCTTTGGCATTCAAAGAATTCTGGGAACTGTAGGACAACAGCATCAGTAGGCCAGTGTTTGAGATCCCTGCTGTAGAGTGTAATCCCTTCCCTACAGGGCCGGCGCTAACGTAAGGCGGCACAGGCGGCCGATTTACTGTCTGGCGTCCTGCCAGTGTGAGGGGCGCCGGCCCGGGGTGTAACCGACCCCCGAGATTTGGCCCGGGGGTTGAGGGACCCAGATGCCGGGCAGCGCGAGAGCGCCTGCCCGTCTTGAACAGTCCGTCCTGTGAAGTGGATGCGGCTGTGTGCGTGCGCAGCCGGTCACGTGGTCCGGCTAATCAGGTGGTACAGAGTCTCAGTACCACCTGACTGGCCGGACCGCGTGACCGGCTGCGCACGCACACAGCCGCATCCACTTCACAGGACGGACTGTTCAAGATCGGCAGGCGCTCCCGCGCTGCCCGGCATCTGGGTCCCTCAACCCCCTGCCGGAGCTGGGGCAACAATCCAGGTGAGAGCTGGGGGCAAATCCATGACCTGGGGGCAAATCCATGACCTGGGGGCAAATCCATGACCTGGGGGCAAATCCATGAGCTGGGCAAATCCATGAGCTGGGGCAAATCCATGAGCTGGGGCAAATCCATGAGCTGGGGGGCAAATCCATGAGCTGGGGGGCAAATCCATGAGCTGGGGGGCAAATCCATGAGCTTGGGGGCAAATCCATGAGCTTGGGGGCAAATCCATGAGCTTGGGGCAAATCCATGAGCTGGGGGCAGTATCCATGAGCTTGGGGGCAGTATCCATGAGCTTGGGGGCAAATCCATGAGCTTGGGGGCAAATCCATGAGCTTGGGGGCAAATCCATGAGCTGGGGCAAATCCATGAGCTGGGGCAAATCCATGAGCTGGGCAAATCCATGAGCTTGGGGGCAAATCCATGAGCTTGGGGGCAAATCCATGTGCTGGGCAAATCCATGAGCTGGGCAAATCCATGAGCTGGGGGCAAATCCATGAGCTGGGGGCAAATCCATGAGCTGGGGGCAAATCCATGTGCTGGGGGCAAATCCATGACCTGGGGGCAAATCCATGACCTGGGGGCAAATACATGAGCTGGGCAAATCCATGACCTGGGGGCAAATCCATGAGCTGGGCAAATCCATGTGCTGGGCAAATCCATGACCTGGGGGCAAATCCATGTGCTGGGCAAATCCATGTGCTGGGCAAATCCATGACCTGGGCAAATCCATGACCTGGGGGCAAATCCATGAGCTGGGCAAATCCTTGAGCTGGGGGCAAATTCATGTGTGAGCTGGGGGCTCTCTGCTCCTCTAGATTGTAAAATCCGGGGTGCCCTCTGCTCCTCTAGATTGTAAGCTCCTGGGTGCCCTCTGCTCCTCTAGATTGTAAGATCCTGTGAGCCGGGCCCTCTGCTCCTCTAGATTGTAAACTCCTGTGAGCCGGACCCTCTGCTCCTCTAGATTGTAAGCTCCTGTGAGCCGGACCCTCTGCTCCTCTAGATTGTAAGCTCCTGTGAGCCGGGCCCTCTGTAAATTCTCGTGAGTCGGGCTCTCTGCTAAAACACCTTATTTTCTGTAAGTGCCCCTCCCGAGACTAGTCTCTGGATCCGCCCCTGCCTGGGATTGGAAGGGGGCAATGAGAGGGAGGGGACAACAAGCACCACGTGGTTCCCTGCCTGGCCTTGCTTCCCGAATCCAATCACAGGCGAGCGGGAAAGGTGCGTGTGCACGTGTGCATCACATGCCTGGCCAGCGGCAGCGGCCGCTCGCACCAGTCGCCTCGAGACATGACGTCACGTGTCACACGAGGGGACGCAGAGAGCGACGGTGGCGGTGCCTAGCTTAAGCTAAGCCTAAAAATTGTTGCTACTAAAAAACCTACTACCTGGTCTGGTCCCTGATTGTCCTGGTGGTCTGGTCTCTCGTCTCACTCCCTCCCTGACTGCCTGAGAGTGTGGACTGAGTAGAACTAGAATGCCAGCGGGCGACGGGGGGGCCTGCAGTGCCAAGGTGAGGCAGCAGAAGTCAGCAGGCAGCAGTGAGCAGTGCTGTGCACACTGTCACAGTCAGACACAGTCAGCTGAGCAGAGAGGTAAGAGACTCGCTGGGGGAAATTTATACCATAAATAATACCCATATGAGCAGCTGGGGGCCGCAAATATACCCATACATGAGCTGGGGGCCGCAAATATATACCCATACATGAGCAGGGGGCCGCAAATATACCCATATGAGCAGCTGGGGGCCGCAAATATATACCCATACATGAGCTGGGGGCCGCAAATATATACCCATACATGAGCTGGGGGCCGCAAATATATACCCAAATATGTTGTTCCTACAGTCTGACAAATGTAACTACTGCCTTTCCAGAAGAAAGACAGCACTGGTGGCTGTCCCCCCAATCAGTGACTCACAACGCTGCTAAAGGTTGTCCTTGCAAGACCAACTTTAAGCATCCTTTAATCTCTGCGTGACGACACCGAACACTCACGATAGAGATTATTATGCATCTCTATCCTGATTGGCTTGACATGACGGGGGGGGCACCAAAACAGACCTTCGCCTGACTAGGCAAAAAAGCTTGCACCGGCCCTGCTTCCCTATATACATTGTTAAACATCTATTAAAACTTGTACAGCATAACTAAGCTCTGACTGAAAAGTCACTCCCAATTTCTCCAATAAATCGTCCTTTGATGCAACTTTGAATGTTTCTCATATTCACTGCTTCTATCGAGTAGGCAAAGGGCAAAGCAACAACTATATACACAACACAGGACAAGAAAACCGTCACACAGACTATTAAAAACCTTCAAACAAGAAAAGAACGATGCAATAAAGATAATGACCACATTAGGGCTATAGCGGAGAAAGAACTAAACCAATCATAGCATTGTCCAAATCTAAAAGTTAATGGATATTAAAGCACATTAAGATATTAATAGAGATTGGAAAGCTGTGGAATGCGTTTTCATTTTGGTACTGTGAGCTGGGAAACAAGTAGCGGGTGCAATTGCTCTCTGGGGTGAGCACTCTTGAAAGGTTCAGAGACCAGACCAGTGACTTTTCTTCAAACGGGGGTACATTTATTGCAGCAACCCACAGGTTATACACCACACTGTATATTGCTCAAAATAAACAGTTCAAAAGCAAAGAAAATTCCTAGCCGTGTCCGCGGCACTAACTAAACATACAATAGCCCTGACTAACAACCTTTGCAAACCTAGTGTTTGTCAGGCTCCAGCAAACTAGCATAACCACCTTGTGCTCCAGCAGATAGAACCGTCTGCTCCCCAGACTCCAGAGCGATGTCTGTTTGCCTCACCTGCACTAAATTGCCATTGAGGCAAAGTGCAAATCCAGGTGCTTAGAGGTTCCGGAAGGTGTAAGAGAGAAATTTGGGTGACACATAAACCCCGGACAGGACCTTTCCTTGCTCTCTACATGATGCCCTGTTACATACCCTCCCCCCTTGTTTCAACCCCCTGGGTGGAACACCGTCAGCTACACAAGCGTAGACTCTGGACAGAGCATCTACATTGGCCATTTTTTTTACCCGGTCGATGCTTCACAGTGAAGCTGTAGTCCTGCAATGCCAGAAACCAACGTTTCACGTCTATTGGTCTCCTTTTTTAGAGCCATCCATTTGAGGGGAGCATGGTCAGTCACAAGATCAAACTGGCGCCCTAATAAATAATATCTTAAGGCATCCAATGCCCATTTAATAGCCAAACCCTCCTTCTCAATCACTGCATATTTCTGTTCATGATCGTTTAGTTTTCTGCTTAAGTACACTACAGGGTGTTCCTCACCATTATGTACCTGTGACAAAACTGCCCTAGACCAACATCAGATGCATCAGTTTGGACTACAAAGTCCTTGGAAAAATCAGGGGAGTAGAGGATTGGCTGTGCACAAAGAGCCCTCTTCAGGACCTGGAAAGATTCCTCAGCTTCTGGGGATCATTTGACCATTAAATTCTTCCCTTTAGTAAGGTCTGTCAAAGGGGCTGCAAGAGTTGCAAAGTTTGAGATAAACCTCCTGTAGTATCCCGTTATCCCAAGGAAAGCTCTGACTTGTTTTTTACTGGTGGGACGTGGCCACTCCTGAATGGCTTCTACTTTGTTTAGCTGGGGTTTTATGACTCCACGCCCAATCGTGTAACCTAAATATTTGGCTTCCTCTAACCCCAGGGCACATTTTTTTGGATTAGCAGTGATACCTGCTCTATGGAGAGTTTCCAAGACAGCTTGGACTCGAGGCAAATGAGATTCTCAGTCAGTGCTATGTACTACAATGTCATCCAAGTATGCTGCAGCATACTGTTGGTGGGGTCTCAAAAGTTTGTCCATAGCTCTCTGAAATGTAGCAGGTGCATTTTGTAATACAAAAGGCATCTTTTTATATTGAAACGAACCCTCAGGGGTTACGAAGGCCGTCTTCTCCTTGGCACCTTCTGTCAGGGGAATCTGCCAATATCCTTTGGTCAAGTCTAAAGTTGTCAAATAACGAGCTGTGCCCAGTCGGTCTATAAGTTCGTCTACCCGGGGCATAGCATAAGTGTCAAACTTGGTCACTGAATTGAGCTTCCTAAAATCATTGCAAAACCTCCAACTCCCATCTGGCTTTGGGACTAGGACAATGGGACTGGACCAGTCACTACTGGACTCTTCAATGATGTCTAGCTCAAACATTTTCTTCACCTCCCTACTGATGTCTTTCCTCCTTGCCTCAGGAATACGGTAAGGTTTAAGTTTAACCCGTGCCCCTGGTTCAGTAACAATGTCATGTTGTGTTACCGACGTTTGACCAGGCAGCTCTGAAAATTTTTCTCGGTTTTTTATTAAAAACTCTGACTTCCTGCTTTTGTGACTTAGACAGCGACTCAGCAATTTTTACTTCAGGGACCTGATGGTGTTCAGTATCCAGCTGGTGGGTTATTGGGATGAACCCAGCAGCTAGCGATACTCTCTCTTTCCAGGGCTTTAGCAAGTTCACATGGTATATTTGCTCTGGTTTTCTTTTCCCCGGTTGGTGAATTTTATAATTTACTTCCCCAACTCTTTCTATCACTTCAAAGGGACCCTGCCACTTAGCAAGGAACTTGCTCTCAACTGTGGAAACTAATACCAGCACCCTGTCGCCAGGTGAGAAAATGCGGACTCGAGCATCCCTGTTATATATTCTCTACTGAGCTGCCTGCGACTGAGCTAAATGCTCTTTTACAATTGGCATTACTACTGTAATTCTGTCTTGCATCTGCGAAATATGCTCAATAATGCTTTTGTGGGGTGTCTTCTCCCCCTCCCAGGTCTCTTTGGCTATGTCCAGAAGTCCCCGAGGGTGTCTCCCATAGAGTAATTCAAATGGAGAGTACCCTGTAGAGGACTGCGGAACCTCTGATGGCAAACATCAGATATGGAAGCAAATAGTCCCAGTTTTTCCCATCCTTGTCAACAACCTTTTTCAGCATGCTTTTTAAGGTTTTATTAAATCGCTCTACTAGTCCATCGGTTTGAGGATGGTATACCGAGGTTCGCAAATGCGTCACCTTAAACAACTTGCACAATTCTTTTGTCACTCGTGACATAAATGGGGTACCTTGGTCCGTCAGAAGGTCCTTAGGGATCCCGACCCGGCTAAACACCTGTAATAACTCCTTAGCTATATTCTTGGCTGATGTCTGGAGTAGGGGAATTGCTTCAGGGTAACGGGTAGCGTAATCCATAATGACCAGGATATACTGATGCCCTCGGGCAGACTTCGGAAGCGGGCCACAAGGTCCATAGCAATTCTCTCAAATGGCACCTCGATTATTGGCAAGGGTACTAAGGGACTCTGAAAATGAGGTAGGGGTGCAGACATTTGACAAACCGGACAAGATTTGCAATAGTTTTCAATATCTTTTTGTACCCCAGGCCAGTAAAACCTCTGTAAAACCCTTTCAGTGGTTTTCTCAGTACCTAAATGACCCCCCAATAAGTGTCCATGGGCAAGCTCCAATACCACCTTTTTGTACAGTTTGGGGACCACTAATTGCTCAATAATTTCATTGTTCTTTTTATACACACGATATAGCATGACATCATTACTAATGAAGTAAGGAAAAGAGAGCCTATTCCCTGGGTCAACAGGTTCCCCATTGATCATCATAACATTTTCCCAGGCCCTCACAAGAGTAAGATCCTTCCTCTGCTCACTACCAAAGTTCTCTCTATGAGTGTTAAGATCTGCAAACTCTAGAGTAGCTTCAGTTTCAACAGAAGGCTGTCTATCCTCATTGGCTATAGGGCCTTCAGACTCTTCCAATTCTCCTGCCAAAACAGAGAAGGGAAAGTCTGGGGACCCCCAAGAGGGATCCTCTGAATACAACTGCTCTGCAGCATCCATGTATTCAGATTCAGTCTCTGGTTTAGAAACTGTGGCACAGTCTGGGTGTTCCCAGAGTTCCCAAAATTCAGGAAAGTCTCTCCCTATAATTACATCATGCACCAAATGAGGCACAACTCCAACCAAGTGCCTCAGATCACCCCGTGCGGTTCCAAACTTCACAGCTACTATAGGATACTCCCGAGTATCACCATGTACACACACTACAGCAACCTTTTTAGCCCGGAAGTTCACAGAGTCTATCAATTCAGCCTTAATAAGGGTTACTAAACTTCCAGAGTCCAGCAAAGCTGTAACATGCTTATCATTCACAGTTATTGCACACATGTGTTTTCCCTTTACTGGCACCGCGGTGCATGAAACCGTGGAAAACAAAGACTGCCATCTTTCCTTGAAAGACAAGTCACACTGCATAGGCTCATCAGTTAATGGACAGTTCGCAGCTAAATGCCCAAGTTCCTGGCACCGAAAACATCTTACATTCCTCAGGTTAGGTCTGCTGACGGGCACTGGTGTTCCGGCTTTGGAATGCCAACCTCCCCGGTTTAAATCAGCAGTTTTTCCCTCTGCCTCCTTGCCACGCTCACCACCCACTTTCCCTGGAACAGTCTTACCGATTGCCGAGGGAGGCCTTGGTTTTGGGCGGAAAGTCCATGGGCTCACCGGGGAGGCGTTCAAATCCTCAGCTGCAAAGTACCTCTCAACAATCTCCACAAGCTGATCCACCAACTTGGGGTCCCCTTGGGTTACCCACTTTTGCAAGACGATCGGTAAGGATCTTAGGAAGCGATCCATGACTACCCGCTCAATGATATGTGGCCCCGAGAGGGACTCCGGTTGCAGCCATTTTCGGACCAGGTGGATGAGGTCAAACATCTGTGACCGCGGTGACTTCCCAGCTTGGTAGGACCAGTTGTTAACACGCTGTGCTCGCACTGCCAAAGTAACACCTCGCCGTGTTAGTATCTCCAGCTTGACCTTGTCATAATCCATGGCATCCACAGACTCCAAATCATAATATGCTTTCTGTGATTCGCCCAGGGCCGGTGCAAGGAATTTTGAGTGCACAGGCGAAGGTGCATTTTGCCGCCCCCTCTCCCAATAAGCTGACATGTGCATGTAGGTGTGCGCCGAATGTTGTATGACTGTGCGGGGCTACATGTATAGGACAATAATTGAGTGTGTGGCAGTGTGCGAGATGGGACTGAGTGTGGTGCTGTCTGTGGCTTAAGAGTGTGTGAGCGGCCTGGCAGTGAAGTGAGTTGACCGAGTATGTTTGAGCTGTGAGTGATGCATGTGAGTGTCAGCTATGATTGTGTGAGCGTGCGAGCTATCTCTGAATGATTTATTGTATGTGTGAGCTGGATGTGAGTGTTGTGATGTGTATTAGCTGGCTGTGAGTGTGTGTGAGCTAGCTTTGGTGTGTTGCATGTGTGAGGGATGTGTGGGAGGTGGCTGTGAGTGTATGTAAGCTGGCTGTGAGAGATGTGTTATGCAAGAGCTGGCTGTGAGTGATATGTATGCGAAAGCTGACTGGGAGAGATGTGACATGTGAGTGTGTGCAAGCTGGCTGGGAGTGATGTGTGCGCAAGCTGGCTGGGAGTGATGTGTGCGCAAGCTGGCTGGGAGTGATGTGTGTGAAAGATGGCTCGGAGTGATGTGTGTGAAAGATGGCTCGGAGTGATGTGTGTTAAAGATGGCTCGGAGTGATGTGTGTGTGCTGGCTGTGAGTGTGAGAGCTGGCTGGGTTGTGTGTGTGTGTGTGCGCGCGCTTGCTGGCTGGGTGTGAATATGTGTGCTGGCTGGAAGTGATGGGTGTGTGCGGGCTGAGAGTGTGAGATCTGGCTGGGAGTGAATGTGTGTGCTGGCTGAGAGTGTGTGAGAGCTGGCTGGGAGTGGTATGTGTGTGCTGGCTGAGAGTGAATGTGTGTGCTGGCTGAGAGTGTGGGAGAGCTGGCTGGGAGTGGTGTGTGTGTTTGCAGGCTGAGAGTGAATGTGTGTGCTGGCTGAGAGTGTGGGAGAGCTGGCTGGGAGCAGTGTGTATGTGTGCTTGCTGGCTGAGTGTGAAAGCTGGCTGGGAGTGGTGTGTGTGCTGCCTGGGAGTGGTGTGTGTGCTGGCTGGGAGTGAGTGAGTGAGTGCTGGCTGAGAGTGTGTGTGTGTGTGTGTGTGTGCTGGCTGAGAGTGAGTGAGTGAGTGTGTGTGCTGGCTGAGAGTGAGTGAGTGTGTGTGTGCTGGCTGAGAGTGAGTGAGTGTGTGTGTGCTGGCTGAGAGTGAGTGTGTGTGCTGGCTGAGAGTGAGTGAGTGTGCTGGCTGAGAGTGAGTGAGTGTGCTGGCTGAGAGTGAGGAGTGAAGAGTGTGCTGGCTGGGCTTGGAATGAAGAGTGTGCTGGCTGGGCTTGGAGTGAACTGTGTGCTGGCTGGGCTTGGAGTGAACTGTGTGCTGGCTGGGCTTGGAGTGAACTGTGTGCTGGCTGGGCTTGGAATGAAGAGTGTGCTGGCTGGGCTTGGAGTGAAGAGTGTGCTGGCTGGGCTTGGAATGAAGAGTGTGCTGGCTGGGCTTGGAGTGAAGAGTGTGCTGGCTGGGCTTGGAGTGAAGAGTGTGCTGGCTGGGCTTGGAGTGAAGAGTGTGCTGGCTGGGCTTGGAGTGAACTGTGTGCTGGCTGGGCTTGGAGTGAACTGTGTGCTGGCTGGGCTTGGAGTGAACTGTGTGCTGGCTGGGCTTGGAGTGAACTGTGTGCTGGCTGGGCTTGGAGTGAACTGTGTGCTGGCTGGGCTTGGAGTGAACTGTGTGCTGGCTGGGCTTGGAGTGAACTGTGTGCTGGCTGGGCTTGGAGTGAACTGTGTGCTGGCTGGGCTTGGAGTGAACTGTGTGCTGGCTGGGCTTGGAGTGAACTGTGTGCTGGCTGGGCTTGGAGTGAACTGTGTGCTGGCTGGGCTTGGAGTGAAGAGTGTGCTGGCTGGGCTTGGAGTGAAGAGTGCTGGGCAGGAGTGTGTGTTGCATTTACCTCCTCCCTGAGAATCAGACAGGGCCACTGAATAGACGCTGCCAGTTGCTAAGCAGCACATTCAAAACGCCACAGCTCCCTTCCTGGTGTAGCATAAGAGGTGCACTTGGAGCTCCGCCCCTCCTAGGCTCCCTCCTCTGCCTCTCTGCACAGCTCCACCCCCACCACCATGTGTTTCCCCCTTCCCTGCCTGCACACAGCGGCAGATAAAAAAACCCCAAAAACCAGCAGTTTGTTATTTCTAATCCCTGCAGCCCCCCCCTCCCCCCCCACACACACACAGACAGAGCAGCTGGCTACAGCCAGGGGAGCACCGGTATGAAGCACCTTCTGCATCTTTGCAGAAGGTGTTTCATGATTCTGGGTGGCCAAAATAATGAGAATCTCCGCCCCCCCAGCAGGTCCGCCCCCAGGCAGTCGCCTGACCTGCCTTAGGCTAGCGCCGGCCCTGGATTCACCGGTTAGCAAGGGCGCCACCAATCCTGCCCACCGTGTCTTAGGCCATGCTTCCCTCTCAGCGGTTCTTTCAAATGTTAACAGGAAGGCCTCTGGATCATCCTCTGCTGTCATCTTGGAAAGGAAGCGACTGACATGGATGGGTGAGGAGTTGTCAGAAGAATCTGCAGCTTGCAGGGGAGACCTCTGTGCCAGAGTCTGCATCACCTCTGTCAGAGTCTTACGTTGGTCTTCAGCAGCAACTGCAAGGTTTTCAAAAAACATTTGTGTCTGTTCCTGTACAGCACTAATCTGCTGCTGCGTCTGCATGTGCAGCACCGGAGTCTGATTCTGCAGAGCATTTAACATGTCCCGCTGTGTAGCATTAGCCTGTTGCTGTGCTGCATTAGCCAACACCAACTGTTTTATAACATCCTCCATTTTTTTTTCTTTTTCACTTCAGTAACTGGCCTTTTAAATAGCAGGTTCTTGCGATCACTTGCCCAAAGTTCACTTTTTTTTTCTTTTTCACTTCAGTAACTGGCCTTTTAAATAGCAGGTTCTTGCGATCACTTGCCCAAAGTTCACTTTTTTTTTCTTTTTCACTTCAGTAACTGGCCTTTTAAATAGCAGGTTCTTGCGATCACTTGCCCAAAGTTCTCCACCATATGTGAGCTGGGAAACAGGTAGCGGGTACAATTGCTCTCTGGGGTGAGCACTCTTGAAAGGTTCAGAGACCAGACCAGTGACTTTTCTTCAAACGGGGGTACATTTATTGCAGCAACCCACAGGTTATACACCACACTGTATATTGCTCAAAATAAACAGTTCAAAAGCAAAGAAAATTCCTAGCCGTGTCCCGGCACTAACTAAACATACAATAGTCCTGACTAACAACCTTTGCAAACCTAGTGTTTGTCAGGCTTCAGCAAACTAGCATGACCAACCTTGTGCTCCAGCAGATAGAGACCGTCTGCTCCCCAGGTTCCAGAGCGATGCCTGTTTGCCTCACCTGCACTAAATTGCCACTGAGGCAAAGTGCAAAACCAGGTGCTTAGAGGTTCCGGAAGGTGTAAGAGAGAAATCTGGGTGACACATAAACCCCGGACAGGACCTTTCCTTGCTCTCTACATGATGCCCTGTTACAGTACCCAATGAATCCCATCTACCAGTAGAGCATAGAAGATGCTGTAGAAAGAGGAGGAATGCCGGTTACTGACAACCAGTGTGTCTCTGCGCGCAATACCTTGCATTACTGAGAATTGTAGAATAGCTTGCCTTCGACTACTCTCATTTCTGTTAAAGTTTTAGAAGCTTTTAGGTTCTCTCACCACATTCAAGTCACTCACAAGGCTCTTTGCATCACGCACTGCCCGCCATCTGTCAGGGCCGACAGAGCACTACATGGAATGGTTGTCATAGTTGAAAAAAGTTAGTTGACTCAGGAAGATGAGATTTTTCCTATCTCTGTAATTAAAAGGTAATGGATTTGTCACACAAGAGATGCTGTCAAGTGATGTATATTGCCTATGACAGTGGTAAATAAAAAGCATCTGCAGCATCTCTAGAAACCAGTGAATGAGATCACTTTGTCTTCCGTTGGTACTATTTCTTAGAGATGAGGCAGATCTCAAGCCCTCGGCCCTTTTTCACCCTGTGGTCTCTGTCAAGTAGATGAGCATAGCACTTAAACCTTTTTTTTTGCACATTGAGATACTTTTTAAAGGCAGGAAAACCACAAACACCTTTTGGGTGGCTTTTAGTCAAGTGTGAATACATTTCATAATGCTATTCTTTGTGGTTTGAGACTTTAGTGAATTTAGAATGTTCAGCGCCAAACAGATACATGCAGATTGTGAAACAGAACACTAGCAAACATTCTCTGCAGGTTTCAACAAATAAATATATACCAAGATACATATATATAATATAAAAAGATACGTTTTTTTAAAACACCATTTCTTTATCTGGAGATTGAGTAAAGACATGCTTTATACAGTACCAACATCTGCAGCAGATCTTTACAATGGAGGTATAAACGATTTGAAAAGACATAGTAAGAAAGAGGAGAAACAGAAAAGAGAAGTGAAGGGGGAAGCGTCAACTCTATCAGGGTTATTCAGAGAAACGTGAAACTCTTGAAAACTTTTGGAGAAGTGAAAATTCTAGGTTAAAATAGCAGATTTGGAAAGTGAGATAAATGGGAGAATTTTTCTGGTTTGGCCATTTTGACCTAGAATTTTCACTTCTCCTAAAGTTCTCCAGAGTTTCACCTTTCTCTGAATAACCCTGCTAGTTTTAGAGCAGCATTTTACAGGGTTCTAAAAGAGGTCACTAGTGAACACGTGAAAAATTGTGACTGAACAGTAAGCAGGAGACAATTGGAGGAGGAACATGGTCCTTCCACTAGGTTTGCAGATTGAACAGATTTCCCATTGGTCCCACACGCATTATTGATCACCTGAATAAAAGCTTTATAGGGTTTCCCGGTTGGTTAAAATGTATGATTATCATATGTTTATTGTGACTGAAGTCCACATATGTTGTCTATAGAAATATGACTTGAGCGTATGTTTCTGTTCTTTGAGAAAGATCAGATTGCAAATTAGGGGACAAGAATCTCTGTTGTTTTCCCATACTTTTAGGACTCTACCCTGAATAGTAAGCAAAGCCAACAATTAGTTATGGATTTGAGTTTCGATTTGAACACTACTCAACTTATTTACTTTTGTAAAACCTGGACCTCTAAACAAGTCAATCCAACATCACTATAGTAGTTCTTCACCAAGTGGCAGTGTTGCAAATACCGGTGTTATGTGCAACTGGATGTATACAGGTTAGGCCGGTGTCAGACGAATGCAGTGATCACGTCCGTGTTGTCGCAAGTTTAACGTCCATCGTAGCATAGAATCATGAGCAATAGAGACCCACACACGAAGTACATGCAAACCTAACTGCACACGCAAAACACATGTGACAAATGGACGCAAGAACGTAAAACCGCCAGACTGATGCGCAGAGTGCACCACGTCCGCATAGCGTTCTGTTCGAGTGAGGAGATGTCAGACGCAGCGCATTTGCAACGTCCAGCACCTTGGACGCACAAAATAGCTTTTCAAATTTTTATCATTTTTCATATTAATTTTGTTTCCCATAATTCCCTTTTTTTTCTACGTCCGTCAACAAAAACAGACTGTGTGGTGTCTACAGTATTTTCCGTCAGTACGTTATGCACGCACATAGAGTGCGCTCAGACTGCGTTCGTCTGACATTAGCCTTAATCTCCGGTAATGCAGCACCAGCAAACGCCGGTATCCACAAAACTAAAATTCAAAAAGCAGCAGGAAAAACTGCACTGTGAAGCTTCTGCGGTCGCTCGTCGGATTGTAGTTCTGTGAAAGGTTTCTGTAGTTCTGTTTGTCGGCGCTGCCATACTGGAAATCAACCTGTCAGTATTTGCAAAACTGCAGCTATGAGAATAATCCCTTATATTTACAGTCTTTTTGTATCGAAGAGGATCAAGTTGTGCGGAAATAGAAAAGATTTTCTATTAATCTGGTTTTAAATTTGCTAAACTAGAGTAATATGGTGTTTTGAAGGGAGAAACCAAGAGCGACAGAAGGAAGGTGGTCATCTGAATATTTGCAAAGGGGTCCTTAAATGAAAACCAAGAAAAACATTAACCCCCTTAACGCCGCAGGACGTACAGTTACGTCCTGCATTAGGCGGGCTTTAACGCCGCAGGACGTAACTCTACGTCCTCGGCGTCTGCAGCCCCCCGGCGGCCGATCAGTAGTGTATTTAGGTTTTGTGCTGCCCTAGGCCTGACTAAACTCGTGCACCCCTAATTTAAATTTGACGCACCCCTTCCTGTCAAGGGCACACCTCTTCCTGGTTAATCCCCACCCTTCCTCTTTAAGCTCCACCTTTTCCTCTTAGAGCTCCGCCTTTTCCTCTCTTTATATTAAAAGTGGATACCAAGTGCCTACTTGTATATTTTGTATACCATTTCAAATGTATCTATTGAGATAAAGAAAATTATGAAATGTTTAAATTCAAGTATTTTTACAAAGAACAGCCACGCATGTCAAGTAAACGAGATCACAGCCGCTCTAATTGGTGGAACAATAAAATCCACAGAAACGTGCACTGCATATGAGCGTATCACAGAGCTGCATAGCAATAAAACCCACAGAAATGGGCACTGTGTATGAGCATATCAGAGCTGCAAAGCAATAAAACCCACAGAAATGTGCAGTGTGTATGAGCATATCACAGAACTGCACAGCAATAAAACTCACAGTAATATGCAGTGTGTATCACAGAATCCACAGCAATAAAACACCCAGCAATGCAATGTGCGGTGTGTATGAGTGCATCAGAATTCACAGCAATAAAACTCACAGCAATGCAATGTGCGGTGTGTATGAGTGCATCAGAATCCACTGCAATAAAACTCCCAGCAATGCAATGTGTGGTGTGTGTCAGCGTAACAGAATCCACTGCAATAAAACTCCCAGCAATGCAATGTGTGGTGTGTATGAGTGCATCAGAATCCACTGCAGTAAAACTCCCAGCAAACCGAGTGTATATGAGCACACAGCAATTATTTATTCTACATTTACCGGCCTCTGTCCGCGGTAGGGCTGTGTGCAGAGTCAGCAGGGACTGTGTACAGACTCAGCAGGAGGTCCCTCCAGGCCACGTTAGGATCACGGCTGTGCCTGTGCGTGGAGCCATCTTGTCAGCAGTGGGGTGCCACTGCCAGAGGGTGCACCGTGGCTTTGATTCCCTTCCTGGTGGGTGTTCAGTCCAGAATAGAGTGACAGTCCATGTTAACGAAAGGGCGGGCAGCTGCGTGCATGCGTGTCACGTGGTTCAGCCAGTCAGGTGGTACTGAGACTCAGTACCACCTGACTGGCCGGACCGAGTGTGACCTGCACGCAAGCAGCCTCACCAGGAGCCAGGCAGCTCAATGACAAATTTCTATCACTGCAGTGCTGGTTAAGGAAAGGTCCACTTTAAACAGCAGTAAGCAGACAGGGCTTCATATTCTGCTGAAACCCCCCCCCTTACCTGCCGTTTACTGTCATATTCTCTCTCTGGACACAAATCACATCCCCCTCCCCTCTCCTAGAGCTGCTGCGAGGCAGGGGAGGAGCTATGGAGGGAGGAGAGGGGGATTTTTATTCTATTAGATTTTATTCCGTATGCAAACGTCATGCTCCGCTGCTCGTTGTTTGAGAGCACAGCTCAAAGCTGACACATAGTGACAGTGGCACCTCCTAGTACCCCCTAATGACACCCCAATAATCACTGGTACCTGGGGCGGCCCGCCCTCCGCCACTCCTCTAAGTACACCACTTCTCTGGGGATATATCCCCACACACAAGTTTGGCGAACTGCCAGCAAGTACGGTGCTGTTTGAAGGCAGTGCAAATCCCCATAGAGAAGTAATGGTTAATCTATTCAGAGAACACCAAACAGCAGAGAAATGTCGGTGAAATGTCCTGATGTTCGGTGGTTTCAATCAGCAGGTTTATTCAGGCGAACCCCATAGGTTTCAATGTTAAAAATATTCCCGTTTTTTATGCAATATCTAATAAACCATTTATTATTTTAATCTGCAGTAAAAAGTCTTTATTTATTTATTGATTTTTTTTTTGTACCTTTTAGTGATTTTTCTGAATTTTTTGGGCTAAATTCCCCCCCTTTCTTTTAATAGCGGTTCTCCTTTTTCTGTAACAGAACTTTTTATTATCAATCATAGGATCTTATATGTAAAGTCCAGACATTTTCGTTCAGTAGTTCTTTTTAAAACAGCAGGCCATGGGTTTGCGGTGGCAGCATACAGCGGCCGACTCCATGCACTTTGGGGACCCTGCGGTGAATGGTGAATTCACTGCAGGGTTGGGAAATTTTATTCCCCGAAGTGCAGGGAACTACAGAACACCAAAATGTTGGCGTCATTTCGGTGCTCTGTGAGTAACCCAATTAGTGGTGAGGTTTTTTTGTTGCCCCCTGGAAAGTGAAAGCCTAGGCCTTGCCTACCCAGGACATACTTGAAAATTAGTGACATCTCAATGTTTCCTTCCTGGTAAAATAGTTTGCAAAAGTAAAAAAAATAATAAAAAAAAAAAAAAAATTTAGGGGTGGGGCCACCCAGCGGGCCGCCGCCCCCTGGAAAGTGCCGCCCTAGGCCTGGGCCTTGTTGGCCTAGGCCAAAATACACCAGTGCGGCCGATACTCACCTCCTCCGGCGGCTCCCTCGCTGCTCTGACTCCCACGGAGTCAGATCGGCACTTTTGGCGCCTCCCGGCGCACTGACGTCATCGCGTGGCCCGATGATATCAGTTAACCAGGGAACCCCTAGCTGCCAAGGGATTTCCTAAGGAAATGCCAAGGCGGAGATAAAAGGGTTCAAAGAACCCCCCTATCTCATGATCGGCGACAGCTAGGGGGTCATGTGGGGTATCGTTTGAAAGGCCGGATCATGGCCTTTCGAATGATATCAAACATGACCATATTACTAGTAAAATTAAAGTGTAAAAAAAAAATTAATAAAAAGGTGCTTTTTTAATTTATTTTAATGCAGCACTATTGTTCACATTTCAATTATAATGTGAACAATGATGCTTCACTAATGATTTTTTTTGGGGGGGGGGGGTTTAGCTAAAATCACGTAATTTCTCTCCAAAAAAAAAAAAGAAGAAATGGGTTCCCTGTTCAAATTTTTTTAACAAGTCTACCCCATACAATATATCCGCAAAAGCTTGGGTAATAAAATGCAAAAAAAAAAAACACTTTACACACTGTGGATGAATGAAATTTTATTGAAAGTTCACATTTTTATTTTACAGTTTTGTTATAGCATTTCCGCAGGGCATGACGTATACATATAATAATGATATATTATTAATCTGCCAAGTCTGCCGGAGAGAACGATATATAATTTGTCGGGGTGGTACAATAATACGTGACTTAAAACCGCGTTTAAAACAGTCAAAATGAGCTCAGCAAACTTCTACTTCGAAACAGCGCCGAACTTGTAAAATTACTCCCGTCCTTAAGGGGTTAAAATGCAGCTGAAGAAACATAGCTTGGGCAATTTGTGCAATACTTTACGAAGCCTGTTTTTTTTTCCTGTTTACAGTAAATACAGAACTGCCACCAAGTGCAACTCCGTAGTAATTGGAGAGTTACATTTACCAGCGTTGACTTTGTTAACCGCGTAAAATGTCAATTTGTTCTCCCGAATTAGCCAATCTTTACTTATTCAATCAGCAGAGTCGATACAAATAAAGGATGATTTTGTGATTACTAATGAGCTGCACTTGGCAGCGACTCCGTTTAGTGAACAGGTCTCAAAGAAAGGATATGTGACAGTACAGAGTGACACACTCGGTCTTCATTATAGCAATGAACATAGAGTTGCTGCTCTCAAGATAATAGTACTCTTTGCATGTGATCATTCATTGCAGTACTTGTAGCTATGCTTTGCGAGGGGCATCATCTTAAGCGCTCAAACAGCTGGGTGAGATAGAAGCTGAATAGTCTCCGCTGTCTCCATGAGATCATAAGAATGTGGAAAGTGTATACACCTGCGCCTTTGTAAATTCGTAGCACATTTTTACATATCAAAAGCATTTGAAAGCTACCCACACATCAGAGAAACCATTTAAATCAGTGTTAATGAGGTGCGACTTTACCACATGCCCACCAGCTGTTCAGAATCTCTGAACAGGAGCAGAATACGGACAATCATGTTAACTGATCCATCAACTCCATCCCTACATTGTATCTGGTCTATGACGTACTGTGCAGGAATCTGTCAGTCAAGCTAATAACTACCCGATTAGTCAGCCCATTAGCGGAAACATAGGGAATCTTACATGAATAAAGCAAATCGACAGGTATTCTTGGGATTATGGTCAGAACAACACACCAGCTGTTGAACTAAAACTTGAAGAATCAAGCTAGCTGGAGGTCTGACCATCAACTTGTCGCAGATGGACATAGAAATGGTTACCATCATCCATTAGGTCTGGTGTAGTACTGTAACTGAAATTTTTGAACATGGCATTACTGTAAGTGGAAGGAGTGCATAATTAACATATGTGGTCCCTGATGACCACTTCATCCCTCATTTGTTGACACCACGGGACACATTACAACTGTAGATACTCGAGTATACCGCTAGATTTTGGTGACAAAAATGTACCTTAAAATTGGAGGGGTCGTGTTATATTCGAGACATCTGCATCACATGTAAAAAAAAATAAAAAAATTACTTGCTCTGGATCCCAAGTCTCCCAGAAGTTCCGGTAGTCTCGCTGAAGTGAATGCGGGCTCCCTGATGCTTGCAAACACTTCAGGAACTCCCGGATTCAGGAGAAGTGGGATCCATCTGAGCCAGAGAGCAAGCTCGGTTTAAACCAATCATTCACCTCGCTCGCCTCCGCCGGCGATCTAGTCACTAGTAAAGAAGACAGATGGCCGGCAGCTTCATACTTAGTAACAACTGCAATCATTCTAGAGCAGAACTCCCTGGCCTGAGGGGGAGCCTGACTGTTTTAAGAGAACCTTGAAGGATTTAAATTATTTACTGGTAAGGTAAAATTTTGTTCCTCGCGTTCTATTCGAGCCTTGAGTACACTCTCATTTCCATAATAAATCTCTATCCATCACGTTATATTCGGGTCACGCTATACTAGAGTATCTATGGTACTGTGTTTGTAGAAGAATTGGTACCTTTGAGCATGTTCCAGGATAGTGTAGGACATGCATAAACCATAAGAGATTCAAATTCTCAGGTAAAATAAAGTATATGCCTTGCCATTTTGGATTCTCAGCAAGAAATCAGTACAGTACAGAGATCAAAACTGAGGAGCCATGATAGGAGGAAACTGCTGTGTTTTAAATGCTCTTTGGTCAAGAATAAAATGTCTTTTGTTGACAAGGGAACAGGTTACCATTAGAGAAGGCTTATCCTATTTAGTAATTAGCTTACATACAATTTCAGAGACGATTAAAAGGGACACTGTGACCTGATTGTCCTCTCCCCTTCTGGGGTAACAGAGCATCTTTGAGGGCTGATTAATAGACCTGTACATTGCAAAAAAATTTGTTTCATTTAATTTTGTTATTTTTTTGTTTCGGGTCGTTTTACATGTTACCGCGATTCGTATTTTGGACGGCGTTTCGTTTGTCGAGCCCATTTGTTTTTCGTTTTTATTGTTCATTCAGATTTCGGGTTGATTCGTTTTTCATTTTTATTAGTTATCGGAATTTGAAACGGATTAATTACTTAGAAAAAAAAAATACATAATCCTCCTGCCCTTGCTGCTGAAGTATATTTCAGTACCATGGACAGCAGCCAGCTGGTACTACAAGAAAATGCAAATACCAGACGGTACAAAAAAAAATACAGCCGGTACTACAATAAAAATAGACAGATATGCGCGTTTCGTTTCAAATCTTTCGGCGGAAGTGAAATTCCCCATACAGAAGTAATGGTTAATCAAATCAGAGAACGCCAAGTGAACACCATGGAAATGTCCTGATTTTCGGTGGTTCAGTACGACAGGTTTAAAATAGTGAATCCCATAGATTTCAGTGTAAAGAAAAATATTAGTTTTTAATATTTATTCAACAGTTTATTCTTTTCACTTGCAGCAAAAAATCTATTTCTTTAGTAATTTGTTTTTAGGCATTTTTTGGTGAAATTTTAGGTTTCCCAATTTATTTTAAAACTAGGCTTTTTTCTTTGCTGAACGCAGTGGTTTTTTTTTTCTTCTTTCCTTTAGTCTGGCTGCATTCGGCAATGAATACTATGGGGTTATTCAGAGATCACCGAAATGTCGCCGACATATTGGTGCTCTCTCATTCTCTGTGCTTCCCTGCACTTTGGGGAATCAAATTTCCCCACCCTGTGTGAATTCTACATTTACCGAAGGGTCCTCGGAGTGCGGGGAACAGCCGCCGCAAAGCCACCGGATTAAAAAATAAATAAACGCAAAACTGATGAAATTATCGGATCCGATAATATGCAGGACCCGCCGAAATCATCTTATCGGATTCAATTCGAAAAAGCGCTGGGAACCCACTGAAAGTGTCGGAGTCAACATTTTCTGCACATCTAAAGAAAAAAAAAGAAAACGCCGAAATTATCGGATTGGTTCTAATCCGATGATCCAGCAAACCAGTCATGAAAAAGCCAAGGATCCTTCGAACACCGCAACGACCAGCGGCCAGAAAAAGCCAACAAGTTGACGAACGGGGTAAGAAAAATAAACAAAACAAAAAACCGTACGCTTGAAAGTTTCAAAATTGAAAAATTGGAACTATGAATGAATGATAAAAAAAAAAAAAGTCTGCTACAGAAAAAAAAATTGTCTTAAAAAAGCCTACTAAATGGTTTATTAGATATTGAATAAAAACAAATATTTTTAACATTGAAACTAATGGGATTCACCTGATTGAACCTGCCGAATGAAACCACTGAACATCAGGGCATTTCACGGATATGTCTAGTGTTCGGTGTTCTCTGAATAGACTAACCATTGCTTCTCTATGGGGATTTCCCTGCCGAACAGGCACCGTATTTGCAGGCAATTTGCCAATGTTTGGTGAACTGTCTGCTTTCTGAATAGCCGAATGACCACGAAATGGCACCATACAGGGAAATTCCCTGTTCGGTGCCATATCGGCTGTCTCTGAATAACCCTGTGAGTTTCAGCACCATGGTTAGATCCGGAACCCCACTGGGCTGCTGTCCTTGGTTCTGAATCAGTACCATGAATAGCACCGGAGCCCCCCTAGTTTGAACAATTATTGAAATATGGAAAATGGCGCCCTAGTATATATGCAAATTAAAGTTAAATGCAAGTAATTTTGGCTTCATGTTTCCTAAAAAGCAGCATAAGAGTCATTGTTCACTAAATATTTTATACATACAGTTTATGATTCCACAATAAGAACCACTTCATTTGCACAGCAAACTAGGATTCTATGTCCAATTTTTGATTTCAAAAAATGGATTTATAATTTAAAGTTCAAATTATATATCTTATTTTAACCATTTGCACCATCTTGTCATTTATACAGAGAAAGAGCTGGGATAAGGTGTCAAAAATACGTTTTAAAGATTAGAAAAGAAAAATCTTATTTCGCAGAGGGGAGGCATGTGCCATTTTGATATTGTTTAAGTAGAGTAAATCTTACGATTAAAAAAAAATAAACAATACCACAAATAACAAAAACTGGATACACCACAATCACCCCTGATAAACTAAAGTGAGTGTGCAGGGAGAGGATAATGAAGCATTTATCGAGGGAAGCAAAAATTACATAGTTACATAGGCTGAAAAAAAAGACATGTGTCACTGTCCATCAGGTTCAGCCTTTCACACATCACCTACTGCTGTTGATCCAAAAGAAAGCAAAAAAAAAAAAAACCCCAGTCTGAAGCGGTCGCCAATATGCAACGCACTGGCAAAAATTCCTTCTTGACCCAGAATGGCATCAGATTTCTCCTTGGATCAAGAAGCTTACCCACATATTAAATATTATAACCCTTAATATTCTGTCTCTGCAGGAAGTCATCCAGTCACTGTTTAAAAGTCTGTACAGTCTCTGACCCAAACACCTCAACAGGCAGAGAATTCCATAGCTTTATTGTTCTCACTGTAAAATAACCCTTCCTATGCTTTAGGCTGAATCTCCTTTCGTCCAGTCTAAATGGGTGACCTCGTGTCCTGTGTATAGTCCTGTTAATGAATAGGTTTCCAGACAATGGCCCGTATATATTTATATAAAGTTATCAGGTCCCCTCTAAGGCACCGTTTCTCTAAACTAAACAGGTTTAAGCTTGTTAGTCTTTCCTCATAACTTAAACCTTCCATTCCCCTTATTAATATAGTCGCCCGTCTCTGCCCTTTTTCTAGCACTAGAATATCCTTTTTTAAAGACCGGTGCACAAAATTACACGGTGCTTTTTACCATTGATTTATACAGAGGCAAAATTATGTTTTCATTCCAAGAGTGAATTCCCCTTTTAATGCATTCCAATACCTTGCTGGCCTTGGCAGCTGCTGTTTGACATTGCACATTGTTACTTAGTTTGAAGTCTATGATTATTCCCAAATCCTTCTACTGCTTGGATTTCCCTAACTCCGTACCATTTAGGGTATAAGTTGCTTGTGTGTTCTTAACTCCAAAGTGCATAACTTTGCATTTATCTACATTAAATTTCATCTGCCATTTAAGTGCCCAGTCAAGGCATCTGTCAGTGTAATTAAATTTGGTTGGCAGTTGGACTGACACAAGGACACTTTAAAAGGAGCAGTACTAAAGATAATCAACTGCAAAAAACAAAAAAAACAACCCGAAGGTTTTTACTCTTACTATGCAAATTAGAGAGTGATGTGACCCCTCTTAAAGAAGGGTTAATTCTCTACTTTTCAGAGGAAGGGTCTTACTCCACTCTATGTTCCAGGGCAGCTAAATGTGGTTGGTGAGAGTCTCGCACCTCGGCTGACTTCCTGCATTAAAATTCCTGCTCCATTCCTACAGACAGGCTTTATCCTTCACTAAGCAAACTTTTTTCTCGTCGTCTCTCATTTCCACCTTTACTCATGATTCTAGACATCAATTTCATCCTTTCAATATTTTAATGTGCCCCACTTCCACAGACCTCACTACTGTCAGCAGACTACTTCACGTCTAAGATTACACTGCCCTCCTCCATAACCCATTCAACCTCAATCACTGCTTGTACGCTCTTCTATTAGGTCTTCCTTTGCTCCAGTCTCAGAGGAGGACATCTTGACACTTCTCATATGTCCTCCTGCCCAACCACCTGTCCGCTTGACCCCATCCCCTCACACCTTATGCAGTCTCTCCTACCAGTTATTGTCCCTCCTTTAACTCGAATATTCATGCTATCCTCTCCTCTGGAGTCCTCCCCTCTGCATTCAAACATGCTCTGGATACCCTAAGTCTAATGAAACCAACTCTTGATCCTACCTCCCTTTCTAACTATCGACCCATCTCTGAGTATGGGGAGGGGTTAGGTAAGTCTTCTTCCCCCTCCATTTCTCCACCCAGGATTTCAGGGCACACGAGTTCAATGTAATGAAATTAATATACTTGGCACAATGTCACTGTGACAGTACAACTTCAGAAATAAATTGTGCAAAAACCTCACAAATGACCGTTCAACTCTAATATTTTATTTACAGCACACCAAAAAACTAATATATATACACACACACAAACTAAATATAGTAAATACAATTAGACAACACACAAGTTGGAAAGGTTGATAAAGCAATAGAAAACGACAGTTCCCAAGGTATCTTCAATCTGTAAGCGAAATGTGGTTACAGTGACAGCCGTGAAGGAGCGTGCTTGGCCTGTGGTTCTTGAGTACAGGGCGGTTTGTTAGGTAGTTGTGGACTACAGAGTTGATCAACGTCTTTGAATAGAGCTTTCAAGGGGATGTTTAACAAAGTGTTAATGATAGGGGGCATTCTGGTGGGTCTAGGAGTCTGACCATCTTAGACACATGATATAACATTTTCGTTGCTATCAGCTGTTCATTATTATATCTGTAACATTCATATTACAAAGAATGCTTAGAAGTGCAGCCTTAAGGCTAGGGTCAGACGAACGCAGTTTTAACGTGCGTTTAGCCGCACTTAATCACAGCCGTGCTAGCAACAAATGACGTCCAATGCCGGGCAACATACGGAGAACGGCCGCAAGAACGTCCGTCCGCGCAACGCAAGTGGCAAACGAACGCACTTTTTCGAGAACCTCAAACCGCTAGTACCGACGTACAGAGTGCGCTGCGTCCGCTAGCAGCGTGTGTGCGTGATTAGGAGATGTCAGACGCTGCTAATGTCCGGGCAACATTACGTCCAGACGCAAAAAGTGTTTTATTGATAACCGTACAAAATCACGGACGAAAAGGCGCATCGTATGACCGCTATCGCGTATTCCGTGAAAAAATACGTCCATTCGTTCGAACGCACTTTTTCACGGACGACGCAAAAAGTGCGTTCGTCTGACCCTAGCCTAAGACACGGCTTTATCAAATGCCAATATTGCTACACTTCATTTCCATTCAAAAGCTCAAATGCACCGTTTTATTCCAGCACAAAGGTGTAAATGTATTGAAAGTGCTAAGGAAAACGTATATTTAAAGATAATCTTACAGCATGGCCAAATATTCGTCTACCACCAAAACCTGGACCTCTGAACCGGTGTCCTTACGAAAATTATGTAAACAGCTGGGAAACTCAAAATATTCCTGTTATTAAGCCAGAGAGGCAGCTGTTTTAGTAATGAACACGTAACAGCGGTATCAGTTCTATTTTAGGCAAAATGTCTTTCACAGTCAGAATCTAATTTCCACATTAGCATTTTTACCCTTTATTTTTTTATACTTTGTCAAAAAGCATGATCTATATACTCAATTAAGCGCGCAGTTCCAGCCTCCCCGTCGTCACTCTGCACTCCGGTGTTTGGGTGACCTCACAGCAAGGTACATAGAAAATAATGTGACTATTGGTCCCTGAATGACAGTGATGTGCACTGGAGAAATGGCCCGCATAAAGCAGAGAAATGTGCCATTACAGAGTAACACTGCCACAATCACTCATTTGTCTTAAATCAACGTAGACAGTCATCTGTAACTTGCAGTACTTGGCGCAACAACTCTTTATTATGGCCTTCCCACATCACATAACTTTGTAGTTTTTTTTTGCGGTTTCGTTTAAAGAAAAATTATTTTACTCGAAATGTAAATACTCATTTAAGGGATTCGTCTCGTATATCGCTGCGGAAGTTGTAGATGTTTACAGGTTTCGTTAACTTGCAGAGAGTGGTGTGTGATTAAACAGTTAAAATTGCATGAACTTCATAATGAAGTGCTCACAAGAAATTAAAAAGTACAAAAACACGAAACGCACGGAAAATGCACACATTCAAAATCAAAAGTTACAATTCAATTTCTATAACAATGTGAGGTAGAGGGTGTAAGAATAAAAAATTTGATTTTTTTATTTAAATTAGATTTCCCTCCAAAAGCATTTAAAGCAAATCCAAGATACATTATAGTTAAAAGGTTATTCATCATGAAATATTTACATTTTTGGTAAACAAATTAAGTTAATCCAAGTTATCAAAGTTGTGATCGCATGCCCTTTGCCACAGTAAAAAAAATAGTATAAAAAGATAAAAAAAAAGAAAAAGTGTTCAGGAAAAGACCTTAGTCCCATTGTTTTATAATGTTATATATTACACAATGAACGCACTACCTTAAAAATGCTAGGTTTCAAAAGGTTGTTTTGAGTGAAATACTTCTGTACCAAACTCAAACTGTGAGGAGAGAGGGGGGCAAGCAGTAAAACCTGATCGATTTACAAAACTTGAGAAGAGTGGTTTAACCCCTTAAGGACACGCGGGTGGCACCCGTAAGGAGTAGCTTTTGTCAGCAAGGCAGGTGCCGCTGACATCGGCCTACCCAGGCAGCCAACGTGCATCATTGGTTTCAGGGGGCGGCTTGCGTTCAAGCCATCCCACTGCAGCCCATGATGCACACCGCGCGTCAGCTGCAAGGAGGGGCCGAGGCGTCCCATTTTAGACAGCAGGGCATACCTGTATGCCCTGCATCTTCAAAGCCCTCCCGCCACCAGGAACATCATGTGGTGGGAAAGGGTTAAGCTTTTCTTGTGGACCCAGCTGATATTTACGTTTGTTTTTTTTATAGTATGTTTGTTTAACCACTTTCATTAAAAAAACATTGATGTTTAACCCCTTACCGCTGAGCAGGTTGTGCCCAGCAGGAGGGCATTAACACCGGCAGGGAGCCTCCGGCTGCTGCGACAGGCGTCTCCTCTAGCCCGATGACACACGGCATGTCATTGGCAGCGAATGCCACACGCTGCGCGACAACTGTGGGTGGGCCTGATGCAGCCCATAGACGCCAGTGGGGCATGCTATTCCGCCTAGGGATGCACTGAAATTTCAGCCACCGAAATAATCGGCCGAAAATATTCCGTTCAAAATAGGGCCTGGAGGCCCGGCTGAGCCAGGGGCTCGCCTGAGCCTGGCCGAGAGCTGCCTGCTTGGCCAGCATCCAGGCTCAGGCGAGCCCCTGACTTGGCCTGGGCCTAGAGGCCCAACCTTGCCGGGGGCTCAACTGAGCCTGGAGGCCAGCCGAGCTGCCTGCTCAGCTTTCTTCCAAGCTCAGGCGAGCCCCCGGCTTGGCCTTGGCCGAGGCCCAACCGAGTCTGGGGCTCGCCTGAGCTTGGAGGACAGCCGAGTTGCCTGCTCGGCCAGCCTCCAGGCTCCGGCGAGTCCCTGGCTCGGCCTGGAGGCCCAGCCGAGCAGGGGGCTCGCCTGAGTCTGAAGGCCGGCCCAGGTGACGGATTTTGTTGGAGGGGGGAGGAGAGCATTGCACATACTCTCCTACTTCGGCCTCGAGTCCTCCAGCAGTGGCAGCCCTCCTGCATCCAGTGTCCTCTCTGCGTTGGTCACCGGTATGACGTCACGGAAGCCTTTGACCCTGGGTCAAAGGCTTTCGTGACGTCATCCCGGCAACTGACAGAGAGCAGACACTGGATGCAGGAGGACTGCCACCGGTGGAGGAGTTGGGGCTGATGCAGGCGAGTATGTGTAGGCAACATACGCATGCTTGCTCGGCCGGCCTTCAGGATCAGGCGAGGCCCCCGGCTCGGCCCGGCCCGGCCTCCAGGTCCAGGTTCTCATGTCTGATTTTCAGTTGAACCGATCCCGAATTTTCGTTATCGGCCGGAAATTTCCATTTCGGTGCACCACCAATACTGCCCCATGGTAAATCCCTTTCCCAATGGGGACAGCATAGTACGCCCTGCAGCATAAAAGGGATTAAGCCAATACAAGAATATGTGTGCTTTATAACGTTTAGTTCTGCAAATAGGAATGATTAACCTGTTTAAAATCAGTTCTGATAGAGCCATTTTACTAACCTGATTATTATTCTAAATATGAAGTCTTCATCTGGTTCAAATAGTAACGATTACAATGGCTGCAAGGATAGGACTCTTTACATTTAATAATCAGGATTTAAATAGAGTCTTGCTGATGGTGATTCAAAATCAAATCCACACTGCGTGGAGTTGAAACTAGGTAATTAAAGGCAACACAAAAACAAACCAGATATGTGTCTTTTCCATCTACAAAATACTTCTCTTTTTCTAAAAGATGTAAATGAATGACATAAAGGTTTAGGGTCTGTTTGAAGGCTCAACAATGAAGGAGATGATGACAAAGCCTTGGATTGGTGGAGAACGTCGAGGGAATGGAAAGCCATTCAGGTTGACTATATTAAAAACATATTTCTTTGCAATTTCTCATTTTCACTGCTTATTAAACAACGTAATAATTTTGTGGATTGATATCTCCAGGAGATGCCATGTTCAAAGAGTTAAATTTATCCAGAATGCGCCTGTAAACATGTAACAGTGAATATATTTCTTACATATTTATTTTCTGTAGGATTTGTGTTGGTTTTTGAACAGCTTGCAATTTATTACTTTGTATTTCTGTAACAATTCAATGCTCTTGAACCCAGGGCATACTTGAAAACGAGAGAAATCTCAATGTATCCTTCCTGGTAAAATCCTTTATAAATAAATAAATGTAAAAAGCCTTTTTACATACTAGAAGTGAGGATTGGAAAAGCTATGGCAGTGATAGAACGTGGATGAAACGTCTGAAAGAAAAATACAAAAGGCAATAAAATCTATATTGTTATGCTGTTACGGTATGTTGTTACGCTAATGGGTAGTGAAAGTCTAAAGCTACCCATGGTGATGACATAGAACAATATCCAAGAGACACCATAAAACAATCAAATGTCTGCAGTTTGACAAACATACTGCAATCAGACCATCCTTTAGACAATGTTTGAATAGGGCAGGCGGGTCAGAAACCGGGACCCTCCAGATCATTTAGATTTACATCTGCCCAGAAGGTAAATATAAGGAGTGCCTGAGCATCATGGGAGATTGTGTTCCCAAACATCTGTAGAGCCAAGATTGTTGATCCCTGAACTAGGACCCGAGCTTAGATCACAATGTGAATGGTTTGGAGACGGTCTGATATACAAGCAACTGCGTAAGTCACACAATAGTATAACATGAATAAAGGGGACCTCTAGCAGTTTGTGAAGCAATCTTAATAAATTCAGGCGCTTTAAAAGGCTGGTTTTACCAATTTAAAATAATGTCTGCCTACAAGGGATCAATCCAGCAACTAGTGAGGCCATCAGCTCTGTTCTATGCTCATCGTCCATGCTCACAGGATGGGCTGACAATTCTTGCCATTTTCTTGAGAAGGAAAGTGGATGGTCAGATTATATAGGGACGAGCGATCAATAACCACATTTTCTGATGCCAACTCAAAATATTAAAAATGTCATTATTTTGTATGGGTTTCAAAAAGTTTAGCAGTAAATCATGATGAAATATTTAGGTACAAAAGTATATTTATAAACAGATAAAGAACAAGAGCCAACAATATAAAAAAATAATAATTTCAAGTCTAATCATGACAAGGTTAAATCCCTTACACAGTTCAAGTAAGGTTCATGAAAGGGAAGGGTGGCATATAACGGTGTAATCTATATCTGTATACTCTCCCAGTGAATGTCCTTTTGTTTTATGAGTATGAGTATGAGTATATATATACATACATATATATATATATATATATATACATACATATATATATATATATATATACACACACACAAAAAAAAATAAAAAAAAAATAGATTTTTATTATCATGTTCTTGCTTTTGTTTAGAGCAAATCTAACCGTCCAATGTAAATATTTTCCAGGACATAACTAGAAGCCAAACATTTTTGTGGCACAATACTATAAATAATTTTTAAAAAAGTTGAAAGATTGAAAACGCAGCAAGAGACACTATTGCAGAGATAAGTAGCAGCAAGACCTAAGGTTTGAGATAAATCTGCGGAGATACACTTCCCTGTTCCAGAAGAAGAAATTTATGCAGTGTATGGGTAGGCGTTTCTCTGGAGAAAATGTATAAAATTCTGTAACTCAATTAAAGACAGGATTGTATTGGAAATCTAGATCGCTGTGCCAGAGACGTGACTGTGGTCTAAAGGGAATAGCCAAGCACCGCAACTACTACTGCTTGCTGAATAGGGTTTCTGCAACCTTGTCCTCTGGGGCACTAATAGGCCAGGTTTTCCAAATATCTGAAGCCCAGCCCAGCTGACCAGCTTGCTGCTCAGTGATTGCAGGATTCAGGCTGCATTTCCTCCAAGGTAATCCATAAAACCTGACGTGTTTGGGGTATTTGAAGACAGGGTTGGGAAACACTGCTCTAAGCAAACATGACTGTTTATCGTTCATGATGGTGAGCTGTGTGTCCCTTCCTACTCCTCTGTGGACTGTACTTGTCAGATGTGAAAGGCTCCCAAAAGAAGTCTTCCCTCCATCTGGAAGGCTGTCAGCTTGTACAGGACATCCTTCTGTGGTACACATCAGCACCGCACAGGTAGGGCTGTGGTACTTGACAAGACGCATTAATGATTTTGCATTGACAGGCATCAGATTGGCTGTTGTTCAGTGGTGCCAAGGCTGGTGACATGGTCTACCTCCGTCTTTAATGAGGACGACACTGGAAACCAGGAGAGTTTTACAGAATACTTTAAGCTGAAAATTGGGGGATATAAGAGGTCAGGTGGGGTTAATAATTAGGGATATGCATGACTTTTTTTTTCGGGTGTTCTTTTCATTTCGGACAGTTTTTTCGTTTCATTTCGGCGAATCGAATCTGTTGGTTTTTCGCATTTTTACGAGTTATTTCGTTTTTTATTGCTGATTTAAGAATGGGAAGTACTTAATTATTCGTTTAGGTTTTTTTTAGGCATTTTATGGGTGAAATTTTAGGTTTCCTAACTTTTTTAAAGAAACAAGGCTTTGTATAAAAGTTTTTAATAGGTTTCAATGCAGCATATGAATCAACACACTGCTGGGAAGTGCCTCTCTGCAGTATAATTAATGCAGCAAATTAATCCACACATTGCCGGGAACTTCCCAGCAGTGTGTGGATTCATATAGTGCATTAATTAGAACTCATAAAAAACTAAGAACTAACTGATCAAAAAATGAAACAATCCGAATCAATGTTTAGCTCTCCAGAGAGGCGCTGCCCAGCAGTGTTCAGATTCATATGCTGCAATAACTATACTGCAGAGAGGCGCTGCCCGGCAGTGTGCGGATTCATATGCTGAATTATACTGCAGAGAGGCGCTGCCCGGCAGTGTGCGGATTCATATGCTGAATTATACTGCAGAGAGGTGCTGGCCGGCAGTGTGCGGATTCATATGCTGAATTATACTGCAGAGAGGCGCTGCCCGGCAGTGTGTGGATTCATATGCTGCATTAATTATACTACAGAGGTGCTTCCCAGCAGTGTGCGGATTCAAATGCTGCAATAATTATACTGCAGAGAGGCGCTGCCCGGCAGTGTGCGGATTCATATGCTGCATTAATTATACTGCAGAGAGGCGCTGCCCGGCAGTGTGCGGATTCATATGCTGCATTAATTATACTGCAGAGAGGCGCTGCCCGGCAGTGTGCGGATTCATATGCTGCATTAATTATGCTGCAGAGAGGCGCTGCACGGCAGTGTGCGGATTCATATGCTGCATTAATTATACTGCAGAGAGGCGCTGCCCGGCAGTGTGCGGATTCATATGCTGCATTAATTATACTGCAGAGAGGCGCTGCCCGGCAGTGTGCGGATTCATATGCTGCATTAATTATACTGCAGAGAGGCGCTGCCCGGCAGTGTGCGGATTCATATGCTGCATTAATTATGCTGCAGAGAGGCGCTGCCGGCAGTGTGCGGATTCATATGCTGCATTAATTATACTGCAGAGAGGCGCTGCCGGCAGTGTGCGGATTCATATGCTGCATTAATTATACTGCAGAGAGGCGCTGCCGGCAGTGTGCGGATTCATATGCTGCATTAATTATACTGCAGAGAGGCGCTGCCCGGCAGTGTGCGGATTCATATGCTGCATTAATTATACTGCAGAGAGGCGCTGCCCGGCAGTGTGCGGATTCATATGCTGCATTAATTATACTGCAGAGAGGCGCTGCCCGGCAGTGTGCGGATTCATATGCTGCATTAATTATACTGCAGAGAGGCGCTGCCCGGCAGTGTGCGGATTCATATGCTGCATTAATTATACTGCAGAGAGGTGCTTCCCAGCAGTGTGCGGATTCATATGCTGCAGAGAGGTGCTGCCCAGCAGTGTGCGGATTCATATGCTGCAATAATTATACTGCAGAGAGGCGCTGCCCGGCAGTGTGAGGATTCATATGCTGCAATAATTATACTGTAGAGAGGCGCTGCCCTGGAGTGTGTGGATTCAAATGCTGCATTGAAACCTATTTGTTAAAAAGCCTTGTTTCTTTAAAAAAAAAGTTAGGAAACCTAAAATTTCACCCAAAAAATGTCTAGAAAATCCTAAAAGAATAAATAAGTAAAGAAACTTTCATTCTATTGGTAGTAATCAACTTCCCATTCTTAAAGAAGTAATAAAAAAAATGAAATAACTCAAAAAGCGAAAAACCAACAGATTCGAATCACACTAAATGATCTGGATCGCCAAAATGATCCGAAGCACCGAATCGATCCGAAATGTCGGACGGTCGATATTTCGTTTTCGAAAATGCTCCCGATACACGAAAATGGTGAATTTTGTCTGAATTTCAATTCGGAACAGAACTAATTGCACATCTCTATTAATAATCCATTCCTCCCCTCTACCCCCATTTTCAAGTTTTATCCCTTTACCTTACCCAATCTCTCACATCCATGGTTTCTATTGATTAGAAGTTCATTCTGTCTTTAGTTGAACAATCTTAATTCATTAAAAAAAAACAAAAAAAAATCTCACCTGGCAGAGGTTTATGCTAAAAAGCAATGAAGGTCCCTGTTGGCAGACTTGGACACATCCGGGATGTTCCAAATTAGCAAGTAAGTCCATTGGGCTGTATTGGTTAAATTTTAATAAAGTTTTATATTCATAATGCAATCCAAAAGAGAAAAATGACGTAAGTGGTATTGACTCCACAATGGATCTCCCTTTTGCAAAGGTTCTTGATACAAAATCCCGCTCCAGCTTGGCATGGTTTCTTTTTCCATGGGAGGGGGATCTTGTTCTGTACCTCCACAGATGTTTTGACCAATGTGGGTCTAGTAAGTAGTATTACATTGTCCTCTGATCATGCAAGAGGAGATTTGCCTGTTCTGTCCCATTAGACACCATTTCATCCCAAAAGGACATCATTTGGACAGATTTAGAAATAAGGACGTGAGCACCACATCTAGTCATATTCAGGTATCCCCCAGCTGCCTTCTACTTGGCATACTTATGTGGTGGACTCTTTTCCTAATCCATCAGCAAAGCATCCATCCATAAGTGGCAAGTCACCAGAAATGGTTTAGTTTCCATAAAAACACAGGAATGCAGACGATTATTATTCTGCCTCCCTAGCAAAGCTGTGAGGCGTGGGTGTTTGAGACTAGCTAAGTCTGTATTGAACAGTACTCCCACAATGAAAGTTCAGCAGACAGTGGCAACTCCGCAAAACTGACACGTAGAAAGATGAATCCAGTTGAAAACTTTAATGATCAGACTGACAATCTTTGTAATAGTGTACAGCAAAGCAGGTGAAAAGACATTAGTTCTGTCCAGCATTGAGCAAAGATGGCTGCTAGGTGACCAGTAAGTACCTCAGAACTAGACTGAACAAAAAGAGGTGGAGCTAGCTGGATACAGCAAGGCTAAGGGAACCCAGCAGGATCAAAATAGCTATGAAATAATAGCTGCAAGCAGCAAAAAGGCAGTTTCAACACATAACATTAAAATATACACATAAACCCTGAATCATGGGGCATGACAATTATAGATCACTTTTGTACAGTACTGTGACTTTAAATAATAGAAGTCTACACATTGTGACCTTGGCAGAGGATGGAGGTAAATACCAAGTCATGGAAAAATTATTTATAAAAGAATGCTCGTAAATGAAATAACAGAGCATATAAGAATGTCAATTCCAGAGCAGAGATCATTATTTCCCTTATTCCAGCCATTTCAAGCTAGAGCCAGGGAAGCAGAAACTACTTTTGTTTTTCGTTGTATAAAAAGAAAGGGGGAAGGATAAAAAACCAAATCGGAAAAACAATTATAGAATATGTGCCTCTCCACGCACATGCCAGAAGGCATTGTGCCACACGCTGACATACAGTATAACTGGGTAATCAAAGCCTTGCACTCAATATTGCAATAATTACACAGAAAATATAAAAGTTTCCTTGCTTTTTTTTTTTATATTCGACTTAATACAGCGGAAGGAAAGCTTTAACCCCCGCACGTGCCATGTGTAAAACCATACTTCGTCATTCTTTCCATTTTACTTCGATGAAAATTGTTGCTATATTAGTCCACAATTAAATGACATTCCCAGTTTCACGCGGATAGTATTTCAACCTTGTATTGAACTCGATGTAGAAAAAAAAAAGAAAAGAAAAAAATAGGCGAAACAAGCCGAAATAAAAAATATATAATTAAATGCAGATGTAGACTAACAATAGCAATGCGATACAGACATATCCAGTAAATATACATTAGCACATTGTAGCATGGTATCATTCATGGATGTATAGACTTTCTGCTGGGAGATAACATGTTAACAGAATGGTTTAAGATACAGAACTGCTAAGCTTATCACACCGGATGAAGAGTACTCAATGTGATCTGGAAAAGCTACTGAGGTGTTAAGTGCCCACTTGTGTGGAAAAGCTGCGTTATCAATAAATACACTTAAATGCTGAATTGCTTTATGTATTTAGCTAGATATTTGCTTCGGGATAATCAAGTGAAACTTAAAGCGATTGCTCCCTTTATTTAATCTCGGTAACCTTTTGTCTTTTTGGTTTTTAAAGCTTAGCCATTTTTTAACGGAGATAATGAGTTTAATAAAGATTTAGGCTAGGGTCAGACGAACGCATTTTCGCGTTGTCTGTGAAAAAGTGCGTTCGAACGAATGGACGTATTTTTTCACGGAATACGCGATAGCGGTCATACGATGCGCATTTGCATCCGTGATTTTGTACGGATCATCAATAAAACACTTTGTGCATCTGGACGTTATGTTGGCCGGACATTAGCAGTGTCTGACATCTCCAATTCACGCACACACGCCACTAGCGGCCGCAGCGCACTCTGTACAACCGTACTAGCGGTTTTACGTTCTCGACAAAATGCGTTCGTTTTCCACTTGCGTTGCGCAGCCGGACTTTTGTGCGACCGTACTTCGTATATTGGCAGTCATTGCCTGGCACTTGCTGCTACTACGGCCGTGATTAAGTGCGCCTGCACGCGCGTTCGCACTGCGCTCGTCTGACCCTAGCCTTAACGCGCACTCATGTAATAAAAGTATATTCAAGAATACCTCCCAACAATAATGCAAAGTTTGAGAATGGGAGGGGTGGTTGGGTCTAAGGCGATGTTTTTGTGACTATTTGCATCTCTGGTGACGGTCAAAAAGGTGTGCAAAAATTATTTTTTTTTTTTAAGAAAAAAGGGACGGGCACAATGCCAAAAGAGGCAGCATTGTCCAGAATGTGTCCCACTGTCTCGCAGAGAAACGAAGGACAGATTGAAGAGAGCATCCAGAGACTGCAATCTGGGACCGTCCGGCCTAAAAGACAATTGGGGGAATAGGTTATTAGCACACCGGTATAGAAAAGAATGAGCCAAGATCAGAAACTCAAATGCATCCAAGATAATTTGGTAATTGTGGCTACAGCAACCGTACAGGCAGCTTGACAAAGGCCAAAACATTGCAGCAGTTGTGTAGCGCAAGAAATCTGTCTGAAAAAAAAAGGAGGTTGAATGCCCAATCCAGTTCTTATTTCATCCTATCGGGATATGAAGAACATTAGACATGCCTCTTCCCATGCGTTATTTTCCCAATTACATTTACAATACTATAATTCTGCTATCCATAAAATTGTGATTAGGAGTTGGAAGAGTCCAGAATTTAGTTCTATGACCCCATGGCAGGGTTAGGCTCCGGTCAGACGAGAGCAGCGTTCACGTCCGTGATGGTGCACAAAAGTACGTCCGTGATAGCATGACATAAAGGCCAAAGAAATTCCCACACGCGAAGTACGTCCGCACTGAACTGCGGACACACAACGGCCGCGGCAAACAGACGCAAGTTAGGCAAGAACGTACAACCACTAGAACGGCCGCACAAAGTGCGCTGCATCCGCAACGTCCGCATAGCTTTGTGTGTGAGTGATGGAACGTGGTCAGACGGACTGCATTTATACGTCCAGCATTTTTCACGGACAAAATGGTTTTGCTTTTTAATTTATTTTCCCTCCTACATCCGTCAAAAATAACGTCAGTGAAAAAACGGACTGTGTGGCCACTACTGCGTCTTCCGTACGTCCGTATTGCACGGCCACCCATCCGTAGAAATCACGTTCGTCTGACCCTAGCCTTACTTGTTCTTCTGTGGTAAAAGAATGTACATAAGAATCATTTAGATATTCTGAAAACTCCAAGAGCCCGATTCCAAAAGAGATATTAAAAAGGAGACTCAAGCAATTAACAGCTCTATACCGACTGAGCCACTGAAATCCAAACCGAGCAAGTGGTGTCCACAGATCTGTGGAAGGACACTGGGATCCATTTCACACCGCTGTCTGCAACGTGGGCCCAGAGGAACGAAGGAATTTTTGATAATTTTAAAGGTGTTAATTCATTTTTAAAAATCAGTTAACACCAGTGCTTCCTTTCTACGTAGAAAACCAGCCAAGCAATGAAAAATGAGCTATGTCGGAATAGGCTGTCCTCCATCCAGCCAATTAACACATCCCATACAAAGTATAGGAGGTTTTAATTTTCAGCAGTGAATCCCAACCCGGTCATCAGGTACCCATATGAAACCAGGTTTGCCAGATATCTGAAGCACAGCACAGGTGATAGGGTTTGCTGCTCAGTGATTGCAGGATTCAGTCTGCATTTCCAAGGTGATCTGCAAAATCTGACCTGTTAGGGGTACTTGAGGACCAGGGTTGTCATGTACCTGTCACTGCGACAGACAGAACCCCTGCAAGCTTTGATAAAACTGGCCTCCTTGATGCTACGATCATCTTTGGCATGAAGAGCTACCTTCCTAAGGACACGAGCCAGTGTGCGTATTGCACACGCAGATACACGTGACCTCTATGACTGTGGCCCTCTTTCAACTTCATGCCCAACATCTCTCTCCCGAAGACGCTGGCCAGCAGAACTGGATCACTTATAACACTTATAACAACATATTCTGGTAATACGCAGGAGCATCAACTGATAGTCGTGTTCCTATAAATCAGTGTTTCCCAAACCGGTCCTCATGACCCTCAACCGGGCCAGATTTTGCAGATCACTTTGGAGCAATGCAGACTGAATCCTGCAATCACTGAGCAGCAAATCATATCCCCTGTGCTGTGCTTCACATATCTGGCAAACCTGGCATGTCAGTGGGTCATTTAACCACTTATGTTGTCTATTGCCATTTTGACCTTTGCTTCTCGGCTACCAACTATACTCCTAGACTACGATTTTGTACCACAATACCAGATCTACAATTCTCCTGACATCATGACCACCTGCTGACCATACTGTGTTACATTCCCTCTGGCAGACGGTTGCTGGTGCTTGCACAGCACAGGTTGCTCTTCTGCAACAAATTGGGGTTGTCTCTTCAGCCTCTGGGGAGATCCTGGACAAGTCTTTTGAAACACTGATTTGCAGTAAAGATCTGCAACATCCACACCGCAGGCAAAGCGTGTGGCTAGGTTGGCCCTAAAAGTGTTGTTTCCACAACAAAGTTTGAAATTTTACGGAAACCTGGATTTGTGAAGCCAAATAAGATGGGAAAGAACAAGAGCCATTAAAAGCAATCTGACAGATTGTGCAGAGAGAAGATTCAAAGTCATGAAATCCATTAAGTTAAAAAACGTATTCTGGTCAGGGTTAGACAAGGCCACCGGGTTATGCAAAATGTCTCTTTGCAAAGATTTATAACTTACCTGCAAAAAGCTGATGCTCCAGCGGACTTGCATTTTTATGGCGCACATTATATTTAAAGCAGCAGAACAGATCATTTATTTGTAAATCAGAGAAGTTAGAACCAGTCTATCAACAATATCTATTGTTAGAGTTTTATGTCATTTCCAAGGTGAAAGGAGCATTTAGTTCTTTAGAAAAGTCGCTGTACTGTGCAGCACTTGCCGTTATGTAAAGTCGGTGTATTTATGTGCCCCGGCGTGTACATTATCAGCATCCAGCTCAATAGCCATCTTGTTCTCTGCGGAAAGACCTTGACAGGCAGAGTCTGAGCAGTAACAAATTGAGAATCTGAAAGGACCCATAAATAACGTGTCTACCTTAGAAGAATTGGGAAAAGAAAATTAACACAATAAGGATTGTAGAGAATGAATGTGGTTACCGGAGGCAGCCCAAATGGTCACCTGTCACCTGCTTCATTCTCCTTGAATCATGTTTTTTCCCGTGATGCGCTGGTAGCACTAAAGTCTACTCAAGTGTGCAAGGCATCTCACTCCATGTAAAATGAGGAGTTATGATGATGGGTTTCACATTTTATTGTCTGTGCCGTGGAAGGCAGCACTATATAACAGAATGGTAAGGGAGATCTTTTCTTCTGATTAATTCCTACTTACTGGACAAAGACGGTTGTGAATTTCAGCCTCATTACAAATGCTAATAAATATGCAAAAGTCACATAAAATACATACTGTAATTACATATACACAAACTACAGAGCAAGAAGCTCAATTTATTAGATAACTACCCTTATCCTTTATTACCTATACATGGGGGAATTCAGCAAATTTAGACTGGTAAACGAAAGTATATACCCAACCGATGCAACAAATACTTATTCCGAGGATCATCCTGTGCCTTGTCTTGGAAGATAGGTGTAGGAACATGGGGGTTGAGGTGAGTCAAGGGAGAGGACGTGGAGCGCAGATACATTCACTTAAGCATGGAAGTCTTGCATAGACATGCACTTCATGTCTGGAACAAAGCTGGAGCTTTGACAAGTGACCGAAGAGCTCCATGCTTCAAGCAACTGAAAATTAAGAACCCCGATTACTGGCCATGGTATGAAACGCAAGAGAGTGACATCAAGACTCACATGTGGTGCCCCATGGAGTTGGTCCTGGAATCTAGGAGGTCTCTGTCATCCAGTAGGATACTGGAAACCGGGTAGATCCACTCAGTAACGGCCTGGATCATAGGGTTCACAAACACGCAGGCGCGCAACAGAGTTTGAGAGGTCTGTGTAGTTGGTGGCTTTTTGTCAAGTGGCCATTGTGGTGCAGGCTTTCAAGTTCAATATAGTGTGCTCCTTGCCGGGAAAGACGTACCGCTGGAGCGAATTGCTTCACATACATAGCGCCCCCCTTGATCTCAGACCTGCCACAAAACCTGGACTTTCTTCTAGGTTGTGTTTATCTACAAAGGGATTTAAGAATTCGATTTAGATTTTCCATAAGGAGGCAATACCTCGCTCCAAATGCAAAAATTTATTAGATGTTGCCACGTATTTCACAACATATTTTTGCTGGATTGAATGACAATGCGACGCGCCTGAACATGAATTTAAATGCAGAGGTTTCTGAAGGGAAAAAACTGACTACAGCAATGATTAACGTATGATGTAAGGACTCTTTGTACAAACCTCTTAAGTCTAGCACAAAATTAATAAAAGAGACAAAGCATTGGTTATTCAACTGAAAAAATTATGTTGTATTGCCGGGGGATAAAGCAAATTGCCAAACACAGCTCAATGTTGCATTTTGCTCTATCTTGTTTCGTAGAATTAATTTCAGGCATGAGAAATAATAAAAAAAAAATACATTTATGGCTCATGAAAAGGCTGGAATCTACACTTCATGAATAAAATGGTTGTTTTCTGAACGGAGAGACACAGAATATTCAAAACATATTACAAATTTATTTTACAACAAAATTGAGATTTAAGGATTATACAAATGGTAGAACACCGAAGGGGGGAGGGGGTCTAATGCATAGGACAAATCTGGTGGGCCAGCTTTCTCACTGGAACTTTGTGCATAGACACAATATACATGAACAGGCCAAAAAGCTCAACGTAGTCGAAACTACCCATACACTTCATTACATGTAAATGGAAGAATTCAGCAACTTTAGGCTGGTAAACGGAAACCAACTGAATCCTGTGATCACGGAGCATCAAATCATCTCATCTGTGCTGGGCTTCAGATAGCTGGCAAACCTGACCTGTTAGGTTGGTGTCAGACGAGTGCACTAGGTGCACCCGTACTGACCCGCCTACCGGCATCTGTCACAACGGTGTGCCAATGCAGCGGGGCCGGTCACACGATTGAGAGCGCGCACGTACACAATGCCTCGGTCAATAAACTAAACATGCGTTGACGGGGCTGCAAAGCGCGGTCATCCATAGGAGGATCGAGCTTTGCAGTGCTGGACGCACTGACTGCGCTCAGCAAGGGGGCCAGACGGGCGTTGAGTGGAAGGAACGTCCACTCTCACGGATGGTCCTTCCACTCTGAAGTGCGCTTGTCTGACCCCGGCCTTAATAGGTTCTGATGACCGGAATGGAGAAACACTGCCTCAAAAGAATCATTAAGCATAACCTAAACGAAGCCCCTTCCACAGGGTATGGCTCACTAATGGCCCATGGTGTTGCCCTTGTGCAAAATTGCCAATTAATGCAGCGATCACAGAATGTGCTTCATCAGTCAGATGACAAGCTCATAGTGTGACAGGCTAGATTAAGACATTTATACCAACGTCATGACCGTTCCAATATCATATTACCGGGAGGAATTCCCAACTAGTGTCAGACATGCAGGAATCCATTAGTCTACTTTTCTCTTCAGCATTTGGAAAAATTTAATTGGATGGTGTACAGTTTTAAAGATTGTCAGTGGCATCACTAGGGTTGTGTCACCCGTTGCAGTTACTTATGGTGCAACCCCCCCCCCCCGAGTTTTACGTGTTTCTTTTTAACTACTTTTACTCATAAATCAGTGCTCCCATATAAACACTGAATGCTCATAATACACGGTGCACATTACTGTCAGGTTTATTGCTGTGGAGCTCGGATATGCTCACACACAAATTTTGGCAAACGGACAGAAAGTACAGTGCCTGTGCGAAGGCAGTGAAAGTAAAGGTTAATCTGTTCAGAGACACTGAACAACAAAGAAATGTCCTGATGTCCGGTGGTTTCATTTGGCAGGTTTATTCAGGGCGAATGAACACCATAGGTTTCAAGGTTAAAAATATTCTGGTTTTTATCCAATAAACCGTTTATTCCTTTAATCCATAGTAAAAAATCTCTTTATTGATTTTATTTTTTAGTAGCTTTTAGATTTTTTTTTTTTAAAAATGCCTATTTTTTTCTAATAGCAATTTTTCATTTATTTCTGTAAAAGACCTTTTTATTATTATTCATATGATCTTATATGTAAATTCCAGACATTTTCATTCAGTAGTTCTTTTTAAAACCGCAGGCGACGGGTTTGCGGCAGCATTCGGTGGCTGATTCCCTGCACTTCGGGGACCCTGTGGTGAATTCACCGGGGAAATTTGATTCCCCCAAAGTGTGGGGAACAACCGAACACTGAAATGTCTGCGTCATTTCGGTGCTCTTTGAGGTGTTTTTTTTTTGCCACCCCCTGGAAAGTGCCAGCCTAGGCCTTGCCTACCCAGGACATACTTGAAAATTAGAGGATTCTCAATGTATCCTTCCTGGTAAAATATTTTTGTGTAAAAAAATAAAAATATATATATTTTTTTTAGGGTGTCACCCTAGGGGTGGGGTCACCCGGTGTGGCCGCACCCCCCCTAGCGACGCCCCTGTAGATTGTTGCTACGGGTGCTACCATGAACCAGGGCTGACCATTTCCCAACATCTTCATGGAACAGGCACTCCAGGATGTCTTAAAATAGATTTATGGTAGTTGAAAGACACTTGCCTAGCTCTTCAATAAATCTGTCTTGACACATCCTGGCGTGTCTGTTGCATCTTTGGTATGCAGGAAGATCGAAGTCTTTCGACATGCTATTGAATTTCACTTATTCCCCCATCACCATACTAGACAAGGTATCAACCACTGAGGGGGCTTTTTTTATTTAATACCTGTCAAATACGTTTAGTGGTCAAAACAATGTCTAGTTTAGAGATGAAGGAATCAACCGATTGAATTTAATCATGAGTAAGGCCGGGGTCAGACGAGCGTTTTGCAGAGCAGAAGGAATGTCCGTGAGAGTGGACGTTTCTTCCACTCTGACGCCCGTCTTGCCACCTCGCTGAGCGCAGTTCGTACGCTCAGCACTGCAGGGCTCGAGCCTATGGAGGATCGCACTCTGCAGCCCCTTCAAAACGCACATCGTAGCGCTTCGACGGGGAGGCTTTCAGAACGTCTGAGGCACGACCCCCTGTAGCAAGCGCAATTCGTGCGCGCGCTACTGCGTGTGGTCGGCCCCGAAGCATCAGAGTGCTGCGACGGATGCCAGGAGGAACATCAGTATGGGCACACCTAGTGTGCTCATCTGACCCCAGCATTAAATCCGCATTAATCAGCTGGGGAAAACACAATTGCAATCATGGGGCATGTAGGTCTTCCCATTGCAACGAAAATATTTAGTGGGCCGCTTTTACCAGAATTTATTCCAAATGTATACCGTCGTAGATACTTCAGTATAGCGCGACCCGAATATAACGCGATGGAGAGAGATTTATTATGGAAATGAGAGAATACTCAAGAATCGAATATAACACGAGGAACAAAAATCCTTCCAGGTTCTCTTAACACAGTTAGGCTCCCCCTCAGGTCAGGGTGTTCTGCTCTAGAATGACTGCAGTTGTTACTAATTATGAAGCCGCCGGCCATCCGTCTTCTTTACGAGTGATTAAATGGCCGGCTGAGGCGAGCAAAGTGTATGATTGGCTTAAACCAAGCATGCCCTCTGGCCGTGATGGATCCCACCTCTCCTGAATCTGGGAGTTCCTGAAGTGTTTGCAAGCATCAGGGAGCCCACATTCACTTCAGCGAGACTACAGGAATTTCCAGGAGACTTGGGATCCAGAGCAAGGCAAGTTTATTCTTTACACGCGATGCACAGGTCTCGAACAGAACGCAAACCCTCCAATTTTAAGGTAAATTTTTGTCACTAAAATCTAGCGGTATACTCGAGTATCTACAGTAATTGGTTCTTCCATTGTCTCCTACAATTCTTCTAAATCTCACGTGACTGAGTGTGAACACATAGCATCACAGTTCCCAAACTTTGGGATTTTGGCAGATAGGTCTATATTGCTATATTGAAGGGTGTTTCCAGGGCTTGAGTACATTGAGAATAGGAATGACAATATAGCTCTTTGTTTTCACAATGTCTGGCAATTAAACAAAACAAAACAAAATAAAATAAAGAACCACGTGCCCCTCTTCAGCCAAATAAGTGGCTGAAACCTCTGAACCCATCTAGATCTAGTAATGCAAGATTCCCAATACTGTGAGGGTAACAGTGGTGTTTAATATAAGCAGGGGTCAAGTCAAGCAGGAACATATGAGAACACAGCTGCTTCACTACCTTTGCAGAGGGAACTGGGTTCTCATTGGTCCCACGCTGTAAAGTTTTTATTTTGGTGTTCCGTCATAGGTTTCCATGTTAAGTCACAGTAAATACATGATTATATATTTTAAAACCCAGTTCTCTATACATCTATAACATAATACACACTAAGAGGCAGCGTGTCCGTTGCCAGGCTGCCTCTGCGCATGCGAGCGCAACCAGCGTACTGCTGGCTGCGCGAGCATCCAACCGCTGCGGCAAAACTCTGCAGGGAAACCGCCAAACCTGCACGCGCCACGCCGACAAAATACAAAGATCTGCCCATCTCCAGCATCCCAGCCCCGACCCTCTCTCGCATCCAGAGTCCGACCCTCCTTCCCTGCATGGCGTCTCTGGGGTCTCACCGGTTTCCATCAGGGCACCCTGAACACAAAGGCCTGGCCCCCGGCCTGCCCCACCACCCAGCTGGAGTCAGACAGGGCAGGCAACATCAGCATCACAGTGAATCCCTGCACCGCCGCGGCCACGCAGTGTTCGGGGGCAGGAGGACATGGTATCGGATCCTCTCCAACAGGTGTTCTGCCCATCGACCGAACGTGCCACAGTGGCGAACCGCGTCACTTCAGGTGCACCCACGTCACCGGAAGGAACGCAAATCAGCTGTGTACGGCATTCGGAATGCCAGTGACACCTCTGATCAGCTGCAGATAGGAAGGAATTCCTTCCTCCTCATACACCAACCCAGGGCCCGCCCACTGAGGTCACATGCTGTGTAACTGTCGAACATCCAAGCCTGCACTCTGTATAACACACAACCCCCCCTCCCACGGCTCTGTATAACACACAACCCTACTGACTGTGACCCGCACACCCTGAATATATAGAGGAAGATTCCTCTATATATTCAGGGTGTGCGGGTCACAGTCGGTAGGGTTGTGTGCTATACAGAGCCGTGGGAGGGGGTTGTGTGTTATACAGAGTGCAGGGGTCGGTCATGTGACAGCAGTGGGCGGGCCCTGGGTTGGTGTATGAGGAAGGAATTCCTTCCTATCTGCAGCCGATCAAAGGTTTCACTGGCATTCCGAATGCCGTACACAGCTGATTCACGTTACTTCTGGTGACGTGGGTGCACCGGAAGTGACGCGGTTCACCATTGTGGCAAGTTCGCTCGATGGGCAGAACACTGGCCTGCGGCCACCATCTTCCGGTCACCCAGCACCGACCACTTCCGGAACGCACACATCGACGTGACGTCACTTCCACAGAGCCGACGCCTGCCATGTTGCCTATGCACAGCTGGGGGAGGGGCTTAATGCCACAGTCCTGCACATGCAGTCATGACTTGACCAAGTAACACATTACAACATGTTCTGTGTTATTATCGAGCAGTGCATGGCATTAGTGCGACACAGACTATTACACAGGGGCACCCCACCACCTTGAGCCTGTCCCCATGAGCTTACAATCTGTGGATTTTGTGCACCCGTACAAAGTCCACAGCTGCTGTTTCAGGTCGTTCTAACAGGGAATTAAAGATGGACGTCAGCATACCTGAGAGGTGGTCGGGAGAAGATTCATGATATACATAAATACAGAAAAAATGGCGTCGCGCCCATACTCACCGGAGCGGCAGCAACTGCCAGGAGTAACAGCCCAGTTAATGTATAAAACATAACAAGGAAAAAAGGGGTCATCTGCGCTCGTTTCTATGTGTTCCATGTACAACAAAACTGAGGTTTTTGGTACATTTGTTAGGTACTCACTCTGTAAAGAGGTGCCGTGAAGTGGCGAGTGAGCTTACGTTGCAATGGCCATTGAAACAAACAAAAACCTCAGTTTTGTTGTACATGGAACACATAGAAACGAGCGCAGATGACACTTTTTTTCCTTGTTATGTTTTATACATTAACTGGGCTGTTACTCCTGGCAGTTGCTGCCGCTCCGGTGAGTATGGGCGCAACGCCATTTTTTCTGTATTTATGTATATCACGCTTGTAACACCAGTCCGTCGTTCTGCAGCTGTTCCTCTTTCCATGTTTTTGTTTTTAATCCCAAATGGGAAGTGTTTGGTGCGTGTATAAATAAAACCCACCATATCTTTGCCTCTCCTTGGCTGAAAAGCAGCAGGAGGGGCTTGGAGCTGCTCAGTAGAGCGGCCTTTTGGTTACATTTGATAGGTACTCACTCTGTAAAGAGGTGCCGTGAAGTGGCGAGTGAGCTTACGTTGCAATGGCCATTGAAACAAACAAAAACCTCACCTAACACAATACACCGCAATTTGGTCTCTGTGGGATCTGCAATCCTCTTCCCGTGACTTCCGAACCCTGTGGCAGGATCCTGTGTAAGCAGCCAGCCGCATCCTCAACCCCCTCACTCACCCCTAAACTGGTCCCGCCAGGAAAACAATCTGGCTCCCCACCCCTGATCCTACCCCCTAATAGTGTTCCTCTTTCTTTAATATTTTGTTAAAATGCTTGTCATGACTACTTTTTTCCTGCCATTTATTTTCTTTTTGTGTATAAGCAAATTTGCTTGATTGATATATGTCATTTATAAATGTCACTGTTGCTCATACTTGGGAACCTGCGAGTTCCATCTTATTTTACTTTCTGTTTTGCCAAATATCTGAATAAAAATATATTTACAAAAAAAAAAAAAAAAGACATTGAAAAACAAATGTGTGGACATGAATTCTGAGCTGGCAACAACAACAACAGACTGCCCTCTGGCCAGGCTTTCCACCTAGTATTTATATAAAATTGGAGTGTGTGTATGGAGGGTTAAGTGAAAGAGAAAAAAACCTTAATTACGGGCAGAACTCTTCACTGCCTACACTTATTTTTTAGGACTTGCCCCCTGGTAATAAGGGTATTTGTACCATCAGTGATGCTGGTACAACAGGGGTCAGCAACCATGGCACGATGTTTTGGAACTACATATCCCTTGATTCTCAGTCACTCATAAATGTGGCTGAGCCTCATGGGAAAATGTCATTCCAAAACATCAGCAAGGCCAGTGTTGCTGACCCTTGCTGTACAGCAGGAGTATATCTTGCCCAACAGGTTCACAATTCCTACTTTTTTGAGTACAGTCATGATGCCAAAAGTGGAAAATTTCCACACCTGACCTCATGTGACAGGGACAAATTCATTAAATATTGTACAAGCGTCTAGATGACAAAGAATTTTAGGTTTAGCTTTGGGTCCAATCCAAGATCATTATATGCAAAGATTCCTAAAAACTGTTCTGGTCCAAAGCTATATTGAAAAGGTTCATGAAGCTGTATACATTTGATGTACCTGCATGCTAGGCTGACCGGCAGAGCTGCCAAATGTCTACGTTCATCTGCGTTCACGTGACAAGAGAATTCTACATTCAGGCCGGGGGTCAGCCAAGTCTTTTGCAGAGCGGAAGGAATTTCCTTGAGAGTGGATGTTCCTTCCACTCAGACACCCGACTGGCCACCTCGCTGAGTGCAGTTCATGCGCTCAGCGCTGCAGTTACAGTTACAAGCATTTATAAAGCGCCAACAAGTTCCGTAGCGCTGTACAAAGAGAGACAGAATAACAAATATGCACACACAATACACAGAACAGTAGGAGAGAAGACCCTGCTCGAGAGCTTACAATCTAAGGAGAGGGGTGACACGCTAGGTGAGGGTGAATAGAGAACAAGAAGTAACAGGGTGCGTGTGGGAAGAAGGAGCAAGAGATGAACAATGGGGGATTAGGGAGTGAGCCGATGGGTTTTCAGCGACATCTTGAAGGACTGGAGAGACGGGGAGAGTCTGATGTTGCGGGGGAGGGAGTTCCATAAAAAGGGCTGCAAAAATGCGAGCCTGTCGAGCGTGCGTCGTAGCGCTTTGACGGGGAGGCAGGCTTTCAGAATGTCCGCAGCATGCTCGCTGTAGCGTGCGCAATTCATACACGCACTACAGCTGTGGCAGGCCACGAAGAAGCATCACAACTCTGCAATGGATGCCGGGAGGCATGTCAGTATGGGCACACAGTGCGCTCGTCTGACCCCGGCCTCATTTAAATTAGGAAGAACTTCATTAATATGGACTAATGGATGTAAATTATGTACATTTACCTTTGTTATAACAAGAATCCCCCTCCTCCAAACAGGTTCTGAAATTTGGGAATGTCCTGATAAAATGTGGATAATGCGACCAACGATTAAAAGCTTTGTACAACAGGTACATACCTACAATTGTCTGCATTCACCAAAATTAAGTCACCCCACCCTTAATCCTACAAGGATCGAGGTGCAGGGGCAGTGCCTGAGAACATATTAGGGCACATTAGCAGATTGCAACAACAGCTCAACAAGCTCCTTGAAAGGATTCAGCCAGACAATCGTATGTACCATTTGTGATATTATGCCCAAATACTGTAATTACCGGTATGTGCAGAAAAAATAAAAAATCATAACTGTATACATATGTATTCCTTACAAATAATCAAATAGCTACTTAACCATCATTATTTATGTTAATGTGATCACATAGTGATCAAGTAGAATATATTAAAACAATAACAAGCTCAGAGCAGAGCTTTGGCACGCAGACAGCATTAAAGCATTGTATGCTGCAATACAACCGGGGGATCTGTATTTCCCGGCCTCCCCTCATTGACAATGCGGATTTCAAGCCAATTTGGTAGCAGAAGGGTTTGCTAAATATGCATGGCTTGCTATTTAAATACAATTGCATCCCACACAGAATCCATACATCTGCCATCTGCACAGTAACTAGACAATTTAACCTCTGACAGACTGTACCCAAAACGCACTATTTTTCTCCAGGCAATTTAGTTACGGTAAGCAATGAGATTGGACTTTCTTCGTCCTCCTTGAAAAGAAAAAAAAAAAATCCAAGTAATATCACTTTTCAGTCGCACAAACTACAACTATCAACAAAGCCTTTTCAATCAGTAAGAGGATTACATTTCTCGCTTGCAAAGATTTGGCAATTGTATATAATGACAGCTATGAAACAACATGTAATGTCGCCGGCTGCATTACAGGTATCAAAATATTCACTTAGGAATTCTTGCGGTCTGCTAATGAAAGGAATGTTTGAAAGGTTTTGCTGGAGAAGCGTATCTCAAACTAGGTGGCATGTACAAATTAGTAGCAAGAAAAAAAACAAAACGTATAAAACAAACATAAAAAGGAAGGCAATGTCAATAGCATTCCTTTTTTACGCTAGAGCCCCACACCTAGCTCATTTGCAGATTGTGTGGTTTTGGATTGGAAAAACAAGATGGTATCTGGTTCTCATCTTGTTGTAGGGTTTTCTCCATTAGACCGGTCGAATTGCTGTCACCTTAGGTCCGACTCTTGATCGTTCTTTCATTCGGTTTCTGTCTTCCCAATTAGATTGCTTATTTTCTCTTGCTCAATCAATACCCATCCAGAGCCAACTTCAATTCAACAACCTATTTCCCATGGATTGCTCTCTTCAGGCAGATGTACTGTAACTACACCATGTGTCACGTTATCTCGACTTCCATTCGGCTTTGTAAACATTCCAATCTTTTTGGTAAGCACTCGCACCACGCTTTAAGCACTTTCAGACAGACAGCCCCAAGGGACATCATCTCATCAACGTCTTAAGCAAGCTAATCAAGAAACGCCAAACTTACTCAAGCTTTGTTTACCGACCTGAAAATATTACCACGTTGCAGGAATTTAATCCCTCATACCGATGTATTAGAAGTCCCAGGGCATTTGGGGAATAATAATTTATGCCTATACACCCAACAGGGGTAGAAGCTTTGCAGCAGGTTGATTATTACAATGAAAAATGGTTTCAATCGTTTGTCTTTTAAGTAGCACATTTTGATGACTTTCTTTTGGGGAATGTAGGACGAAGTTTAATGAAATTAGACAAAATTAGTGATGGAAGGAGAGATCAAAAGCAGACAGATCAAAGTGTTCCTTGGGGTTTTAAGCTGATTTCCATAGAAACTTGGGATGTCATGCATACAGCACTCCTTGCTGGGCGACTGGGGGGAAAAGAGAAAAACAATGTTGCTTTTTATATTCACTTGTGGTGAGACTCAAAAAAAATAAAATGCATGGGCGGGGGGGGGGGGGGTTCAAGATCAATACAAACCTAGCATAAGGTTTGGTAACACCACTAAATTGGCCTGGTGCAGTTTTTTGGAACGCTCAAGTGTCCCGTCATGCTTCCAGTCGTAGGCACATAGGAAAGCAAGGCTGTCCTGCTCCTGAGCAGATTCAGGCCTGGCTCTTGGTATGGCCTTGCCAGTCTTGCATCCAGTCAGGGATTTTCTTAACCATCAAATCACCTGAGAATCCACCTGTCAGAGCACTTGACCAACTCCACAATTAAGGGCATCTCTCCCATGGTGCTGTGCTGAGTCTTGAGTCTACAACCTGGGTGTGGTTATGTTCGTGTAGCTCATCAAGACCTTGTTTGAGTGTCATTCCTGTGTACTCACAACATTGGCCAAGTATTCTCGGATCTGGTTTCTGCCCTTGTCCCTGTTTGGCTCTTATACTAACCCTGGCTATTGTATCTGGATTCTGTTTATTCTCAAATTGTCCCTGTAAGATTATTATACGGATTCTGTTTACCAACCTTATCTATTGTATTTGGATTCTGGTTTGGCTTTATTAAGCAGTGGTGTTGCATAAACCCCGTGAACCTATCCTGGTTATTGTTATAGCAAAACCCGGCTTCCCTTCGTGTTACATTTGGCTTTTCATCATATACACTGTATTGCCAAAAGTATTCGCTCACACATCCAAATAATCAGATTCAGGTGTTCCAATCACTTCCATGGCCACAGGTGTATAAAATCAAGCACCTAGGCATGCAGACTGTTTTACAAACATTTGTGAAAGAATGGGTCGCTCTCAGGAGCTCAGTGAATGCAAGTGTGGAACTGTGATAGGATGTCCCCTGTGCAACAAATCCGGTCATGAAATTTCCTAACTCCTAAAATCGTCCAGTCAACTGTATTATAAGAACGTGTAATTGTTTGGGAACGACAGAAACTCAGCCATGAAGTGGTAGGCCACGTAAACTGACGGAGCGGGGTCAGCGGATGCTGAGGCGCATAGTGCGAAGAGGCCGCCAACTTTCTGCAGAGTCAATCGCTACAGACCTCCAAACTTCATGTGGCTTTCAGATTAGCTCAAGAACAGTGCGCAGAGAGCTTCATGGAATGGGTTTCCATGGCCGAGCAGCTGCATCCAAGTCATACATCACCAAGTGCAATGCAAAGCGTCGGATGCAGTGGTGTAAAGCATGCTGCCACTTGACTCTAGAGCAGTGGAGACGCCTTCTCTGGAGTGACGCATCATGCTTCTCCAGCTGGCAATCTGATGGATGAGTCTGGGTTTGGCGGTTGCCAGGAGAACGGTACTTGTCTTACTGAATTGTGCCAAGTGTAAAGTTTGGTGGAGGGGGGATTATAGTGTGGGGTTGTTTTTCAGGAGCTGGGTTTGGCCCCTTAGTTCCAGTGAAAGGAACTCTGAATGCTTCAGCATAGCAAGACATTTTGGACAATTTCATGCTCCCAACTTTGTGGGGACAGTTTGGAGCTGGCCCCTTCTTCCAAAATGACTGTGCACCAGTGCACAAAGCAAGGTCCATAAAAACATGGATGACAGAGTCTGGTGTGGATGAACTTGACTGGCCTGCACAGAGTCCTGACCTCAACCCGATGGAACACCTTTGGGATGAATTAGAGCGGAGACTGAGAGGCAGGCCTTCTCGTCCAACATCTTTCATGCCTGCTGGTGCTCCTGCAGTGCAGCCTTCACAACAGGCCACTCTGTCTCTGAATCAGGCCACTTTGAATGCTGCACCTGATCAGGGATCTAAAGGGATCTAGGCCTTTAAATATCAGTCACTGACTGTGCTCTGAGCCCTGACGTGGTTTATTCTAGCCCTCAGCGCGTGTCTTCTAGCTCCTGCATTTGATTATCCCTGTTTGAATTCTGGCTTGTATATTTGACTGTGATTTCTGTGTTCATCCATTGGCATATGTTTATCTCGTGTACTGACCTGGCTTGTTATTACTACGATATCTCTCCGGTCCCTGATCTGTACTTCTATGTATTTTAGATTAGTACCTGGTCATTATAAAGGATCAGATTCTCAGATTAGGGTTTTCCTTACCTTTCTGGGTTTTGTCTGCGTGCTGGGTGACTCTATATCCTTACAACATCAGTGTGTGACCTCACAAATGCGCTTCTGGAAGAATGGTCAAAAATTCCCATAAACACACTCCTAAACCTTGTGGACAGCCTTCCCAGAAGAGTTGAAGCAGTTATATCTGCAAAGGGTGGACCAACGTCATATTGAACCCTATGGATTAGGAATGGGATGTCACTTAAATTCATATGCGAGTCAAGGCACGTGAGTGGATACTTTTGGCAATATACAGGGTTATTCAGAGAGCGTGAAAAGAAGGAGTATGACTGGAGAATGAACAATTCTAGGTCAAAATAGCCAATTTGGAAAGTGAGATGAAAGGGAGAAATTTTCTGGTTTGGCTATTTTGATCTAGAATTTTTCATTCTCCAATCATTCTCCTGCTTTTCACGCTCTCTGAATAACCCTGATAGTTTAGATCTGGTCACTTCAAGGACTGCCTTATCAGATTAGGGATTGGTTCTATTTAATGGTTTATGTGCAGAGAGTCACTGCCCAGTCTAGTGGTGCCTACACCTCCTGCCTGCTTCTATACCATTTGTCTGCATTCAGCAAGTAGTGTCTTCTGCTCTTTGGGCTTTTAACACCGTATATGGGTCCCACCATGCCGCATATCAGGTGTTGCCTTGACATGTCCCTATTAAGAAATGTCCTCAAATGGACCCAAACCCCACTGTTCCGCTTTTAAGCTTCTCGTTTCTATAAGCCTTTAAAAATTTGTTGACAAAACTTTCTCGCAGCATCGTTTAGATCAGGGCTGTCAAACTCCAGCCCCTCAGATGTTTCTGAACTACAACTCCCATGATTCCCTGGCCATCTATTTTACGGGAAGGATTCTGGAAATTGTAGGTCTCAACACCTGGGGGGCCATGAGTTTGACAGCCCTGATTTAGAGCCTAGTAAATTTTATCAGAAATAATTTTGAACAATTTATACTTTCATAATGGTCAAGAAGGTCTTGATAATCCCCCAAAATGGGATGGACGGCATGCTCACTGGGTCAATGGCAATGCAACATGGTGCAGGCACACGCACAGAATTGTTGACCCTTCACAGCAAAGACAATCCATGACAGTCATGGTAATTCATTGACCGAGCAAGACATCTATTTGCATGACCACTCTGGGATAGTCACTGCTTATGATTTTCAATATGAGGCATATTGGCCGTCACATTGACCACAAGGAATCGTGACGTGAAGGATGTTCTTGATAGAGGCTTGAGCAAGGAGTCAAACGGGTGCATTGTCCCAAATAAAATCAGTTTTCCAATTTGAAAATGATTTCGACCGGCTTCTCTCTTCCGATCCTGTTGATCATCAGCGGGTTGGAGTGCCCTGGAGTCAAGGAACCCATTCCTTAATACTTCACTTTATATAGATAAGGGTGCTCTCGTCCACCTAATCCGCCTGTTTATGACTAAAGGGTTCAGGATGGGTCCTCAACCAGAATAGTTACTGTTTAAATTTCTTTTCCCACTGAAACAAAGTAATAAAAACAATACCAGACGATTAGAGCATGTAAAAAAGACGAAATCTTTCTGCCGCTACCATTAGTGCCAGCTATAAAGAATTCAATCAAACGCATACTTAAGGGAACATATCGACTACATGAACTGACCTTCCTTTACAGAAATCAATTATCACGAGTGAAGTTGCTTTTTCTTTCGGTTAAATGAATGACAAGTGTACAGTCTCCGGCAGGCTGTCATTAGTGTGCTATGTCTTTGAGGATTCCGATTTCACCCTCTTAAAATATGCTTACATCCCTGTCTTGTTGATTTAATGATCCTTCAGCGTTGGGGATTGCAAATACAATGAGTGACCTTGGTCTGTCGCTGAACAGAATCACAATGTCAAATGGTCCAGGTGCAGTCCTTAAAAGGTGCAATGCTGTGTAATTGCCAATATACTGATACAAAATAAATTTAAAAACAAATATAGATAAAGTCTCCTGGAGATTAACAAAGTGCCATTCGCAGCTTTGTTATAACATTTGATAGCCGTGATTGGAAAGGACTCAGAGTCTTATACATAGAAGAGTTATTGGCATCTTCAATGAGTACCCAAGGCAGCACTGTAGACCAGTGTTTCCCAAACCGGTCCTCGGGACCCTCCGCCTCGCCAGATTTGCCAGATATCAGAAGCACAGCACATGTGATAGGATTTGCTGCTCAGGGATTGCAGGATTCAGTCTGTTTTTCCCCAAGGTGATCCTTAAAATCTGACCTGGCTGAGGGTCCTGGGGACAGATTTGGGAAACACTGCTGTAGACCCTTCAATGTGCCAACCTCAAATTATATTATTACTATAGTTGCAAGATATCAGGAGTTTGTTAAACCGGATACAAGAACCACAGAACCAGAACAGGAAAAGATGAGACTTGCAAAGGCAGGTGACCCTACACCATTAACCCCTTCCCGGCGCAGAGGACGTGTGGGGAACGTCCGCATTGACTCCAGCTATATGCGGAGTACGTTCCCCACACGTCACCCGCAAGCAGGAGCCCCGGTGGAGATACTCACCTCTCTGTCCGGGGTCCCGTGGCGTTCTGGCTTCAGGGAAGCCAGGCGCTGAAGATAGGCCGGCCCCGACGTCTGACGTCATCGTGCCATGCACAATGATGTCATTTCCAGGCGACCCTCCGGCAATGCCAGATCATCGCCTGAAAGGGAGGGGGGATCCTTTTTAACCCCTTACGTGCAAGATCGCGATCTAGCTCCAGTGGGGGCCGCCATCTTGGATGGTGGCTCCACCTCCGTGTTCCCCCTCGCCTCCTGACGTATCGCGCATAGCACGATGACGTCAGATAGCCGGGGGAACCCCTAGCTGCCCGGGGATTTCCCAAGGAAATCCCCTGGTGGAGATAAGGGGTTCCTTTGAACCCCGATATCTCCAGAATCGTAGCAGCTAGGGGGTCATGATGGGTGTCATTCGAAAGGCCTGAACAGGACCATGTTCAAACTAAAAAATAAATTTAAAAAATAACATGTTTTTGTTGTGTGTTTTTATTAATGCAGCAATGTTGTTCACATTTCAATTATAATGTGAACAATGATGCTACACTAATGATTTTTTCCTATGGGGTGCGTGTTAAAAATCACGTAACTCCCCCCCAAAAAAATGTAACAAGTCCCCATTTCAAATTTTTGTACAAGCGCACCCCATAGACAATATAACCGCATATACTCATGTGATAAAATGTTAAAAAAAACAAAACTTTACACGCTGTGGATGATTAAAAATTCAAATAATATTACAGGCAGGACATGACGTATACATATAAAAATGATATATTATGAATCAGCCGAGTCTGCCGGAAAGAACGATATATATATAATATGTCTGGGTTATAGAATAAAATGTGGCTTCAAATCGCGTTTAAACATGAGCAAAACCGGTAAAAATTAGCTCAGCACACAGTGAAATTCCTCAGCAGTGAAGGGGTTAATGGATTAAAAAAAAAACCTGTTTTTGTTGACTGGATGAGGGCCAATAAGGAAAAAGGCATAGATGAAATATCATGCGAGAGCTCTCCCGTTATTTACGGTGATATCTCCTCGCCAAGATATAACTTTCCAGGCCTACAATTAACAAAAACCCAACACTATTAAACAAAAATCCATCAATGGTGTCAATTTTATAGCATACCAAAAAGAAATGTTTGAGAGTATTTCTGTATAAACTACCAGGAAAAGCAGAGGAATTTCTACAACACCCGGTCAATATTATGTTGAGATTTATTCCACCAGCAAGAAATTGACCAGTGACGTTTTGACTTGTAAGTATTTGCCTAGGCTTAATGATGCGTATACACACTGCATGGCAAAATGTACCGTTACATCCAGCCTACCAGAATACTGTCATCACACCTCTCCTCACTTTTGGAATACACCCCCCCCCCCATATCAATAAAGAAAAAAAACAACCTATATCCTATTGTAATTGCCCAACGCATTTAACCGATACGGACGTAGGAGGAATCCATTGGTGCTTAGGCTTAGTGCATCCTTTGTTTTTCCAGATTAACATAGGCTAGATGCAAAGAGAACATTTGTGCGGGATAAAGAAGCAGACATTAGGTAATACCCGACTAGACCAGGTCATCTCAATAGATTTACATTGGCAGGTCAGATACTCCAGGCTTAATTTTGCAGCACAAATTCTGTCACTCAAACATGAGAAAAAAAGGACTACTCAAGCTGCAATATCTATGCAAACAACAAGCCAGTCTCAGGAGATGTAGCAAGATAATCAAGCAATCTAATTAACCAACATGATTATGTAATATGCAGAAGGTTTAGCGCGTCCAATTTTTTTTTTATCATCTCACATCTTCATAGCTGCTAAATGGACTAAAATTAGACCTCATTTCCCTTCACAATTATTAAGGGGGGGGTTTAATGTCAGTAGATAGAAAACAGAACTGGGGAGGAAAACGCAAAGACTATTTGAATTGTCAAGCAAACGTAAATCGGGGGGAACACACTGTCAAACAAGTTGAAAACGTTTTTACGCTCCACAATCATAAGCGGCAAGACTCTTGAAATTTTCTAATGAAGTTTTCCTTAGCATAGAGTAGGTGGCGGTGCCAACACATCAGGAACGGCCAAATCCAGCAATACCTACCCCATAAATTGATACAGGCACTGCACCGTGTTTCAAAGGACAAGTTTATTTAGGAGCACATAAGGAGACAAGGTTTCAGCTCAGTAGAGCCTTGAGACCACGAGAAAAATTCATACCTTTATTTCTCAGCTTTTTGATCAATGTATGGATATCCACGTCTTCCGGTTTTAAGTCTATGCAAGTGAAACTGAAAATGTGCAACAAATACTACTACGTATATATTCCTGCACCGTCTATATTTATTGCTTACAAACTGAAAATAACTATTTTTGTTCATAAAAAAAAATCACAGAAAGTGTAGTTGGGGGACATAGAATTTAAATAAAAGTAGCAAGTCACTAAGAAGACACACCCTTCTTCATAAACCTTCTCCAGATGATAGGGACAAGGGTAACAAAGCAGACCCAAGTCAGTTACTGGAGTAGTATCAGTATCTACAGCTCTCCTGGCTGAAACAAAAACATTTTAAATGTACCCCTCACTAGTAATTTGGGTCTCATTATCTCTAGCCTTGACCACTGTAACCTCCTTCTCTCTGGCCTGAATAGATCCCATAGTCTCCCTCTACAGTCTAATGAATGACTGCCAGGCTCATCCACCTCACCTCGCACCTCTGTCAATCTCTGCACTGTCTCCCTGTTTCCTTTATAATCCATTTCAAAATACTGGTCCTCATGTACAAAGCTCTCCATAACCACGCCCCTGCCTACACCTCCTCCCGTGTTAGCAGGTACATCCCGTCCTGGCCACTACGCTTTGCCAATGATCTGATGCCATCAGCTACACGTGCCCCAAACTACCAACCCTTGCAACTTTAGACTCTGAAAACACATTACTTTAGAGAAGCCTATCGTCTCCCTCCTTGATCCAACGGTTCATTTCTTACACCATCTTCCCACCCAGCCCACATGCATCATGTTCTCGATTTACCCTCACCCAGTGTCTAACCCCTCTCCTCTTAGGACCTTGCTTGAGCACTTAAAATCTCTCTCCTACTGTTCTGTGTTTAACTTGTATGTAGATTTGTTATTCTGTCTCACCCATTTTACAGCTCTATGGAACGCGTTAGCGCTTTATAAAAACTTGTAACTGTAAAGCAATTCAAAAATGGCTGCCGCCATACAGAATAAAAATAATAATGGACCACGCACTCAATCTCCCAACAATGGCAGATTTATTGGAAAAAAATAAACAATTGTCAACATTTGGCCCTGCTTGAGAAAGTCTCAGAGGCTCAAGAAAGTTAATGTACGGACAAAACCTTTCCAATAAATCTGCCATTGTTGGAAGACAAGGAGTGCCTGGTCCTTTTTGTTTGTAGAATATGTTTTTTGGGAGTTGGAAAACAGGTGCACCAAGCCCTGGAGAGGCCATGTTTCGAGGGTGGCGTGTTGGTCCGGGATCCATACTGAAACCCTGACAGATCGTCAAGGAGACCAAAAGTTCCAACTACTTCACTCTGCATGATCACAGACAAGAAGTGATACGAGAGCGAAAACCAGAGCAGATCTCTTCCACAACATCAGGGTCTTAAAAACACATCACAAATTGTACCAAGTGTAATCAGCAGGCAAAAATCATAGTTTAATGAGGGCGCGCAACTCCCACCCATCCCAAAACAAATGGTCGGATTTTATTTTTCTTCCAGCTGTTCCTTTTCCCTCCATTTCAAGTGCACAAATAGCATTTAATGATTTTTATTTTGAAGTTGAAATCGTTTGCTTTCTTATATTATGGAGCGATTGGACCAGAGCAAAATACATTGTAAGGGGAAAGAAAAAGCTAAAAAAGGTGAATAATAATCACATGTATACACCCATGTACCAGGAATTATTCAACAGACAAAAGCTCCTTTGGGTAAAAGCCTTTCTCCCAGCTGAAAATTAAAGACCAATTGTACTATATGTGGAAAAGACTGCTCCCTTAGCACGGTACACGTGGGTTGCATTGTATGGAACAGGAGGAGACGTTTCTTTGTAATATTTATTGATCACATGGGCTAAATTACCTCTATTATTGTGCATACTTTATAAGGGACCGTCATTTCAAAAGCCAATTATATTTGACATTTAAAGCACTGTAAATAACTGTTTGAAATAAATACGAACCAAGTTCATTAAAGCTAGATTAATTTATGAATGCTTGACAGACATCCAACCACGCAAATTTTTTTTTTTTTTTTTAAGCCTACATTGTTTCTTACTTTTAACCTTGTAATATAGTGGGTATGCCTGGTAGATTAGAGGACATGCAAGCTTAAAGTGAAAATTTCCCATGATCAGAAATGTATTAGGTCAAATGACAATTCTTTTGTTTCCATGGCACAGCAGGCTGGAAATTAAACATTTTCTAATGCTTCATGAAGCATTTGCATTTTAAAAATCCTCAAATATAAAAGCTAACCTGAAGAATAAACAAGGACTAATTTCCTATGCATAGTCCTTCCAAAAAGTAAATAGAAAAGTATGTAGAATAAAAAAAAATAAAAAAAAATTATATATATAAAAAAAAAAAAAAAATTCAGGCATACAAGCCTCACACTCAACACCTTTATAAATGATGTTGGCCGGTTGGGTCTACAGCTGAAACAGGGCAAGATCATTACGAAGACGTAAAGTGATTCATTTCTATATGAAACAGCTCAGCCATAAGCGAACCTCTTTCACCGTGACATTAATATTGGAAAGTTGGATGGTTTCATTCTCTGTTGAAGGGGCTGATGTACAAATCCTAATAACCTCACTGAGCTGCAGTTTAATAGGATATGCTCAGTCTCCGACTAGATTGCCTGTTGGCCGGGCCACGTCCTCCTCTGGGCAGCTCTCCCAGCAGTTCCTGTAAAAGCTAAGGAGTCAGAACAACTAGAATTAGGATTTTAATAGGGATCTGTAAATAAAATGATTTTTTATTTATTAATAATAACTTAAAAATGTTTAACTAGATCAAAACTAACAGTCTGTGTGTATACAGAGCTAGTGTCCATTTACAGTGCACCTGCACTGACCCTGTGCACTTTGGCTCCAGTGTTGACACTTTCCAGGTTTCACTTTCTGTGGGTGGAGCTGTGGGTCGCCATGCAGCTATGAGTGGATGGCCTGCAGTGGTGACACCAGTGCTCCAGCAGTAAATCTTGTCCATAGACAGAGCAAAGGGCTGTCCTGCAGGATGAGTCTCGGCTCAGAGCTATCACTCCAAGTGGCATGGTGCAGAAGCATTAGCAAAGCAAAACTTTCACAAGGAATAACTTCCTTTTCCTCCAGATATTCTTGCTAAGACCCATTTTTTTTTTGGAGCGGAAAGAAAAAACCCTAAAACAAAAAAGGAGTGTTTCCCTATCAAATGCTCTCAACTTGTTTTGGGCACGATAGGGTCACTTTTAAATTTATACAGAAAAACTAGGGCCTCTACATATCTTCTCTCTAGGCTTGTAAAGCACAGCTGAAACTATTGGCATTATATAAACAATAACCATAAAGCAGGGCTTGACAAAGCCAGGAGCCGGGTAGCCACTGGCTCCTAGAATTTTACTCCTGGCTCCTAAATTTTCAGCTTATTTTACACCAATCTAAAAGCAGTCTTTGGCATCTAAAAACATCTAGTTGGCTTCAATGTTTTCTTCCTGTCTCCTACATTTAATGTAAATATATCCAGCCCTGGTGTATGTATTTCTATATTAGGTCTGTTGTGTGTGTGGGTCTGTGTCTGCAGTGGGTAAATAGGGTGTCCAATGACAACAGAGCAAAGAAAACAAAACAATATCACAACGTCACAATGTACAGATGTTATATCCAAGCGCCACGAGCACTGCCCGGTGGGAGACCCAATTTACCAACAGTCTCCACGAGGTCTCAATCATGTGGGGACGCCGCTAGTCCCCTGAATCTGCTGGACGAAGAAAGGATGGACCGCCAGTGGATAAGAAGTGCAAATGGGTTTATTCGGGTACAGCAAGGCCAGGAAAAATAATCAGTGACGTTTCGACCCCAAGATATAGATATATATATATATATATTCAGCCAAACTGATATTAGAAGCTACGGTCTACACTCTAGGCTTAAAGAAGTAGCCAAAAGACCACATGCCCAAAAAATACCTAACAGCAAAAAGCACCAGGTAACAAAGTGATAAATAAATAGAAGCAGCTAAAATCATAATTTGGGTCAGTGCAAACAAACTGCCAGATGCAGAGGCAAGGTTCCCAACGATTCGGTGAGGATTCGCCTTTATCACGGTGTACCTACGCTCAGCAAGGGGGTCAGATGGGCATCAGAGTGGAAGGAACATCCACGCTCACGGACGTTCCTTCCGCTCTTAAAAACGCTCGTCCGACCCCAGACTAAGAGGTTAAGGCGTTATTCACAATGCACTGGAGTTACAAACACAGACAAATAACGAGTGCTGCAACATTGAACGCTGACCTGAAGGTATACCTTGATAAAAGGCGAATCCTCGCCGAAACGTTGGCTCCTAACTTTTGTAGCTTGCTCCTAGATTCAAAGCAAATTTGTCAAGCCCTGCTAAAGAATATATATTTAATAAGTCTCAAATGTAAAAGGCATAGGTATTCAAATCGTAGAGGAAGCATACAAAGCTGACAATTTTAATTTATTTAAAAAAAATGAAGGTATTAACCCCTTAAGGGCCGCTGACATACCCTGTACGTCCTGTCCACAGGTCTCCAATAGACCCGCGGACGTACAGGGTACGTCAGCGGCGCCTAATCCCCCTTCCGCCCGATACTCACCTCCCTCACTGGATCCCACGGCGATCTGGCAGGGAGGAAGCCTGCCCATGTGATTTACATGGGCAGGCGAGGCTGATGACGTCGCCAGGCTGCGTGGTGACATCATCAGCAGGCGTCCCCATGCATTTCAATGGAGGGGAGGGGGGCTCCGTCGGAGCCCTCTATCTCCACAACCATTGAAGCTAGGGAGATGCCGTTTGCACTGCTGGAGAGGGGAGAGCCGCCACCAGTTTCGCCGCCGGATCACGTTGCGGCGCCAATTGGCGCCAAAACGCGATTCAAACCTGGAGGGGGGCTGACATCTTGGATGTCAGCCAAGCCTCCAGGTCCCCCCCACCCACTGACAACCTCACCATGTGTGAGGATATCAGTGGGCCAGTTAACCATCTGGTTGCCATGTAGAGATAAGGGGATCCTAAGGATCCCTTTATCTCCCGATCCATGGCAGCTAGATGGTCATATATGACATCATTTGAAAGACCTGATTATGGCCTTTCAAATGATAACAAACATGACCAGGTTTGGTTTTAAAAAAATATTTAAAAAAATTAATTAAATAAAAAAAAATAATAAAAAAATTAAATAAAATAAAAGTTTTTTTTTTTTAAAGTTTTTTTTGTCTGGGGGGAGTTTAAATAGGACCTAGGCTGTCATCTAAAAATAATTAGCACAAAATGGTCAGAATGAGCGCAGCGCACATAGGTGAACTGTCTCAGCAGTGAAGGGGTTAAAAAGCAAACGCATGTAAAAATTGGGTATTTCTAGTCTCGAGACAAAATTTTGAACCTATTTAGCCGGGGTCTTTTTGGGTGGTTGTAGATTTTGGGGATTAAATTACGAAAAAGTGTGTTTTTACCATTTTTTTCCTCATATTTCATATTTTTTTTATAGTAAATTATTCGATATGATGGAAATAATGGTATTTCTAGAAAGTCCATTTAATGGCGGGAAAAAGGGTGTAGAATATGTGTGGGTCGAATAAACGAGTAAGCGGAAAATTGACCTAAACACTAACAGCGCAGAAACGTAACAACAGCAGCGGTCACTAAAAGACGGATTTGTGTAAAACCGCCCGGTCACTAAGGGGTTAAAAAAAAAAAAATTCAAATATTGGGTTGATAGTAATAAAGATTTAATTTGGGTATTTATAGGATTCAGCAAAAAGCCAAACTCTGCTCTACTGAAAGTCTTTTCATACAGGACAGATTTCATTTTCATTACTATAGACATTATGCTCCGTGCAAGGGTGCTCAGGAGACGAGTACAGCCAAATTGTATTGCCTTTGCTTTCATCCACTATAAGGAAAGAATAAAAAACCTGAGTGAGCCCAAGCACCACTGTGAAGGAAATTATAAAATGCTCGAAAACCCAACAAGGTCACCTTGCCATGTTTTAATCCATTTACCCATATTCCCATCTCCAAAATCGTACTTTAATATTAGATGAAAACATATTTTAGGTATGTATTTGTTATTTAAATTTCTCTTTACTGTCTATAAAAGCATTCTTCGACAATAAACTCTGCACTTGTCTGAAAAAGCCATTGTTATCGCAGTAGAACACACTCATGTGTGGAGCAAAATAGAGTATTCATAGCAGCGTTTTAACAAGAGAATCATAACTCATTCACTCAGCACTAAATCAAAAAAAATTGTGCAGCCTAGACAATTTAAAATATTCATAGCAGTTCTCTTAAGGCAGATCTATGCCATCCTTAAGTGTGATTTGGAATGAAATGTTAAAAAGAAAAAAAAGTCACTCTTAAGCTATAAATAAAGACAAAAGGCATATTAAAGTATGGGTGTGTTCACAAGCATGGAAGAGTGCTGTCCTAAGAATTTGTTGACCATCAGGTCAGTATGCATAAGAGCTGCATCATTCTACAACGGCACAAAATGAAAAATATTATAAAAATCAGCAAAAAAGTTTACCTAAAACGTAGAATTTATAAATAAAAAAAAAAATCAGGACGTACTCTGGGTCTTGAGATAAAATTATACATTTACAGGGGTGTGGAAATTTAAAAAAAATCTCCTTGCCCAACGGACTAAGTGGTAGTCCAATCTACTTGTCCTGATTAAATAAATAGAGGTCTTTATTCATAAAGTGTTAAGTTCTAATTTCCATTATAATTACCATAAACCTTTTTCAAGTTTCTTCTTATATATCAAAAATGAAGTAAGGCGCTGCGCGACTCTGATCAGAGGAGACGACAGACCCAACCACACCGAGATATGGCAGATTAGCATCTGATCAGTCCGTGGTCTGTCAGATTGGTTTATTGTTTCAATCATCCAATAGAAATGTTCGTTATACATACATAAAAACTTCCTGCAGTTTTCACTCCCAACATAGGAATGTGATACAACAACCAATCAGAACAGATACATTTCTACATCATGTAACAAAGATTTCGCGGGCATTCTAAGTCAACAAAGGATATCTATTTCCATCACCCCGCTGACTAGCCTCGAGAGGAAATGAAATTGAACAGACACCATGCTGGAAAAAGGAGGGGGGGATTTCACACTATTGCAAAAATTAAAAACTACCTATCATATTAAAATACCTTTCAAACAGCGCGCACATAATTTGAGTTAGAATGCAAGCTGTATTCATTTAAATACATATAAATTACTGCCAATTTAATCCGAATAGTATCATGCCCAGATACATATATACAGACCAGATCATGTACATATACAGAGACCGCAGCCCAAATCATGCCCACAGATATCTATCAGACTAGATAATGCCCAGATATAGACCTCAGACCAGAAAATGCCCACAGATATAGACCTCAGACCAGACCATGTACTCGCTAGGCAGGCTGGCTGTGGCTGAGCAGAGTCGGCAGCTCAGCTGTCGGAGCGGCGTGAGGCTGCTGCCAGACGGGGTGACGCAATGTAGGTGGGAGAGATCTACAGCACACGCGTAAGCGCTGTGTGCTGCAGCTCCTGTCCCTCCCCTCATCGCACCGCTCAGTGAGAGAGAGGAAGGAACGTCCGTGAGACTGGGCGTTCCTTCCACTCTCTGCACTCCGTGTACAAAGAGCAATCCTCCTATGGAGGATCACGATTTGTATCCCGACGACGCTCGTGTGCCGGGAGCAGTCCGGTGGGCTTCTTGCCCGCCGAACAGCATCTCAAAAAAATCCACTAGTCCGGCACCCGGATCTTCATGTCCCAGGCATCGGGCAATAGGATTCCCACACCCCATATTTATTAAAAATTGGGACAACAGGTTTCATTAATGTTTCTACATCCACTTATTTGTAAGTTTCATATCCTAAAACCTCAACTTTTTGATACTGAAGAATCTCAACGAGGTCAGAACTTCCCCTGGGTAGACCGATTTAACTGGCTGCCAATGGACATCTGTTGGAACCACTTTGAATATATATTATATGTACTTCTCATCCCCCCTCCCCTAAAAATATCAATATTTAGTTACCCGAAGAACAGATGTTATTAGGAACAATGAATGTCAAACATGTATATACTGTCATCGCAAAGAATGAAAGTATCCAAGCCATACATTTCTTCTCTTAAGTGTATGCCGGTCGACCAATTGAAATTTCTCACTTATTTAATATAAAACACTTCAAACCAACAATTCAAAGAATTGCTTTCAAAAGAACATTTACAAATATCTGGCTCAGCGACAGGAGAGTCTATGGCTCCCTCATACACCAATGGCTACTTTAACCAATTTGAGATGAACTACATTCTTCATAAAGTCCAACTAAATTTACTCCTGTATAGTAAGTTTGTAGAGTGGAGGAGTGGATACATTAGGTCAAATGATGTAACATTCAGGGTTATTCAAAGAGAATCGAAAAGTCACCGCACATTCGGTGACTTTTCGTGCTCTTCAATTCGGCTTGATTCGATGATCCCATTTCGGCGACCCTGCGGTGTATTCAGCAAGCACCACAGGGCCGTCGTAGTGCAGGGAAAAGCCACTGAAAACTTGCCGAACAATCCCCGCAAAACCCAGGCGAATACACACCGAAACCTGCAAAAACATCTGGATTATCCCCGCCGAAGATACCCGAGCAGCCGCCGATCAGAGCACAGAGCAGCCGCTGGAAAAACACGACACCGCAGACAAATGGAGTGAAAGAAAAAAAAAAAGAAGAAAAGTACGCTTGAGGCTAGGGTCAGACTGAGGCAGTGCGAACGCGCGTTCTGGCGCACTTAATCACGGCCGTGCTAGCAGCAGATGCCGGGCAATGACGGCCAATATACGAAGTACGGTCGCACAAAAGTCCGGCTGCGCAACGCAAGTGGAAAATGAACGCATTTTTTCGAGAACGTTAAACCACTAGTACTGACGTACAGAGTGCGCTGCGTCCGCTAGAGGCGTGTGTGCGTGAATTGGAGATGTCAGACGCTGCACACGTCCGGCCAACATAACGTCCAGATGCAAAAAGTGTTTTATTGATGATCCGTACAAAATCACGCACGAAAATGCGCATAGTATGACCACTATCACGTATTCTGTGAAAAAATACGTCCATTCGTTCGAACGCACTTTTTCACAGACAACATAAAAATGCGTTCGTCTGACCCTAGCCTTAATGTTTAAAAAGTAAAACGCTGTTTGCAAAGAAAATGTCTGAAATTTACATATAAAAGATATTATGAATGATAATAAAAAGGTCGGTTACTGAAAAAAGAAAAAAAAAGGAAAAAAAATGTTTGCAAAAAACCCCCCCCAAAAAATGCCTAAAGGATCCTAAAAGAAAATAAAAAAAAAAAAAATCTAAAAATAAGAGACTTTTTACTGCAGAATATTATAATCAACGGTTTATTAGATATTGAATTAAAACGGGAATATTTCTAACATTGAAGCCTATGGGAATCGCCTGAATAAACCTGTCGAATGAAACCGAACAGCATGGCAATTCGGCAACCTTCCACTGCTGGTTTTTGTTCTTTGAATACACAAAGCATTGCTTCTCTATGGGGGGGGGGGGATTCACAGCCCTCGAACAGGCACTGTACGTGTAGGCAATTCGCCAACATTTGGCGAACTGCCTGCTCTCTGGATAGCCGAATGGCCAGGAAAGGTAACCAAAAGCTGAATTTCAGCGTTCGGTTACCTTTTACCAGCAATTCGGAGCTCTTTGAATAACCCCGATAGTAAGGATTTAAATAAAATAAAGACTAAGCTGTGTCGTTCTGGATTGCTACCTCTTGTACCTTTGCTAAAAAGGTCAAATCCTGCCCCAAAATTGCAAAAAATTTTATTTTTGGCCACTTGGTGTACTTTTATTTTCCATTCTATTTCACCAGTCGTTTCAAGCATAACTACACATTTCCGGTAAGTGATTCGCCATTAATTCTGATATCTAGGCAAGCCACGCAGGAGTAATCCAGTCAGAGCCCAAGAAATCTATCGCAAATTGTCACATTAAAATTTAATATGAAAACTGGGAATATTGCATACAAAATGATATTTACAGTCGTTTGTATTGATTATTTGATTTATTACGCATGATGTGGAGCTGAAAATGTTACTGGCGCCACATACTGGAGGACAGTAGGGTCAGGTCTGATATAGTGGCTACCTTCTTTCATGAGGCAATATCTTCATCTTTTGACCATTTAAAACAAAGCCTTTAATCACCCATATAGAAACACTCCTTTGCTTTATAAAAAGGTCGTTGCAGAGCTTCTATTTCTTCCAGAAACCCAAAGAAAAAACTTACAAAATAAAGTGGAAAGCTGGCAAATTTCCAACAAACTCCGACAAATTAAAAAAAAAAGGTAAAGAAGCTAATTTATAAATGTACCGCCTCTCCCCCCTACAATCCATCCTGAACGCCTCCGCCAGGCTAATTCACCTCACCCGCCGCTCTGTCTCTGCCGCTCCCCTCTGCGAGTCCCTTCACTGGCTCCCCATCCACTGCAGAATTAAGTTCAAAATCCTTACCTACAAAACCCTCACTAACTCAGCTCCCCACTACCTGTCCTCACTAATCACCAAATACACCCCAGCCCGCTCCCTAAGGTCAAACAGTGACCTGCGCCTAGCTTCTCCCCGCATCACCTCTTCCCATGATAAACTGCAGGACTTCTCACGTGCAGCCCCGACTCTCTGGAACGCTCTCCCTCATACGGTCAGACTTTCCCCTAACTTCTCTTCCTTCAAACGCTCCCTTAAAACGTTCCTATTTAGGGAAGCCTACCACCCAACTCACTGACACAACCATCAATCACTCTCACCTTACAGTCCTCTCCTCCTGTTTCCAACCCCAACCCTCCCAGATTGTGAGTTCCTACGGGAATAGGGCCCTCATCTCCTCCTGTACTGTTTGTCAAATGTTGTTCAATGTATTGTAACCCTGTCTATACTGTGCTTATTGTACAGCGCTGCGGAATATGCTGGCGCTTTATAAATAAAGAATAATAATAATAATAATACTACATGCACCAAGATACTGCAGGGGTTATTCATCAAACACAGATCTTTCATTAAAGGAATGATTTTAACTCCAGGGAAAATATGGTGTAACAAATGTGGCAAAAGTATGGAGAATTCACTATTTAGGCCCCGTTCACACCTGGGCGTTTTACAGCGCGTTCCTGCGCGCTCTGTAAAATGCCCAAACACAGAAATCCCATGATTTCCTATTGGGCCCGTTCACACCTGGGTGTTTTACAGCGCAAAGGAACGCGCCGTAAAATGCCATACACGCCCAAAAGAAGTAAAGGAGCTTCTTTTGGGCATATTGCAGCACGTTCGCAGCCGTAGACTGCAGCGTGAATGCGCTGCAATGTGCGTTCACGCATTTTTCAGGTTTGTGCGATAAACTCGTCAAAAACGTGCGTATTACGCGCATATGAAAAATGCTGAGGTGTGAATCCAGCCTCAGGGAATTGTCCTTGTACTATTCACAAAATCTGTCCACAATATTTCTGCTGAAGTTGTTTAGGGAAGGTTTAATTGAGGTTCCCACCCCTGTTTCGGGCAAAGTCATTTATCGTAGATTTCACGACAGCTTCCACCAGTCAACTAGCATTTTCACCATAACTTATATGGGAGGTCTATAGAGATTTCCACTTTAAATTTTTACCTCCGCTGGGCCCAATATGCCGTCCCCGTGGCGAGTAGGACTTGAAACTGCAAGGCGGCATAGCACACCCAGTTTGTGTAAATGGGCCTTTGTGCCAACGCCCACCAGTTGGAGCATGTCAGACAAACTCAGGCCGCCGCTTACAGTCAATGACGCATGCTGCATGTCACCTGCATAGGTGGGCCGGAGGAGGGGCCTGCCGCAGCAGCCGGCATGGAGGTAAGGGGTTAAAATTGCCTAAATATATTCAGCAACAACATTGGAGAAACTGTACTTTGAGAATAACCACACGTCATGACTTAAACGCAATTATCACTGCAAATGACGGTTAGATTTTACTTCTGTGGATCACTGGCGCTCTAGCCGCCATACGTGAAATGTTCCATCATTTCCAACAAGAACGTGAGCTTTGTCAATTACCCCTTACATTTCAAGGTCTTAAAGAGACATTCTACGCATCCTGATTGCTTTATTGTTTTAGGGGTGCCCCCCCCTGCGCCGATCTAGAAAAAAAACTGCTGCGTGAAGAGGAGGAGTTTCCTCCACCCCACCCAGTGTCACCAGCAGCTAGGCTTGTGCACCGATTTTTTTTCCGTTCGATTCGAATTTTTTGGATTTTTAAACTTTTCGATTCGGCTCGTGTCGACCGATTTCTGTTTCGATTCGGTTCGGCTCGGCTCGTTTTTCGGAATTGTAAATGGTTTCGGAATTTCGACCATTTTTCGTATGTTCGTGTCACCTAGCTCGGTTTTTGTATCGACTTTTCGAAAATTTTAGTTTTTTCGGAACGTCTGTTCTCCTCGTTTCAAAGCAATAAATTTCGATTTGACACATTTCAAGTACATTCGAAAATTCCGAAAATATTTCGTTTCGGCTCGGAAAACTTTTCTGATCTGACATTTTCGGATCTAAAAATTTTCGGAAAATCGTCCGCATCCGAAAACACGAATCGGGAAATTTCGTGAAAATTCCGAAATGCACATCCCTACCAGCAGCTGGAGTTTTGAATTTCCTGGCTGCCAGTCACCAAACTGGTCACTAGTGACATCAACTGATGTCACCCTCTCAGACCATCTGTGATAGCGAGTGATCTCAGAGAGGCAGAGATGGATCGGATCTGCGTAGGCGTGCACAGCTCCATCCATCTCTCTGCGCAGGTGCTACGGAACATGCGTAAAGTGTGCAATATGCAGTACTGCAGTGCCGAGAAAAGCTGCATTTTCTCGAAACTATAATGCGACAGCAAAAGGAGAAGCTGCACTGTAAAGCATCATTTTAAATATAGTTTTGATACACGCAGGCATTTCTGGGCACTGCATTAATGGATATTTTCACCATATTTGCGAGGCCAGCAAGCACCGGCGCTTAGTGGATAAACCCCACAATGCCCTGATGAGTTTGTTGTTGAAGACTGAGGTTGTTAAGGGCCAGACTAATGAAAAGGTAAGAAGAATAAAGGTTCTGTCTTTTTAACAATCCTATAAAAACAGACTTCGTCTTTCAGGGGGCAGCAGGTAAGTTGTTTGCTAGAGAGACTGCAGTAATTAAAGACAAGGCGTCAGTGCAAGTCTCAGAGCTGGAGATTAGTGCCTATAAATACACGCCGCTTTATAAATAAATGGAAATGCATTTTCCCCACTCTTGAGAATACGGATTTAAATTCACAGTCATGCGCACAGATCTACAAATATGGGAAATTGAATTATATTCAAATCACTAACAACTTTTGCGTGACAAGAAACAATGTTTCCAGATAACTGCCTCCATACATTAACACTGTGTCGAACAACTAAGCTTCTGCTTGCTTTCCATACTGAAGTTTGCAGAGGTGTAATTCCCTAAAGCACAAAATATGCTTACAGTGATTGTATAGGTAAAAATCTGACCATATCCTTATACGTAGGTGGATTCAGAAAAAGAAGTGTCGATATACTGTGATATAGCCACTGGACGTAAGGATCACTGCTTCCTCTTTTCTTTATTGTGCAGGCATGAAATTTGCAGGCTACAGCATAAACAGCAAACAGACAAATACAAAACGAACACCTACTCCTTTATGTGGAAGCCAAATAAACACTCAGAATCCCACTCTGAGTCTGAAGTATTGGGCGGCTAAGCTGATTACCAGTGGAAAAAAAATAAAATCAAATAAACTTCCATTCTGTGTTCAGAATTGCGCTTCCTTCCCTTCTGCAGTAAGGTCTGGTTCCCACTGTGTGATTTTATCGTGCAGATTTTGCCGCGGCGTCGCAAAGAAATCCGCGCGACGACGCGCTATGTAGCTTCTCCAATGCATTTCAATGGAGCTGTTCACATCTTGCCGTGCAGCGTCACGCGCCAAAGTAGCATGTCGCTGGTACATGACCCTTTTTTTGCAATTTGGATTGGTGGCGCTTTGCAAACTCTCACAAAACCGCAACGTCGCGCAACATTAATCGCTCTATGTCGCGAATATGAAAATTGAACAGTGTGAACGGGGCCCAAGACTGGCCTCTCAGAGGGAACCACATCTCTTGTCTAATTAGGACTGCCCTGTCCTTAGACATCAGCTGTGTGTTAACCCTATAGGGAAAAGGGAGTCCTCCATCCACCTGCTGATAATCACACTGTCACAATACAAAAAAATTAAAAATTTGGGGGGGGGGTGGTACACCACAAAGGCTGGCGTATACCAAGTTTGTAGACCTCAGCAAAAATCACTGTTGCAAGAGCCACAAGTACTGCCGTTCCGCAAAATAAAAATATAAATACAAGGAAAGGGCAGCTTCGCTCTCCTGCTGCCGTTATTTCCTCCGAAATGTCAGCACTTGCTGAATAACCCCCCATTAAAGTCAAATGTGTAATGCTTTTGCAGATGTCGGTGCTGTGCTTGCAGAACAATTAAAATATGAGAAACAGCCTAAGAACGATTAAATAAATCCGAACAGGCCAATTAATAGTCTATTCTGAAACGACAGGAGACCATTTTGCCTTAATCATGTAAAAAGATTTACCTGCATGTGGGATTGAACTTAATTTTAACTCTGATATTAGTGATCCTAGCAGCGTGCGCTTAATTTACTTGCAAATCACAATAGCCCATTGGCTAAAGCAGAACGCAGGAATCTATAATGGACCCTTACTTATCAGGCACAACACTTTTTGTCCTTGGGCATGTTCCAAGCAGCAGGGAAATTCAGTTTATAAAAAAGGAGTTCATTGGTGGAAAGTACTTCTACAAGTCATCGCAGCCATTTGAATTTATTGAAATGATGACAGGATTGTGCTACAGGGGGTTTTAAAGCCTCCGTGTCATCTTCCTTAATGTTGATGGCCTCCACACGTTTGTTAAGATAAGGCCAAAGCAGTTAATTTCCGAGCAAGACGGAAAATACATGTTTGGTTTCTCCATAAAACCTTTTAGATGCGCAGGCAGAACATTGTATAGATAATTGCATTGTGAATTAGCAGTTAAAGCACGTCCTTTGAGTGTCTGGTTGGAGATGTCAGCTGCTCACACAGCTGTGAAGTCGACAAGGTCAGAGAGGATGGGAGCAATTTCTTCAGCAAGACCAGCAGTTGTCACCTTCTATAACCCGAACGCTCCTTCAAGTTGCAGCAAAACATTAAACCTCTTTACAGATATCCTACGTGATCCAGCGGTTTGCCTAGCTTTTCACCAACTAGTGTCATCAGTTGAAGAACCATTACTAAAATATTCTCAATTTACAGCTCACACCAGCCTACCTGTCCATCACCCAGAACATTTTACAGGACGTCTCGTCACTGACTATTGCAAGCATGGAGAACATAGAAAAGATATGCAGAGTTTCATAATGCACAATCATCAATACCCGGCTTGTGGCAAGTGGAATACCAATGCCCACTGTTAAGCCCTTACTGCTGGATGGGTTGTGCCCGGCAGGGCATACAAGTACACCCCGCATCCCAGCTGCTGCGGCGGATTCCTCCTGCTGCACGCATTATTAGCTGCAGGGGGGACAGCCTGAGTTCAGGCAGTCACGTGGCAGCGACCCAAGTGTGCCAACTGGTGGGCGGGCCTGTGGCGGCCTATAGAGGCAGCAGGGCATGATATGCAGTGGCGTTCAGTCCCACCCGCAGCGGAGACTGCATGGTACGCCCCGAGGTATTAACAGTTGAATTCAGCAAACGATCATCATCATTTTGACTACAAAATATAGAAATGAACACAAATGTAAATAAAAGGCATGCGTCATTCATAAACCAGTCAATAAAGATTAATTTACTCCAAGAAAAATTTTTAAAATAAAATAGGACTACAGATTTGAACATCAATTCATTGCAAGGCCAACACATTAAGGCTAGGGTCAGACGAACGCAGTGTGAACGCGCGTGCAGCCGCACTTTATCACAGCCGTAGTAGCAGCAAATGACAGCCAATGTACAAAGTATGGCCACACAAAAATGCGGCAGCGCAACGTAAGCGGCACACAAACGCATTTTTTTTCGAGAACGTGCGCTGCGTCCGCTAGCGGCGTGTGTGCGTGATTAGGAGACTTCAGACGCTGCTAATGTCCGGCCAACATAACGTCCAGACGCAAAAAGTGTTTTATTGATGATCCGTACAAAATCACGGACGCAAATGCACATCGTATGACCGCTATCGCGTATTCCGTGAAAAAAATGCGTCCATTCGTTCGAATGCACTTTTTCACGGACGACACGAAAAATACGTTCCTCTGACCCTAGCCTTAAACACATAAATAAGACCTACAAGTACAAGAGGGACGGCTAAATGTGTGTCTAAACCCAAATTCTATTTTAGCTGCCATGTATAAACAAAAGCTGTTAGTGTTTATTTACTCCTGTAGTAACGGATTCTATTTACACATGGCAGGTAGATTAGAACATTTACTCAAGTGCTATTTTATCGGCCATGTAGATTTCCCACATTTCTGGCTCAGATAATGAAGTGTAATGAAAAGGTGAGATGGAGACAAGTTTATTTCAATGCGTGAGCAGATGGACTGGGCATGGCACTGGTACCACCATCAATCATGGGGTGGCCATACAGCATTCCACCCAAACGACAGCCCAAAGATGGTGAGGAGATTGGGATGGATAGCTTGGCAATGGTCTGGCATCTGAGCATCCAGGTGTAGCTTATTTAAAAATGGACTCCCTGTCCAAAATGTAACCTGATGCTAGTGTTCACAACAGATTAGCAAGCAAATTGGGGAATACAAGTGTGTAACATACAAGTTTAACCCTAAAAATGCTGAGTATGATCATAATGCGCAATAGGTTCCCAGTAGCAACCCAAAAATTATCCACTCCTGACTACTCTGGGGTGCTAAAAAAAAAAAAAATAAAAAGTCCTCCCAGCCTATAAGCAGACCACAATCTGTTTTCCTTCCACACCTGTCTAGTTTCACATACACCATTTATGAGATGGCTCCAATCCTGGGAAAAAAAAAAAATCAAACCAAAATTGCAGCCAGAAAAAGCACACAAAAGCAAACAAAAGTCACAACTTTGAATCTATTATACATAACTCATCTGAAACACTGCTTGGTGGATAATAAAAAAAAAATTAAAGTCTTTTAAAAATACAGATGGAAAAAATTCTTGAAACAAGAATAGTGACTCTGCATACAGTAGTCTGACAGAATTTCATTAAGTCCGAATCGGTTCACCTTAAAAGCATAATTAAACCCTCTGGTTATAAGAAAATCCTATAGTCTCTTTTTTTCCCCCAGCAACACAGCAGGAGAATACTTGCAGAGAGGTGAAAAAGTTATTCAAGCTCAGCTATATATATTTTATAAAGGATTTATGCCTCATCTTTGCGCAATGTTCTTGTTTTACGATGTGCCGAAGTGAAGATTCTTTTTAATTCATGGAAAAATAAAACAAATGGGTTCTCACCCACCTTTGAAATATTACACATACAAAAGATGGAATAATTCAGCAAGACAGTAAAGCTTTATTAAAGGAAACTCTACAATTTAACAGGGTGGAATTTACAGCAAATTAATCCAACACAGAATATTTTGTTTATAATGAACGATAATGTGAAAACATTACTATCACATTTCAACAATTGGTCAAAGATTACTAAACCCATGAACCATTAAAAAAGTTTTCCACATAAAAGGATGCATGATTTTTATTTCATATATGACATGGGCATCCCCTTTGCTACTCTAATCATTTGAATGAACGCAAGATGGGATCTCCTTGAAAAGGGATCTGGTCCACGCTTCCCCTCCTGTGTCATTTCTAAACGTTTCCTAGGAGAGATGACCATCTACATCACTAGATGAACCAATTCTTCACAGTTCAGGTTGCAATAAAAGGGTCCAAAGAAGAATTACATAGATTCCTATTAAATTAAAAACCATTGTTATCATCATCATCATCCTTTATTTATATAGCGCCACATATTCTGCAGCACTTTTACAAGATCATTGTACAAGGAGTTGATACATTGGAATACCACACATGGGATGATGACCGGATACAGGGGGACACTATTCCCAAGGGAATTTACAATCTATGAGATGTGCAAGTATTTTGTGAGGCAGGCGCATCCATATCATTAGGTGTCTTGGCCAAGGACACTCGCTGGTGGTGTCTGAGTGGGATCGAGTCATCTTTCCATGATTGTAGAGCAGCAACCTGGTGGTTAGGTTGATCCCGCTTTCTGTAAAGTCGAGACATCTTCACAGTTGTATTGGAGGGATGTGCTAAATGGTATTTTGACTTGCTTCTCAACGGTCGAAGGGTAGAGATGTTACCACTGAACTCCACAGTCGCTATTGTGTGGTAGGCAAATATGTACCAATCGGTGTCTTGCCCAAGGCCACTTAAAAAGGAGGTGCTCTGCCCAGGATTCAAACCTGGGTCTCACTGCTCTATAACCGTGGAGACCAAGGTTCGAATCCCAGCCAGAGCACCTCGCCAGTAAGTGTCCTTGGGCAAGATACCCAAAAAGGTACAAACTTGCCTACCGCACAATATTGGATGTGGAGTTCAGTGGTAATATCTCTACCCTTCAACCATGGAAAAGCAAGTCAAGGTCCCATTCAGCACATCCCTCCAATACAACTCTGGAGAAGTCTCGACTTTATGGGAAGCGGGTTCTACCATGCCTCCTATTCCAAATAAACCTAGTAATAGCCAGCCTCAAATGCAGAAGGAGGCATAAGCTGCCTTCTCCTGGAGTGCACAGGATCCAGCAGGATAGGTGAAAGTATATTGGAGAACTATTTGATCTCTGTGTCCTTCAGTTTGTATTGAATGGTGGCAGCAGATCATACTAGCGTTCATTGCTGACATTTTTCAAGGAAACCAGATAGTGAGCACAGATTAGAGTTTTGTGGGGGGTGCTGAATCAGCTCTTTGGGACCCACTGCAGAGTAGAGAAAGAGTTTCAGACATTCTGGTCACTGCGGCCATTACATTTGGCTGTAAGCAAGAACAACATGTGACCTAATAAAAAAAAAATAAAAAAAAATCACTAGTTCTCCAGCTGCTTTAATATTTGAAAATATATAGCATGTTATGTACACATACACTAATGGCTACAGTTGTTGCAACAGGAGTTTGCAACAAAGCTGGAATAGCAGGGGAGTCGTTACATTAATAAGTGATCTGTTAATTGTATTATCTGTAATTGAGTCAACAACTTTGGTAGAATAGTGGTTTTCAAATTGAAAATGGGTGGTGGATAATCCTATACTATAATTGAGTAAGGCTTGGCGTGTCCGTCGCCAAGCCTTACTCTGCGCATGCAACCAGCGGTGGTGCGCTCGCTGCGGCGGTTACAAGATGCACACAGCACCCGGCTGCCGCGCGCATCCAACCCCCGAGCGGCGAAGGGAAAGTTCCCTCGCTTCCGCTCTTTGAAGGACCCAAGCCGCGGTCACGTGGGAGTCCCACGTGACCGCGACTTGGGTCCTTCAACGACCGGAAGCGGGGAAACTTTCACTTCGCCGCTTGGGAAGGCAAGTATGCGGAGCTCATGGGGCGGCTGTCCGAATGCCGATAGAGCATTCGAACAGCCGCCCCATGTCTGGTCTGGGGTCTGAGCTGGGGGGCAGTATCCACGAGCTGAGGGCAGTATCCACAATAGACTGCCCTCTGGGCAGGCTTTCCACCTTGTGTATATATATTTCCCCTTACTGAACCTATGAACTTGCATATATAAGTGACGTAGATTAAATAAATTGGACCTCCAGACATCTGTTTCAAATATGTCAAAGACATTTATATAGGTTCTTATTTTATGTGACATCCCATCATAACCCGCAATGGATCAAGGTCTCTGGAAAACATAAGCTTTGAGCTGAGCCGAACACTTTGAAATACTTCCTAGAAGAGCCACCCCCACCTAAAGTAATGCAGCGATTAAAATAAGCTGCTGGTATAAAGAGCTTTACAGAATAGAGCAATAGCAACATTCATTTTTCCCTCAAATAGGGTTTCCAGATCCTGCACATTTTCCTGGACACAGTTTATTAAAAAATGGCCAGTGCATGGAAAATTCATGTAGCGAATGCAAGAAATCAAAGTGGCACCCAAGTTCATCTGCTTTCATTTGGTACCAGATTTCCCTATTTAAGCATAGGAATTCTACATGTTGCAGGGCAGCACACGCCCTTTCCACTAAATAGTAATGTGTCGAGGAACACAGTGCCGATCTGACAACCCTACCCTCAAACTTGAAACTCTTTTGCTCCTCAATTCCTCCATTAGAACTCCTTTTCTTCTAAAATGCCCTAGAATATAAACCTGCGTGCCCATCCCATGTGTACGGAAATGCTGGAGTTGCCCCTCCTGGATTGTTGACTGTCTATTTCTAGTCTTTGGGAGAGTCATGCTCTACTTTTTGGATGTAGTCCATTATCCACACACTCTGCTCGCTAGAGGGATTGGTCCTCTCCTTTAATAAAATGTCAGGGCTTAATTTTATATTTGTTTTCTAATGTTTAACTAGGCTTTAGCTGACAGCTCGTTACAGGGTCAAAAAAGGCTACACAACATTCTGGCACACCAAGCAGGAGACGAAGCAGCACAATTTACACAGTGGGAGTTACTCACTAAACTACAAATAGCTTATGTTAAAATTAAAAAAAAATATCCAAACTGCTCATTTCCACTCATGGGGGGGGGGGGGACGACACACACCATCCATCAATTGAAATGTATGCTCTGCTTTGTTAAACCCATGCTCTCATATGGCCGCCCCTCCCACTCACCAGGTCGTAAACAAATTTACCCTATACAGCCCACACGATCTGATGCAAACTCTTCAACAGCCGGGCCACAAGCTCACATCTCCCTCAGCCACAGAGCCTGCTTCTGGACTCTGCTGTCCCACCCAGTGCTGGTCTGAAATTTGTAGCTTACTTTCCAAATCACCCTAATTAACCCAAGGTTCTAGCCCTTCCCATGATATGTTAATCTGTATATTTGTGTTTTGTTTTTAATAGTTTGCATTTTATTACTTTGTATTTCTGTAACCACTCAATGTTCTTGAACCAAGGACATACTTGAAAACGAGAGAAATCTCAATGTATCCTTCCTGGTAAAATACATATATATATATATATATATAAATAATATAGCCGTCGTGGATGTCGAACCCTTCCAGTTGGCTGCATGCGGGAACACACAAGGACCAAGCCAAGAGGTGGCCACGGTCCCCAGCCCTAGCGGCAGAGCAGGGTCTATCATCTGCCCCTCTGGGATAGGATGACCATTCGCCCCCGATTTCCAGGGACAGTCCCCGGATTGAGGAGGCCGTCCCCAGACAAAATTTATCTTCCCGGAACTTAAATGCCAATTTATACACGGCTCTGAAGGAGGAGCTGCAGTTTCTTTGCGCACTGTTAGGAGTCCCATGCTGAATGAATCACAGTGGAGAGCCAAGGAACTGCAGCTCCTCCTTTACAGCAGTGAATAAATTTGCATTATTTAAGTTTTGGGACAAATGAGCTTGCATGTATACAGAGGTGCATAATCTCTGTATAAACACAATGTGCATAATGCTCTCTGGCATGGGGAGCTGCTCACCTGAGCCCCTGAGTTGTTGTTTACCAATAAAATCTTTATACCGGAGGAACGTCTCTTGGCTTGTCCTGTGGCGGCGAGGTGAACCAGATCGAAAGGAACCATTTATTTATTATTTTTTTTTGGGAGTATTTTCCCAGGAAGGATACATTAAGATTTTTCTCGTTTTCAAGTATGTCCTGGGTGGCGAGTATGTACCGTTAGGTGTCTTGCCCAAGGACACTTACTGGAGAGGTTGCTCGCTGGGATCGAACCCATGTCTCCACAGGCTCTCTCCTCGCAGAGCAGTGATGTTACCTCTACTCCACCCAGCCAGTACAACCATTGGTTGGAGTGGTAACATTTATGATGTGCTGTTTACATTTTTTTATCCTGTGAGATTCTCTGGGGCCTAATATGTATGGTTAATTACTATACTGCACCATGATTTTAATTGTCTTATTAGGTTGCACTCCCAGATCCTGGGGTGCACCTGAGCAGTCAGATCCTGCAGCCAGATCCTGGGGAGAACCTGAGCAGCCAGATCCTGCAGCCAGATCATGGGGTGCACCTGAGCAGCCAGATCCTGAGTGTGACAAGCAGCCACCTCATTGGGAGCACTGGGCAGCCAGATCCTCTACAACAATAGACTGCCCTCTGGGCAGGCTTATCACCTAATGTAGATATAAAACGCATACAATTATACAGGAAAGATGGCACGATGTTGTCTGCCCAGTGTCTTGTATCCAACACAACCCTGATCCAAAAACACGTTGCAAACAAAGTCTAAAGAGTAATACTTTGTTTATAGGTAGAATTCTAAAATAAAACAAACATTATACAACAGCACGAAAGGACAAAACGAACACAGCAGTGTCATAGGCGAAATAGGTCAGCGCTGCGGAATATGCTGGCGCTTTATAAATAAAGAATAATAATAATAATAAGACAATAATCCATAATCCGGTGCCCCACCGGTACTTCTAAAGGGAGTACCGCGTTCGTATATCATCATAAACTCATAGTATTCACATACAAAGCATAGTGGGCTCAAAAGATTCTACAATACAGACGGATAACAAAGTAGCTCTATTAAAAGGATGTAGGTGTCTCTAAAGCTGATATTACTCAGGCACATGCCTCAAATGATGTTAGCTATAACACATCCGTGGGTGATAGTGACCCACTCCTAGTCCAATTAGTAGCTCGGCAGTGCTAATTGCCTACATACCACCATCTATATAGTAGACCAAATCCCTGGAGTCAAGAGAAAAAAGGAACTAGAAGTTAGTGCTCCTAATGACCGTAACACATAATGGGTAGTAAAATACGCTCAGCTGTGCCTAATGAACACCACTCTGAGTAATGCTTAAAGAGCCACTACCACCAAAAAAATGAAACGTTCTTATTATGTTTATATTATGTAGCTGATCTCTTACATGTACTTTGGTTTTCTCTTGCAGTTTAGTTAAAATATTTTACTGTGTGTCACTGGGTGCATCAATATTGTGTACACACACACACTTTACATCACAGGCTTCTACCTTTGTGGCATTGGCCATAGAATTGAGCCTATAGGGCAATCACGGACTCAATTTATTGTACCGTGGGATGGACATCACCAGGGGGTAAATTAGAAGTCTTTTAAGCTCCCCGTCTTATCTCCTTCAGCTGCCAGCTTTCATCTCGGGTAGCAGAGGCAGGACAATAGCCCCATACTGCCTCATCTAAACATTCCCCCCTCCACCTAATTAACTGTTAAATACGGTATAAAGGGATAGTGTACCTTTAAAGCAGTGTTTCTCAAACCTGTCCAAGTTTCCCTAACAGGCCAGGTTTTCCAGGTGTCTGAAGCACCGCACAGGTGATCTGATTTTCTGCTCAGTGATTGCAGGATTCAGTCTGCATTTCCTCAAGGTGATCTTTAAAGTCCGGCCTGGTTGAGGGTCCCGAGGACAGGTTTCGGAAACACCGCTTTAAAAAAAAGGGACATTGCCACACCGGGAGGAGCAAGTGATTGAAAGATACGGGGGTGGGGGGGGCAGTTTACAACACAAAAGACCACGCAATGGAAGCACCATGTGACACATATAGAGTAAAGTATTTTCTTATCTAACATGCACTTGTTTTTTCTCTTTAATGTTTAAGACTCCCTTCCATCTTCTGCTCACCTTATCGGTTCCATGCCTGTCTTGTTTTGTGTTTCCCCCCTCCCCTTCTCCCCACCACCATTTTCTATAAATGATTTTCCCTCTCTTGCTGCTTCTTTCTTCTACCACCCTACTGTCTAAATATACCCTCCCTATACACCCTACAAATTACACCAAGTAGAAAAAGAAACCCAAATACACCATAGCCTACTCAGCTCTTTTAACTTATCAGCTGAGTGCTGGTGGAGAGTGTTAAAATGCAGCCCTCCCACCCCCACACAGAGTTTTAAGACTCTCCAATCACAATTCTCCAAAAAGAAAACGGTGTCCAAATTCCTATTTATTCTGCTGCTTGCCCTGGCAAATGATGTTGAATCCAACCCTGGTCCAACAGGTGACATCACATTTAGTCTCCCCACTAAAAAAGGCCTCTCCTTTGTGCACTGTAACATCCACAGCTTACTCCCTAAACTGGATGAGCTTAAAGCTTGGTGCCTCCATTACAAACCTAAAGTCATTGTGCTGACAGAATCATGGCTAACCCCTAAAGTACCAGACTCAGCCATATCAATACAAGGGTATTCATGTTATAGAAAGGAGAGAGCAAAGAGAGGAGGAGGAATTGATATTTATGTTGACGAGTCCACAAAGTTCACCCCTCTGCAAAACTCTAGCTCCCCAGCCACTTTTGATTTCCTTTCTGGTATTCTTGAGATCCCATTCAGTAAACCAATTATTGTTGCTGGATTCTATCGCCCACCGAGCTCCCCAGTGCACTCTCTTTCTGACATAACCCAAATACTTAGTAATTTGGTAGCTCAAAACCAAAAAAGTGAACTGCTGGTCCTCGGCGATATTAATGTTGACTGGCTGAATCCTAAAAACAAACACTGCTCCCAGTTTAAGGCTTTCCAGTCAACACAATTAATCTCCTCCCCCACTCGCATTAATATGAAAAGCCTTAACCATACCTTGCTGGACTGGATTCTCTCCTCATGTCCTGATAGAATACAGGAGGCAGGCATTCTCGCCAATAGCTTCAGTGATCACTGCCTAGGGTACTGTGTGCACAAAATAAAGGCCACAAAATCTCCCCCAAAAAAGGTAATAATCACCAGGTCCTTCAAGAAATTTAATCTTGAATCCTTCCTAAATGATCTCAAACGGCTCACGTGGTACAGGCTAAACCTAATCCCAGACCTGGACTGTGCAATTGAATACTTTCAGTCAGAGCTCCTGCAAGTCTGGAATGCCCATGCCCCGCTGCGTAAAGTGCGAGTCAAAGGGGCACACCTCCCCTGGGTTACAGCTGACCTCACACAAATGTACCAGCTTAGAGATTCACTCTGGTCAAATTTCAAGAGTACTCTATCCATGAACGATCACTGTGAATACCAAAAATGGCGGAATGCATGCAAAAAGCAAACAAAAATGGCCAAATCCCAATACTTCAATGAAAACCTAAACAAGAACATATCAAACCCGAGAAATTTTTGGAAAAATCATAAATAACATACAATCTCCCCCTGTCCACTCCCAACCAGCTGCTGTCAAAGTAAACAACCAAACCCTGCAACACCCCCTAGATGTAGCAAATGCCTTTAATAACTATTTCGTTGGATGCGCCAACACCCTGATTGCTAAGCTAGCAATTGAAACACATTCAGAAAGGCAGCACACAAGTCAGATCCTTCCAACTGTGCAAAAACCCTGTATCAAAGAGAAATTCAGTTTTAGACCGGTGCCTGTCAGTGCCATTACTAAACTTCTCTGTAACCAAAAAATGAAACACCAGTCAGGACCTGACCAAATCCCAGCAATGCTGCTGAAAATCAGCACGCCGGCAATTGCAAATCCTGTCGCAACCCTAATCAATGAATCACTGGCGACTGGATAAATACCCAAACTCTGGAAGACTGCGAGAGTGGTACCTATCCATAAAAGTGGAGACAATACTTTGGTATCCAACTACCATCCAATATCATTGCTTCCTGTAATGTCAAAAATCTTGGAAAAATGTGTTTGCACTCAATTACGCGATTACTATCAGTATTGGAACTATTTAACCCCAGATCAATCCGGCTTCCGTCCAAATCATTCAACCACAACTGCCCTTTTAAAAGTTTGCAATGATATCCAGGCTGGCATGGAACAAGGAAACCTAACTGGAGCCATCTTCCTTGATTTTGCCAAGGCCTTTGACACAGTAGACCATGGCATCTTATTACAAAAACTTAAAAAATCTGGTATTGGTGATCGCACGCTAACCTGGTTTCAATCATATGTGTCTGATCGGTCGCAATATGTGTCCATTTCTGACAGCACTTCCCTCCCCCTCCCAGTCACGTGCGGTGTACCCCAAGGCTCGATACTCGGCCCCCTGCTATTCACAATATTCATAAATGATCTGCCCAATGTCTGCAAAGCCTCAACTGTACACATGTATGCAGACGACACTGTAATCTATACCAGCAAACCAGATCTCCCACAGCTGGAGGCTGTGCTGCAAGACCAATTCACAGAGGTAGAAAAGTGGAGCAAAGATAAACTTTTCTTAGTGCTGACAAAACTGTTACGATGCTCTTTGGAACAGCACCTAAACTACATAAATTGCAAACACCCCATCTATGTGTCAGGACAAAATAAAATGGCACGCTGACCAGTCACTTCTCTCAAATATCTAGGTATGTGGTTGGACCCAAATCTATCCTTTGGCCCCAACATTGAAAAACTTTCATCTAAAATTTATCCCAAAGTAGGTGCCCTGTACAGAAACAAATCCTGCCTGAGCCCCGCGGTAAGAAAGCAGATTGTACAACAAATGCTTATGCCAGCTATTGAATACAGAGATGTAGAGTATGCAGCCAACCCGCAAACGCACCTCCAGAAACTTATTACATTGTGCTACAATGTAACTACATGACCCACCATTGTGACATGTTAAAAGAACTAAACTGGCAGTCACTGGAATCTAGACGCACCCTTCACCTTTCCAACCTGGTGTTTAAGAGCTTTTCTGGGAAGCTACCACGCTACCCGAATATGCTGCTTCCCCCAGCAGCTCCCTCATCCTATAACCTCCGATCCAGGACCAGCACTTTACTTGCAATTCCACAATACAAAAAGAAAGTGGCTCGATCCTCATTTTCCTACAGAGCACCACAATTATGGAATAACCTCCCAGACGCCATCAAAAATTCCCCCAGTCTAAAGTCCCTTAAGAGCTCCATATTAACATACCTCAATAAGGAATGCACCTGTTAACATGTAACATAGTGACTATATTTCCTACATATTTATTTTCTGTTAATCTGTATATTTGTTTTGTGTTAATTTCTTGCATTTTACTACTTTGTATTTCTGTAACCATCTTCTTGATCCCAGGACATACTTGAAAACGAGAGAAATCTCAATTTATCCTTCCTGGTAAAATCCTTTATAAATAAATAAATACCTGTGAGCGGCAAACTTTTTTGCCTGCATGATTCTACACCAGTGTTTCTTAAACGTGTCCTCGGGACCCTCTACCAGGCCAGATTTTACAGATCACCTTGGGGAAATGCAGACTGAATCCTGCAATCACTGAGCAGCAAATCATATCACCCGGACTGGACTTCACATATCTGGAGTGGAGAAACACTGGTCTAGAGTGTTTGGGTTTGGCTTGAAGAAAAGTTGGCAACAGGAGTCAAGTTGAGGGGAATCACATGGGAACACAGTTCTTCCACTATGTTTACAGAAGGAACGGAGTTCCCACTGGTCCCGTGCACTATAAACCTATTCAGGTGCTCATAGGTTTCCTGTTAAGTCACAATAAATATAGGAATTCATATTTTTGCTAAAACCTACATACATATATATTTAGGTGTGTGTGTGTATAAGAGAAGTGTGTGTCTAGGTTAAGGGCGAGATGGTAACTGCTTACGGAGGGACAGAAATCTTGGTGACTTCCCACACTTATTTTTTAATAGGACTTGACCCCTGGATGGCAATCCTAATCTGAGAGCCAGGAGTTTGAGATTTATTTATTTATTTGCAAAGTATTTTACCAGGAAGGATACATTGAGATTTCTCTCGTTTTCAAGTATGTCCCGAGATCCTGCTGTACAGTGTACATAATAATAATGTACAATTTTGTTCTGAAAAGATCTTCAGTTCAAATTGTTGAAACCCTATGCATCCCCCTCTATTTCACAGAGTAAGGAAATCTGTCAGCAGCCAACTGCCCCAGGTATCTGGACTTGCATACACAAGCAGTGAGTTAAAGAGCTATTATTCAGAGGTTAAAATAAATGAAGATATTTACTTGATGAAAAATGTGCAGTTTCATTAAGCTAGGCTTTCTATCTTTACATCAAAACAACTCCAAGACGGAGGATTTCACTCCTCGCAGGCACATTAAATGAGCCTTTGCTTATGACAGATTCAGCTGGAGGTGGCCACTTTTTAAAATAGCCTTTGTAAATGGAATTCGCTCGGCCTGGAGCAAAAGAAGCGGTGCCTTACAATGCCATGCGTTTCTAACACCTGCAGCGGATTTGTGGGCTTAATATGGATTCGTAGGAAGGAGAAGAAAAAAAAGCTCACCTCTTTATAAAGGATTCCGTTTATTTTTGACTGTACACAAATCATTACACACTGTAACAGAACCACCATACATTCAAAAGATAGTATTGAAAGAAGTATTTTACCAGGAAGGATACATTGAGATTTCTCTCATTTTCAAGTATGTCCTGGGTTCAAGAACATTGTATTTCTGTAACAATTCAAAGTGATAAAATGCAAGATATTAAAAAGTAAAACACAAATATACAGATTACACCGAAAATAAATATGTAGGAAATATAGTCATTATGTTACATGTTTACAGGTGCATTCTGTATCGAGGTATGTTAATAGAGATCTCTTAAGTGAATTTAGACTGGGGGAAGATTTGACGGCGTCTGGGAGGTTATTTCATAATTGTTGTGCTCTGTAGGAAAAGGAGGATCAAGACACTTTTTGTATTGCGGTATTGCAAGTAAGGTGCTGGTAATGGATCGGATGTTATAGGATGAGGGAACTGCTAGGAGAAGCAGCCTATTCAGGTAGGGTGGTAGTTTCTCAGAAAAGCTCTTAAACACGAGGTTGTAAAGGTGAAGGTTGCGTCTAGATTCCAGTGATGGATAGTTTAGCTCTTTTAACATGATGCAATGGTGGGTCATGTAGTTACATTGTAGAACTGATTCTGCCGCTTTGTGCTACAATGTAGTAAGTTTCTGGAGGTGTGTTTGCGGGGCAGCTGCATACATTACAGCTCTGTATTCAATAGCCGGCATAAGCATTTGTTGCACAATCTGCTTTCTTATCGCGGGGCTCAGGCAGGATTTGTTTCTGTACAGGGCACCTAGTTTGGGGTAAAGTTTAGATGAGAGTTTTTCGATGTGGGGGCCAAAGGATAGAGTTGGTCTAACCACATACCTAGATATTTGAGAGAAGAGACTGGTCAACATGTCACTTTATTTTGTCCTGTCACATAGATGGGGCGTTTGCAATTTATGTAGTTTAGGTGCTATTCCAAAGAGCATTGTAACAGTTGTCAGTATTTAGAAAAAAAGTTTGTTATCTCTGATCCACTTTTCTACCTCTGAGAATTGTTCTTGCAGAACGGCCTCCAGCTGCGGGAGATTTGTGCAGCACACTTGAGATAGGATCACCCTTATGCAAAATTAAAAAACACATTTGAATTTCTAAAACCCTAAGTCCACTACCTTTAGTTTGCACCGATTAAGATGAAAACTCATGTAAGAGGGGGGGGGGACCCTTTTTTTTTTTTTTAATAGAAAATTATTAATTAAGGGACTTGCTCCCTTGTCAAAATTTTGCTGTCCTTCACATAACAATGGCATGCCTGGGAGGAGGGGAGAGCGCGAGACAGCTCTGAGCGGAGAGGTGTCCTACAGAATGGTGCTCTGCTCGAATCCGGTGAAGACTGAGCGCAGCATTACTCTGCTCAGAGCTGTTCCTCCCCCGCTGCGGACAGCCAAACTCTTAGGCTAGGGTCAGACGAACGTATTTTTCGCGTTGTCCGTGAAAAAGTGCGTTCGTACGAATGGACGTATTTTTCACGAAATACGCGATAGTGGTCATACGATGCGCATTTTCGTCCGTGATTTTGTACGGATCATCAATAAAACACTTTTTGCGTCTGGACGTTATGTTGGCCGGACATTAGCAGCGTCTGACGTCTCCCAATCACGCACACACGCCGCTAGCGAACGCAGCGCACTCTGTACGTCAGTACTAGCGGTATCACGTTCTAGAAAAAATGTGTTTGTTTGCTGCTTGCGTTGCGCGGCCGCACTTTCGTGCGGCCGTACTTCGTATATCGCCCGTCATTTGCTGCTACTACGGCCGTGATAAAGTGCGGCTGCACGCGCGTTCGTCTGACCCTAGCCTTAAAGTTACAGTTACAAGTATTTATAAAGCACCAGCAAGTTCTGTAGCGCTGTACAACGGGAGAGACAGACTAACAAATATGAATACACATTACAAACAGAACAGTAGGTTGCGAGGACCCTGCTCGAGAGCTTACAATATAAGAGAACCTTTTTTTTTTTAACTCTTTCCTGCCGCAGGGTGTGCTATGACGTCCTCATGGCAGTTGGGTCTAAATGTCGCAGGCTGGTATAGCACAACCCGCTGGCTCCCTATTCTTGCCCCCAATGTGCACACGCCCATGGCAGCCAATAATGTGCAGTCTGCTAGGAGGGGAGGGGGGCAAAGGAAGGCCTCAGAGCCAGTGGGGTGTGCCATGCCAGCCCGGTGAAGCCCTTTCAAATGAGCCCAATGTGTTTTACGGCATGAAAGTGTCACTTTAACTACTAGATTCTGGGACTTCTAAGTCCGTTAAAAACCGTCCCGGATAAACAAACCAAAAGTCCATCAATTTCGGTTCCTTAAGGGAAATATAAATAATCCAACAGCAATTCTCCTTCAGCAATGACAGAGGGATACTCATTGCACACAGATGATCAATCCTGAAGGGCATGGAAACTGCTTGTAAAATGCATTCATTAAATCAAAAGCGAGAACTCCTAATATTGGAGATGGTGACCTGTCCAAGGTGAGCAAGATGATACTTCACAGCAACTCTGTTGTGTACAGGCCAGATTAATATACAATGCATTACACATGCAAGCATCACATACCCTTAAAGAAAGGAGTACAAAGAAGATGTTGTGCGCGTATATTTCATAGCAACTAAGTTGAATACATTAACCGTTAAAATATTTTTCAGTCACAATATGACTGTATTTGACTCATTTTTGCATATAACTGGGATAAATCAGAACAATTGCTATCCCAGGCACATAGCCTAAAACATTTTATACTTAAAGAATATAGTTTGCAAAAGCACAAAACCACAAATCGTGAAAGGCAAGTGCTAGACTTAAGACGAGTTATGTATTTATAGTCTTCATGCAAGACTTAGGAAGTGAGATAAGAAGCTAAAAAATACTTCTATTCCAACAAACTCAGAAGGCCAATATGGTACCGGTATACACAGATATCATAAAGGAGAACAAAAATGGACAAATAATCCAGCACAGTTTATTTAAACTGAGGTGAAAAGGTTTTAAAATGCATCAGACTGCTCACATCTTCCAGAGCCTATAAAACTGGTCCATTGGGTCTTGGGATGGAACGGTGTTCCCCCTAGTTAAGTATATGCTTAGGGGGACGCCAGGGCAGCCATCAGAAATGATGGGGCCCCTTACTAAACCTCACGATGGGGCCCCCGGGGCCCCCCCCCGGCACTCCCTCAACCTAACAGCTTTTCTCCCCCTTCAAAAAAAAAGGACATAACATAGCACCACAGCAATAAAACTCCCAGTAATGAGCAGTGTGTATGAGCGTATCACAGAATCCACAACAATAAATCTCACAGTAACGGGCTGTATATGATGGCCTTAGGGTCTGGGTCTGGTCCCTGGGTCTGGTTTGGGCCTTGGAGTCTGGGCCCTGGGGTCTGTGCTCTGGGCCTTGGGGTCTGAGCTGGGCCTGGGCCTTGGGGTCTGGTCCCTGGGGTCTGGGGCCTGAGTCTGGCCTGGTCCCTGGGCCCTGTGGTCTGGTCCCTGGGTCTTGGGGTCTGGGCCCTGGGTCTTGGGGTCTGGGCCCTGGGTCTTGGGGTCTGGGCCTTGGGGTCTGAGCCCTGGGTCTGGTCCTTGGGGTCTGGTCCTTGGGGTCAAGCCCTGGGTCTGGACCTTGGGGTCTGGTCCTTGGGGTCAAGCCCTGGGTCTGGACCTTGGGGTCTGGTCCTTGGGGTCTGAGCCCTGGGTCTGGGTCTTGGGGTCTGGGCCTTGGGGTCTGGGCCCTGGGCCTTGGGGACTGGGCCCTGGGTCTCGGCCTTGGGTATCTGGGCCCTGGGCCTTGGGGTCTGGGACTTGGGGTCTGGGCCCTGGGCCTTGGGGTCTGGGCCTTGGGGTCTGGGCTTGGGGCCTGGGCCTTGGGGTCTGGACCCTGGGTCTGGGCCTTCCGGATGGGCCTTGGGGTCTGGGCCCTGGGTCTGGGCCTTGGGGACTGGACCCTGGGTCTGGGTCTTGGGGCCTGGGCCTTGGGGTCTGGGCCCTGGCTCACCATTCTGCTGTCTTCCTTAGTTCAGCTCTTCTTTTCTTCTCCTTTTTCTTCAATATTCTTTTCTTCAATCTTCTTCTCTTCTCTCTTCTGCTCTCCAGCCCGGGCCCTCCAGCTCAGGCGCGCAGCTTCACTGAGTGGAGGGGGCGGAGCCAAAGCAACATGCTTGGGAGGCCCCCACATGCTGCTTGGCCCCACCCAGCCAGCCAGTGAAGCTGCCAGGAGCTGCCGGCTCCTGCAGCAGAGACACAGCTCTGGATTCGGACTCATCGAGTCTGATACCGGAGCTGTAAAAGGGCGACGCCGCTGCTGACAGGGCCCCGGAGGCCCGGGACCCCCCCGAGCCCCGGCGGCCCGGGCCCCCACCGGGCCCGGGCCCCTTACGGCAGCATGGGGCGTAATGCCCTGATGGCGGCCCTGGGGGACGCTCTTCCCAAGCCTAGTGTGCAGTTGTTTCTGTAAAAAAGGTACTAAGTATGTTGATGCATTTTCCCTGCTAAAAAAAAACAAAAACAAAACAAAAACAAAACAAAACAAAAAAAATATGGTTAGAGTAAAAAGACCCAGAGGTCTTTAAATATTTATTCTGCAATACAGGCACATATGATAAAATATACAGTAAGTCCATATATATTTGGACACGTCACAATTTTAGTTTTTCCAGGCATTTACCAAAACATATTCAAGCTATAGTTATAGAATGGATATAGGCTGAAAATTCACGCTCTCAGGTTTAATTTGAAGGCATGTACATCCAAATTGGAGGAAGGGTTTAGGAATTACAGCTCTTAACCCCTTAGTGACTGGGCGGTTTTACGAAAGTCAGTCCGGTAGTGCACGCTGCTGTTTTTACATTTCTGTGCTGTTTGTGTTTAGGTCAAATTTTCTTCTTACTCGTTTATGTAAGCCACACATATTCTATACCGTTTTTCCCACCATTAAATGGACTTTCTAAAGAAACCATTATTTCCATCATAGCGAAAACTTTACTATACAAAAATAAATGAAATGTGATGAAAAAAAACAAAAGAAAAAAAAAACACTTTTTCAACATTTAATCCCCAAAATCTACAACCGCCAAGAGACCCCGGCTAAGGCTAATGTCAGGTGAACGCAGTCTGAGCACACTCTGCGTGCGTGCACAACAGACGGACGTATTGACGGAAGATACTATAGACCCCACACGGTCCGTTTTTGTTGACTAGAAAAAAAAGGAATTCTGGGAAACAAAATATGAAAAATTATAAAAAAAAATTGAAAAGGATATGAAAAGCTATTTTGTGCGTCAAGGTGCTGGACGTTGCAAATGCGCTGCGTCTGACATCTCCCCATCACTCACACAACGCTACTCAGACGTGGCACACTCTGCGCGTCCGTCTAGCGGTTTTACATTCTTGCCTAACTTGCGTTCGTTTGTCACGTGCGTTGTGCGTGCACAGTTCAGTGCGCACATACTTCGTGTGTGGGTTTCTATAGATCATGATTGTATGCTACGACGGACTTTAAACTGTGCGGCAACACGGACGTGATAACTGCGTTCATCTGACGCTGGCATAAATAGTCTTGAAATATTGTCCTGAGATTAGAAATACCCAGTTTTTACTTTATAACCCCTCACCGCTGAGCCATTTCACCTCATTCTGACTATTTTATGCTCATCATTTTCAAATGCCAGCCTAGGTCCCATTTTAGTAAATAAATAATAATATTATTATGTTATTATAATATTTTTTTTAAAAACAATATTACAACAAATGACGAGGCCTCTCCAATGATATAAAACATGACCCTCTAGCTGCCACGGTTCGGGAGATAAGGGGATCCAAATACATCTAGGGGGTTAACTGGCCTACTGACATCCTCACACATCTGGGGAGGATGTCAGTGGGTGAGGGGTGACCCAGAGGCTAGGCTGACATCCAAGATGTCAGCCACTTCTGGGATTGAATTGCAATTCGGTGCCGATTGGTGATCCGGGAAGGAGGACGGTTAATGGTATACACCGCTGAAAAAGGGGAGACTCCCCCCTTTCCAGCAGTACCATTTGTTTGTTCCTAGGTGGAAAGTTTGGAGCCCCATCCCCTTTCGCACTACAGGTGCATGGCGATGACGTCATCACCGTGACTTAATCACGCCTGCTGGGTCCCCTGAAGGGGCGGGGAAGGCTTCCAGCCTGCCAGTCCACTGCAGGAGCCCAGCAGGGAGGTGAATATAGGAGAGGGAGGGAGGTTAGGAGACCAGGACGTACCATGTACGTCAGCGGGTCTAAAGGCGACTTACCCGTGCCGTACATGGTAAGTCCGTGGTCACTAAGGGGTTAAGATTAGCCTTCCCCACTTTTGAGGAACCAAAAGTAATGGGACAATTCAATCATAAGCGGTTTCATAGCCAGGTGTGGGCTACTCATTCGTTATTTCTTCACCAATTAAGGAGGTAAAAAAGGTCTGGAGAGGATTCCAAGTGTGGTATTTGCATTTGGAATCTATTGCTGTGAACCTACATCATGCGTTCAAAGGAGCTGTCCATGCAAGTGAAACGGGCCATTGTAAGGCTTCAAAACAAAAATCCAGAGATAGCAGCAACATTAGGAGTGGCCAATTCTACAGTCTGGTACATTCTGAGGAAAGACGAACTGGTGAGCAGACGAACTGGTGAGCTCAGTAACATAAAAAAGGCCTAGACTTCCACTGAAGACAACAAGTGGTGGATGATCACAGGACCCGCTCTATGGTAAAGAAAAACCCATTCACAACATCCAGACTAGTGCAGGACACTCCCCAGGAGGTGGACGTATCATTGTCAAAGTCTAAAATCAAAAGAAGACTTTGAGTACAAATACAGTGGGTTCACTAAGAGGTGCAAACCATTCATACGCCTGAAGAATAGCAAAGCCAGATTAGACTTTTCCAGAACTGGTCTGGCTTTTTTGATGTTTTTTGGCAAAGCATTCTTTGGACGGACGAAACTAAAATTAATCTGTACCAGAATGACGGTAAAAAAAAAAAAAAAAAAAAGTGTGGAGAAGGCTTGGAACAGCTCATGATCCAAAGCACACAGCCTCATCTGTAAAACATGGTGGAGGCAGTGTGATGGCATGGGTATGCATGGCTTCCAGTGGCACTGGTGTTTATTGATGTGACAGAAGCAGCCGGATGAATTCTGCAATTGTTTAGAGATAGATGGTCGCCCAGATTGGACGGCGCTTCGCAGTACAGATGGAAAAGGATCCAAAACACACTGCAAAAGCAACCCAGGAGTTTTTGATGGAAAAGAAGTGGAATACTCTGCAATGGCCGAGTCAATCACCTGATCTCAACCCAACTGAGCATGCATTTCACTTGCTGAAGGCAAAATTAAAAAGCAGACAGACCCGCAAAAGAACAAATGAAGACAGAGCCTGGCAAAGTATCAGCGTCAGGTTCCAGACTTGAGGCAGTCATCAGTAAAGGATTCTCAAAATAAATAAAATGTTCATTTTAAATATGATTATATTAATTTGTCCAATTACATTTGAGCCCCTGAAAATGGGATGACTGTATAAAAACGGTTGCAATTCCTAAAATTTGTACTCGATATTGATGTTCAACCCCTTGAATTAAAGCTGAAAGTCTGTACTTCAAAATTCATTTGGATCGTTTCCAATTAAATTTTATTCGGGTGGCATACAGAGCCAAAAGTATGAACATTGTGACGGTGTCCAAATATATATATGGACCGAACTGTATAAAAGCCTAAAAGGGCATAATGTAAACAGAAAACCTATGAAGATCAAATATACTCAAGGGGTCGTCTGAAACACGTTTTACTGATAATATTCAGCTTCCACATAGCCTCAATGTTTTCCCTGTGTTTAGGACATCTATGGTGATGCTGTTCATACCGCTATGTCCTCATTCGTTTTCCAGGAATGATCCAGACTGATGTCTTGCAGCAGCTGAAGGAAACCAAGAACGGTCACACCAAAGTGCAACGGCACAAATCACGTAAATCAATACGGCCTGCAAGGCTTTCTCCTTGATAAACAATTCCGAACGTGAAGTCATTTGATAAAATAAACCATGTGTTCTATCCATTGTCCCGAGAGGCAGATTGAATCCAGAAACAGATCATTTACCTCATTTGCGGGAATCAATTTAGCATGTCTCCTGACCCAACCATTACAAATGATCCTGAAGATCAAAGCAGGGGGCGTTCTATAAACCTGGGCCAGTACAAGCAGGTACATATTAAAATGCACACTATATAGGCCCATACCGTATAATCTTATCAGATTTCAGCAGTTTACCATGGAATAATTACCAGGAACTGGTAATAAGAATCCTTTGATACTTTGATATTGCTAAATTACAGCTCTCAGAATAGGGGTGCCACCTGTCCTTCAAGCGAAACCCGTACACTCAAACATTGCGCAGCATTTTTTATGTAGAGTATACACTTTGAATATGAAGGATGACAGAGGTCTCGCTCTGATGGCGCTTCTGCGACTGGATCAGCAGTCACACATGCATTGCCGGCTTTACTCGGTGTCTCAGCGTCCTTATGCAAGAGAAAAACAGGAGGTGGTTATGGTTTTGTTGTCCTTTGCATTGCGCGACAAGAGGGGAGTATAAATTCTGTATGAATATTTATTTCTTTAAGGGCTTTTGCAAATTCACTTCATACCAGGTTCTCAGAGCCGGTGTTTCTAAATACTGACTCCAGAAGACAATCATGAGCAACAAGCTTGACAAAGACTCAAGATTTGAAACATTGCCTGGTCCACTTGGGTGGAAAAAAAAAATCAAAACTCTAAACCACTGACCTTGGTCAGGGTGTGAGAAATGAGATGGGGAGTAACGGCAGTGGTATTGCTCATTATATGTGACAAATGGGCATTGCCAATCGCTTTGGAAGAAAAAAAATAAAAATTATGTAGGTGTCGGGGGGGGGGGGGTTGGGTGACACTTTACAACATGATCATGTTTGGCATCATTAGGAAGGCCAGACTCTGACCTGTCCAATGACACCTAACAGGACTTTGTGGGATGTAACGAATGGAAATACTCTTCTTGCAGTGGTGAAGCAGCTTATGTCTTAGGCTAGGGTCAGACGAACGTGATTTCTACGGACTGTACGTCCGTGCACACGGACGTACGTCAGTACGGAAGACACAGTAGTGGCCACACAGTCCGTTTATTCACTGACGTATATTTTGACGGATGTAGCAGGGAAAATAAATTAAAAAGCAAAACCATTTTGTCCGTGAAAAATGCTGGACGTATAAATGCAGTCCGTCTGACCACGTTCCATCACTCACACACAAAGCTATGCAGACGTTGCGGACGCAGCCCACTTTGTGCGGCCGTTCTAGGGGATGTACATTCTTGCCTGCCTTGCGTCCGTGGGCTGCAGCCGTTGTGCGTCCGCAGTTCAGTGCGGACGTACTTCATGTGTCAGGCTCCAATGGGCTTTCTGTCATGCTATCACGGACGTACTTTTAGGCGCAATCACGGACGTGAACACTACGCTCGTCTGACCCCAGCCTAAGATGGACCAGAGTGTAGTTACCTGCTCTGGCCTTTCCAAAGGACACCATGCATGGCTTTGTACATGACATGGTGCAGGAGACACAGGCGTCTAAAAAGACCCTCTCTCTGATATCAGTGTGTGATGGGAGCTCCCACAAGCAGGGCTGACAACCGGGTGGGAGGGGGGGGGGGTCTGAAATTCAAACTGTCCGGGTGAAAACTGGACAGGTGACAACCCTATTCAGGATTCTCTATAAAGCTTAGCAAAAAGGTAAAGCATTAAAGAGACACTATACCACAAAAATATACATTCTTATTTTATGCTGCTGGTATCTTACATGTATTTTGTTTTTCTCATGTTTAAGAAAATATTTTACTCTATAGGTCTCACTGGGTACATCCATTTTGTGACTTTTATTGTAAACCCCCCCCCCCCCCCCGGTAGGTTTACCTCACTTGCTCCTCACTGTGTGGCATTCACCATAGAATGGAGTAAATTGGTCAGATTCCAAAATCCAGAAGGATTGTTTTATGTGGGATGTATGCAAAGCAGTCTCGTCTAAACATTCACTCCTCCACACCATTGCCTCTTCAATACTGTAGAAGCTGTACCAAAGGAAATTTACTAAGATCTTGGTAAAACACCTCATTTTATTTTTTTGAATTGCATATGTAACCCCCTGGAGTACAGTAATTCTACTACCCGGCAGTTCCTATATAGTAACCAGCAGATGGTGATCTTCTATTTACTCTGGAGATTCAAGACTGTCTCTATGGTTTTTGTGTGGAAGCAGGGCTGCAAGAGCGTAAGGAAGGAAGGAAGGAGGGAGCTGGAAGAAGAAGGTGGCTGAGATTTGTGGGTATGGTGTCCAGAGCTGAAGCATCCTGCATAAGGGCTTCCAGCAGACTCTGTATCCAGATCAAAGCACAGAACTGTTCCTGGCAGTGATTGTTCTGCAGAGTGAAGGAGCTTCTCCCCTTCCTGGACAAACAGACTGGAGTGGTAAGCGGAGACCTCTCCCCCTGGTTTTTACAACAGGTCACTTCAACACTGGTTAACACAAGCAAAAGTCTATGACTTCTGATCCCTGGAACATCACAGCATATTACAAACAAGGTTGATTACAATCATCCTGGGCCCCAACGATGTGCACCACCTACCTATGGTATCTTTAGGGAAAAGACTAGGGTGGGCCGTAGTATTGTTCGTGGGTGGGTAAACTCATACTGACTCTTGCGTAATTTACTTAGTCCACTGTATTATGTTTATTTAGACCGTTACATTTATTTTTGCATAGAGTTTTGCTGTGCAATACAAAGGACAGCTCTGTGTTGATTTTATTGCTTGTTTAAATATGTTCCCAACTGGATCTCACATCCAAAGCCTGGATGTCCAGTTGGGTGGAGACACTACCGCAGTCATGTACCCCAACTCCCAGGTAGCGGAGGCTCAGGATTGGCTTGCAGAGCGCCTGACGGTAACTGAGGTAAAGGACTACAGGGGTATTTGTGTATCTACGCAAAAACCTGTTACACATAAAAAAAAATATGAATAAAAATTAAAACAAACCATAGCATGTGTTTTATACGGTGTTTTTTGTAATGCACATTACGTTATGTTTTATAATGTGTTTAAGTAATCTAGGTTATAGTTTAGGTTAATGGCAGGGTTCCTTTAATTGAGCCGCAGCTGGAAATCTGCATGTTTAGGCCATAATCTAAAAAGAAAACAAATTTCCTATGAATTATAGTGTCGTTTATCGGTTTAATGGATACCCAGTCTTCTGATAGACAAATAGGTTTCCCAAAACATACACGTACATCGTATAAGAATGTCATCATGTAATTTGTTGAACCACTCCTGGTTTCTATTACCTAAGCAATCTGGTGCCATTTGCAGGGTTATTCAAAGAGAATCGAAAAGTCAGCGCACGTTCGGTGACTTTTTGTTCAATTTGGTGCGATTTGACGATCCCATTTCGGCGACCCTGCGGTGTATTCAACAAGCACCACAGGGCTGTCGTAGTGCAGGGAAAAAGCCGCCGCGAACCCGACGAACATTCACCGCAAAACCCAGCGAAGGCACACAGAAACCCGCAAAAACATCTGGATTAACCCCGCCGAACACGCCAGAGAAACTCGAGCAGCCGCCGATCTCAGCGCAGAGCAGCTGCCGGAAAAAGCCGACACTGCAGATGAATGGTGTGGGGAAAAAAAAAACCGCATGCTTGAATGTTTGAAAAGTGAAACGCTGTTTGCAAAGAAACTAAAGAACGAAAAGGTCTGAAATTTACATAAAAAGGAAAAAAACGTTTTAAAAAAAAAAAAAAAAAAATCTATACAAAAGAGACTTTTCACTGCAGAATATTGTAACCAACGGTTTATTAGATATTGAATTAAAGCGGGAATATTTTTAACATTGAAGCCTATGGGATTCGCCTGAATAAATCTGCCACAGGAAACCACCGAACAGCAGGGCAATTCGGCAACTTTTCACTGCTGGTTTTTGTTCTCTGAATAGACAAAGCATTGCTTCTCTATGGGGATTTCACTGCCCTCGAACAGGCACCGTATGTGCAGGCAATTCGCCAAGATTTGGCGAACTGCCTGCTTTCTGGATAGCCGAATGGCCAGGAAAGGTAAGCGAACGCTGATTTCACCGTTCGGTTACCTTACGGCCAGAATTCGATTCTCTTTGAATAAGCCTGTTGATGTTAACATTACTTACAGGCATGACATTTAAATTCAATTCCTTTCTAATAAAATATGGAGATCAGTTGGAGACCACTTCTTCAACCACAGTAAGAAAAAAAAAAGATAAATTAAAATGATTCAAATAGCGGGTATTAGGATTAAAATTCAACGGCTTGTAATAAACTGTCACTTTAAGTGTGAATGATAAGGGGGAGGAGAGACATACCCAAGCCACTTTGAGTGGTCATGGTGGCTAGTGTAAAGAATATGTATTTTTAAGTCTACATGTCATGGCTAAGTATGCAGTTTAATGCCTTGAGTGCCAAGGACATGTGGGACACATACTTTCATTCCTCTCCTTCCTGTGTAGTGGAAAAATGTGGCCAACTATATTTGTAATGGCGTTACTACACTGCACGAGTCCCCTATATACATGTGACATGAACCTTCGATTAAAATTCTGGGCAGAGAGCAAGAAGACACAACTCAAAAAAATAAAACAACATTTATGCTGATTAGAAATAGAGGGGCATTTATTCTAGAGTGAATATTCCATCCTCCCGAGAGAGTCCACATCGAAGGGCAAATCAAGAGCAGTGAAGCTATAGAAAATTGGAGTTTTGCATCTGTGTAATGCAGCGACGTCTCTTACACTGATCTACCCACTTGAAGTAGTTGCTCACCATTAGAAAAAGGTGAATACTTTCCACCTTACGGATGGCAAGGGATATTTTCTGTCGAAGTACATGTCTGCTGTACAACATTGGCCAGGGGATAAAACCACATGTAGCCAATGTCACCAAGGAAGGTTAAAGAGTCATTTTTAAAAAAAAATTTTAATGTTGGCCAAATCAAACATGTCAATATTTTCCCCCTCCCCCCTTATCTCAAATAAATCATTGGGCATTTCTTAAAAATAAAATAGCAGACCTTCTCACGTATTCTATAAAATACACAAATGTTATTTTGATTGTTTGAAAACAGTACAATTATGAATAAATATATACACATTTAAAAAATAAAAAAGTGGGACATACTATAAAAAGAGGAACTAAAATGTGCAAATGGAACAATTTTGGATAATTGATGGGTAAATGATAGATAAGTGTCTTTTTGATATTGATTTTGTCGATCATCTAAGAAGGTGATAGTGGGTTTATGCTACACTGTGGGGCAGACCTCAAAATTTCCACTCACCTAGTCCGTCGGGCTTGCGGGTTGGTAGGGGCCCAGTTCAGTGACCAGTCCGAATCTGGAGCGGTCAGATCGGCACAGTAGTGCGCCTCCCACACTCATAACACAAGTCTGGGAACGGCACGCTGTATTGGCCGCCGCCAATGGGAGGGTGTGTAAAAAAATGGAACGTAGTGATATGCTCATACACGCCGCACATTACTGGGAGTTTTATTACTGTGGCACTGGTGGCGAGCAACTCGGGACCTGAAATTTTGAGCCCTGCTGTAGGGTTATTCAAGGAGCACCGAATTGGCCACGAAAATGCACCGGTGAATTTCCCCGTACGATGCAATTTCGTGGCCATTCGGCTATTCATAAAGCTGGTGATTTGCCAGCGAAATATGGTGATCAGCAGAAGTGAAATCCCCCATAGAAGTAATGGTGAATCTATGCAGAGAACACCGTACACCACCGAAATGTCCTGTTTTTCAGTGGTTGCGTTCGACATGTTTAAAAAAACGGGCATGTCCAATAGGTTGCAATATTAAAAAAAAAAAAAAACTCAGTTTTTCTTAACTATTCCACCGTTTATTCTTTTAGTTTAATTTTCTTTTAAAAGCTGCAGTGTTTCTATGGTTATCCCTGTTCGGCGGCTTGTCTGCTTTTTCTGGTGGTCTGTTCGGTGGGTCGAACAGGAGAGCACTGAAATGTCAGTGCTCTCTGAATAACCCTGTTAGTCTTACAATCTATTTTTCTTCATATTTTTGCCTCCCTTACCTAGTTACAACATTGAAATGGTTGGGTGGAAAGAAATGCCACCAGCCCTTTAGGATAAGGGAGGGCAGATACAGGATTTACAGAGCTCAGGTCAGAATAATAATTAGAAGAAAAAAAAAAAAAAAGGTTGGAATGTACCCTGTAGAATAAATTATTGAAAGAAGTCACCGGAGGACAGTAATTAAAAAATACTAGCTAGACCAGTTGACTCTTGGCTGCTATGAACATAAAAATAAATAAATATATAAAATAAATTAAAAAGGGTGGGGTGCCTTTCTGGAGCAGAGACCCAATAGCGAGAAAAGACTAAACTGGATCATTTTGTTCACAGAAACAAACTCTTCAATGAAGTATGAAAGCAAATCATACGTTTTACCAGAAGACAGCAAAATTATTAACTAAAACTGCGCAGACGTGTTTCATAACCTGAAGTCACAAATCTAATTATACCATTATCATCCATCTACTCTGACCACGGTCTCCCTGGATTAAAAGGAATGGAATTATTTAACCCTCAGAATAAATCTGTTCCTTTTTAATACTGTAACCAGCAAGTCATTTGTCATCTTTTATATCCAATTCATCAAAAATTCAAAATTATTAAAAAAGTCCATCTTTATATGCACCCTGTTATTTTATTAAGATATATGCAACACTATAGTTTGTCAAAAGGAGCTGAAACAATTCAACCACATGACATTCGGAGTCAAGATTCTCAGATTTCTCTTGGAGATTCTACACAGTTTGAGATATTTATATGCTAGACCTGGCATCTGTTGGGCATTGTCAGGGCTTTGGGGATCCAGTGACATGTCGCCCTGGATGTTTATCTATAGTTAGGGATGCTGTGTTTGTACAGGACCGCTTTTATGACTTGGATACAGTTGTACATCACAAGGTCTCATTACAGTAGAATGTAGTTTATCCACATGTATAAATTGAGATGGTTCTATACATAACAAATGTGACAGATCGAGCAAACATCACCCTTTTCCACTCACAGATCATAAACATTTGCATACCAAGGCACGAGTAACAGCAGACCCAATGTTGTTCTAATGCTTTTCATACATAAAATAAAAAAGGTTTCTAGAGAACCCTGATGCAAAGTCCTAAAAGTGGAGCAAAAAGAACATAAATTCTATTGGTTTCTAAAACAATTGCTCCAATTTTACAGCTTTGTCCCAGAATTACTATTTTTACATTTCCCCTCAGAGACAGCAGACACAATTACTTTTGAGCAATTGTTTCATATATTGACAGAAAGTGCATAATGCTGTGTAACCCATTTTGATACACTTTCAGCGTTGTAGCACACCTTGTCCCAAATAGGGATGAGCCGAACACCCGAGTTCAGTTCGTATTCGAACCCGAACTTTCCAAAGGTTCGAATCCGAACGCAAACTCAATACAAGTCAATGGGGCTGAAAATTCGGTTTTTAGAGTGCACACCAAGAGGGCATATATGCTAGATATTTGCCATAAAAGGTGTATGGGGGTCCGGGTAGTGCCCTGGGGGACAGGAAACCAGGACAAAAAGTTTTTAAAAAATCGTTTTTAAAAAGGGACAGTGAGTTTTCCATGAAATAAGGGTTAAAAATAAAGACGAAAAATTCCTTCAAATATCGTGCCTAGGAGGTCCCCATAACCTGTCCGTGAAGTGGTGGATTTCTAGGATGTATAGAAACACTTAAAAACAAAAAAAAATACGTTTCAAATGACGGTAAATGCTTTTCCTTTAATCTATCCATAAACAACTGCTTGGGGCGGCAGTCTGTATTTAAAGAGGAGACATTTTCGGACACGTAGAAAAAGTTTAGTGATTTTTTGGCTAAATTATTGTGAAACTTATGCAGGCTTTGGATGAAAGTAACAATAGGTGCTTTAAAATTGGGCCTTTAGCGTCGGCAACAGTGCCGTCACACCGTAACCCCTCTGAGGATATGAATCTGATACAGGAGTCAGTGGCAGTGCACCCAAATATTGTGCTTTTGATGCCAGGCCTGCAAGTACTATCATACAGTAACCCCTCTGTAGTATTGTGGAAGAATGCAGGGGTGGACCTTGCGGTCCTATATTAAAAAGATATGAATCTGGTAATGGGCGTCAGTGCACCCAGATATTGTGCTTTTGGTGCCAGACTGCCAGGCCAGCATGTACTATCATACAGTGACCCTTCTGTAGTATTGTGGAAGAGTGCAGGGTTGGACACTGCGGTTCAAAAAATTAAAATGATATAAATCTGGCACAGGCGTCAGTGCAGCCAAATATTGTGCCTTTCATGGCAGCAAGTGCCTTCACACCGTAACCCTTTTGTTGTATTGTGGAAGAGTTCAGTGCTGGAGGTTTTGTGAATGCAAAAGACATCCCGATCTATTCCGTTACTTCAGCATCAGGGGATTGATAGCTGCCGATACATTTTTACAAATGTCAGCCGGTCTACAGAGTCGGTGGACAGACGCACTCTTGTCTGTGACAAAACCTCCAATGGCACTGAACGTCCTTTCAGAAAGCACGCTAGATGAAGGGCAACCTAGTAGCTGCATAGCATATTGGCCAAGTTCTGGCCAATGATCCAAGCTCAACACCCAGTAAGCCAGTGGATCATCTGCTGGAAAGGTATCCAGGTCTGCCCTTGCCCCTAGGTAGTCCTGCACCATATGGTGAAGACGCTGGCAATGGGTGCCTACATTTGACGTCCCTGGGCGTCGTGGACTAAAAAAATTTAAAAAAATGCATCAGTCAAGCCGCCCAGGCCTTCACCACTATTCCTCTGATCATCCGCAGCCTCAGAAGCACGTGTGTCATCACTTGGTAACCTACCAGTGCCTGGAAAGGTGTTACGCAAGTGTCGCTGTAGAGCGTCCTCAAGTTGTTTCATCCTGTGCTCCCTCTGTGCGGGTAGGATGAGCTCTGCAACTTTACCCTTGTATCGTGGATCAAGAAGGGTTGCCAACCAGTAATGATCCCTCTCATTGATAGCACGAATCCTGGGGTCCTTTAGCAGGCTTTGCATTATAAGGGAGCCCATGCAGCGTAGGTTGGAGGTGGCATTAGCTTCCGAGTCTTCCTGGTCAATGAGGATGACCCAATCGTGCACTTCCTCCTGCCAGCCACGCACTAGCCCTGGTGTTTCTGGGCACACGAAACCCTCCCTTGGAGGAATCCCCACCTTCAATGCCCCCACTACTTAAATATTCTGCCTCCTCCTCCTCCTCCTGTCTGATCTGAGTAGGACCCGCTGGAATGCTGTCTGCGGAAAGACTGGGGCCTTCAGAGCTAGGGAAGGCCTCCTCTTCCTCCCGCTGCTCTGCCTCTAGAGCAACATCTATAATTCCCTGCAGAGTGTGCTCCAGCAGGAACACTAAAGGAATTGTGTCACTGATGCATGCACTGTCCCTGCTCACCATCCTCGTTGCCTCCTCAAATGGTGACAGTACAGTGCATGCATCCTTGATCATCAGCCACTGCGGGGGGGGGGGGGGGGAACCAAGTTGACCTGAACCTGTCCTTGTGCCATACTCACACAGGTACTCGTTGATGGCCCTCTGTTGCTTGTGCAGATGCTGCAGCATTGCTAATGTCGAGTTCCACCTGGTGGGCATGTCACAGATCAGACGGTTTGTGGGAAGGTGGAATTCTCTTTGAATTTCAGCCAGGCGAATGCTTGCTGGGAATGACCGTCTGAAGTGGCTGCAGACTTTTCTGGCCTGGCTGAGAAGCTCTGGCAGCCCTGGGTACTTGGTTAGGAAACACTGTACCACTAGATTTAGGATGTGTGCTAGGCATGGTACATGCGTCAATTTACCCTTGCGTAGGGCGGAGAGAAGGTTGCTGCCATTATCACAGACAATCATTCCCAGCTGAAGCTGGCATGGTGTCAACCATCTCTGCACCTGGCCCTGTAGAGCTGACAGAATTTCTGGCCCGATGTGGCTCCTGTCCCCTAAACAAGCCAGCTCAAGCACAGTATGGCTTCTTTTTGCTTGAGCCATTGCGTAGACCCTGTCAGGAGTCGGTTTAACTGCCACTTCGCAGGAGAAGGAGGAAGAGGTGGTGGAGCAGACCTCATACAAGCAGCTTTCTGGAGGAGTGGTGGATGAACAAGCTCCAGCACAGAGCCCTGTCTTGGATCCCTCCCAGCTGCAATCAGAGTTACCCAGTGTGCCGTGAAGGAAATGTAACGACCCTGTCCATGCTTGCTGTCCATGGACCCGGTCCATGTGTCTAAAGTCACATGCACCTTGCTGCTGACTGCCTTTCCCAATGACTCGATAACATTGTCTTCCACGTGCTGGAATGGCCTTGCGTGAAAAGTAATGGCGTTTTGGAACCTGCCATTGTGGTACAGCGCATTCAGCAAATTCACGGAAGGGAGCAGAGTCCACCAGCTGGAAAGGCAGCAGCTGCAATGCGAGTAATTTTGCTAAGCTGGCATTTAGACGCTGTGCTTGGGGATGGTTGGGACTATATTTTTTCTTATGCTGCAGCAGCTGCGGCAACGTAATCTGACTGCGTAAATCTTCAGCTGATGGGATGCTGTCACATTGTGAGGAAGGACCTGGTACATCCATTACTGTAGCATCATCCCGGTCAGTGGAGGTTGTAGGCAATGACATGGCAGGACACACAGTGGGGGTAGAGACAGATGAGGAGGAGGAGGAACTACGCAAAGTTTTGCGCCAAAGGGATGTGTGGCAGGAGGTCATATGTCACCTCAAGCACGTGGTACCCAAGTGTCCGGTGTCTTTCCCACGCTTAAGCCTCATCTGAGATTACAAATAGCAACGGTGGGGTCTGCTGCACATTTCTTAAAGAACTCCCAGCAGACAGCAGAGTTCCTGCGTGTGTGCTTTGAGACAACAGCGCTCTGCACCGGAGCAGCTCTGACATCTGATGCCTTGGACTGGCTAGTGCTACGGTTGGTCATAGAGGATGTTGTGCCTCGTGTTTGCTGTGCCTCCTCCTCCTCACTTGATTCCTCTGTTCGATCTGGCACCCAGGTGGAGTCAGTGACCTCAATGTCATCTTCACCCCCTATCTCCTCGTCACTGGAGCCAACTTGGCAGTATGCTGCAGCTGCTGGGGCAACAGGAGTGCCAGTTATTTGTGTGTCATCACTGGCACCCCCTTCCTCTAGGTTGATTATACTCCCTTCTTCAACCTCAGAGATTGAATCAGAGCACTGTACTTGCTGCGCATCCTCAAGCAGCAGGTCACTCTCATTGTAGTCAAACAATTCAGCTGACTCCTCCGTGTGTGATAGCGAGGCTACGGCAGGAGTAGCTGTGGACATGGAGGCTGCATTAGATGCTTTGGCAGCTGAGGTGGACTGTAAAGCACTAGAAGCCTGGCTGGCAGAGGACTCGGAGGATGAGGATGGCCTGGTTAGCCAAGCCACCAAATCCTCTCTATGTTGCTGCTGCTTAAGACGGCCAGCACCAGTTAGAAAGGACAAGCGTGCCCCTGCAGAGGATGCACCACGTCCACCACGACCAGAGGCACAGCCTCCCGACACAGGGGCTGCTTGCCCTCTTATCTGTGTCTGGGAGCGTCTGCCTGTCCTTTCAGACATGGTGAGTGATATATAGGATTAAATATATACAGAACTCTGATTCAACTCTGGTATAAAGATTAAAGATTTACAGAACTCTGGTATAACTCAGTGAGACACCCTGATAGCTGGCAGCCAGTGACAAGACACAGATTACAATTCCCTCCTATAAAATCAGTGTGACCCCCTGATGGGTGGCAGTGAGAAGCCACAGATTACAAGTCTCAGAAACCTCCTATAAATCAGTGAGACTCCCTGATGGGTGGCAGCCAGAAAGAACACACGGATTATAACAATTCCCAAATATTTTGTAGAAATTAGTGACCCCAAAATGCTTGCTGGCAGTGACAAGACACACATCACCTCAATTCCCAGATTTTGGTAGAAATGAGACCCCCCCAGTAGCGTGGCAGATCGGCAGTAAGAACACACAACAACTATCTCCTATGAAATCTCCTCTCAAATGCATGCAGAAGCACTGCGTGGAAACCTTATATAGTGTGCTGCGGGACTTGGCTCTGTGAGCCCATGATTGGGAAAAATTTGCCCAATCAGGACTGAGCCGTGATTGGCATAGTGTTGAACCTGTCTTGCACCAGACCTGTGGTTAGGTGCAAGGCTGTAGCCAATTACGAGCTTCAGGCCAGTGGGAAAGTGCATTGTGGTCGAACATGCGGCGAACACCCGGAACCGTTCGGAGTTCGCGAGCAGACCGAACAGACTAGGTTCCTGTCCGAACTCCGAACCGTCCGAACCGAACAGCTCATCCCTAGTCCCAAACAGAAGTGCACCTGAGCTTCTAAAAAGGAAATGGCCCTTATACAACCATCAATCCCCTGCCCACTTCTATTAGTTCACATGGAGTGAAGTGGAGGGGTAGATTCAGAGTAGCAATGTTTTCCTAGCCACTGTAACAGGTCTCAGTACCCTGACTGGGTCACACCTGCCAATGCTGCTTACTTGCCGGACCCCCCCCCCCCAATGTTCTCCCCAGCAGACTTTCCTGCCTTCTTCCAGTACTTTAGATGAAGCTTAAGGACCGAGGCACGTTAAGAGCCTTGCTAGCACTCCCTAGATATAAGACGAGGCTGTAGATCTGGAGGTTTTCCAGGATCAAAATGAAACTGGTTTTATTAGAGAGAGGCAGATATTTATGCAGTCAAACATGGGTTAATTACATATACAAAACCTCCCCTACAAAATGTTGTGAGGGTTTCTGTTACTGCTCCTTCTGTTTCTTGGCATTTGCTCAGCACTCCTAGACAAGACAGGACAATGACAGCTGTGGATGGTAAACAAGATTACAGTCTAAGAGCAGATAATGGAGCAGTGTTTGCCTGACAAAACATATTACAGCAGATTTGACAAGAATAGTATTCATACATAACGCAGATTACACAAACACTCTGCACACAAGAGAGGGGAAAAAAAAAAAGGCCTGCACCTCCCAAATACATTTCTAGGCCCACGTACCCAAAGTGACACATTACCATTTCATACTGAAGAAGAGAATAGGGAAAACGCTTCCCGAAGTATTTAGATGTCATAAAATTCAGTAGGGAAAGGATTACCTTATAAAAAGGCAGGTCACCTAGGATTTCTCAGCAAAATATGGATTATACATACTAATGGGCAGAGCCTGCAGTATGTGTATAAAGGAAATGTGGGGAATGTAACAACACTACCTGCAAAGCATCAGTCATTGGAATGCGCAAAAATATATATATACACATATATATATTACATACATACACACTGTATATTAAAAAAAAAAAAAAGTCTACACAAAACATATGTGAAGGTCTATTAACCACTTGGCTGATATGGACGCGCCCAGCCAAGTGGTTCTCCTGTGCTACGGACGCGCTCAGCGCGTCCGAGCACAGGAGGCAGCAATCCGCCGGATTCCGGCGCCCCCCCCCCCCCCGGTGCGGGCTGACATCTTGGATGTCAGCCCAGCACTCGGAAGCCCGGCGGGGACATTAGATGTCATCGCGGCAACATCTAATTCAGGCGCCCCCCGCATGTGCGGAGGAGGCGCCTGAAAGGGAGGGGGGGGGGAGGAAAGAGTCCTTCGGACCTCTCTCCCTCCATAGCATAGCACGATGACGCCAGTCCTGGAGTTAACCCCTAGCTGCCACCAACGGTGGAGATGGGGGTTCCAATGAACCCCCTATCTCCCGATCCGCGGCAGCTAGGGGTTAAAGTTTGGTACTGTTGGATCGGCCAGAGCATGGCCGTTCCAACGATACCAAACACGACTGTGAAAAAAGTTTTTTAAAAAAAAATTAAAATTAAAAAAGTTTATTTTTTTATAATTTTTTTTAAATAAGTTTTTTTTTTTTTGGTTTGTTAATGCAGCAATATTGTTCCCATTTCAATTATAATGTGAACAATGATGCTGCACTAACGATTTTTGTATGCGGTGCGTTTGTTAAAAATCGTGTAATTTCCCCCAAAAAAAATGTAACGAGACCCCATCTCTAATTTTTTTAACAAGCGCACCCCATACAAAATATAACAGCAATTGCTCGCATGTTAAAATGTGAAAAAAATACACTTTACATGTTTTAAATTATTGAAAATTCATATTTTATTGCATTTTTTGTTATAATAATGACATATTATTAATCTTCCGAGTCTGACGGAAAGAACGATATATAATATGTCTGGTTCATATACTAAAATAAGCTTTCAAAACACATTTAAACATGATGAGCAAAACCGGTAAATATGACCACAGCACAGAGGTGGGAAAAGCCTCAGCAGCGAAAGGGTTAATAGACTATAATGTCGTGATCTGCAAAGTAACCTGTCACCCAGGCTCTTAGTTAATGCAGTATTAAATACACCTGTGCTTCATTTATATAATCAAAATTACAGTCCATAAATAGGCATGTTGCATAAATAAATCCAAGTGATCTGGAAAGATAAAATTCTTAAAAAGGGTCTGGCAGCTCAGTGGATCTGCCATGCATATCTAATCGGATTAATGGCCAAACAATCACTCCAGCTGATATTAAGAAATTCGGCTAACCATGTGCCAGTAATAATGTCACTGCTCATTTTAACAAATTGCTAATTGCTGTGCATCAGCAACAATCACACTCAAACCCCACAAGAAAAACAAAATCATGATTAGTCCCTAAATGATCAAAGGAATGCATGGAAGAAGCAGACTGATGGTTAAGGCTACGTACACACAAGCGCACTCAGCACAGTGAGTCCTTCGAAACGGATGCACTTTATAACGTTGAGATTGTGGTTACATTGTAACAGTTTTGATTGACGTTTAGAGAAAAAAAAAAGCTGTATGCAGGTGTTTCTCTACGTCTGTGTTCACGTCGATGCCATTTTGGCGTCTGTTGCAACATATTGACTCCTTTGCTAAAGCTATGATGATAGAAAACAAACAGTGCGGTAAGACGGACGCAAAAAGTGTGCTCGTGTGACTGCAGCCTTTTTTTTAAAAAAAAAAATATATAATTTTTTTTATTGGTTTTCTCAACACAGGGAAAACTATACAGAAAAGAGAAAGGGAGGGGGGGGTAAGGGAACGTTGCAACCAATATCGACCATCAAAATGCAAGAGTAAACAAACAGTGAAAACATAACGTAGGGTTATATCTTAACAGAATATGTATCCCAATTGAACCAATGATCCCGCTTACTCCTATTACACTTCATCGATCAATAGAGGTGTATATTGGTTTTAATGGTGAAATCTCATAATCAGTAATAACTCAATGATTGGCCTCCCGGTGACACAGAGGACTTTTTTCTGACCTGTCGGGTAGTCAGCAACAGTGAAAACCATGCACTTTGCAGCTCTAAATAGGGATTTCACTGCATGACGGTTTATGCTGTTGTTGGGTGTTAAAGTACTCATGCAGACCTTAAGTACAAAATAATGGCAAAGAAAAAAAACCTGGGTCCAGCAGAAAAACTATGATTTAGATATTCTGGAAGAGCAGGGAAAAAAAAATAAATATAAAAATTCTACTTCTGGAAAGAAGGAATATTCATTCAGGCTTTTTGGGTTAATAAATTCGCAAATCCAGCCTGCCAATAGACATTCAGGAGCATTCCTTTCTTACCTTAATGAAGGCAATATGGGGTAGGTTTCGCTAATCATTAGCACGGGGTTGCATTCCGTCACACAATGGAACATATATTTAAACACCCGGTTTTGGACTTGACACACACAAATGAGATGAGATGATATGATGAGATAGATAGATGAGCGATAGATATATTAAACCAAATGACCATAACCATCCTTCCTGTGTAATTGTTCACATTACACTGTACCCTCTTCATTTCCCTTACCCTTCACTGCCATTTCCATACTTTAATTATGTGGCACCAGTCTGCCCCTCCAGATACAGTCTTATTCACTCTGCCATCTGCCTTCCAACACATGGCACCATTTACACTCCCCGTGCCTGTCACCATATGGTAAATTAACCCTCCCAAGTCCTTTTAGCAGAAGCTACTAAAATCCTATGCTTTTATCCATATCCCCCACAATGGCTTTTATCCCCTTTGTATGGTTCCATCAGCATCTCTAGGGTCCTTCCTCATACTATACGGCACTGTTCCTTACAATGTTCTTGTAACATTTTCACTTAATTCATCTGGTCTCTTACCTATACAATTCCTCTGCAGCTCATCAGGTAAATGATCTAAATGTCTGAAAGAATAAAAGCACAGTACACCACTTGCATATACATCATTTGTCCACCTGCTCTGTGTTTTCTACCGTGATATCTGACTAAAACTACGGGGAGGATCTGAATTCGTAAAACAGCAACAACATTTTATTTATTTATAAAGGATTTTACCAGGAAGGATACATTGAGACATGAAGAGGCGCATACCTCAATATATTTTACAGTCTAGGAGGTGTCGGTGAAAAAGATCACATTACACAAGCGGCCAAAAGCCTTGGCCCTCCAGATGTTTTGAAACTACATTTCCCATGAGGCTCTGCTACCTTAAAGAGTGGCTAAGCATCATGGTAGATTTAGTTCCTCTAACATCTGGGAGGGTCAAGTTTGCTGACGCAATGCCCTACACAGGCCTGCCCTTTCGGTTGGCGTGAGCTGGGCTCACGCCTTAAGGCCCGCCTTGCTGCCACCACCGTCGTTGTGATAAAAAGTGTTAGTGACCACCACCTCTATCTGGGGGAGACTGGATGAGTACCTATGGAGAAGTATTTATCATCTGGGGGTGAGAAGTCAGGGGTGTCTAATGGGGGGGGGGGATTTTGTTGTGTTGAACTTGCATTACCACATTAAAGCCATTATCATGAAATCTGCTCATATAGTTTTCTGCCTCATCTTCCAATAATACTAACTGTCACAAACCGGCATCATTTTCTGCAAAGCAGTGTGTAAGGTTTTAAAACGCAGAATTTGTGTTTTTTTTTTTCTTGTGTTTGCCATGGAGTTTGTGAAGCCAGGCCACTGGTTTACAATCCTCTGATCGGCTGGAGCTGAATGGTAACTTGGGATCCGGGAATCAAATGGTTGGGAAAGAGGGTGAGGGGCCAGCTTTATGTATAGCAAGCTGACCAAAAACTCCGGGTATTTTGATGGAGAGAGCAACATCCAAAAGAATCTTCTGGGACCTTTGAAATCTGGAAATACCCATAAAAGTATCTACTCAAATTAGAGTTTCTAGGGGTTCATTTTATTTCAAGAGCTTTGCACCTTTTCGTATGTTTGTTTTTATGTGATACTGGCACTGTGTAAAGTTTGTATTTTATCTTTTTCCATTAAAACTCAAAAACCAGTATTGTCTTGCTCTAGATCAATTCATGCTTCGAATGCAATCGCTTAGGTAGCGCTACTGTAATAAATACATATACATACACACAGTCAGGTCCATAAATATTGGGACAGCGACACAATTTTAAACATCTTTGGCTCTATACACCACCACAGGGGAGTTGGAATGAACCAAACACAATGTGCTTTAACTGCAGACTGTCAGCTTTGAGGGTATGTACATCCAACACAGGTGAACGGTGTAGGACTTACAGCAGTTTGCAGATGTGCCTCCCACTTGTTAAGGGACCAAAGGTAATGGGACAATTGGCTTCTCAGCTGTTCCATGGCCAGGTGTGTGATATTCCCTCATTACCCCAATTACAATGTGCAGATAAAAGGCCCAGAGTTCATTTCAAGTGTGCTATTTGCATTTGGAATCTGTTGCTGTCAACTCTCAAGATGGAGATCCAAAGAGCTGTCACTAGCAGTGAAGCAAGCCATCATTAGGCTGAAGAAACAAAACAAACCCATCAGAGAGATAGCAAGAACATCAGGCATGGCCAAAACAACGGTTTGGAACATTCTCAAAAAGAAGGAACGCACCGGTGAGCTCAGCAACACCAAAAGACCCAGGAGACCACGGAAAACAACTGTGGTGGATGAAAGAAGAAGTCTTTCCCTGGTGAAGAAAACACCCTTCACAACAGTTGGCCAGATCAAGAACACTCTCCAGGAGGTAGGTGTAGGTGTGTCAAAGTCAACAATCAAGAGAAGACTTCACCAGAGTGAATACAGAGGGTTCACCACAAGATGTAAACCATTGGTGAGCCTCAAAAACAGGAAGGCCAGATTAGAGTTTTCCAAACAACACCTAACAAAGCCTTCACAGTTCTGGAACAAGATCCTATGGACAGATGAGACCAAGATCAACTTGTACCAGAGTGATGGGAAGAGAAGAGTATGGAGAAGGAAAGGAACTGCTCATGATCCTAAGCATACCACCTCATCAGTGAAGCATGGTGGTGGTAGTGTCATGGCGTGGGCATGTATGGCTGCCAATGGAACTGGTTCTCTTGTATTTATTGATGATGTGACTGCTGACAAAAGCAGCAGGATAAATTCTGAAGTGTTTCGGGCAATATTATCTGCTCACATTCAGCCAAATGCTGCAGAACTCATTGGACAGCGCTTCACAGTGCAGATGGACAATGACTCAAAGCATACTACAAAAGCAACCAAAGAGTATTTGAAGGGACAGAAGTGTAATGTTATGCAATGGCCAAGTCAATCACCTGACCTGAATCCCATTGAGCATGCATTTCACTTGCTGAAGACAAAACTGAAGGGAAAATGCCCCAAGAACAAGCAGGAACTGAAGACAGTTGTAGTAGAGGCCTGGCAGAGCATCACCAGGGATGAAACCCAGCGTCTGGTGATGTCTATGCGTTCCAGACTTCAGGCTGTGATTGACTGCAAAGGATTTGCAACCAAGTATTAAGAAGGGAAAGTTTGATTTATGATTATTATTCTGTCCCATTACTTTTGGTCCCTTAACAAGTGGGAGGCACATCTGCAAACTGCTGTAAGTCCTACACCGTTCACCTGAGTTGGATGTACATACCCTCAAATTAAAGCTGACAGTCTGCAGTTAAAGCACATTGTGTTTGTTTCATTCCAACTCCATTGTGGTGGTGTATAGAGCCAAAGATGTTAGAATTGTGTCGATGTCCCAATATTTCTGGACCTGACTGAGAATATATATATATTTTATTATTGCAGAAACCACTTGCACATCACAGCAATTCTGTGATGTGCAAGTGGCTTCTGCAATAATAAACACACTTATTATAGTGTGTGTGTGTGTACATCCACTACAACTGTTGTGTAGGACAAAAAAGTGAGATAAAAAGCCTCCACACTATAATAAGTGTGTTTATTATTGCAGAAGCCACTTGCCAATCACAGAATTGCAGTGATGTGCAAGTGGCTTCTGCAAGAATACATACATACATTTTGTCTCCTGGATTGGGGTGGTATACAGCTAGTGGGGTTTCGAGAGTGCCCTATTACTTCCGTGGTGGCAGTGTATACATTCGGAAGGGTGGGTACTGTGTAAGGGGGTTAGGTTGGCATAACTTGGGGCCTTTGAGCGGGTAGAGTTAGTAAATCCAGAGGCTTGGAGTTGTAATCCCCTTGAAAGCTCTCCTTCCGCGCGTCACAGCAAGGTAGGTAGGTAGTTTACTAGTTTAGCTAGGTCTTTTCTTTCCGTGACACTCACACCATTGTACAACTGCCCACCACATATTGCTTAATCTTAGAAAGCCACCAATCAATCTGCCCTTTAATCAATAGTATCTCAATCTATAAATATATGGGAGACACCAAGAAATAGATAAATCAGCAGCGGCAATGGAATCTAAGGCTAGGGTCAGACGAACGCATTTTTCGCATGGTCCGTAAAAAAGTGCGTCCGAACGCATGGACGCACTTTTTCACGGAATACGCGATAGCGGTCATACGATGCGCAATTTCGGCTGTGATTTCATACAGATCCAAACCAGGAAACTTTGGGTGTCTGGACGTTATGTTGGCCGGACATGAGCAGCGGCTGACGTCTCCAAATCTCGCACACACGCAGCTATGCGGACACAGCGCACTCTGTACGTCAGTACTAGCGGTTAGACGTTCTCGCGAAAATGCGTTAGTTTGCCGCTTGCATTGCGCGGCTGAACTTTTGTGCAGCCGTACTTCGTGTGTGGGCCTGCGTTGGATGTCATTTGCTACTACCACGGCCGTCAAAGTGCGGGTAAACGCACTGTGTTCGTCTGACCCCAGCCTAAAAAAAAAATAAAAAATAAAAAAAAAAAAAAAGACTCCATAGAGACCAGAGAGCCATTTTGTGAGATCGCATGGGCAGGATTTTGCAGGAACAATGGAAGGACACTGGGAACCATTTGCTTGCACTGTTCTTCTGCAAGCAGCAAGAGGAGGCATCGTCAGGCCAGCTCATGCACCGCGGGACCAGTGGAGGAGTATTTGATTTATTTTAGCGCAAATAATTGAGAGCCAATTGATTTTCCTGGAGCAAAAAATAAATAAATAAAAATCAACTTAACACCTGAGGGGTTAAACATTAAGCACCGGTGTTTTCCAGGCATTGCAAAGACCTAAAAATCGCCAGCATTGCAGAATTGACAAATACCAGCACGTCCCAAAACAAGAAGCTTCACGGACCTTCTGCTGTTACCGCTGGATTCCAGTTTTGCAATACTAGCAAACACTGGCGTTTGAGGGTAACCCCACAGGCAGACACCAATAGGACGGCCGCCATAAACATTAAAAGAGACACTCTACCCAACCTGTCCACTTTAACGTTTTAAAGTTCTCAGGATGTGAGGAGTCTCCCCCAGCCCCAATCAGAGGTTATCACTGGGTGAAGTGGAAGAGTTTCCTCCACCCCAGGCTAGGTCACAAGTAACCAGGATTGTTTTAAAAAAATTCCTGGCTGCAAGTCACTAGTCTGCTGTCGTCAGCCTCCCTGAAGCCCCCGCTGTAAGAAATGGTCTCAGACAGGCTGCGCAGCTCCCACCCACCTCTCTGTGTTGGTGCTATGGAACTTGAGAATGTTTTGCAAGTCCCATAGTGGTGCGAAATTTACAGTTCCTACGCTACGCAAATTGTGCAGACAAGCTTCAGGGACTTCCAGGTTTAGGAATCCCTGAGCTGAAGAGGAGGAGCAGCTTGTGGCGAGGGACAAAAAGGTCAATTCACCCCCAAAAAAAATAAATATAAATGAAATTGAGAGAGGCTATTCAGCAGCAACTACTCAATTAATTAAGGGTGAAAAAGGGAACTATTTTCAAAAGAGTATCTTTTAATGAGTGGGTTAGGCTGGGGTCAGACGAACGCATTTTTAACATGCGTTTAGCCGCACTTAGGCTAGGGACAGATGAGCGCATTTTCTGCAGCCACCGTAAAAATGTACGTCGATGCTTGCGCACGCATTTTTTCACGGAATACGCTTAAGTGGTCAGACGATGCGCAATTCTGGACGTATTTCATGACGGTGGGGTAAAAAGAAGTCTAGGGAAATCCGGCTGTTTGAACGTTATGTAGGCCGCACACTAGCAGCGTCTGACGTCTCCTAATCACGCACACACGCTGCTATGCGGCCGCCGCGCACTTTGTACGTCAGTAGCAGCGGTTTCACGTTCTAATAAAAATGCGTTCATTTGCCGGTTGCGTGGTGTCGGCGCACTTTTGTACGCCCGTACTGCGTATATTGGCCGTTATGTGCTGCTACTGCCGCCGTGATTTAGTGCGCCTGCACGCGCGTTCCGACTGCCCCACTCTGACCCTAGCCTTAATCACGGCCGCAGTAGCAGCAAATGACGCGCAAAGGCCGCCAATATACGAAGTACGGCCGCACGAAAGTCCAGTCGCACAACGCGAGTGGAAAATGAACAAATTTTTTCGAGAACGCAGAACCGCTAGTACTGACGTACAGAGTGCGCTGCGTCCGCTAGCGGCGTGTGTGCGTGATTAGGAGACGTCAGACGCTGCTCATGTCCGGCCAACATAACGTCCAGACGCCCAAAGTTTCCTGGTTTGGATCCGTAAAAAAAAAAAAAAAAAAAAAGGAAGAATGCGTATCGTATGACCATTTTCGGGCATTACGTGAACAAATACGGCAATGCGGTCGGACGCACTTTTTGACGGTCGCTGCCAAAAAATGTGTTAGTCTGACCCTAACCTTAATGGCGGGAGTGGAATCGGTCGTTATGGTCCCATACAGAAGTTCATATAAAAATCTCCCTGTGCCTGCTCTATAACATCAATAAATGTATCAAATGCATTAACAGGACACCAAAGTCACATTACAGCTCACTCAGGTGTACGGACCTCTATCAGAAATACCTGCGGGTATATTTCATGCATACAGGATGGTATATTAGAGTCTGTAAAGGTATAAAGCTGTGGATTGAGGTGTAAGTTAACGAGAATCACACAGAACCCAAATAACAGACTAATCCATGGAACACAAACACACCAATATATTCATTTGCTTCCTTCCCAAAAGGAAGTGCTGAAAAGCATACACTATGGGCCAGGATGTCCATCACATGTAGAAGCCGGCAGACGTTTTATGCATAGGTTTTTTTGGAGAATAAAATAAAATGAGCCAGAGTATGATTAGGAGTCCGTACGAAGCGCCAGCATTTGTCAAACCCTGCGTTAAATAATTGCAGGTGCTTTTCCTGCTCTAAAGAATAAGAACTCAAACCCAAAACCTTTCCAGGTGTGCAGAACCACAGCATGCAGTTTGTTGTGTTTACAGTGGAATTGAATAATAACAAGGTGTTACTTATAGATACAATAATATTGTAATAGATCCAGAAAACAGGAACCTGTATATTCACCATAAGTGTGTTTCCAGCAGGAGACTTGGTAGACATTGCTGGGACTGATCAGCAATACTTAGTCACAACATCCAGATACCCATTGATTGCTAGAGCAGACAGAGTTACTCAGGTTTAGTCCTATGTGGATCTAAATCAGAAGGGCACTGATACAATGTTACCATGTCACTGCTCTGCAGTCCCATCCAATCACATACAGGTCACCAACCTGCAACACAGGATACATTGTATCCACATGACTGCTTCATATGGAAAGAGATTTTATTGCAGCCCTGCATAAGAATACATCCTCAGTATCCATCCCATACAACAAGGATCCAACCTGAAGTCATCAAACCCCAACAACAGATCACGGGAGAGATCCATCCAAAACTGTTCCACGTTACCGCAGCACTCACATTCAGCCAGGCTCCCATCACACTCAGACAGACTATACCTCCCATCACACTCAGCCAGGCTCCCATCACACTCAGCCTGGCTATCTCTCCCATCACACTCAACCAGATTATCCCTCCCATCACACTCAACCAGATTATCCCTCCCATCACACTCAACCAGATTTTCCCTCCCATCACACTCAGCCAGGCCGTCCCTCCCATCACACTCAGCCAGGCCGTCCCTCCCATCACACTCAGCCAGGCCGTCCCTCCCATCACACTCAGCCTGGCTATCTCTCCCATCACACTCAACCAGATTTTCCCTCCCATCACACTCAACCAGATTATCCCTCCCATCACACTCAACCAGATTATCCCTCCCATCACACTCAACCAGATTATCCCTCCCATCACACTCAACCAGATTATCCCTCTCATCACACTCAACCAGATTATCCCTCTCATCACACTCAGCCAGGCTGTCCCTCCCATCACACTCAGATTATCCCTCTCATCACACTCAACCAGATTATCCCTCTCATCACACTCAGCCAGGCTGTCCCTCCCATCACACTCAGCCAGGCTGTCCCTCCCATCACACTCAGCCAGCCTCTTGGAGCTCATGGGATGCGGCTCATGCAGGGAGGGTATGCGGTTCTCACCTCGCCCCCGTGCCCGTCAAAGATGCCGAAGATGGAGGGGTGGCTCTTGTTGAGGAGGTCGGTGATGATCTCGAAGCGGTCTTCCATGTGGTCCCTCCTGCCCTGGATGGAGTACACGGCCACATTGTTACTCTTGTACTCCCAGGTCTTGGAGAACTCTGCGTCCAGCACATCCAGCCCGCCGAGCCGCTCATTCTGCATGATCTCCGCCACCTTCCCCTTCACCATCTGCACGGCGTCCCGGCTGGACTTCACGATGGTCTTCACCTCGTCCGTGTGGAAGAAGTAGCTCCACAGGGCCAGGCTGATGCAGAGCAGGAAGAGGGTCTCCGGTCTGAGCAAGAAGTAACGCATGATCCTCCCCAGGAGAGACAGCAGAGTCATGGTATCCTCTATCATTAGGTCCTAGGGTGTCTGAGGGGGGAGGAGGGGATCAGTGCATGGCACAACGGGACCCCTGCCCAGACTGATCCTGCGGCACCCAAAACAAAGGGGCGGCAGACTCAGCACCTGCCACGGAGACGGGAGGGGGTGTCCACCCTTTGTGTTAGGGGAGGGGGCACCGTCAGAGTCTGGTCCTGCAGCTCCAGCACCTTGCAGAGAGCTGTCACAAGGTGCACACACCGGCCGCTCTGTGGCTCACTCACACACCGGAGCGTTCCATGCACTTAAGCAGGGGGGGGGAGGCTTTCAGGCTGCGTAAGAACTCTTCTGTCTGAATCATGTTTTTTCTTTTACTGGAGCGAACAATGAGCCGGCAGAAACCACAACGTACACATGAGCTTGTCTGAGAAAACACATTGCAGGCTGGCTTGCTTGCCGGGAGTCACAACAAGACTGGCACTCCCCTATTGACAATGTGCATATGGACTATCCCATCTCAGGCATGAGCAGTGCAAGCGAGGAGGGACACAAAGGATCAGATGGAGAATGCAGGACTGAAGAAGGACATAGTGAGTTAAGGTTAACTTTCCCATGACCTGCTCAGACCAGTTCTGTGGGAATTAGCTGTGCTTGGAGGGGAGGGGGTGATTTGTGTGTTATTAACTGTTTGTACATGCAGGAGCTCCAAGAAGCATATAGGTGAAAGCGGATTGAGTATGGACCGAGCCGGGCATAAAGCTGGCACTTCCAAGAGATTTCTGGAGCAGAATCCAAAGAGAGTAAAGATCAGTATCAGGTGATGTTAAAATCTGTTCTGATGATGTGGAGTTTTCTGTCCATTCCTCTCTGCCATCCCTTCCCTCAGGATCCTATGCCATGTCTGCCCACTTAGGGCTAAATTACAATCTTCACGCAAACGTTTGCGCCGGCGCAAAAAAACACCTTTTTGTGCGCGCGCAATTGATCGGATGAAAAAACCCGCGAGGATTGTAATTCCAGCGGTGATTTTGTGCGCGCAAAAGTTTAACGCTTGGTGCAAAACATTTTGCTGTGAATGAGGGCTTTTACACGAAGATTGTAATCTAACCCTTACTCTATTAATATCCATTGCAAGTGACTGTTTTCAAGCAATTTTGGCACTGAGGTCCTCCCCCTTTCCCACAATTCCATGTGTTTGTCAGCAGAATGGTGAAAGGTAGACAACCCCTCCATGCTGGGTATGGAGTTAATAATCAGTTGTAACACTTCAATGTTCTTGAACCCAGGACATACTTGAAAACGAGAGAAATCTCAATGTATCCTTCCTGGTAAAATCCTTTATAAATAAATAAATAAATAAATCTGGTGCAAACAGGCCCGTGCACATGGCTACTTAAATCTCTACTATGCCATAAGGCTTGGAAAAAAGTTTGTTGCAGAGTTTTTACAAAACTCCCGCTCATATACAATGCACGTTACTGTATCGCAGAGCTCTGCAGCAATAAAACACGTGTGTGTGTGTACGTGTCACAAAGATCAGCAGCAAATAAAACTCAGTGTTGTGCAGTTTGTGTGTGGTACCATTGCATAACATGTTTCTCATGCTGAATACCAGTGCTTGCTCTGTGAGTGAGAGCCCTGCGGCTCTCTGACATGTCATCAGAGCACAACATGCTTTGACTCGCTGAGCGCTGGTATTTTGCATGATGGACACGATGTTGTCTGCAGTCCATAGGTACTCTACCAACTGGACTATCAACGATATGGGACAGCAACTGAAGTGACCCAATGGCTTTCCCAAAGGCACATGCCATGGGTACCTCGTGGGTAATCAGGCATTGCCTGTCATGCTGCACCCCCCCCCCCCCGGTCACACTACATTGGTTTTATGGATCACATGAGCTGTTTATTAATGACACGTGCTAGATACCATGTAAATGACCGGCTGGGTGGAGTAGAGGTAACATCACTGCTCTATAACCGTGGAGACAGTTTTGAATCCTGGCAAGAGCATCTTTCCAGTAGGTGTTTTGTCAAAGGATACTTAACGGTACATACTCACCACCCAGGACATACTTGCAAACCAGAGAAATCTCTATCTCAAAAAAAAATGGTGGTTCCCTGTGATGCCTCCCCTATTTTTATTTCTCTTACACAGGTTGACAGCTGGGGCACCGGAAACATGTCAGAGGAAGAGCGAGATGCAAACAGATGTTGCAATTCCCATGCCTATGGTACATCCAGATTATTCAGACACCAGGTCAACATCTGGAAGAGCAGAGTCACTGCCAGTGGATGGGGAGTGACACTGACAAGATTCAGATTGACCTCTAGCTTCTGGTTTTGATCTGAGGAAACTGGAAGCCAGTTGTGAGGAAGATGGGAAAGAAAAAGTCAATTGCATTGCCTAGAGTGAACCATGGGAAGTGTAGAATCAAGAGTAGCTACCACAACGGATTTATAATACGCAGTTGACAGGGAAGATATTTTTTTGAGCTGCCGAATGAAGCTTATCGCTAAGGAGAGGGTTGAGGGTGATTTTGGTAACAGAGGAGACCAGAGTTGTATGAAGAATGGGTGAGATATTTTAGAGTGTACACTTCATGTTATTTAGTGGCACACGTGCAGGAAGTCCTTAATATACTTCATCCCTCACCTCCATGTATTTAGGTATATCCTGGGTATTAGAGAATGACTCTCAGGAAAAGGTTGGAGGCCAATCCCTTGCTTAATTTTGTAGCAAGAGGGAAATTGACCTACGGGCAAGGATAGGATCATGGGAGATGTCCTTGAGCAGTAGTAGGTTTAATGGAAACAAAAATGTTTAATTTGTCCCTTTTTTGTCGGGGGCAAACTGGACGCAGGAAGGATTGAAACTCTGGGAGGCCGTTTACTCGAAAGGTGTTTGGTGGAAAGAACACCAACTCCTTGGAGAATAGGTCCAGTGCGTCTACTGATAATGAACAATAAACATTCAGATTCCGGTTACTTGTAAGTTTCATCAAAATGTAAAGTCTCGACTATCCATGTGTTTTTGGAGGAAAAAATTGCTTAGGAATTTAATCTAGGAAGAATGGCGAGTCCATACAGAGCAAGACGCATCTGAGGAACTTTGGAATTTCCCCATAGTGATGAAACTATCTGGTATTCTATGGGGCCTGGGAAATTTAGAGGCTCTTCAGTGAATGATGCGTTAGGTCCAGTGCATATGTCAGTGTTCTGTCAATCATTGAAATTGGGCTGGCAAAAGGTGGGTATTGAGTCTGGTTTCGATTATTGCCTCTGCACCCACAAAATTACTAATATAATGGTAATTTTTTTTTTTTTTTTTTAAGGGACAGTATTCTGTTGACGGGTGCATGGCACAACTCCTTAGCATCTCATGCACATTCTTTTTAATCGTTTAGCTCGTTTTTGCAATCAGTAGTGTATTACTTGGATGAGTTTCTGTTGATCGGCAAAGCAGGATTTGGTCAGTGGGTATTTGCTGGCTGGAATGGATCAAGTCTTGGGAGTTTAGGGTGCCACTAGCAGTAGAAAAGATGCAGCAGCATGCAATATGTATTACGGTCCTAGGAACAGAGATTGCCACAATGGCAAAAGGGTGGCACTTGTCACAGGAGAAAGGAATCGGCCTATTTGAGACTGGACAGGGATTGTTGAAAGAGGTTGAATCATTGCGCGCTTATCAGGAGAATGGAGGAAGCCATCAGAGGCAAGACTGTGCCTAGCGCTAGATAAAAGTTTAGGGGAGGGTTAATGAAGATTTGGAGGTGTGGTTAAAGTTTGAGTCCCTTCAATGGTGTGAGACTTTGGGTGTCAAAACTGGAAAGTGTGGCATAAAGAGGGCCTGGTGAGAAATTTAACACTCTTGGAATTTCTCCCCATCATAATGTCAGTGGACCAGAGGAGAGCTCTGTTTGCTAATCAGTCAATGAGATTCTGGCGTGATAATTTTAAGTTTAGTTCATACTGTAGATCGGGAGCCTGGTCACTGAAATCTATCAGCAAGAAACTCCCTTTTCAGCATTTCATTTCTGAATTCATTCGTTTTAGGCTAGAAAAAAATAAAATCATATTTTTTAAAACAAAGATGTCACCTGCCTGGTAATTACACTGGTTGTTTTTGAGGGTGGGCAAAGCGATTATTTTGGAAATCAATTAACAGGATTTCATAGTTAGTTATAACAGCTTGACAGTATTGGCACGTGAAAAACAATTAAAGTAGTAAATTACGTTTTGAGCACTTGACACGCTAAATCCAGATTCTGGAAGAGTTTTAAGATTAGAAATTTAGTTGAGGCATCACTGTGTAAACCATTGTGTACTATTGTTTGACACACTCACTATGTAAACAATTACTTGCTTAATTAGGCAGTCAGGTCCCCTATCATGGAGTGACAGCCATTTGTGCAGTCAGGAGCCTAAGAAAGAGGGCTGGTCCGGATTACAGTGGCTGAATTGCAGTAACTCTCAAAGGCTGATTACAGGACTGTTGGCTATTTGTCTTGTGCAGCTGGTGGTGTATCACCTGTTCAATCTGCTCATGTCCTCAAGCGCAGTCACAGTGATGCCAAGGGATGGCAAAAAGCACTAGAAAGCTGAATCTGGGATCCTCTGCCATAAGCGCCATTGCTGCCATTCATTGAGGGAATGGAAGGATGATATATGAGAGGTGGCGGATTAAGTAGGAGTCGAGCACAGCTAAAAAGACCTTGATAAGGGTCCTGTGATTTACCTAGTGACAGCAAAATTTAACTAACTTTTACTTAAATATAACGTATCTGGTAAGCGCAAAATAAATTTGCTATGGAGTCCGGGTGTCTCACACAGGTCCGTGGCACAACATGTGATTTGAAGCCAAGGAAGCTGCTTTACAGCAGCGAAACGCGTCCTGGGGCCATACATTATGGTTGTTTTTATATTTTCTTTTAAAGGCAAAATTCGGTTCCAGATTGTTTTTTTTCTTGGATTTTTTTTTCTCCACAAAAAATCCATGGGCACTTCATCCTGAGCTTTGGAAGCTCCAACTCATGTAAGTCTCCAATTAGCAAAATAGTGATTTACACCTAATATATCTGAAAGATTCACACTAGGAGAGTCCGTATATTTTTCCTATCTTTCCCTCCATGATCCTATCCTCAATGAGGCATTGAAGACCATTACATATGTAAGGTGGGGGTCACCTGCCAACAAGGAGGAAGAAAAACTACCCAAAGGCGAGGTCCCACTCTGAGCCGGTGATAGGGCTCTATTTTTGTGAGTGGTATTCATACATAGTATAACATCCAATATACAATATTGCACTATGATTTTTTTCATTTGCTTCTCTTTCAAATCACATGTTGTGCCACGGACCTGTGTGAGACACCCGGACTCCATAGCAAATTTATTTTGCGCTTACCAGATACGTTATATTTGTTTATATCCTATGGTGTGGGGGAAACCACTAATACTGGTGTAGCATTGGAGTCAAGGTGGTTACGACGTGCTGTGTGGCGCTCACCATTTGCTTCACGTAACTTTTACTTGCTATGTAATCCATAAATGCTGGGTTGTATAAATCTTTAAACTCATGTAATTTTGTTACAGATCCATAGGAACAGGATGGCATAGGTTGGCTACTGGGATACAAGTAAAAATGACTCTGTGGATGAAGAGTGACAGTAGTGCTTGCCCTTAGTATCAATCGAGGTGGAAAGAGTGGTTGACGAAGATATATCAAATAAGAAACGTATACGAGATCTAAATGTCAATCTTCTATATATTTCCTAGAAATTCTCCTAAATTCTTTTATGTGTTTTGCTTTAAAAAATATCAACAACCGGATAAAAACTTATATATTTATTACGTATACGAAAAAGTTTCAAATCTCACATCATAAACAAAGATTTATAAACCACAACATCCATCAGCACATAGATTACTAGCTTCCCAATATATGTATCTCCGGTTAGTAACTGCATATATGATTAATATCATTTACTTTATCAGTTAGTAACTATACACAGATGGTTAATAAACATTTCTGCTTAACATGTATTTCCCAGCAAACCAATGTTTAACAAGCTAGATCTTGTAGAGGAGAATATATATATTATATTATATTCTCTATGCTACGTGGATCAACAAAAGATGAGCTAAGTAATAAAAACTTATTTAGTGAATCCTCCACTAATATTGAGAATTAAGCTTCTAATATTCTGCTTTTTATTTTGTAGTTATATAATTCCTTGCTTATTAATTTCAATCACAGTCACTTCCAAATTCAATATATATTTATGTATCTACTATTGCAACAAATACTTTAGGATAAAATCTTTTATATCCGATTCTTCTTCATAGCTCTATCTGCAGATTTAGAAATATTTTGAAGACTCGATCTATTTCATTGCAAAGTATATCTATATCTATATCTCCCTTAATTTTGCTTTCTCATACATTACCTGTCCAATCTGGATTCAATGTTTCTGTAGTTACAGCAGCAATATTCTTTGGCTATAATGTATTGTTTTAGAATATGTGAAAATTATCAATGTCAGATAATCGATACATGAGAGTTTAGATTTGTGCATTCCCATGAGGGAAAATTTAGGTGTGGTCCTAATTAAATGAGATGTAATATCCTTAATGCATTGTGTGTCTTGTCCTGGAATGATCTGAATGACTGCAACGAACAGTACATATCCAGTTATAGTAAATTTCGACGTCACTGAAAATCTACCCCTTCATTTAAATATTTGCTTTCTCTATAGATTACCTTATATTTATTCTTTAAACTATAATATTTACTATGCCTCAAGATGGCAGTGTTGCTTTTCAAATATTTTTCACAAATTTATTTTTAATCCCTTATCTTAGGTCAGAGGTCAATTCCACTATCTTATTTTGAACAACTATGGTTATTCCAGACATTGCGTCTCGGGTTGTCAAATTTGATTTAATATCTCTCGTTATTTTGCTCATCAGCTAGATTCCTTTGCAATTAGATCAACAACTTCTATTCTTTCAGTAATTATACTGTTACACAGTTAGCTGCTCCAAATATTTGTAGAGTATATTATTTACTGTGAATATATTGATTCTAAAAATATATTTTGTGAATATATTTATACACTTGCATAGATATATTTTTTTTGGGTATAAAAACATAAAATATCTTTAATTCAAGGACTTGTTAAAACCAACCAATAAATTTAAAGATGACATGTCTTAGCGTATATCATATAAAGACATTTTATCGTCGATAACACCATGTCTGGCACTTATAGAAACACCCATAACTCTTCTAGTCCTTACCATGAACTTAGACTCAAAGATTTTTTTTTTTTTATATATTTCCAAAACTAGGATAAAAATTGAAAAAGAAAAGACCTTACATTACAACAAGATGGCTACAGCCATACATTTTAATTTTCCATTATAATATACCTGACATGGTCCATTCTGACCTCTGGGAATAAATTAAAGTGCCAAGGGAAATATTGCCAGGGCATCTGTATTGGTCTCGTTGGGTGCGGAAACAGTATTGCCTGAGGTTATTCAAAGTCTATCACACACTGCATGTCATGAACCTTGCGCTGAAACCCTGGCAGCACTCTTCAGGTATCGCTCAACATCAGTACTGTACTGTTCGTCCCAGCACACAAACCATTAAGCACCTGACACACATACAGATGATCAGACCTTAATAAAGCACCACGCCCCCCTCCTCACCTTGCTCCATGATTGTAGCTCAATCCTTCAGAGAGAAGTCCTATTTTCTGCTGCTCTGCACAATCCAATAACCGTTCCTGTTAGCCTTCGGATTCCGAGCCACTATTCTACCCATGGTTCCTAGCTCATCAACTCCATCTCTCACCTCAGATATACAGTCAGGTCCAGAAATATTGGGACATCAACACAATTCTAACATCTTTGGCACTATACACCACCACAATGGAGTTGGAATGAAACAAACAATGTGCTTTAACTGCAGACTGTCAGCTTTAATTTGAGGGAATGTACATCCAACTCAGGTGAACGGTGTAGGACTTACAGCAGTTTGCAGATGTGCCTCCCACTTGTTAAGGGACCACAGGTAATGGGGCAATTGGCTTCTCCGCTGTTCCATGGCCAGGTGTGTGATATTCCCTCATTACCCCAATTACAATGTGCAGATAAAATGCTGAGAGTTCATTTCAAGTGTGCTATTTGCATTTGGAATCTGTTGCTGTCAAATCTCAAGATGAGATCCAAAGAGCTGTCACTAGCAGTGAAGCAAGCCATCATTAGGCTGAAGAAACAAACCAAACCCATCAGAGAGATAGCAAGAACATTAGGCATGGCCAAAACAACTGTTTGGAACATTCTCAAAAAGAAGGAACGCACCGGGGAGCTCAGCAACACCAAAAGACCTGGGAGACAACTGTGGTGGATGACCGAAGAATTCTTTCCCTGGTGAAGAAAACACCCTTCACAACAGTTGGCCAGATCAAGAACACTCTCCAGGAGGTAGGTGTATGTGTGTCAAAGTCAACAATCAAGAGAAGACTTCACCAGAGTGAATACAGAGGGTTCACCACAAGATGTAAACCATTGGTGAGCCTCAAAAACAGGAAGGCCAGATTAGAGTTTGCCAAACAACACCTAACAAAGCCTTCATAGTTCTGGAACAAGATCCTATGGACAGATGAGACCATGATCAACTTGTACCAGAGTGATGGGAAGAGAAGAGTATGGAGAAGGAAAGGAACTGCTCATGATCCTAAGCATACCACCTCATCAGTGAAGCATGGTGGTGGTAGTGTCATGGCGTGGGCATGTATGGCTGCCAATGGAACTGGTTCTCTTGTATTTATTGATGATGTGACTGCTGACAAAAGCAGCAGGATGAATTCTGAAGTGTTTCGGGCAATATTATCTGCTCAAATTCAGCCAAATCCTGCAGAACTCATTGGACGGCGCTTCACATTGCAGATGGACAATGACCCAAAGCATACTGCAAAAGCAACCAAAGAGTTTTTGAAGGGACAGAAGTGGAATGTTATGCAATGGCTAAGTCAATCACCTGACCTGAATCCCATTGAGCATGCATTTCACTTGCTGAAGACAAAACTGAAGGGAAAATGCCCCAAGAACAAGGAGGAACTGAAGACAGTTGCAGTAGAGGCCTGGCAGAGCATCACCAGGGATGAAACCCAGCGTCTGGTGATGTCTATGCGTTCCAGACTTCAGGCTGTGATTGACTGCAAAGGATTTGCAACCAAGTATTAAGAAGGGAAAGTTTGATTTATGATTATTACCTTTTGGTCCCTTTAACAAGTGGGAGGCACATCTGTAAACTGCTGTAAATCCTACAACGTTCACCTGAGTTTGATGTACATACCCTCAAATTAAAGCCAACAGTCTGCAGTTAAAGCACATTGTCTTTGTTTCATTCCAAATCCATTAGAAACATAGAAAAATGTCGGCAGATAAGAACCTTTCGGCCCATCTAGTCTGCCCAATTACATGGATACTTTACCTGGATTTATCTTCTGTTTAGGATAGCCTTATGCCTATACCATGCCTGCTTAAATTCAATCACTGTTTTGGCCTCTACTACTTCAACTGGAAGGCTGTTCCATGTATCCACCACCCTCTCAGTAAAATAATGCTTCCTGATGTTACTTTTAAACCTTTGCCCCTCTAATCTAAGACTATGTCCTCTTGTTTTGCTACTTTGTTTCCTTTTAAATATACTCCCTTCCTCTACCTTGTGGATTCCCTTTACGTATTTAAATGTTTCTATCATATCTCCTCTGTCTCGTCTTTTTTCCAAGCTGTACATGTTAAGATCATTAAGCCTTTCCTGGTAACTTTTCTCCTTCAAGCCGTACACCATTTTAGTAGCCCTTCTCTGAACTCTCTCTAAGATGTCTATATCCTTCTGGAGATACGGTCTCCAGTACTGCACACAGTACTCCAAGTGAGGTCTCACCAGTGCTCTGTACAGTGGCATGAGCACTTCCCTTTTCCTACTGCTAATACCTCTCCCTACACAACCAAGCATTCTGCTAGCATTTCCTGCCGCTCTATTACATTGACTACTTACCCTTAGATCCTCAGAAATAATAACCCCAGATCCCTTTCCTCAGATGTTGAGGTTAGGACTGTATCAAATATTCTATATTCAGCCCTTGGGTTTTTACGTCCCAGGTACATTATCTTGCACTTATCCACATTAAAACTCAATTGCCACAGCTCCGTCCATTTTTTTTAGTTTACCTAAATCATTTGTCATTTGGCTCATCCCTCCAGGAACGTCAACCCTGTTGCAAATCTTTGTGTCATCAGCAAAAAGACATACTTTTCCATTTAATACCTTCTGCAATATCACTAATTGTGGTGGTGTATAGAGCCAAAGATGTTAGAATTGTGTTGATGTCCCAATATTTCTGGAGCTGACTGTAGGTCAGTCTGTGCTTGATCACCTTTCTCCTTTCAACCTGTTCTGACTAGTTTCCTGTATACTGGGCTCAGACCCCAAAACCTTGGTGCCACCCCAGTACCAACCAAGATACATCATCAAGTTTTTCCTTTTTGCAATATCAATTTATGTCATTTTAGCTTGTGTCTATACACTGACAGTGTGTGGCACGGAGTAAGGCATCTCTTACTAAGAACTATGAATGGAAGAGGACATGTAACAGAGGGATTTGCCTGAAGTGGGTCAACCACTGGCAAGTCAACATTGTAACATAAAGTTGTAAATTGTACTGCATAATACACCGTGTCCCTGCAAGCTGACATACATGTAAGCATTAGAACTAATGAGTGTCCTAACAAAGGATTCAGGAAAGACAGGTGTACAGTTACAAGTATTTATAAAGCACCAACAAATTCCTTAGCGCTGTACAATGGGAGAGACATAATGACAAATATACATGTTACACACACAGAACAGTAGGAGGGAGGACCCTGCTCGAGAGCTTACAATCTACTTTTATATGTGAACAAGGAAATGGCAAAGTAGAAAAATTCTGTTACTAATATGCTATATAAGGAAACGCAGGAAAACAAGTCAATTAGATATAGATTAAGAGTGTGAAAGCTCATTCACAAGGTGCCCATTCGCCAGTGGTTATATAACATTTTGTTGTAGTTCAAACGGTTGCAGACCACCTACCATTTATCTTTACAGAGAATGTGCCAACCACATGCATTTGACAGTCTGTGTTTTATTACTTTCACATTAAATGTCATTTTATGTTTTGTTTTATTACATCTTGGTATGGTTTGTAGTAATTCAATAAATTGATGAATCAGTCCCTCTGTAGTCTTTATCCACTTTTTGATTATTACTAGGTTTACTTGGATATATATACTGTACGGCTCTTTAACAAGACTAATGGAATAATGACAATGATCTTCAGTGATTTTCTGCAGTACAAGATGAGTTGCTCATTTATTATTATTATTATTATTGCTTCTATAAATAAAGTAACAATACAAATGCAGTGCTCATCATTTGTACCTCCGTGGATAATTAAGCTCTATTTCTTGTTCACATGGATTTTCTCTTCGCCAGCCAACTAGAATTATCATAGGAAGTTAGGAGTTCGCCTGAATTTTCTTCACTTGAGCAGTAGTGGTACGATCAGCATTCAGACTTGGATCAATATTTCCCTTAGATGCAATTTATCAAGATAAAGGTGGAACGTGTACAATCTGAATCATCGGTTTTGTTTTTGCATAGACACCAATAACATGCTTTGTGAATCTGAACTAAAGTTCACTGTATCCAACAACGTTTAGCAATAATAAAATAACTACCAACAATATCAAATCTTAACATACAGCTTCCTGCTCGGCAAAGTCCTTACAATCCTAGAACAACAATATTATTCCACACTACAAAATTGTGATGACTTTTTTAATATACCAAAGTTCAACAACTGCAAAATAAATGTTAATACCCACATTAGAAGTAAAAAAAAAAAGCAATGACCAGAACTTTAATCAGGAATGTATATCAGCTGTACAGTAAATATTTAACTCTGAGGTAAAAAGTCATGTAGACAAGATCTAAAACCAAGTCCAACAATTGTATAATAACCATCTCACTCCATAATACCAAATCACAATGACCAGTGACCGTGTAACAAGCCAGCCATTGGTATTTACGAGTGGGGCTGTTATCAAGGTCGGATTAAGATCCATACAGATATGGAGTTTAACATTATCTTGGACCTATTTTTGGAATTGTGGATAGGTATATAAAGCTTGGCAGATACACTATATTGCCAAAAGTATTCGCTCACCCATCCATATGCGAGTCAAGGCAGGTGAGCGAATACTTTTGGCAATATAGTGTAGGTGTGTGTGTGCGTATTTGTATATAGATTAGTGTTAGTCCAGATGTATCACCACGTACTGCTATCGTGATATATATTTAACCAGGCAGCTAGTTATACACTGTTGTACAGACTGATAAACAGATGCACAAGCCCCACCTGTAATGTGTGGATCAGCACCCAGAATAAGTATCCATCAGTATCCAGAAGTAGTACTGTTTCAGGCCCAAAACCACACAGTCGATAGCCAAAGCTTCTGGAGGGTGAACACAACACTTAGAATGACTTTATTTAGATTCTTCGGGGGATGTGCAGAATACAAAGGTAAAAAAAACCCCCTGGTGTTTCCTTATTGAATAGTAACCCAGTAGCTACCCCCCTCCCACATACATGCCCTGGCATAACAGACAAAGGCTGGGGAAGGGGCAGAGGTCTTGTTTAAGCCAGATCCATGGGGGTCAGTTGCATGATGCATTGGAAGCCTTGGGAAACAAAGGAATCAAATACTTACAGATACACATAAGGAAAACCACACTATATACAACATGATGCTACAAAAAATTATTTCATGGAATAATAGTATAACACGGACACCAGGAAATAGGGCACAGAAAACACAAACACCCTGTACCTAGAATTGAAGGTACAAGGTGACCTTAACATAGGAGCAACATGAAACCTCACGCCCACACCTTCCCAAAGCATCTTTAGGTCCATGTACTCCAAGTCTTAAGTGACTACTGTCACTCCACCCATTTGTGTTTATTTTCCTTATTTCATTACTGTATGCCCATGCTTCATTTATGTTCTATTTAATTTAGTATGGCCCCATTTTGTTGACCAGAATGACCCCATTTAATTTATTATACCCAGATTTGATTCAGAATGCCCATGTTTTATTTTACTGCTGATTTATATAGAAGCATACAGGTCTATTCAAAGAAAGGTGAGAATGACTGGAGAAGTGAAAATTCTAGGTTAAAATAGCCAAACCAGAAAAATTCTCCCATTTATCTAAATTTCCAAATCGGCTATTTGCTCTAGATTGTTCTCTTCTCCTGCTAATTCTCCTGATTTTCACCTTTCTTTGAATATACCTGATAGAATGTGACAGCAGATAAGAACCTTTTCGCCCCCTAGTCTGCCCAATTATATGGATACTTTCCCTGGGTTTATCCTTTATTTAGGATAGCCTTATGCCTATCCCATGCCTGCTAAAATTCAATCACTGTTTTAGCCTCTACCACTTCTACTGGAAGGCTGTTCCATGTATCCACCACCCTCTCAGTAAAAGAATACTTCCTGGTGTTACTTTAAGGCTGGGGTCAGACGAACGCAGTGTTAACGTCCGTGTAGCCGCACTTTAGTACGTCCGTGGTAGCAGATAATCATGACCAATGAAGGCCCACACACGAAGTACGTCCGCACGGAAGTGCGGACGAACTACGTACGCGGCAAACGGAGGCAGGTTAGCAAGAACTTCGAACCGCTAGGACAGATGTGCGGAGTGCGCCACGTCCGCATAGCTTTGTGTGTGAGTGATGGAACGTGGTCAGACGGACTGCATTTATACGTCGAGCATTTTTCACGGACAAAATGTTTTTTCATTTTAAATTTATTTTCCCTCCTACATCCATCAAAAATAACGTCAGTCACAAAAACGGACTGTGTGGCCACTACTGCGTCATCCGTCAAAAAGTGCGTCCGTACTGCACAGTCCGTAGAAAACACGCTCCTCTGACCCTAGCCTTAAACCTTTGCCCTTGTAATCTAAGACTATGTCCTCTTGTTTTGCTACTTTGTTTCCTTTTAAATATACTCCCTTCCTCTACCTTGTGGATTCCCTCTATGTATTTAAATGTTTCTATCATATCTCCTCTGTCTCGTTTTTCTTCCAAGCTATACATGTTAAGATCATTAAGCCTTTCCTGGTAACTTTTATCCTTCAAGCCGTACACCATTTTAGTAGCCCTTCTCTGAACTCTCTCTAAGGTATCTTTATCCTTTTAGAGACATGGTCTCCAGTGCTGCACACAGTGCTCCAAGTGAGGTCTCACCAGTGCTCTGTACATACGGCATGACTACTTCCATCTTTCTACCTCTCCCTACACAACCAAGCATTCTGCTAGCTTTTCCTGCTGCTCTATTACATTGTCTACTTACAATTAGATCCTGTGCAAAAATAACCCCTAAATCCCTTCCCTCAGACATTGAGGTTAGGACGTATCGAATATTCTATATTCAGCCTTTGGGTTTTTGCACCCCAGGTGCATTATCTTGCACTTACCACATTAAAACTCAATTGCCACAGCTCTGACCATTATTTTAGTTTATCTAAATCATTTGTCATTTGACTGATCCCTGTAGGAACATAAACCCTGTTGAAAATCTTTGGTTATCAGCAAAATGACCCATTTTTCCAATAATACCTTCTGCAATATCTATAACTATAAAAACGTTCTGTCCGTCGCCGCACATCCGGTTTCTGTTGGCTTTGCGCGCATCCAACAGAAACCTGATGCGCCGCTACAAACAGACGCCTGATGCACGCGCAGCCTCTACCCGTCGGCCGTGCGCGCATCCAGGAGAACAGGATGCGCAGGCGGCAGATGAGTAGAGGCTGCGCATGCACCCAGGAGAACAGGATGCGCATGCAGCAGACGGGTATAGGATGCGTGCGCATCCTGTAGAGCCGGATGCCCTCGCAGCAGATGGCTATAGGCTGCGTGCGCAACCTGTAGAGCCGGATGCCCTCGCGGGCAGTGCGTGCGAGCTGGGGGCAATATATTTCCATGTGAGCTGGGGGCAATATATTTCCATGTGAGCTGGGGGCAATTATATCCATGTGAGCTAGGGGCAATTATACCCATGTGAGCTGAGGCAATTATACCCATGTGAGCTGGGGACAAATATAACCATGTGAGCTGGGGGCAAATATACTCATGTGAGCTGGGGGCAAATATATCCATGTGAGCTGGGGAAAATATACCCATGTGAGCTGGGGGCAAATATACCCATGTGAGCTGGGGGCAATATATATATCCATGTGAGCTGGGGCAAATATATCCATGTGAGCTGGGGCAAATATATCCATGTGAGCTGGGGCCAATATATATATAACCATGCGAGCTGGGGCCAATATATATAACCATGTGAGCTGGGGGCAATATATATACCCATGTGAGCTGGGGGCAATATATATAAACCATGTGTGCTGGGGGTCAGAAACCGAGTGCGATAAACAGCCACATTATTGGGAGCACTGGGCAGCCATTCATCTACAACAATAGACTGCCCTCCGGGCAGGCTTTACACCTAGTCGCTAATAAGAATATTAAAGAGAATGGGTCCAAGTACTGACCCCTGAGGTACCCCACTGGTAACAAGACCTTGTGCCAAATAAACGCCATTGACCACAACCCTATGTTGCCTGTCACTCAGCCACCGCCTAATCCATTCAACAATATTGTAATCCAAACTCAAAGTTTGCAATTTATTGATAATCCTATACAGAACAGTATCAAAAACCTTACTGAAATCTACATAAGCAATAGCTACTGCACCACCTTTGTCTATTATTTCTGCTACTCAATCAAAAAAAAATCTATAAGATTAGTTTGGCATGATCTCCCTGAGGTAAACCCATATTGTTTCTGATATTGTAATCTATGTATTTTTAGATGTTTTAACAATCCTTTCCTTTAACGTGGTTTCCATTAATTTCCCCACTGACATAAGACTAACTGTCCTATAGTTCTCCGATTCCTCCCTACTACCCTTCTTGTAAATGGACACAACATTTGCTAATTTCCAGTCTTCTGGGGCAACTCCTGTTAACAAGGATTGGTTAAATAAATCTATTAATGGTTTTGCTATTACACCACTGAGCTCTTTTAATAACTTTGGTTGAATCCCATCAGGCCCCATTGACTTTTTTGCCTTTACTTTAGACAGCTGAAGTAGAGCCTCCTCCTCTGTAAACTGCAATGGAAATGTCTCTTTAGTGTTTTCTCCTGAGGTCCCTCTCCTTCCTTTTCTTCTGTAAAGACTGAACAAAAATATTAATTGAGACAGTCAGCTAGACTTTTATAATCTTCTACATACCTTCCTTCCTTTGTTTTCAATCTAACTAATACTTGTTTTGCTTTCCTTTTCTCGGTAATGTATCTAAAAAAAATGTTTTGTCCTCTTTTTACTGTCTGGTTTATTTTCTCCTCCGCGTGTACTTTTGGAAGCTCTTATAAGTTGCTTTGCCTCTTTCCATCTAATCTTAAAAGTTTGCCTATCTTCTACACTCTAGGTTTTATTTATAATTATTGAAAGCTATCTGTTTGTTCTTCACTATTTTGGTCACTTCTGTAGATGTACCACAGTGTTTTTTTCCCTTTTCTGCTTTTGCTAACAAGCCTAATGCAGTTGTCTGTAGCCTTCAATAATGCCACCTTTAAACTACTCCAGTCTGATGAAAACAAGAGAAATCTCAATGTATCCTTCCTGGTAAAATACTTTATAAATAAATAAATCTGTTTATTTTCTGTTAAGTGTTTTAACTTGTAAGTGGGTTAGCTGCCCAGTTTTGTTAGGAAGGGATCTGCTGTTTAGTTAGACTCTGAATGAGGGAGTAGGGTTTTATTAATGCTTGTTTTCATTTCATTTTGGACACTCTGCTTGCAACGTTGCTGGAAAAATAAAGAAAATCTTCGAACATTAAAGAGTGTCTGCAATGGCTATATCACATCAGATAAATGCAGATTGTTTTTATTTAGTTTATAACAATAGCAGAACTATAGCACAGCCCCCGGCGTACTGCCACTGGGTGGAGGTGATGTATCACCAGTGTTTTATCTTTACTTGGGGCTTGTGTCCTGTGTCACCACCCCATCCTGCCACCAACTCTCCAGCCAGGAGCTGTCATCTCTCCCTTTGGTCCGGTTTCTTCCCCCAAACTCCCTCCCATACTTGGGTCCGGTTCAGGCAGAAAGCAGACATGGGCTTGAGTTGTGCATTCAAAATCAATCCGTCATTCTGACCAGGCACTTGAGTACCTTGTGTGTGAAAAGTACGCAATTTACACTAAATATGTAATCTGTTTATGTATATACATAAGTTACATACAGTATGCAAATTGCAAAACAAAAAAAGGTTGATTTTTACATAGTGTTCGTTTAAGTAAACAAAAACATTTCATTTTTTTTATTAATCCGATGAGTCGATTAATCAAAAAAATAATCGTTAACTGCAGCTCGAATTATTACCTTGCTCTGTCCTGAGCTGCTTTCCGAGCTCCTGCGTGTCGGGGGTGGGGGCTTAGAGCAATTCCAGACTATTGGGAGTGCTACATTGAAATTTAGCTGAGAAGAAATGACCCCATACTATCAGCACTACTGGATCACCAAGTAAAAAAATAAAATGACCCCCTTGGATTAATGTTCCACTTGGAATAATAGAATAAACCTTGCATATTGGGTGACAAAATATTACTCTCTGCACTTTAAAATTAGACTTCAATCCTTTGGAGACCCTGGAACAAATTTGGTTTATTTCCAACATCTCCGGGCAGCAGTCATATTGCTGGTGTTCCCTTTAATAATCAGCTATTAATTATTTCTATGTGAACGTGAATAAGGCTTAATGTGGTTTTCTCTAAAATGCTCGCCTGGGGGAGACATCTGCCAGCATTATATCAGATTAATAATAGAATATTATCTGCAGTGATTGTGGTTACAACAACTGAAGTTGACACTAGTGTAAAATATTATACACAATTATAAAACACTAACTGCAATATTCATGAAAGTCTGTGACTAACTTTTAAATAACCATATTGCTTAATTATTTTAGCTTCAATTTCCATAATTTAAGTGCAAACACTCACAGGGTTATTCAGAAAGAATCGAAAAGTCACCGCACATTCGGTGACTTTTCATTGCCCGCACTTCGGGGCTATTCTAGTTCGCCGACCCTGCGGTGTATTCAGCAAGCACTGCAGGGCCCCCCCGTAGTGCAGGGAAAACTCGCCGCAAACCCGCCGAACACTCACCAAAAACCTGCAGAAACCGCTGCAAAAACCCCACCGAACACGCCGGAAAAACCCAACTAGCTGCCAATTACAGCGCAAGGCAGCCGCCGGAACAACCCATCAATCACTCTAACCTTACAGTCCTCTCCTCCTGTTTCCAACCCCAACCCTCCCAGATTGTGAGTTCCTACGGGAATAGGGCCCTCATCTCCTCCTGTACTGTTTGTCAAATGTTGTTCAATGTATTGTAACCCTGTCTATACTGTGCTTATTGTACAGCGCTGCGGAATATGCTGGCGCTTTATAAATAAAGAATAATAATAAAAGCAGACGAACGTGGTGAGAAAAAAACAAACCAGTACGCTTGAAAGATTGAAATTTGAAACGCTATTTGCAAAAAAACCTAACTAAACAAAAATGTCTGGAATTTACATATAAGATCCAATGAATGATAATAAAAAGGTCTGTTAAGGAAAATTGAAAAAACAATTAAAAAAAAGCAAACGGAAAAACAAATTTGCTGAAAAAATCCAGAAAAATGCCCGCAAGATCCTAAAAAAATCTAAAAATAAAGAGACTCTTTACAGCAGAATAAAATAATAAATGGTTTATTAGATATTGTATTAAAACGGGAATATTTTTAACATGGAAGCCTATGGGATTCGCTTGAATAAACCTGTCGAATTAAACCACCGAACAGCAGGGCATTTTGGCAACATTTCTCTGCTCTTTGGTGTCCCTGAGTAGACGAACCATTGCTTCTCTATGGGGGATTTCGCTGCCCTCGAACAGGCACCGTACGTGCAGGGAATTCGCCAGAATTTGGTGAACTGCCTGCTCTCTGAATAGCCCTGAAATTTCCCCGTTCGCTGAAATTCAGTGTCCGGTTACATTTCGGCCACATTTCTGCTCTCTCTGAATAACCTCCACAATGACAGTAGATACTGAAGTTCAACACATTCTCTCAGTAAAAAAATCCAGAATTTTAAGGTTTTAAGTTTACAACAGCTCTGGTTAAGTTAGCACCAACATTGTAATATGGCCCGAAGTGTTTTTGAAGCTGGTGTTGCTGTTCCCAACATTGAGCATTACCTTGGTGGCATATTTGCAGTTGTTGGGCTGATTCTAATCACAGCAGTGCAATGGGACTGTATTCTTGCTGGAAAAATAGTGCAAGAATGGCATTCCCATGTGTCCCCACTAGATTTGACCCCTGCCACCTACCATACTTCATGGTGCCTGGTACAGTCAATCTTTCCACCACAGAAGCCATTGAGAATCTGCACATTCAATATTTTCTAGAAGGCCCATGTCAAAGAGTCCAGATGAGAAGAGCCTTAAATACGTGCATAACCAGATCTCTTAAGTAGGTCATTAAGTTGATGGGGCAATCAGTTACCGACGTTTCTTTGAAAATTCTCAAGGACAGAAGAAAGAATTTGAAAAAAGTTTCCTAACTATAGAAGGTCTTTTGACTAAGTTTTGACAAAAAGAAAAGGCTTCTAAAAATAAGCTGTTTTTCCTCTCCTGGAACGTGTTATTTATGCATTAACATAATTTGAATAATTCATGCAGTCATTCATTGACCTCTGGGTATTTCAGAGCAGAAACGGAAGTTTAAATGGAATTTTGCACTGGAGAAAAACTATATTGTTATCTTCTTTAAAAACTAACCTTTTCCCTTATGTACAGGAAAGCTTAAAAAGTTTTTAAAGGTACCACCAGTCATGCCCAACATAAGTGATTCCTCATATATGTGCTAGCTCTTTTTTAATAGCATATACTCACATTTAGAAGTTTGGGGTCACTCAGAAATGCCCTCATTTTCCATGAAAACATGCCTGAAATGAGTTTGGATGTGAAATATAGTCATTGACCAGATTATAAATAATAAATTTTAAGTGAAATAAAAACTGTGTCCCTCCTTGCAGCCGGTGTGCGTCGCACGTCATTGGCTGCAGAGAGAAGGCCTGAACTCAGGCCATTGTCCTGCAGCCAATGTCGAGCGCTGCGCGGCGGCTGTGTGGGCGGGCCAAAATAGAGGCCCACAGCGGCACCTGGCTGGTTGGGAGGCTTACCTTTATGCCTCGCCGTCATCAACTCCGCTTGATGGTCAGCACCAGCCCATTGTGAAGGGGTTAAAACCAGAATACCAGCTGACTGCTTTTTCCCCTAAATTGTTTTTACATCGTTTGGAGCTGTGCTTTGGGTCATTGTCCTATTGTAGAAGGACACTGGCTCCAATGAAGAGCCACCCACAGAGTATACCATGGTGTTGCAATATGGAGTGATAGCTTTCCCTTTTCAAGTTCCATCTCTTCCTTCTAAATCTCTAATTTTACCATCACCAAAGCACACCCAGGACCATCACATTACATCCACCATGTGTCAAGCACTCCTCCAGCATCTTATCATTTGGACTGCATCTCACCGAACACCTCAATCTTAGATACGTCTGTCCATAGCAATTTTTTGTCTTAATCTTTCTCTGTCCATTGTGTTCTTTTGCCAACCTTAGTCTTTTCTTTTTATTGGCCATTCTGAGATATGGCTTTAACTTTGCAACTCTGGCATTGAAACACAATGAAACAACCTGCCATTGGAACACAGGGCAGGTATCGATAATGGGCCTCTGTATGGTCACAATAGTCATTTACAACATTAACAATGTCTACAATGTACTTGCATTGGAAATTTATTTTCCGGTCAAAGTTTCCCTGACACTCACAGTGGAATGCCGTTGGGGTCAGATCTGTAAGTGGAGTAGTCATTTTACAGGACAGCCATCTGTTAAATCCAGGAACCTGATAGACTCATCAGTCAGCAGGACAGCAGTCAAAGTGTCAGTCACCACTGAGGTCCAGTCACACAGGGTTGAGTGATGACCCTCATTAAACTAAGCTCAGAGAGGTGGGCATGGTGGTGCCCCACACTGGAATCAGGTAAGTGCAGTCAGCAATATCACATTGAGGCATCAGAGATCGCATTGATCTTTATGACGAATGTAATATCCATCACCTGACGGGACATCACTAGGGACGTGAAACTGTCAAGCATAGGTTCACTATGAAAAGTATTTTTTTATTGCAATTGAATGTAATTAACGATAAATTAATAAATTTGAAACACCATATTGTATGAATAGACAGCATTCAAACAAATACTATTTTATTTTTGTGCTTCACTGATGTTGCAGAGTGATATGTTTTCAGCTCAGAGATTAATAAGGAGCCTCTAGCATAACAATATGCGATCAACAATTTATCACTCGTGAAATGTGGAAATCATTAAAAGGAAAGCTGTCATCATGTATATTTATTATTGAAAATAAAATGTTAAATGTATTACAGTCTCTATGTGTATTACTGAGCAATGTATAGTCTACTCCTGCTGTTGCAATATTTAAAGAAGAATCTTAAAAACTTGCCTCCGGTACCATGGTCTCCTCCAGTGCTCTTCCAGACTGGCAATATCTGCGTCAGGAAGCAGCAGGTGCTGTCTTTATGTTGATCACTTAGTCAATTAGCCAGGTAATCGGATGCCTCTCGATGTAAAAACAATGAGAGGCATTTGGTGATCAGCTTTTACAACCTGGGCAAAGCAGATCAGAACGTAGGAAGACTGTGTCAGCAGGAACTGATTGAAAACCTTTCCTGGCAATGGGAAGCCCTCCACTTTGGAAGGCTGTCACAGCTCACATGGACAGTACACCAGAAGGGTAGGAGCTGTGGGCACCTATTGAAAAACCATACTATTAAATACAAACTTACTGAATCATTGATGCTAAACATAATTTCTAGTGGTTTTTGCAGCAAGCCTTAACAATTCGAGAGATGTATTCCAGCCAAGCCATTAATAACAGCATGCTAATGGATAACTTATGCATGAGCCATTTTCCATTAGTGGCTCGCTATTCCTGGCTCTGTTTTCACCAAGCCGTGCTATCTCATCCTGCTGCTGCAGTCCGTGTGTTAGCTCTCCCCCTCACCTTGTGTGCCCCTGGCAGCCCCCCTCCCACTCCTGTTTACTCCAGTGCCCTTCACCTTTCTCTGAGGGAGCTGTGTGGTGCTGCAGGGCCAGGCCCAGGATCCACACTGGGCAGAGCCTACCCCTGGCTACACGCTGGCCTCTGTCGCCGGGTGCGGGACTTTGTGTTAGGAGATACAGGTGGAGATCAGGGGCTCGGGGGGCTCCATTGAGGACACACTGCACCACAGGGTGGCCGGCCATTCTGTGCGCTCCTTGACCTAATCAACGGGAGCCGGCCGGCTGTCGGCCCCCACTGATTAGGGCACAGGGTGCGCCGCATGACATCTGCCGCCCTATGCCCTGGCGGTAGACGTCATGCGACACGACCTATGACCTAATCAGTGGGGGCTGACGGCCGGCTGGCTGCCACTAATTAGATCATGGAGTGTGCCAGATGGCCGGCTGCCATCTACTAGTTTAGTTGGCCTAGACTGACGGTTACATCGGAAGGCTAGTGGCTGATGGGTGCTGGCCTGCTGGTGGAAATTTTGCTGTCCCTGACAAAGGGCCGCCTGGAACTGCTGCACCACCTGGCTCAATGGACGGGCCGGCCCTGACAGAACCACAGCATGCTGCTGCTGACATCGGCTCCAGCAAACAACAGAACTCCATGAAGTCCACCGTGACCCTGAGCGAGATTATGAAAGCGAGAACATGGAAGAACTGTGGTTGAACACTAGAAACCCTTTGTTCCCAGGGCTTTGCTGCATATGGCAACAGGAAGCGTCGCCCTCTACTCTGCGTAATCAGAGATAAGTTTAAGATTTTTTAAGATAGCTAGTTATCTAAAAGTGTTAAGTGAATTTGCAAAATCATAATCCCTCAACACCAGGCTCTGAGAGCTGGTACTCTTTGCAGAACAACAGCGTCATCTGAAAAGAACGTAATGTTGAAGTAGGTTGCTTTTCTCACCCTCAATATGTATAACAGTTCATTTGGATTTTGGCCCCCTGTTCTGGTAAAGTACACATTATCCGGATTTCAAACTATTTCCTAATTGTGCCCTTACAAGATGCTAACCTTTTCCATTCAGTAGCCTTCAGATGCAATGCCCTGCTCCTTATCTTCCTTGCTTGAGATAGTGTGGTAGAATGTGCTATACTGTGCAGAGGGAAATCATTGATATCCGATTAAAGAGTGACGAGACAGGAAGACGGAAAGCTTAGCTGTAAAACATAAATTGCAAACAATTAATCTACTTTATTTTCTGGCTCCAAAGTTACATTATTTGGCATAATAAAGCATTTTCAAAGATATAGAGAATCATGATATAGTTGTTGGATAGCATAGGGAACAACTGAAAACTAATATCATATTCCCTTAAATATTGATATCTGCTACCTAAATGTGTACGGTCATCTCTGGATGTTCTTTTTCATCAGTGAACATTTAGCTGAAGTGATGTTGCCTCTTGAATTTCTTGTATTGTAGTGCCACCTATAGATACAAAAGATACAAGACACTACAAGGGTACAGATAGAAATGTTGCGGTATATTTCCAGTAACACTTTCAGTAATCTAATATAATGCAGAAAAAAGACATCAACAAAAGAAAGTAAGAGGGTTATTCAGAGAGCAATTTCGGCGTGCTTCGGCGATTCTATTTCGCCAACCCTGCGGTGAATTCACTATTTGCCGCAGAGTCACCGAAATGCAGCGAAGATGACGTCGCCGAACAGACCGCCAAACTGACGTAAAAAACAATATATGGAACTCTGCTATTCTTTGAATAGGTATTTAAGGCAATAAAAATGCATGAAAATGTGTGTAAATAGTAAAAAAGGTTGTTAAAAAAATAATTACATGGGAAGGATCAAAAGCTTGGGCTGAGTAAAGGTAATCAGAGAAAACTGGACGCAGCTGAAAAGGAGAGGTGAAATTTAGGACCAGGCCTGGGTGGTAGGGTGGATGGGACAGCAGAGTGGAAAAATGGAGTTCAGATTGATAGTGTGTGTGTGGCGCACTCCGCATGTCCGTTCTAGCAGTATTACCTTCTTGCCTAACCTGCGTCCGTTTGCCGAGTCCGTCATGCGTCCGCACTTCTGTGCGGACGTACTTTGTATGTGGGGCTCCATTTAACACAATTGTATGCTATCACAGACATACTTATGTGCGGCAAAACGGACGTGATTACTGCGCTCGTCTGACCCCAGCCTTAAAGGCATGCCTTGAGAAAGGCCATAGATAGCCGAAACATTGGGGTACCTTGTCTTGGCTATCAGGAGTCGGTTTGTACTGACCCACTTTATGTTTTGGCTGCTTTATTTTTTGCATTGTGCTTTTCCTAATATTGCATATGTTTCAGCTATTTGGTTTTCCTGGTGTTTATTTTTGCTGAGACAACCTGTGGGGCTGCCTTACTATTTGCTGCGTATTGTGTGCTGTAACTATATGTAACATTTGGCATTGTGATACTATTACTCGTATAACTGACATTATGTATTTTTGGATTTAATAAAGATATTTTTAATTATACTTTTGATATATATTATTTCATGGTTGTGCCATCTTGATTTATTGTGGTTTGGTTACAAATTATTATCATGTAATTAGTAAATTACCCCTGCATGACATCACATTCTTATATACATACACAATAAAAGACTGCATCTCGCTGTCGTAGGCTAGGGTCAGACTAACGCATTTTTCACGTTGTCCGTGAAAATGTGCGTTCGAAGAATGGACGTATTTTTTCACGGAATACGCAATAGCGGTCATACTATGCGCAGTTTCATCCGTGATTTTGTACGGATCATCAATAAAACACTTCTTGCATCTGGACGTTATGTTGGCTGGACATTAGCAGCGTCTGACGTCTCCTAATCGAGCAAACACGCCGCTAGCGGACGCAGCGCACTCTGTACGTCAGTACTAGTGGTTTAACGTTCTCGAAAAAATGCGTTCATTTTCCACTTGCGTTGCGCAGCCGGACTTTTGTGCGACCGTACTTCGTATATTGGCCGTCATTGCCCGGCATCTGCTGCTAGCACGGCCGTGATTAAGTGCGCCAGAACGCGCGTTCGCACTGCCTCAGTCTGACCCTAGCCTGAGCGGGGTGATATTGGCAAAGTAGCAATGTCGCAGGATAATAGAAGACTGCATCTTGCTGTGTTGGTGGTGTGATGTTGCGCAGTAGCACAGCATACGCAAACACTGCGTTTTGCTGTGTCAGCAGGGTGATGTCGTGCAGTAGCAGCGCAGCAGAATAAAACAATACTTCTTGCTTTGTCGGCGCTTGATTTTTAACAGTTAAAAATGGCATTGAAACAGTAACAGGGGTTTATATCATATATTAATATTTTATTTATATTGTGTGTGTGCTTTTGAAACAGTTAAACATTTCACATCGTCTTGCAGAACATAATTTTTGTACTTCAAGACGGTGCTGTGGTGAAAGGGTTAATGATCGCGTGCATGTGCGTTCATAACGGTTCGGTTGGTTTACCACCATGCTTTTAACCCTTTCGCTGCTGAGGCTTTTCCCGCCCCTGTGCTGAGGTCATTTTTACTGGTTTCGCTCATCATGTTTAAACGCGTTTTGAAGGCTTATTTTAGTATATTACCCAGACATATTATATATCGTTCTTTCCGTCAGACTCGGTAGATTCATAATATGTCATTATTATATGTATACGTTATGTCATGTCTGTATATTATAACAAAAAATGCAATAAAATATGTATTTTCAATAATTTACAATGTGTAAAGTGTTTTTTTTCACATTTTAACATGCGAGCAATTGCGGTTATATTTTGTATGGGGTGCGCTTGTTAAAAAAATTAGATATGGGGTCTCGTTACATTTTTTTTTGGGGAAAATTACACTATTTTTAACAAACGCACCGCATACAAAAATCGTTAGTGCAGCATCATTGTTCACATTATAATTGAAATTGAAATGCATTAACAAAACAAAAAAAGAAAAAAAAAGTGTTTATTTTTTTTTTTATAATTTTTTTTTAAAATTTTTTTTATTTTTCATTTTTTTTTTTTTTTACAACATTTTTCACTTTCATGTTTGGTATCGTTGGAACGGCCATGCTCTGGCCGATCCAACCATACCAAACATTAACCCCTAACTGCCACGGATCGGGAGATAGGGAGTTCATTGGAGCTCCCTATCTCCACAGTTGGTGGCAGTTAGGGGTTAAGTCCAGGACTGGCGTCATCGTGCTACGCACGATGACGCCAGTCCTCAGGGGGAGTTCCCGGAGGCTTGGCCGACATCCAAGATGTCGGCCAGCTCCGGGAAAGGATCGCGAACCGGCACTTTTCAGCGCCGATTCGCGATCCAGCTCCCCAGGGGTTAATGCCAGGCACCATTTGGAAGGGCAGGCTGTGCCCTTCCAAATGATGCCTGGGTTAACCCCCGCAGAGCCGCCGATCGGGAGGGAGAGAGGTCCGAAGGACCTCCCCCCTCCCTTTCAGGCGCCTCCTCCGCACATGTGGGGGGGGGGCCTGAATTAGGTGTCATCGCGCTGCCGCGATGACACCTAATTCCGGCGGCTGCGGTCCCGGATGCGCGGCTGACATCGAGGATGTCAGCCCGCACCGGGGGGGGGGGCCAGCGATCGGCCGGAACCCGGCCGAACGCTGACCCCAATGGGAGGACGCGCTCAGCGCGTCCTCCGCATACCAGCGGGAATGCTGAGGACGCGCTGAGCGCGTCCTCAGCATCGAAGTGGTTAAACACCAATGGGGTGCTTTAAAGGCATGTGGTGACGTCAGTGCACATGCGTGTTCCTGACAGTCCGCTGGTTTTTCACAACAGCCGCTAAACACACTGACGTTTGGTTAAAGGCATGTGGTGAGGTCAGTGCGCAGTGTGACGGGTTCGCTGATTTTCCCATAGCAGATGTGAGAAAAAGCTGATCAGCATCACTTCCTGTATGGGTTCACTAATTTGGCAAGTTCGCTCACTTGGCAGAACAGGGACGCTCTCTGAATTGTCAGCTGAGCGCAGGTGCTCACTGACTACATGTCAGTGAGTGATGGAGTCCAGCGTGGGATGGGTGTTGCGTTCTTTGCTGGAAGCACAGATTACAATGCACGCCCACTAAATCCACCAGGGATTGCAGGATGAATTTCAAAAAGGAAGATGGCGCCCGGCGGCTGTACAAGAGATATGGCCAGCTGGGCCCCAGCTGACCAGTCGTAAAGGCCATCGGCACACTGGGAAAACGCCAGTTGGCCAGTCCAGGCTTGTTCTGTAGTAATACAAAGGAAATTTGTTTATTTTTTTTTTTCAAAATATTTTTTTTATTGAGAGGTGTGTACATCATAATCACTGTAAATAACATACAACAATCGTATGAAATATTCAAGTATAAGTGCAGCTGTATCTCTCAAACATTTTTGTAATGACATATAACTATAATAACATAAAAATAAAATAAAATAAATAAAAATAAAAAATTTAAACCGGAAAAGGGAGGGGATCTCAGGATCAGCAGGGGAAGGCAACTTCTCTTAGGCAGAGAGTGCCCAAGAGGCTCTCCTTATACCTCGTGTGAAAGTAACCTAGAGCCGTAATTCTACTATCAATGTCATCACAAACCACATGCCTTGTAAATTTTATGGATATCCCATATAGCCCATGGATCCTGTTTTGGGGGGCGAAAACCCCACGCCGAGTTAGCTTTAGAGTCGAAAGAACGATATTGAGATAATAACGTTGCTATCTGTCTTTGCGTTGGGACGATGGTCTGTTTCCAGTTCCGGGCAATAAGCAACATCGTCGTAGAGACAATTATAAATAACATTTTGAGGTGTGATCGAGGAAGGTGGACCATTCCCAGCAATAGGATCTCCGGTGTGCACTGTATCTGACTGCCCAAGACTTCCGATGCAAGAAGAGATATATCTTTCCACAATGGTGCTATCAGTGGACAGTGCCACCAGATATGACCCATTGTGCCCGGGGCAGACAAACATCTCCAGCAGACGTCCGAAACGTTTGGGGCAAAACGACTAATCCTTGAGGGCGTAAGATACCAACAGTATAGTACTTTTCTTTGCGTTTCGATGAGCGTTGCACACCTCGAGGCTCCAGACGAAAACAAATGTGCCATGGCCCATTGCGAGGGAGTAAATTGCATAGAAAGGTCTTTTTCCCAAGTGTTGTGAAACTTCCAGCGTATTATTCCAGTCGGTGTATTGAGCAATCGATAAAACAACGAGATGGGTTTCGTGGTGGTGTGCGTGTCTAGCCAAAAAAGTTCAGTGTCCGAGAGGAGCGGCAATGTGGTACGTAAATTAAATATTATTGCATTGGATTTAAAATAGGAATAGAGTTGCATGTATGACAAAAACATTGAGGATGGTACTTTAAATTTCGTTTGTAAAGTGTGGAAGGACACGATGTCCGGCAGCGAAAAAAGATGATGCATATGTGTGACCCCCGATTGAATCCAAGGCCCAGCTCTAAAGTGAGGCAGCATATATGAAATAGATGTTAGAGCTGTGGCCATGGAAAATGGTTTGTAGTTTTGAAATAAGTGGGCATATCGGTCCCACGCCTTAAGGTACAGAATCGTGGAGGGTAGGACCTCTGGCAGACGTGGTCTCTTTTTACGAGGCACAAATAATAAGTCGGCCAAAGTGTGTCCGGGAATTAAAGTATATTCCACTACCAGCCATTGAGGCATAGGGTGGGTGTGAACCAGTTCAGCTAGTGATGCCAAACATGTGGCCCAATAATAGTTATGTATATGTGCAACGTTAAGGCCTCCATCCCTGTGGCGGTAGTATAATAGTTTTTTCGGTATTCTGGGCCGTTTATGGTTCCAAATATATCTCATTATAATAGATTGTAAGGTATCTAGGAAGGACATGGGCAGCTGCAAGGGGAGAGTGCGGAAAACGTACAAAATTTTTGGCAACATCATCATCTTCACCGCCGCCATCCTGCCCAACCACGAGATCTCTCGAAGTCTCCATTGATATAATTGTGATTTCACCTCTGACAGTAATCTATCATAATTATAATTAAACAGTTTTTCTGGAGTTCTAGCTATCTTAAGACCCAGGTACACAATATAATCAGTTCGCCAATCAAACCTATAATTGGCTCGGAGGGCATCCAGGTGGTGAGGGGATATATTAACCGGGAGTGCTTGAGTTTTTAATATGTTTACCAAATGATATGAAACCTGATTATACAAGTCCAGTTCTTGTTGAAGGGAAGGGAGAGAAAGATCAGGGTCAGTCAAGGTTAAAAGGATATCGTCCGCGTATAGGTTAAGTTTATAAGTCACCGGGCCTGCCTGTACTCCACAAAGGGAATCGTTTTGACGAATGGCTTGCGCCAAAGGCTCCAAAACCAGGGCATATAAAAGTGGGGAAAGTGGGCATCCCTGTCTTGTCCCATTAGTGATTACAAATTCCTCTGACACAAACCCACTACAGAGTACCTTAGCAGATGGAGAATCATACAGAGCCTGTATCGCTGTTATAAAGGAGGGTGGAAATCCGAACTTGTGTAATACTCGATACAGAAAATTCCAGTTAACCCTGTCAAAGGCTTTTTCTGCGTCCAGTGACAAAATCAAGCTGGAAGAGTCCCTACGTCCCATCAGGCCAATTAAATTAACCAGTTTTTTAGTGCTGTCAGCTCCCTGGCGTCTTGATATAAACCCTACCTGATCTAGACCTATTGGCGTGGGAAGAATATGTTGAAGTCGGTTGGCCAATAATTTGCTGAATATTTTAACATCTATATTAAGCAGGGAGATAGGGCGTAGGTTGGGACAACGGTCAGGAATTTTACCCGGTTTGGGCAAGGTAATAATGTGTGCTCTCAGCATATCTACTGGGAAGGAGCCGCTCTCCCACGCTTCGTCAAAGCTCGCACTTAAATGAGGTACTAGTTGGGAGGCGAAGGTGGAGTAATACACCCCCGTCAGTCCGTCGGGGCCCGGGGCCTTCCGTTTAGGGAGATTTTTAATGGCCTTCAAAATATCTTCTGTCAGTATGGGTGAGGATAGACTTGCTATATGTGTCTGGGACAACGAGGGAAGATGAACTCGCTCCAGGTAGGTATCTATATCCGCCACCGTAGGGCATTTAACTGTGTGTTTCGCATCCAAATTGTATAGGCTTTCGTAATAGGTGGCAAATTCATTCGCTATAATGTTGGGGTTGTAGATAAGTCCATTGGGGGACTTAAGGGTAATTTGTTTACGGGCGTGTTAACAGGTTGAAGTTTGCGAGCTAGGAATCTACCAGGTTTGTTTCGAAGGGCGTAATACATAGCATTGCGCTTAGTCAATGCCTTGAAATAGCTCTCCGCCTCCAAATCCCTCAACTGACCCATAGTGGAATCTATAGTTTCTATTATTTCTTGTGACGGGGCCGTTTTATTGCGCGTGTCTAGATCTTGTAATTTAGTAAGTAGGTCCAGTCTTCGTGATACATATTGCTTCCTAAGATGAGTCGCCCATTTTATACATTCCCCTCTTATTACAGCCTTATGGGCCTGCCAGATAGTAAGGCGGTTGATATCAGGCGTCACGTTTTCTTTAAAATAGTTATCTAAGGCTGCCTGTATAGCTATTCGCGCCGGTTCATGAAGTAAAAGGTCGTCTCGAAGTCGCCAAGGGGGCCTGGCAGAAGTCTGATAAGCGTCGCCTAACGTCAATATCACTGGAGAATGGTCAGACCAAGTAAGGGGCAGTATAGAGCAGTCTATTGTGTATGGAAGGGCTGAGCCGATATCAGAAAATAATCTATTCTAGAATAGCTATTGTGGACTCTTGATCGAAATGTATAATCCCGTTCGGTGGGGTGTAGGAGACGCCACGCGTCGTAAAGATTGTATCTATTTAACAATTGGCGAAATCTCTGGGAGGAGGTCCCATGCTGTCTACAAGTAACCGTGGACGAGCGGTCTTTTAAGGGATCTAGTCCCATGTTTAAGTCTCCACAGATTACAAGAGTGCCCGATTGAATATCCGTTACCTTCTGCAAAACCTGGGACAGAAACTGTGATTGGGCAGCGTTGGGAGCATAAATTGACACTAGAGTATAAATTCTCGAGTTTATCGTACAGACTAATATTATGTAACGACCTTTCGGGTCTTTAAGGATACGGTGCATTTGGAATGCCACTCTATTGTGAATCAGCAAGGTGACCCCTCGTGCTTTAGTTTTAAACGTGGAGTGATACTGTGTTAAATATTGGGGGGCATATAGCTTGGGATGATCTAGTCGGCGAAAATGCGTCTCCTGAAGACATACAATATCTGCATCATGAGCTCTGAGATCACGATATAGCGAGTGCCTTTTTATGGGCAAATTTAAGCCCTTAACATTAAAGGTTATTACTTTCATAGATTTTCCATTAAGTGCGTCATGGAACGGGGATTAACTAGGCCAGGGGTTGTTGTATTTATGGGGCGTGTCAACGTATGGGCGGGAAAAAAGAACCAGTCACATCGAATAGATAAGTCCTGAGATTGAGGAAGGGAGCAAAAACAATTAAATAACATTCCGGGAATAAAGAACCACCATCGCAATGTACGATTGTAACCTGAAAACAAAAAACAAGTAAACAAAACATTATATACAAACCCATAAGGGTACATCTCCTGTGAAAAGTCCCGAAATTCAGGGGCACTTCTCAGACTCCTCGGCCGAGGAGGGAGAGTTGGGTACGGAGGGCCAGACCCGCACAATGCTCACCAAGCGATCCCCTTGGCATTCTGGCTCACTCGCCAACCCGGGGGGGGGGGCTGGATGATCGTCCAACAGATTGAACATCGAATTCTCAGTGACCCAGCCTATACCATGTAAAATATTGTTGGAGGAACCAGGCATTGGAATTCGGAAAGGGGCATCATGACCCAGGATTAACCAGTCAGCGTTTGTGCCATTCCGGATCCAACCGACGAGGCGCTGTTTGTTTCCTAGGCTGGGGAGGATCATCTCCGAGACCCCAGTCCCAAAGCAGCTTGTCACCTTCCTCCACAGAAGCCGCCACATGGATAGTGCCATTGCGTGAGATCAACAGTTTAGTCAGGAAACCCCATCTGTAGCCGGTGTTATTATTTCGAAGTGTCGCCGTGATGTGTTTAAAATCTCTCCTCTGCTGAAGAGTAGCCTTGGACAGGTCGGGGTATACAGATATGTGATTATATTCAGGTTGTAGCGCCCCTGGGTCCCGTAATGCCCTCAGTATATCCTCACGTGGTTTAAAATAATGGAGGCGCAGAAGAACGTCGCGAGGGGCTTTCACTGGGGCTGACGGAGGTTTCGGCAGACGCTGTATGCGGTCAAATAACAATGAATCTGGCGTAGCGTCTGGAAGTAAACTCTGAAACAATTCTGTCACGTAAGAAGTAAGTTGGGATGAGGTGACCGAATCCGGGATGCCTCGTATTTTTAAATTATGGCGTCGTGAGCGGTCCTCCATGTCTGCTAATTTTAACATAGTCACCTTAAGTTTGTCCTCCAGAGTTTCAACTTGTTCAGCCATGGTATTGTGGGCATCTGCGAACTCAGACATCTTCGTTTCCAGTCTGTCTGTTCTCTCACCAATTTCCTTGATATCGCTGCGGATGGCTGTCGCCACTGCATCCAGCCTGGCTGTTAGGGTTGCGGAGAGGTCTCCAAGCATGTCAGCCATACGAGACATAAGCGTTTCCAGATTGGAGTTAGCTGGTATTGCGGCGCTTCCTGTTTCCATCACGCTCGGGGAAGCTGGAGAGGAGCCGCCGCCATCTTGAGAAGCCGCAGCTTCCTTCAGCTTCACGGCGCACGGCGTAAAAAACTCAGATTTTGATGCTTTTTTTCCCCCTTTGGAGGTAGCCATGGTGGGCAGCACTTGTTCCCCCCCCGAAATCGAGCGAGTGGGGGCCGGTTCGCTTTTATATTCCGCTGATGTAGAGGATCCGGTGCAGGAGCTCCTCTCTCACACGTCCTCCATGTGCTGCGGTTAGGCCACGCCCCCGAAATTTGTTTATTTTTAAAGACGTCAATTTGCAAAATGGCTCCAGAATGTGCCCATAAAGTTTCAGCACATTGGACATGTCTCCAGAGGAGGCTCTGATCCATCATTCTGCACAGATGCTACAGAACTTGCATTCATAGAATGCGTAATTACCGAGGGAAGTGAAGCGCAATTTGCCATGCCTACGCTATACAATTTGCAGAGGAGCGCATATTACAGAAACTAAACGTTACAGTCACACAGGTATATTCAGAGCAGAAGGAACATCCATGAGAGTGAACGTTCCTTCCACTCTGACGCCTGTGTGGCCACCTCACTGAGGGCAGTGAGTGGGCTCAGCGCTACAGAGCAAGACCCCAAGACCTATGGAGGATCCTGCTTTGTAGCCCCGTCAGCATCCGTTGTAGGCAGCTTTTTGAAAGAGAGGGATTTTTGATGTCTGGTGGTAGCATGCGGAATTCGCGTGTACTCCCCATGTGGTGCTCCTCATCGAACCGTCACAAAGCTGCGACAGACGCACTCAGTCCAGGTGAACACGGGACGTTTTCTTTAACGCACTGTAGCGCTGTGTTAAAAATCTTGCTGTGGCAGTACCTATTTTTGGCCACAAGATGGAGACTATCGCGATCAGAGATACTGGACATTGGGACTACAATGCCCGGCATGCTTTGCAAGAAGACAGGAAGTGGGTGGGGACTGGACACTTACATCCTCTGCCTCGTGGAGAACGCGCCAGAGCGCGCCAGGGAACGAGAGAGAGCAGACGCAGTGCCATACTTCGTGAGAGGGCCTAGGGCGGAAAGCAAGTGAGACCTGTCAGTTCGGTTACCGGGTCATTCAGTCCTCAAGAGAAGGAGCCCTCCAAGTTCCAGAGTTGCTGCAGAGGGAACCAACCGAAGACCTCGAGTAAGGAGTCACCGCAAGCGGATCGGGGACAGAGAGCAGGCGGTGAGCTGAGGAAAAGTCGTGGACAAGCTACGGGAAGTTAGACAACGGATCCGGCCGCTAGTATCCCCAGTCAAAATCCAGCGGAGAGACGTCCTGGGTCAGCGGAGCCTAAAGCAACCGTCAGATGGGTGAGAGGCCTCCAAGGCCGTTTATAATACAAAGAGCACGCTGCTGTTTTCTCTTTAAAGTCCACAGGGCCCCAACTTAACTAGTCGAAGACCTTTCTTAAGTAATTTCACTGGCCAGTTGAACAGTACCCGGGTACCTTACACACATACACACCTTTTACATTCCGGGACTTAACCTGTGCAGGACTCATTTTTGTTACGAATCGGAACGGGGGTTAAAGATACGTTCCGAATATATTTTTCTCTTTTCCGCTGCGCGTTTGCCGTGATACGAAGTGATTGTATATTCTGGGGTTCCGCTACGCGTCCCTTTTCTGAATATTCGTGCAATTGCATTTTCTTTTATGTTCGGTTACGAATATTTTATTTTCCGAAATACGAAGCCTCGTGTTTCGTTTCTTTTCCGCTACGCGTTTTATCGCAATACGAAAGTACTGTAATAATATCTGTGAATACCGTATCTCAATATCTGCCAAATATTTTAGTAAACTATTTAAATGATAAAAACCCACAACTGTGTTGGAGTATATTTATTCCCTAGTGCGGGGAGACTGACCCGTGGTTCATTTTCAGCGGCTCCTCCGGGAGTGAGCGCTACACGTGGGGGCTCGTTTCCGGGATTCAGTCTCTGGAAAAACCGCATCTAAAGGGTTAAATATGGATCCAGACACTGTTGCCGAATGGTGTGAGGAGCACAGTAGTCAGTTAGAATGTTGTATAGTCATGGATATCCCCGCAGACACTTGGGCCGAAGAGCAGATCCGCCAGGCTGTGGCCACGCTAGCACCAGATCATCGGGGGTTAATACTGGACATTAAGAAAAACCCAGATACTTCTCACACGTATGTTCTTCTCGAGTGGAGAAAGGGTGTTCCACCATGTTTTCAGGGCGCGAGCGTGAAACTGGCCGATGAGGTGGAAGTCCAACTAATTCAGCCAAGTGCGCCACGTGGTGAATCCGCAAGTGTTCCCGCGCCTAGTCCGTTGGCCATGATCGGGCCGGAATTTATCGTGGCTATAGGAGACCTACTGGCTAAATGTCAGAAAACAAGCCCTCCTCACACTAACTTCGGTTATCGACGGTTAAGAAATTTTACAGGAAACGTACCAACTCCGGCGGGAGAAGAAACCTTTGAAGAATGGGTGGAACAGGCGATGCAGGCTCTGGATGAGTGGGACGTCCCTGAGGCCCAGAAAAAGCAAAGGATCACCGAGAGTTTAAAGGGACCTGCGTCAGAAGCGGTGAGAAACCTAAAACTGAGCAGAAAAGATTGTACTGCTTTAGATTACTTAAACGTTCTGGAAGAAGTTTTTGGGCGAACCGAAAAGGCGGCCGAACTGGTATATCAGTACGAACACACCTATCAGAGAAGAGGTGAAAGGATGACCGAGTACATGAGGCGCCTAGATAAGATTCTACACCAGATACTCTCAAGAAAGGGGCCGAACCGGCCGAAGTAGATAAGATCCGAATAAAACAGATCCTGAGGGGCTCTCAACCTCTAGATCCAGTAATGATGCAGCTAAGAAGCAGAGCAGGTAACCAAGAATTGAAGTACCTGGAACTGATCCGAGTAGTACGAGAAGAAGAGGCTTTACTGGAAGAGAAATCCTTCAGGCGGGGGGAAAGGGCTTATGCACAACCTGTGAGCATAGCGACGGTCTGCAGCCTGAAAGCGACTCCCTAGATACTTATGGATCGGACGAGGACGAACAAGAGCACCTAGTCGTTTTTAAATCTACAGAGAGGGCTGCCAAAGAATCGAACCCCTCTGAACGTGGTGAATTGTCCAAGACCGTCAAGAAGGTACAGGAAGCTCAAGCTGAATTGCAACAAGCGCACGCGGAATTGTGCCGAGTATTGATGAAGGTGACCGAAATGCAGGCAGAAATGCAGAAATTCCTCACAGACATGCAGACGACGGGAGCCGCTGTGGCGTCTGGTCCAAGTCCTTTAACAAAATCCCAACAAGCAACTACGTCTCCGCTCTCTAAGAAGAGATGTTTTGGTTGTGGAGAAATGGGCCATTTCCGCGCACAGTGCAAAGGCCAAAAGTCTGAGAAGGATAGAGTCGAGGGACTGTTGAAGCCCTAGAAGGACTGTTATCTACCTCACCGGCGGGAAACGCCAGAGGGCACAAGTGAAGGAGCAACCTAAGTGCCCGAAGGTTGAACCCCGCTCCAGAAACCAAGTCAAGACTAAGAGGGCGGGAAGGCCCAAAGCCGAGCCAACTGCTGAGCCTGCCAGGACTGAAAGAGTCACTCCCTTAGCATCCGGGTCTACGTCATGGGGAAGCAATGCACACCCAAAACCTGCACGGGCCAAGAAAAAGGCCAGGGTACAGCAAACTGGGTCTAAGTGTCCGGATGCCGCCACCAAGTTTCCTGACCAACTGATAGGTCCTTCTCCTATTGTGCCAATCCAAGTGGAAGGAGTCTACACCAAAGCCCTGTTAGATTCAGGGGCTCAAGTGACATTGATCTACAGAGACTTCTATGAGAAACACTTAAAGCACATTCCTTTGCAAGAATTGAAGGATTTGGAAATATGGGGTATCGGCACTGAGAAACTCCCTTATGACGGGTACCTGCAAGTGAAGTTGGAGATCGGATCTGAAGTCATCGGGCAGTCTGGGGGTTGTGATGCATTGGCTATTGTGTGTCCTCGACCCTCGGGTGCGAACAGAAGCTCCCTGATAGTGGGGACGAATACTGACCTAGTGCGGCGTCTCCTGACGCCTATCGTGTTGGAAGAAGGTTCAACTCAAGGAGTGCACCCAATGTTACGTCCGGTCTATCAGAGGATGGTCGAAGAACGAAAGGCACCTGCCGAGGTGGGAAGACTGTGGAGACTGGGTGGAACAGAGAAGGTTCTGCAAGCAGGAGAAGTAGCGAGCTTCCGGGTTTCAGTCAAGTTGAATGGATCGCAACCAGGTCCCTATGTGGTGCTGGGAACCGATTTTAATCATGGGAGTGAAACCGGAGTCGAAGTAATTCCTGAAATAATCTCCACCAAAGCCCTGAAGAGAACACGAGGAAGAGTCTCGGTCAGTGTGTGCAATGTGACAGATTCTCCAGTAGTCCTTAAAGCACGAATGCCTATCGGGCAAGTAGAGTCTGCTACACCCCTCTCTACTGATTTAGGAGGGGGAGTGGATAAAGAGATTCCAGATGAAAGATTCTACCCCAAAGACGCTCCCATTTCACCTGAGTGGAAGAAACGTCTTCAGTCTCAAGTCCTAAAGTGGAAGGAATTGTTCTCGAAAGATGAGTTCGATGTGGGCCTAGCTAAGAGTACTGAGCACCGCATTCGGTTACAAGAAGACAAGCCGTTTCGTGAAAGATCAAGGCGAGTTCCGCTGGGAGACTTGGATGATCTGCGAGAGCAACTGAATGAATTGCAAAGAACCAAGGTGATTCAAGAGTCCAGGAGTCCATATGCATCTCCCATAGTGTTGGTCCGGAAGAAAAATGGTTCTGTCCGCTATGTATAGACTACCGCACATTGAACCGGAGAACCATCCCCGATCAATATGCCACTCCTCGGATAGAAGATGCCCTACAGTGTTTGTCTGGAGCAAAGTGGTTTAGTGTACTAGACCTGCGAAGTGGATATCACCAGATACCCATGCATCCTGAAGACAAGGAGAAAACTGCGTTCATCTGTCCACTAGGGTTCTTTGAATTCAACAGAATGCCTCAAGGCCTTACGGGGGCTCCAGCTACGTTCCAACGGTTGATGGAGAAGACAGTCGGGGATATGAATTTAATTGAAGTATTAGTGTACCTGGATGACATAATTGTGTTTGGGAAGACTCTGGAAGAACATGAACAACGTCTGGAGAAGGTCTTGAAGAGGCTCCATGAAGAGGGGTTGAAACTGTCTCTGGAGAAATGCCAATTCTGTCTACCGTCTGTTACGTATCTAGGACATGTGGTCTCAGCAGAAGGTGTTTCGACAGATCCTCGGAAGTTGGAGGCCGTAGCTTCTTGGCCTAGACCCCGAAACGTCACTGAGCTTAGATCTTTCTTGGGATTCTGTTCATATTATCGAAGATTTGTGGAAGGATTCGCAAAATAGCTCAACCACTGAACAAACTCCTGCAGAAGGAAACCACGAAGAAGGCTGCAAGGTCTCTGACAAAAATCCGTCCGCTCCGGGGCCAAGGAAAGCTCGAGAGTCTATACAAGGTGAATGGACCAGTCAATGTGAAGGAGCTTTCGTAAAGCTGAAAGAGAGTCTAACCCGAGCTCCTGTTTTGGCCTATGCGGACCCTCAAAAGCCGTATGAACTACATGTGGATGCCAGCCGAGAAGGTCTGGGAGGAGTCCTATATCAGGAGTATGGTGGATTGCTGAGGCCTGTAGCGTACGTGAGCCGGAGCCTTACGCCTTCAGAGAAGAACTATCCTACTCACAAGCTGGAGTTCCTAGCCTTGAAGTGGGCAGTGGTAGACAAGTTGAAAGACTATCTGTATGGAGCTGAGTTCGTGATCAAGACGGATAACAATCCTCTTACCTACATCCTTACTACCGCAAAACTGGACGCAACGGGACATCGGTGGTTGGCCGCTCTGTCAGGGTTTCGGTTCAGCCTGAAGTATCGCCCTGGGGTGAATAATCGAGATGCTGATGCGTTGTCGAGAAGACCCTACACTACAGAATGGACTCAGTTGACTCCAGACGGGGTGCAAGCTTTGTGTCAAGGAACAGAGCGCCGGGTCAAAGGAGGGATTGAAGCGGAGGCCATAGGAGTTATGGCTGCGGCTGTTCCTGAGTTCTACTGTAACCCTACGCAGTTAAGGGATGAAAATTTACCTACCTTTTCGAGACAGGACCTGAAAGCGGATCAGGCCAGAGACCCTTTAATTGCCTTGACCATAAAGGCCCTGTCTGCAAACAGCGAGAGATTTTGTTAACCAACTCCCCGAGTGGAGCCAGATTGGTCTACAAAGAGTGGGAGCGGTTAAAGATGTTGGATGGGGTGGTCTACCGAAGGGGCCCCTCAACTAGCGCTGAAGAGATTCAACAGTTATTCCTCCCTACTAAACATAGGGAGAGTGTGTTGCGATCACTACATGATGAGCATGGACATTTGGGGCTGAAAGAACTTTTAAGCTGGTGCGAGATAGGTTCTATTGGCCTTGCATGAGAGCTGAAGTGGAAAGCTATTGTCACTCCTGTCTAAGGTGTATTCAGAGGAAGACTCTACCGACCCGAACTGCTCCAATGAGCCATCTGCAGAGCCAGGGACCCATGGATTTGGTGTGCATTGACTTCTTGTGCTTAGAGCCGGATGCTAGTGGGCAAGGGAACATTCTAATAGTGACTGATCATTTCACCCGTTACGCCCAAGCATTCTCCACAAAAGATCAACGCGCTCCGACCGTGGCCAAGGTGTTGATGGAAAAGTTCTTTGTTCACTACGGACTGCCAAGGAGGATACACTCTGATCAGGGTAGAGACTTTGAAAGCAGACTGGTGGGGCAATTGTTAGAGCTGTTGGGAATCCAAAAGACCCGAACTACACCATATCACCCTCAAGGTGATGCTCAGCCTGAAAGGTTTAATCGCACACTGCTAAACATGCTGGGGACCTTGTCGAATGTGGAGAAGCAGAGTTGGAGTCGGCACATAGCTACTCTGGTGCATGCATATAACAGTACGGAGAGTGATGCAACTGGATACTCGTACCGTCTTATGTTCGGAAGGGGGCTCGACTGCCGGTTGATTTGGCATTTGGGTTATCCCTAGACCAGACATCAGTAGCTTCCCATAGAAACTACGTGGATAGGCTTCGAAAGAATCTGGCTTCTGCGTTTGAACAGGCCCGTTTGACCTCGGGAAACAGGGAGCAAAGAAACAAAAGGAACTATGACCTGAAAGTTCGAATACAAGATCTACAACCCGGTGATAGGGTTCTATTGAAGAACTTGGGTGCTGCTGCGAGACACAAGTTGGCGGATAGGTGGAGTTCCCAGGTTTACATTGTCTGCAAACAACTGCCGGGTTTACCAGTGTATCAGATTCGCCCGGATGGAAAGGCTGGGCCTATTAAGAACTGGCACCGGAATCATTTGTTACCTTTGAGAGAGGCTGTAAGGATGCCAGTTGGGGACGAACCGCCTCTGCCAAATCCGCCTGTTCCATGTTTGCCTCCTGTTACTCGGTCTCAACAGACCCGGGCTGTCGAAGAGAGCGAAAGAGACAGTGAGGAAGAAAGTTTCTGTCTGGACTGGATACGTTCACCGGAGCCTGAAGAGATTATCTCAGTTCCTGAACGATGGGAGAGTAATTTGAGGCCTGAAGCTCCTGAATTCTTGTTGGAAGTCCCTGAGACTGTTGATATCCCTGAGCCTCTTGAATTTCAGTTGGAAGTCCCTGAGGCTGTGGGGATCCGGTAGCTCCGGAAGCTTATTCAGGTGATTATAGTTCTATGCCTTCACTGGAGGGATCATACTCTGAAGAAACGTCTGCTCCAGTGATAGAGAGAAGAATTGAGCCAACGCCTATAGTACTTCCACCTGAAGAGGAACTGATTGAGCCAGAACCAAAACGCTCTGTTCGACCGCCCCCAACGACTCACCTACGACTCACCAGGACATAGCACTGAAGAGGCCATCACCACGGTGCGGAGGTTGCCCGAAGTGTCTGCTATGCTAGCTGAGGTAGCCCAAAATATGAGTCAACTTGAGGAAGTGTTCCTAACCCACTGCATGTATGCTGCTGAACCTGTACATGTTATGTAAACTGTATTCAAATATTGTGGAAATGTAATGTAACTGTTGTACCTCCTTGGAGAGACCCAAGAGTTCTAGGAGGGGGAGAGTGTAGCGCTGTGTTAAATCTTGCTGTGGCAGTACCTATTTTTGGCCACAAGATGGAGACTATCGCGATCAGAGATACTGGACATTGGGACTACAATGCCCGGCATGCTTTGCAAGAAGACAGGAAGTGGGTGGGGACTGGACACTTACATCCTCTGCCTCGTGGAGAACGCGCCAGAGCGCGCCAGGGAACGAGAGAGAGCAGACGCAGTAGTGCCATACTCGTGAGAGGGCCTAGGCGGAAAGCAAGTGAGACCTGTCAGTTCGGTTACCGGGTCATTCAGTCCTCAAGAGAAGGAGCCCTCCAAGTTCCAGAGTTGCTGCAGAGGGAACCAACCGAAGACCTCGAGTAAGGAGTCACCGCAAGCGATCGGGGACAGAGAGCAGGCGGTGAGCTGAGGAAAAGTCGTGGACAAGCTACGGAAGTCAGACAACGGATCCGGCCGCTAGTATCCCCAGTCAAAATCCAGCGGAGAGACGTCCTGGGTCAGCGGAGCCTAAAGCAACCGTCGGATGGGTGAGAGGCCTCCAAGGCCGTTATTATACAAAGAGCACGCTGCTGTTTTCTCTTTAAAGTCCACAGGGCCCCAACTTGACTAGTCGAAGACCTTTCTTAAGTAATTTCACTGGCCAGTTGAACAGTACCCGGGTACCTTACACACATACACACCTTTTACATTCCGGGACTTAACCTGTGCAGGACTCATTTTTGTTACGAATCGGAACGGGGGTTAAAGATACGTTCCGAATATATTTTTCTCTTTTCCGCTGCGCGTTTGCCGTGATACGAAGTGATTGTATATTCTGGGGTTCGCTACGTGTCCCTTTTCTGAATATTCGTGCAATTGCATTTTCTTTTATGTTCGGTTACGAATATTTTATTTTCCGAAATACGAAGCCTCGTGTTTCGTTTCTTTTCCGCTACGCGTTTTATCGCAATACGAAAGTACTGTAATAATATCTGTGAATACCGTATCTCAATATCTGCCAAATATTTTAGTAAACTATTTAAATGATAAAAACCCACAACTGTGTTGGAGTATATTTATTCCCTAGTGCGGGGAGATTGACCCGTGGTTCATTTTCAGCGGCTCCTCCGGGAGTGAGCGCTACAGCACATTACGTGCGTTAAAGAAAACCAGCGTCACACTCGACGCCCGCCACCTCCCCTTGCGTGATCTTCCATAGGAGGATAGCGGAGCCCTGTCCTAGCGCATCGACAGTCGCTGCGCTGAAGAGGAGCAACACCTGCTGAGGGAGAAAAGGTAAGTACATTTACCTAAAATAATAAAAATAAAGAAAAACTAATTGGGCAGATGTTGTCAGCAGAATAAATAAGTGGGAAATATTTTTATTAGCATGTTCGTTTACGAAAGTGAATGAATTTTCATATTAAAAAGAGAAAGGTGTATCTGTTATCAGTCTTCCTAAAATATAAGTTACTCTCTCAGGGATATGACTTCTAAAAAAACTGTTTATTTAAAACGTATGCTTCTGAGAAACCTTAAAAAAAAATGTAACTCAATGCTGGCGATGCTGTACCTTTAATCACAAATCCGCAGGCAGCTTGTCGGGCAGCCTCTGTGCGGGGTCCTTCGGTGTGTGTGACGTGATGCGGAAGTGAGCTGCATGCCACATGGTGTAGGAGTTCATCTATCTGGTCTGCGATCGTATGTCTCAAGATTCTGGGTGACATCAGGGAATCTTGAATTCTCGAGCTGCGGGCGACTGCTGGTTCGTATCGATTCGATCCGATTGTACTCGATACACGTTGTCCATGTTAAGTGTGTTTCAGTAATTACTCCGTGATCATGCCCAGCAACGGATGCATGGCCTGATGTTCTGCATAGGTTGGCATACTGCGTGGAGTGATTATCTCGTATTCTAAGGCTCCCTGGATGGCTGAGCACAATGTCGCATCAAATATATGTTGGAATAGTGCTTTTTCACGCCTGTCATTAGTAGATCTGAATCAGGTCCCTTTAATTTAGTGGCCACGTTTAATCCAGGCTGGGCTGGCACAAGCCTATCCTCGACCTGCAAAAGTCAGTTTCTATGGCAGTATTCACAGCGTGAACAACTCTGGACAGGACAGCCCCAAAGTTTGTTACTGTTCATATTGTTCAGTACTTTCACAGCTAAAACTGTGTCTGGCCTTTTAAATGTTAAAGGGACACTAATGAAAATAATAGTGTCCCTTTTTTGCCCAAAAATAATTGGGCGGAAGATGCTGATAGCCTCAAATCCTGACCATTTTTAAAATATAGAGTGTGCCTTTTAAAGAGACCCAAGCTAAATAAAACGTTCAATGCCTGTTGTATCCTTTTAATCAACATTTGAAATTGCTCCTGTCCTGATTCATGTAATGTTTGGTAGATGGACACTTTTAAGCCTTGTTTTAGTTTATCCAACTAACCTGAGGTGTGTGAATCCTGACAGGATCGCTTTAATTGTACTTACAATTATTTGAGAAGTGCCAACAAATTCCTTAGCACCGTACAAGTAGGACATAATTTCACAAAGAAATTTGACACTGAGATTGACAGGAAAAAAAGGACCCTGCTCAAGTGAGTTTACAATCTAAGAATTGTGTCGTGAAAGACAAAAAAACGTTCGATACCGGACACTCCATAATATTACAGTGACTTTTATTAGGAAGACTTGATGCAAAGTTTGGGTCAAATGATCTTAAGTCTTAAAGGTGGTTGGAATGCTAACTCTACAGATCGGGGGTGTGAGGGTTACACTCAGTTGCTTTTGACCATTTAAAATGCAGTCTTCGTAATATTAAGGAGCTGTTGATTGATACCTGCAGGGTTGCTGCTGTTGCTTGTAGGGTCTCTCAGAGGAATGGCTTGCTCCCCTGTCGCCAAAAGTAAATTAATAACGCCTATATAAAGTATAGGATCTGTACATTTACAGTAACCTGTTACAATGACCGAGCCACAAGGAACGTGTGTAGCTCGGCTTGAATAACAGCTCAGGTGGTACTGGATCTATGATGTTTTTCTCACCAATTATGATCTGTTGATGAAGTCAACAAAGTAGTTGCCTTGCTCTACAGAAATGTACAATCACTGGCCACTTTGTTAGGTACACCTGTTCAATTGCTAATCGCATGGCAGCAACTCAATGCATTTAGGCATCTAGATGTGGTGACTTGCTGAAGTTAAAACACAGTATCAGAATGGGGATTTAAGTGACTTTGAACCCGGTATGGTTGTTGGTGCCAGACGGCTGCTCTGAGTATTTAAAAAAACTGCTGATCTCCTGGGATTTTCATGCACAACCATCTCTAGCGTTTAGAGAATGGTCTGGGGGGGGGGGATACCCAGTGAGCGGCAGTCGTGTGGACGAAAATGCCTTGTCGATGTCAGAGGAGAATAGGCAGACTGGTTGGAGATGATAAAAAGGCAACAGTAACTCAAATAACCACTCGTTACAACCAAGGTATGCAGAATACATCAAACCTTGAAGCAGATGGGCTACAGCAGCAGCAGACCATACTGGCTGCCACTCCTGTCAGCTAAGAACAGGAAACTAAGGCTACAATTCGCACAGGCTCACCAAAATTGGACAATAGAAGTTTGGAAAAACATTGCCCGGTCTGATGAGCTATTTCAGCTGCGACATCGGATGGTCGGGTCAGAATTTGGTGTAAACAACATGAAATTTGGATCCATCCTGCCTTGTATCAACTGTTCAGGCTGGTGGTGTATTGGTGTGGGGGATATTTTCTTGGCACACTTTGGGACCCTTAGTACCAATTGAGCATCATTTTTAAACTAAGGATGCACCGATACTAGTATCGTGCGGATACTGGCATTTGCACGAGTACTTTTGTTCCAGTGAAAATTAGGGATGCACCGATACCACTTTTTTAAGACCGAGTACGAGTACCGATACTTTTTTTCAAGTACTCACCGATACCGAGTACTGATACTTTTATTTTATGTCATGTGACCGCTTTCCAATAAGAACAGACCTCATATAAAAATGCCTCCCAGCTCACATGTATATATCCCCCCCTATATATCTATATATAATTACAGAATGCCCCCAAGCTCTCATGGATATATGCCCCCAAGCTCTCATGGATATATGCTTAATGGTAATACTGGTTACAAAGTCTGTTGCAATTCTGATAGAATACACCTACAGTAGTTGGTTTTTTTTATTTAAAGATTTCCTAATAAAGGTTTTTCTATTAAAGGGATACTCTAAGCAACATGACCACCTAAGCTATTTTAGGTGGTCATGATGCCCGGAGTATGCTGCCCTCTGTCCCCCCTCCCTCCGCTCAGCCGATCAGCTGAAAACGGCTGAGAGAGGCGGAGAAGTTTACTCCGCCCTCCCAGCTGTCAGTCAGCAGAGCGGGAATCATATTTCCCGCTTCTGCCGACTTTTGCCGAGTAGGAGACGTCATTGCGCTTTCAGCGCGATGACGTCTCCAACTCACCGCAGAAGCTGGCGGCTCCCTCTGAGGGTTAGTGTTGCGCGCATCCTCTTGCGCGCAACACTAATCCTCAGAGGGAGCCGGGAGGAAGCCTGCCGATTGGCTGGCTTATGTGAGAGGCGCGCATGCGCGCTTCTCACGTAAACCAGAAGCCAAGAAGCAAGAAGAAGGACGGGAGCAGAAGAGGAGGGAGGTGAGTATAAAAAAAAAAAACGCAGCTGGAAAGAAGAGGATTTTAGGGTAAGTATTACAGTTACAAGAAAAAAGATAAAAACTAAAGTTGTATTAAGGGAATAGGGATAGGTTAGGATAAAAAAACGGGGGGGGGGGGGGTGATTTTTTTGTTAGTGTTCCTTTAAGGTCCTTTCTCTCCCCCCCCCCCTTTCGGTTTTACTTAGGGTACTTTTTTGTGCAAATAAGGTTGAGGGTTCAATCCCTATTTAAGTACCTATTGGCCTCAATTTCCTCCTTTTTTTTCTTTGTTTTATCTATGTAAGTTACAATTCCTCTTATGTGGCGTTCACACTTTTCCTTCCTGAAAAATATTTCACTGGTGCCAACATTCTCATTCTAGCTCGTGTACACTTCATGGTTTGGAAAATCCTAAATCTGCCAACTAGGGATGCACCGATACCACTTTTTTAAGACCGAGTACCGATACTTTTTAAAAGTACTCACCGATACTGAGTACCGATACTATTATTTTAATGTCATGTGACGCTTTCCAATAAGAACAGACCTCATATAAAAATGCCCCCAGCTCACATGTATATATCCCCCAGCTCTCATGGATTTGCCCCAGCTCTCATGGATTTGCCCCCAGCTCGAACGCTGGGGAAGCTGGCCGCGTGCATGAAAAGCACGCGGCCAGCGTTCCCCCTCCGGCGCATCCTCATACTCACCCATCCTGAAGGTCCGGTCGCTTGGCAGTGATGCGATCACGTGGCCGCCGGGCGCATCTGTGACGCTGCCTCAAGCCGAGAGGCAGCGTCACAGGAGCACCCAGTGGCCGCGGGAACACATCACTGCCAAGTGACCGGACCTTCAGGATGGGTAACACTGGCCACGTGCTTTTCATGCACGCTGACAGCTTCCCCAGCCCCGCGGATACCGGCAAGCTGGCCCAGCGCCAGCTTCTGGTATCGGCGGGATGTATCGGTCCGCTTGCACGACTAACAAGTACTCGTGCAAACTGCAATATCGGCACCTATACTAGTATCGGTGCATCCCTACTGCCAACCTTCAACATGGGCATAAAACATAAACTCTGCTGAAAGCACAGAATAATATTTTTTTTTTACTCATATTATTTGGCATCTGCTCCACTTTGTTGTTTTCTTTTGTTTCTCTCATTATTTAAACTAAATTTGGAGTGGGAGTTTCCAGAGCAACAGGCGTTTTCTCTGAAACAAAAATGTTTATTTTTCCACAAGATCATAAAATACGAACGACAATTCAACGTCATTACCTAAAGAAATTCAAGCTGTAAAACCTATAGGGCTATATTACAAAGTTGGTGCTAACTTAACCAGAGCTAAGTTAGCACCAACTTTGTAATATAGGCCATAGTGTTTTAGAGGGGTAATTAACACCCGATGCATTCAGATGTGGGGCACCAACATCACCTTTCTCCTGTAGGTTAGCTCTTCTGATCTTTCCAGACTACTAAGCATTGACTCCTCAGGTTGATGTGCCAATTGTATTACCAAGATTACGGCGCCCTGTAATTTTGTATTTCAGGTGCATTTATTTTTCTTCGCACTGAGTGATCTGTAGAATAATGCATTTACATCTACACACAAATTCCATCCATTTGTTGTGGGCTTAGAGTTTAGGAGCAGTTGTGAATTCTTTTTTGTTGCTGTTTGTCCATGGTTTAGTTCATTGTTGGCGTCTTTATGAGGCTAGATTGTATTAATCAAATCTGAATTGCATACCCGTCTGTAATTTTGCTATATTTATTTGTTTTCCCCTCTTTTAGTACATCGTCTGAAAGATGGAGTATATGACAGAACCAGCATCCATCAGCCATGGCAAAATGTAAAGCATCTTTTTTTTACGTAACAAGCCTTTTTAACATTTACAGCTTGGAAAAAAGACGAGACAGAGGAGATATGATAGAAACATTTAAATATGTAAAGGGAATCCACAAGGTAGAGGAAGGGAGTATATTTAAACGGAAACAAAGTAGCAAAACAAGAGGACATAGTCTTAGATTAGAGGGGCAAAGGTTTAAAAGTAACATCAGGAAGCATTATTTTACTGAGAGGGTGGTGGATACATGGAACAGCCTTCTAGTTGAAGTGGTAGAGGCCAAAACAGTAATTGAATTTAAGCAAGCGTGGGATAGGCATAAGGCTATCCTAAACAAAAGATAAATCCAGGTAAAGTATCCATGTAATTGAGCAGACTAGATGGGCCGAAAGGTTCTTATCTGCCGACATTTTTCTATGTTTCTATGTTTCTACATTCGGTAGAAAACATAGAAAACATAGAAAAAAATGTCTCATGAGGAATATGCCTCATTAACAGCGGTGACTGCTAAAACTATTTCTAATGATCCCATGTGAATTCCCATTGTATTTAAGTGGAGCTCTGCACCCTGGTGATGGATGAGGACCTGTTAATGATGATCACTATTTTTATAGCAAATAGTTTTCTGCACCACTTCAGGTCGTATAATGGGAATAAAAGAAAAAATCGCAAAGCATCGAATTTTAAGATTCAGAATTGAGGTGTAGAGATCAATGTTAAAATAGACTTTCAGTCTAGTAGGGGGTTACTTGTATGGGATTAGTGCTGTGTGTGGCCGCCTAGTGTTACAAGCAATCGCTGTTAGTTCTTGCAAACACACGCTGACATCAGCGATATGAGCTTGTTGCTATAATTGCTGCCCAATCTGGTTCTCGACAGGCGGCGGGATTCAATCCCCTGACTGCTGAGTGACAGCTCTGTGGGCAGAGGAAAGCGCTCTGCTTTACACTTGTCACATTCAAATGGAAGTGGGGGGGACACTCTATGCAACCACTTAAATCAGGGCTGTCAAACTCGCTGCCCACCAAATGTGGATGTCTACAATTCCCAGAATTCCTTCAGTGCAAGACGGTCAGGTAATCATGGGAGTTGTAATTCCGAAACATCTGGAAGGTCAGAGTTTAAGCCTGAGACACACTGAGCGTGTAGCGACGCACAGCATAGCGAAGCAAACATTTTGCAGACTTGACTACACGCCGCTCCGCCTCGCAGCGTGTCTACACTGCATTACGTTTGCTTCTCTCCGCACTGGACAGGAATCCACTAACTAAATTGAAACGTACACGCCAAAACCAACTTATTTTCACAAAGCGCAAGTCATATATGAAAAAAAGTTTCTATTGAATAAAATACATCTAAACTACTGCCAATTTAATAAGAATAGTATAAAAAAAAATTGACATAAGTAAGCCTAATCATATATACTGTATTATAGGGACACTGGGAGCGCTATGTATAGACTAGGGATACATTGATACCACACACAGACATATACATACATATATTTTAACACGCAGACTATATATATATATATATATATATAAGAGGCACTCCGTGACTAAATAAAAATTTATTTATTGTAGACATAAGTAAAGTTCCGACATTTCAGCCCAAAAATAGCAGGCCTTTTTCAAGGTATATTCCACACAGACCAGACCATATATACAGACACATTGGGAGGGGTGGTGGCATGTGGACAGACTCAACTAAATGCTACCTCCCCCCCATCCCTCCAGAAGAATTGTTGAACTTGCAGGGCAGTGAGTGAAAAAAAGGGGGCACTTCTCACATCCTGACCAGTGTGTGTGTGTATATATATATATATATATATACACACACACACACACTGGTCAGGATGTGAGAAGTGCCCCCTTTTTTCCACTCGCTGCTCTGTCAAGTTTTCTTCTGGAGGGATGGGGAGGCCTTTAGTTGAGGCTGTCCACATGCCCCCCCCCCCCCGTGTGTGTGTAATATAATATAATATATATCTTGCCTGCCCTTACCTTCCCCAATACATTTGCAGAGGGTACAAAAAACCCCGCTGCCTGAGACCCTGCGCAGCCCATGTGCCCCCCCCCCCTCTACCTGGCTGTATATGTATGATTAGATACATACAGCCAGGTAGAGGGGGGGCATATGGGCTGCGCGGGGTCTCAGGCAGCAGGGTTTTTTTTGTACCCTCTGCAAATGTATTGGGGAAGGTAAGGGCAGGCAAGATTTTCACATTATGGAGGGGGGGTCCCGTCTGCATCTGGCCCCAGGTCCGGCAGCGGGGTGGCTCTCTGCTCCCCGGTCCGCTGGAGAAGACGGAGCGAAGTGCGGATGGAGCACCGCTGGTGGGAGGGACCTACAGGACTCGGCGCAAGCGTCGTGTGCTGCAGGTCCTGCCCCTCCCCTCAGTGCGTCGCTCCGCCGAGGGGAAAGGTTGGATTTTTCCAACTCCCTTCTCTCAGCGCCGCATCGTGACGTGGCCTGAGCGAGGGAGGGGGAAAAACCTGTCCTCACTGAGCGCGTCTCACCGCCCACAGGCGCGGTGCTTCGTGCTCACTGTGTCTCAGGCTTTAGCCTTAACTTAATCCAACAGTCTCCAGCGTGTTCTTGCAGGCACCGTGTATGTGGCCTTGTGATTTATCACAAAATTCTGTGTGACCCTCCAGAGTCAAATGACTGCACAAGATACCAGTGGCTGCGTCCCCTCTTATTCAGTTATAGCTCTTATCGAGAATGAGGCTGGTAATACATAAGGTGATTTTAATTTTGCATTTAATTTAACATTCTACAGTTGTCAAATAATAAAATTGTATGTGTTTTTTATTTATTTATTGTGACAAAGATTTTTGAAAATGATTTCATCACTCTTATTTTATAAAAAAAAAAAAAAAAATTGGCAAACATTTGCTGAACTTTGCGCTGTTCTGTTATTTCACATTTCATTTTTTTTCCCTCAGTCTCTGCTGCCAATGTGGTATTCCAATTCCCCCAAATCCTGCAAATATGTGTGTGGCTTGCCTGCGGACACAGGTTGACATTAGTGAGGGGATACCTAAGCAGGTCTCGGTTCATTTCTGCAAAGAGTGTGAACGGTAAGATACCTGTTAGCAATGTTCCCTTGAATGTTTTGTAGCGGGAACAATTTTTTTTATTTTATTTTTTTTGTGTGCACATTATTTTCATCTTACAAACGTCTGTGCACCCTGAATGCTTGTTAAAGTGTTATTATTACTGTCATTCAGGTAGTTTTATTTAATATTCTATTGCTCAAAATTGTACATTCACAGGGTGTCCGTCCGTCACTATACTGTCAATTTACTGGAGGACCTAAGAATTTGAAAACACCCCAAAATTTATGAAAACACTAATAATGGACACCACTTTATAGAAACTCAGGAGATTTTGATCCCCCCCCCCCCCCATTAATTAGGAACCTACATTAGTTGTATATCCTTCTGGGTCCATCCACAAGACAAGTTCAAAATCAAAGTATCAGATATGTGATTCTCCTGTCTGAGCTTTAACGCAGGTTATTTGTCTTGTGTATCTTCAGAAAGGTACAGTTGCAAGACAAAGTATGTGAACCCTTTGGGATTACGTGGAGTTTTGCATGAATTGGTCATAAAATGTGCTCTGATCTTCATCTAAGTCACAACAATTTGAAAAACCCAGTCTGCTTAAAATAATACAACACAAACATTATATGTTTTCATTTGTTTATTGAACATAACATGTTAACATTCACAGTGCAGGGTGGAAAAAGTATGTGAACCCCTAGCCTAATGACTTCTCCAAGAGCTAATTGGAGCCAGGAGTGAGCCAACCTTGAGTCCAATCAGTGTGATATTATTGGATGTGTTGCTGAAAGCTGTCCTGCCCTTTAAAAACACACACCAGGTTTGGGTTTACTGGTTTCAAGAAACACTGCCGGATGTGAACCATGCCTCGCAGAAAAGGGCTCTCAGAAGACCTACGATCAAGAATTGTTGACTTTCATGAAGCTGGAAAGGGTTACAAAAGTATCTCCAAAAGCCTTGATGTTCATGTGTCCACGGTAAGACAGACTGTCTTCAAATGGAGAAAGTTCAGCACTGTTGCTTCTCTCCCTAGGCGTAGTCGTCCTGTAAAGATGACTGCAAGAGCACAGCGCAGAATGCTTAATGAGGAAAAGAAGAATCCTAGAGTGACAGCTAAAGACTTACAGAAATCTCTGGCACATGCTAACATTTTTGTTGACACATCTACACTAAGGAAAACATTAAACAAGAATGGAGTACATGGGGGAGGACACCACGGAGGAAGACATTGCTGTCCAAAAAGAATATTGCAGCATGTTTGAAGTTTGCAAAAGAGCACCTGGATGTTCCACAGCACTACTGGCAAAATATTCTGTGGACAGATGAAACCAAAATTGAGTTGTTTTGGAAAAAACACACACTATGTGTGGAGAAAAAAAGGCAAAGCACACCAACATCAAAACCTCATCCCCACTGTAAAACATGGCAGAGGGAGCATCATGGTTTGGGGCTGCTTTGCTGCCTCAAGGCCTGGACGGATTGTTGTCATTGATGGAAAAATGAATTCCAGAGTTTATCAATACATTTTGCAGGAAAACTTAAGACCATCTGTCCGCCAACTGAAGCTCTGCAGACGATGGGTGATGCAAGTAATTCAACAAAAGAATGGCTTCAACAAAACAAAATACGCCTTCTGGAGTGGCCCAGTCAGAGTCCTGACCTCAACCCAATTGAAATGCTGTGGCATGACCTTAAGAGAGCGATTCACACCAGACATCCCAAGAATATTGCTACACTGAAACAACAGTTTTGTGAAGAGGAGTGGTCCAAAATTACTCCAGATCGTTGTGCAGGTCTGATCTGCAGCTTCAGGAAATGTTTGGTTGAGGTTATTGCTGCCAAAGGAGGGTCAACCAGTTATTAAGTCCAAAGGTTCACATACCTTTTCCACCCTGCACTGTGAATGTTTACATGTTCTGTTCAATAAAAACATGAAAACATTTTATGACCAATTCATGCAAAACTCCACGTAATCCCAAAGGGTTCACATACTTTTTCTTGCCACTGTATATGTGATGCCGTCTTACCCAGTTATCTGGAGGACCACAGTAGCATGTCTCATTAGTGTCTAGTTAAACTGTAATCCTATGCAAACAGGATAAAACACCTTTTGTTGATTGTTGTCCCTTTTCTTAAAAAAATAAATATATGGAAACTCTGTATCTGGCAGGAAAAATTCCTGGTGCCAGATGCTGTTTTCATAGATCTCTCCACTGATTTATTGAGCGCTGTGTAATGGTCTTCTGAGTAGTCTTTCTTGGGAAATATCTAATCACACAAGTATTTATGAAATGAGAAGTAAATTATTCATTTTTATTAGCCAAGAATGAAAGAAAAAAAAAAGGTACCGGACCATATCGGCAGGGCCAATCAATAGAGCACAGATCACTACATAACAGCAAGTTCAGGAAACCAAGACGTGACATACTGATAATTGTTCTGCGAAAGTGTACTATGAATGAAGAATACACAACATGTATCAGTTTTTGCAGACAAAGGTGTACAAATTTTTATATTTTAAAAAAAATTCAAATTTTGCATTTTTACTGTTCTAGTTATTTACAGCCCCCTGGAACGTGGATGCAATGTGCCCTGGAGTCTAGAGAACTGCTTACTCTATGCCTGAAAAAGATAAAGGCTTCCTTGAGCAAGGTAAATCCATCTATAACCATGGCGGGGCGTTAGGTTTTACTGAATAATCCCATTTTTCATATGGTACAAAACACGTAATTCCTATAGCTCGTTTACACCTTCCAGTAAATCGACAACTAATGCAAAGGATTTCATAAATCCGATTAAACGGGACACTGTACTCTCCTTGATCACTTTAGCTAATAAATGTGGTCAGGCTGCATAGAATCCCTCCTTCCCCTCCCCTATTTTACAATGGCTGTGTGAAGTGGAGGAATATCCGCCTACATAGCTGTCATTTGGCAGACTGTGTTTTGAATATCCCCACGACCAAGGGACAGCATAGTATGCCCTGCGGTTGGAAAAGGCTAAGCATCTGTTTCTCTAGGTATGAAATAACATGATCCTTTTTGAAATTGTTCCAAATTCTTGGAGAAAAAGGCGTCAGGAATTGGTGGCTAACAGAGATTAGGAATATCTACAAAAACTACCATTTTTTTTTTTTTTGTGAAAGGATTTTACCAGGAAGGATACATTGAGATTTCTCTCGTTTTCAAGTATGTCCTGGGTGGCGAGTATGTACTGTTAGGTGTCTTGCCAAGGACACTTACTGGAGAGGTTGCTCGCTGGGATCGAACCCATGACTCCACAGGCTCTCTCCTTGCAGAGCGGTGACATTACCTCTACTCCACCCAGCCGGTACATCTCCCATTTTATATGGAGTAGTGGTTTTTTTTAACACCGGAACACAAAGCGTGCTCCGACGCTGCGTATACTAGTGTTTCCCAACTGTGGTCTTCGGGACACTACCAGGCCAGGTTTGCCAGATATGTAAAGCACAGGTGATGTGATTGCAGGATTCAGTCTGCATTTCCCATAGGGTTCTCCTTAAAATCTGGCCTGTTGTGCTTCCTGAGGACAGGGTTAGGAAACACTGGCATTGACAAACCGTATAGGCTCACTTTGCTATATATTGAATTGCTGTCAAGTGGCAACTCTGACGTTTTCTCACGGTTTTGACGAAGTGGACTCTTGACGAGTGGAGCCCTTTGTGGCCTTGAATCGAAGAGAACCCAGTGACTAAACCTCTCCAGCCACCAGAGACAAAGGCCAAAACCATAAATATGTGATTCCCTAGTCTTGTGTCTGCAGATGCTGAGTGAGGAGGAATGGTTTTACCATCATCTGATTGTCTTTGGTACGTCATTTTGCTTCTTCACTTCATGAAGGAAAAGCATCGGATGGCTAGGTCTCATTTACGATTTATATTGGGTTTCGGTAACGCACCGCTTTAAGCCGCTCTCTCATAGTTCTCTTTCTACCTCTCTCTTTGCTCCTTCAGTGTCTCCTTTGCTGGTGCCTCTTCACCACTGGTTCCTCTTTCAGTCGGGGTGCCTCAAGGCTCTGTTCTGGGTCCCCTACTCTTCTCGATCTCTACCGCCTCTCTGGACAACCACATCTCTTCCTATGGTTTCCAATATCCTCTCTATGCTGACGACACCTAAAGCTACCTTTCTTCCCCCAATCTCTCTCCTCGTGTTGGATCGTGTTACATCATGCCTGTCAGCTGTCTCCGACTGGATGACTTCTCGTTTCCTAAAGCTCTACCTCTCTAAAATGGAGCTTCTTGTCTTCCCTCCCTATAAAACCTCCATTCTTGTGCACATTTCCCTTCAGGTGAATGGTGCCACTATTACTTCTACCTCTCAAGCTCGTTGCCACGGTGTCCTCTTGGACTCTGATCTATCCTTTACTCCTCACATTCAGTCACTAACCAAATCTTGCTACTTGCACCTATAAAACATTGCACGCATCCCTCTCTTTCTTAATCAGGACTCTACTAAAATGCTCATCCAAGCCCTTATTATCTCCAGCCTTGACTACTGCAACCTTTTTCTCTCTGGCCTTAAAAAATCCCAGATGCTCCCTTTGCAGTCTGTATTGAATGCCTGTGCCAGACTCGTTCACCTCACATCCAGCACCTCTCACACCTAACCCTTTTGTCAATCTTTACACTGACTTCCCCTTTCCTTTTAGAATCCAATTCAAAATACTGGTGCTCACATACAAAGCTCTCCATAACTGCGCCCCTGCCTCCATCTCCTTTATAAGCCGGTATATCCTGTTCCGGCCACTTCGCTCTGCCAATGATCTGATGCTATCAGTTCCTTGTACACCCTACACTCGCCTTCAGGACTTCTCTCAAGCTGCTTCCTTTCTATGGAACTCCCTCCCCCGCAACATTAGACTCTCCCCATCTCTCCAGTCCTTCAAGAAGTCTCTGAAAACGCATTACTTTAGAGAAGCCTATCGGCTTACTCCATGATCCCCCACTGTACATTTCATGCACCGCCTTCCCATTCAGCCCACATGCTCCCCATTACCTCACATACTCTATTTTACCCTCCCCTAATGTTTCACCCCTCTCTTAGATTGTAAACTCTCGAGCAGGGTCCTCCTTCTGTCCTGTGCGTATGTATATTTGTTATTCTGTCACTCCCATTGAATAGCGCTATGGAACTTGTTGACGCTTTTATAAATACTTGTAGAAAGTAATGAGATTTACACAGGTTGGTGAGGCTTCATGTGGATGTTACAGCTTTTCTATCTTATGAATTCACATATTAAACGTCTTTGTGCTTTTTGTTTTCTGGTAGGTGCGCCTTATTGACGCAGGATTTATCTGGACTGAGCCGCATTCGAAGAGACTGAAAGTAAAGCTCACGATTCAGAAAGAGGTAATTGATTCTGGCCATTCGTTGTCATCGTATATTATGACCATTGTAAATCTTTTTTCTTTTAACCTTATACAAATTACAGGAGAAACAGTAGCTTCCTGTTGGATTCTATTGCTGCAGCTGCCGCCCCATAGCATATAAGTACCACAGAAGAATTCAGCACGGAGATTTGATTGCCTGCCTCTCATTTTCTGACAGGTGTTGAACGGAGCCATTCTCCAGCAGGTCTTCGTTGTTGAATACACAATGATGTCCCAGATGTGTGATGATTGCCACAGAGTTGAAGCAAAAGATTTCTGGAAAGCTGTGGTCCAGATACGTCAGAAGGTAAGAACTGCTCGGGCAAATCCCTTTATTGAACTTAATGATCATGATATGTATATAAAACACAGAAAAGCGCTCGCAAATGTGTTTTTTAAATGATTACACGTTCTGTACTGCTGATCCTTATTAAATTGCCAGCACAACATCTTTGTCCCTTGCAATAGGAAATGGTCTTTGCCTTTTGGATTTCTGTTCTGATTGCAGGTATTTAATTTTTTCTTTATTTTGGATGAGCCTGTCTATGAAAGGATTTATGTCTTGGACACAGCTGGTGCTTATTCACAAGCTATTTGTAGCAGCTTTGCGAGGCTCAAATCCACCTCATCACAGTTTAAGTCATGGCTGCAGTTTTTAGTCTGTTAGTCGGATGTCAACATATTTCAAGCTGATGAACCTTTTGGGAGAAACTAATCTGATGGAAGTGATGCTTATACCCTTCTTTATAGAGATATAGTGAGCAGCAAAGCTGTTGCACTGCATCCGTTGAATTGCAGGTGACAAATACCTGTACAAAGTAGTTTTAGGTGACCTCCAAGCTCTATTTCCAAAGCATACAACATTATTAAAGTATTGCTTATCTTTCGGTTCAGCATCCTTGCCCAAGTACACGCATTAAATCTCTTCTCTTTAGAGCTCTGGTCGATCAGTCATTTTGAGAGATCGGTCTGGGAAGCTTGTTCTCGAGTCCTTGAAAGTGAGTGTATTTGTTGGCGTGTAAGCTTTCTAAGTCCTATGTTCTTTTTGTTCCCCCTCCAATCTTAGGTTCTTCACAAAAAAACGTTCTACTATTTGGAACAAATTATTTTGAAACACAGATTGCATCAAAACACCCTACGCGTCAAAGACATCCATGGTAAGGATTTATATACAATGTATGTGGTGTATATCAAGACAACAGTCTTTTTCCTCCTCTCCCTGTACTGAGCCGAGGCACATTTTTGTATAGTGTAGTGTATTAATGTTGTGTGTTTTTTTTTTTTTTTTTTTTTTTATGTCCACGATATGCAAGTGTGAGGTAGCACAGGTCATTAAGATACAGGGGTTATTCAGAGAGCACCGAAATGTCGCTGACCTTTCCGTGCTCGCTCGTTCCCTGCACTTTGGGGAATCAAAGTTCCCCACCCTGCGGTAAATTCAGCATTCACTGCAGGGTCCCCCAGAGCGCAGGGGAAAATCCACCGAAAACGCTGGAAAAAGCCGTCAAGTCGCCGATCACAGTGCAGACCAGCCGCCGGAAAAAGCTGTCAAACGGAAAAAAAAAACCATACACGTGAACGTGTCTAAATTGAAACGCTGTGTGCAAAAAAACTAGAACAAAAATGTCTGGAATCAACATATAAGGTCTTATGATAATAAAAAGGCCTGTTACAGTAAAAAGAAACGCTTTTAAAAATAAAAAAAGGAATTTTCTTTGCCGAAAAATGCCTAAAAGATTCTAAAAAAAATCAATTTAATCGACTTTTACGGCATATTAAAATAATTAATGGTTTATGTGAACCCAGGGATTGGCCAAGATGATCCATGCTCACTCCATTTAACTCTTGACTTCTTAATGTGTGTACTCTGTTATTGCGCTGTGTACCCAATTCTTCTAAATCACTGATTTTAAATTTGATATTAAAGATGGGCTTGATTTCTACTATGCCTCCAAGCAGCATGCTCTGAAGATGGTGGATTTCCTCCAGTGCACTGTACCCTGCAAGTCAGTTAATATTATTATTCAATGTTTATTGACATTATGACAAATAATTGTAATAGAACAGCCTAATATTTTTCTACATGGCTTGGTGTTGTGTATGTACTTTATATGCCCATAACGCTTGACATTGGTATAAGGCTGGCCCTCTCTCCTGGCATTAAGACCCATGCTATCAGGGCCTACTGTGTTATATTATTCTTGCGCCTGTTAACCCTCGCTGGGTGCTACAAGATCCATTTCCTGAAGGTAGTCAGCTGTACCAACCATTCAAGGATCGGAGGGGCAGATGGGGTACTGTGTACAGGGACCAGCATCGTAGATCCCAGGGGGATTCGTGACAACGTCACTGTGTGGTCAGTGGTAAGACTGTGTGGGTTGCGGCAGCATTGTGTTCAGACATGTAACTTTTCAAAGTGCAGCCTCTTCTGTTGCTGTTTGGATTTAGATTTTCTGAAATGGCATTGCAACACCGGCACATACTGAATGAACACCCCCCCCCCCCCCCTTCGTAGGTCTATTACAATTGTTGCATAGTCAAAGAGTTAAACTTGCAACAATAAAGACCTCTAGAGAAGCAAAGAAAAACCAAAGTAAAAGAGAAAAGTTGACCTCTTTGTAAACTATTGTTAGTGGACATATATAAAGTATGTAACTTGTACCGATCGCATGGGATGCATGGAAGTAAAATAGAATTACAGATTGCTTATGCTTTTATAAAGTATTTCTAATACTGTATATACTCGCACATAAGCCGAGTCTTTTGACTCAGATTTTGAGTCAAAAAACCGCGATTCGGCTTATACGCGAGTCAAGGTCCTGAACAGCGTGAGTCCGTCCGTGTTGAAGGGGATGCGGCTGCGTGCAGGCGCAGCCGGTCACGTGGTCCAGCTAATCAGGTGGTACTGAGTCTCTGTACCTACTGACTGGCCGGACCGCGTGACCTGCGCACGCACGCAGCCGCATACCCTTCAACACGGACGGACTCACGCTGTTCAGGACCGGGCAGGCACTCCCGCTGCCCGGCATCTGGGCCCCCTCAACCCCTGCTGGATCCGGAGCTGGGGCAAGTATCCATGTGAGAGCTGGCTGCCGCTGGGGCAATATCCAGGTGAGAGCTGGGGCATATCCATGAGCTGGGGCAAATCCATGAGCTGGGGCAAATCCATGTGTGAGCTGGGGCAATATCCCACTTAGGCTTCTACGCGAGTCAATAAGTTTTCACAGGTTTTTTGGGAAAAAGTAGGGGGGTCGGCTTATACACGGGTCGGCTTATACCCGAGTATATACGGTATGTATATTGTAATGCCCTCACTTCTGCCTTGAAGATGTACTGAATAATAAAAGAATTTATTCGAAGAAAAAATGTAAAGGTCCTGCGTTGAGTTACATGTCAGATTCCTTTAAAATGAATTCTGGAGTTTTATTGAGATTTCTAAATGACAGGTTTGTGCTGGCAGCCAATAACTGGTGTCTTACATAATCGTTCTTTTTCCAAGGTCCAAAACGTCTCAGCGTCTGATCTCTCATGATGTCCATACAAATGCTTACAATTACAAGAGTACTTTCTCTTTGGAAATCGTTCCAGTATGTAAGGTTAGTGCGTTCATACCAATGCTTCCTTGCTATCGCCTCATAGCTTTACAGTATAGTTTGTGTCGTCGGGACTGATTTACCGTTTAAGATGCTCGAAAAGAAACCTTTCGATTATTGGTTTGCATTTAAAAAGACATTCTAGCCACCATGACCCTTAACTGCTTCACTACAAGGTACGCGTTTACTCAATCTGGTCTAATTCTGGAGCAGTGCAATGGAATTGTATTTAATGCAAACAAGGTTTGTCTGCAATTGGGCTTCATAACACACCTCTAAAGTATTGGCACGAGACTTGATTACAAAACAATGTACACACCTTGAAATCCCCCCCCCCTTTGTTTAGCCCCTTCACTACAAGTGATTTTTATAAAAAACATTGTCAGAAACTAGTGATTTTTATTTTTATTTTTTATCCTTCAAAATTAATTATACATTAAGAAATATTTGAGCAATCCTCATTGTATTTCTTACTGTAAATAACCTATTTTGGCCAGTAGATGGCGCCATCTACTGCCAAATTGAGTTACAGCAGTTTGAGCTGCTGGTCCATTTTCTTTTTCCCTGCACCAGCTGCTGAAAGCCCTATGTGAGGGCATCATCAGCTGATATTACAGTTTTAGCTCTTTGAGCATTATGGCCACAGGGTTAATATTTTGGGGACACTTTCTGCAGCCCAAAGGAAATAAAATTTGTTTGCTACAGTGAATTTCATTTGCTTTTTGGGCTTCAGATCACCAGCTACAGATATCTTGATCGGGCACGGATGGTGCTTTTTGAAGACAGAGATATCTCAGTATTGAAGGGTTTAAGGAAAACATAGCCCAAGCTCTGTTAGTCTTTGCCAGCAGATGGTGCCAACAGCCTTTCAAATAATACAAACATTTTGAAAACCGGCCTTTTGAGATTATCAGAGACATTTTCAAGGTATGTCTGCTGAAAGTTTGTTCTCCATAAATGCACTGGCTTGCATAGTGGAGGGGTTAATGCAATTTAAGAGATCATGGTTGTAGTAGTTTGCAACCTCAATTGCCCTTGGGTATTGAAACACTACTTCTAAGTGAAGGTTCCGCCACCACCCTTAAGACTGTCAATCAGCGGTGCTTGGGCAACATGTTGGAGGACGGATTCCCACATGCTTTCAGGATTGGTTGGCTGGTTGAATAACTGTTCAGCCAGATGACTTCTTAATATTTCTGCTTTTGAGACCTTTTTGGTAACAAGTTCCACATGAGCTCAGTTTCTATTCTTTTTAATATTTACACTCCCTCCCCCTTTTGTTTCTTTCCCCACAGGACAATCTTGTATGTCTCTCACCGAAATTGGCACAGAGTCTTGGGAACATGAACCAGATTTGTGTTTGTGTTCGAGTAACCAGTACCATTCACCTGATTGATCCCAGTACCCTGCAGAGTAAGTCTGCACCCGATTGATGGTGCCTGAATGATAAGCAACTGATGTATGCTTTAGTAGTGAAACACGTCACCTACTCGGTATAGCCTGGATCCCAATGTATAGCTTACCATTTGTAAGTACGGCGTATTTGTCATTAAAGTGCTTGCTTGCAAAGTGCCTCTAGGTTATTAAAATCGCAAAATCTGGATTTAAATGGGAGTATACCTTTTATGCAAATGTAGTTGTGAATTGCTTAAAAAAAAAAGTTTTTCTTTCTTTGCCAAGCCAATGCTGTCAAATTAAAGCAGTGTTTCCATCCCTGTCTTGAGGACCCACTAACAGGCCAGGTTTGCGGATCATGCAGACTGAATCCTGCAGTCACTGAGCAGCAAATCATATCACCTGTGTTGTGCTTCAGCTATCTAGAAAACCTGGCCTGTCAGTAGGTACTGAGGAGAGGTTTGGGAAAACATGACCTGCAGCAGGGCTGTTAAACTCTGACCTCCGAATGTTTCAGAAGTACAACTCCCATGATTCCCTGGCCATCTGTTGCAGTGAAGGGATTGTAGGAATCAACATCTGGTGGGGCCACGAGTTTAACAGCCCTGGTTTAAGGGTTTATGCACAAAGCACCAAAATTTCAGTTCTTTTGACTTTCGTGCACTATGGAGATTCCATTTTGGTGAATTCACTATGCACCGAATGGTTACCGTAGTGCGCCAAAGATGGAGTCACCGAAGCCCCACGAAAAAATTGGTGAGTGTGGCCGTGGCGAATTCCACTGGGGGGGGGGGGGGACACCGACAAAAAAACGAAAGTCTCCTAATCGGTGTTTAAACCAATAAAAATTTATTAAAATGTGTCTAAATAGTAAAAAAAGGCCCTTTAAAATATATTGAAAAGGTCTGTTACAGAAACAAAGTTTATTTAAAAATTGGCAAGCAAACTTAGTCTAAAAATTAAAAAATACAAAAAGGTCTTCCCAAAAGAAAAAGGCTTTTTGTTAAAGCTTTTAATTTTCATCAATCTTTAAATAAATAAATAAATAAATAAAAATGGTTTTATATTGAATCCTATGGGACTTGCCTGTTTAGGCTAATGTCAGATGAACGTAGGCTGAGCGCACTGTGCATGCATGCATGACGGACGTTCTGACGGAAGATACTGTAGACACCACACGGTCTGTTTTTTTGACGGACGTAGAAATAAAAAAGGAAATATGGGAAATAAAATTAATATGAAAAATGATAAAAATTTGATAAGGATATGAAAAGCCATTTTGTGCGTCAAGGTGCTGGACGTCGCAAATGCGCTGCGCTGACATCTCATCAGTCACACAGAATGCTATGCGGATGTGGCGCGCTCTGCGCGTCAGTCTAGCGGTTTAACGTTCTAACTTGCATCCGTTTGCCACGGGCATTGTGCGTGCGCAGTTCGGTGCGGACGTGCTTAGTGTGTGGGTCTCTCTTGCTCACGATTCAATGCTACGACGGACGTTAAACTGTGCGCCAACACAGACGTGATCACTGCGTTTGTCTGTCCCGGGCCTTAAACCTGTTGAACAAGAGCACTGAAAATCAGGGCATTTTGCCACAATTAAGGTGCAGTTCACCATTCTGTGAATAGAAGACTTGATAGTCTTCTATGGGGCGGTTACGGTTCCTACGAATTGCACTGTAATTTGCGGTCAATTCACCAGTATTTGGCGAATAGACAAATTGCTGCGAACGATGAAATTCACCATTCGGTGCAATTCGGAGGTTGGTGAATAACCCTTTTTAGAGGTTGTAGCAGTCTCCCTTATTACCAGCTCCGGTTGTGGCCCTGAATGTTTAACATAGAGGCTCTACTTCTATAGATCTCTAGAAGAATAAATTACTGGGATAACTATATTTCAACGCAAACCTCCACACAGAGGCGGCTCTAGACTTGCTGCGGCCTTAGGTGAAGGCAAGATATGAGGCCCCTATTAAACACAGGACCATAGCTGAGTCCATAATACAAAGGTAATGACATAATCTAGCAGGGCCGTTTATATCAATAATAAATGGGATTTAAAACAAAAGCAAAGATTTTTATTTACAGGGAGCAATTTCTAACATTGATTATAGTTTACAGACTCCTTGCTTATTGCACTGCAGCTCTGTCATACACAGAGGACACCCTGAACATATGGAGGGCTCCAAAAAAGAGAATCATTCTACAAAGACGGGCAAAGTAGTTTGGGCCCAAAATAGGGATTACACCCACACTAACAGTAAATGATATTTTACAAGAGATTGAATTTCATACACAACTATACAGCTTTAAAGAAACACTTAGAGACCATGATTAAGATTACCTCCTTAACACTTTTGCTCACATAAATGAGCGTTAGCGCACTAGGGTAAAAGAGGTGATAGCGTTACGCCTGTATCACATCCCGATGTGCTAATGGGTTAAAAAATCCATTAGCGCATCAGTATTAGTGCTTTTTAGCGCCAGCTTACTGTACTTTGCGCTCTCCATGTTAAGTTTAAGGAGCGCAAAGTGTAAGCAGAGAGTAACTAGTGTTAGGAACACATAGCTAGATCACAAAACTAATTACCCCTACAGCTAACCGACAAGTTGGCATCAGCTCTAAGCCGGTGCTAAGTGATTGCGCTTCTGCGGAATCAGTTATCACCAGCCAACCCCCCCCCCCCAATAAAAGTAAATCAGACACTCGCCTCTCATCCCACGGCGATAACGGCGGCCCGATCCGCCCCTTCTGGCCACCGGGACCAGAGGGAGACTTGGGACAAATGGTCCCCAGTCTCCCTCCACGATATCTCTGTGGCTATGCACGATCTTGCGTGAGCTGGATCAACTCACCCTGGAGCTCCCCAGCAGGCTCTAGGCTTTTAAGGCCTGGCTTCCTATAAAGGCCTAGAGCCTGCTGGGGAACTCCCAGGGTGAGTTGATACTGTAAATGCAGATTTGGTCAAGTTAAAAAAGGACCAACGATGGGGTACATTGGTGACAGGCTTAAGCAAATTATGATCATACTTTGTGAACTGAATCCCCATCATTTATTCCCTCAGTCAGGTTTTTGAACATTTTTAAAACTGCTTTTTTTGCCACAGAAAATGATGGAAGAAGGTGTGTGTGTGTGTGTGTTCAACAGCAAATGGGGAACTAGGAACTGAGCACCGTGTCCGTTAACATGGACTACAATACAATTTAAGCGGAGTGTGAGGATTGAAAGTGTGAGAGAGATATATATATATATATATATATATATTTTCCACCACACTTACAGGAAACATACAAAACTATTTCAGGACAACAAAGGGGATGGTTAAAAACATTTTGTGCTGCTCAGATCCCTGGCCTTGCAGGGGGTTAAAGTCCACAGGGGATGAAAATTGTCCTTTCCAGCATGGGTTGTAATATGGGAGGAATGTCTGCTCCTGGAGACCCCTCACACATTACAGCTTACACTGTAGGGAGGCTGTGTGTGGAGGGGGGGGGGTGCCGAGATATGAGAGTTTGCAGTGCAGAGAGCAGATAGTTTCTCGCCTGGTGGAATGGAATCTCTGCTCCTCACTGAGCAGCATGTGGGACAAGAGGACAGGATGACGTGTTCCTGCTGCTCTGTAACAGCCTGCAGCTTCCGGAGCTCACCAGCAGCTGAGAGCAGCCACTCACTGGGGCCTGTGTGTGCACTGCTAATCTGACAGTGCAGGAGCAGGGCCCCAGGAACACACTGAGCAACTCTGGCAGCATCAGCTCCTTTCACTGTCTGGAGCTGCTGACATGAGCTTGACCAGTGAGTCTGAGGTCACTGGGGGGGTAGCAACCTTGCGAGGCCCTGGGGGGGGGGGGTGAGGCCTTAGGCGGCCGCCTTAACTGCCTAATTGGAGAGCCACCTATGCCTCCACATTTGCCATGTGATGATCTGGTGTGACATCTTGCAGAATTTGAAGAGCTTTCGTTTGAGTTGGTTTTGACAGCTTTAGGTTTGCTCATCGTTCAGGGGAAAGAATGCCTTATGTTAAAGTTACTTTTAAAGAGATGTTTTATGTCATTATTTGTTTGAGCTACAGATCAAATCTGTACATGAATATCTTGTCTATGAGGTTTGACGGCTCTTGGTCAGAATCTAATTTTCCGAGTACGAATGATTGTGCATAAGCTTATTTTGTTACAAGCTTGGATGAGTTGTCACTAGGGATCGTTATTTATTAGAATATTCTTGGGTCTACTCCACAGTCTAGACAACGTGGCAGATCTCTGTAGGCAATAATTTAATATTGCAGGGAAATTGTATGGATGATTTAGAGCAGCGGGCTTCACTGCATGACTCAATAAAACAAACAACCCAAAAACTTTTTTTTACTTCAGTCAGTGGTCAGCATCGCATTAAGGCAGGGATGAGGTCCTTCCCTCTGATATAATTTATAATTCGAAGCACAGCAGGATGCTATCCTTGCATTTTTAATTCTCAACTTGTACTAGAGTGTATTGTACAACTATTTTTTTTCTCCTACATAAGTTTCTCCCATATTTATTTTTGGTTTTTGTATTTTTTTAAAAATATAGGCTTAATAACATTTATTTGCAGCAAAGTTCATATTAATGTGTTTTTCTGGTACTTTGCCAGTTAATCTTTTTGTGCCCATTGTGCAGCGCTGCACAACTTGTTGGCGCTTTATAAATGCTTGTTACTGTGTCATTTTTTTTTTTTTTCCCCCTCTCCCTTTTCCTATTCACTGACATTAAACCATTAAACTGTATTTTAGAACAAAATTTGATAAAGCTTTTGCCTTTTTTTTTTCCTGCTTTAAGTTGCTGAAGTTGATGGAAACACATATTGGCGGCAACCCTTCAGCAGCTTGTTCCACCCTAAACAGCTGGAAGAATTTATCGTCATGGAAGTGGATGTCGTCAGAGATAGGAAGCAAGGAGCCGGTGCTGGTGTGAGATCAAACAAAGTATGACTTTCTCTCTTCCCATTTTTTTTTTTCCTTCCCCTAACATTGCTTAACTTAATTTTAAGTTCTAATATTTTTTGTGATAATTTATATGTGAATTAGTGTTGATGCATAATAGGCTGTGATCGCATCCAGTACAAATTATTATTATTTTATTTTTTTTCACTCAGAGCTCTGCATTTCCGTGCTGGAAACGCCATGTGACACAAGCCTTTAATTTTGTACTGTCCCTTTAGCTGTGTAATATGGTATAACACCCACTCACAATTTTTCCACATTTTTTGCTCGTTCGGCTGCTTAGGACTTGGGCTCTTTTGAAGGGGGTGGTTCAGAGGTACAGACTTGCCTGATTGTGTATGAATAGAAGGTAAACAAATGTTTTCTGTGCAGCTTCTGCAGGGTTGGTTTCCCAATCATCTATACTGTTGCTTCGTCAAGACCCAAAACGATTCCAAAACGCATGTAGAATTTATGCTAATTATTAGGGATGCACCGATACCACTTTTTTAAGACCGAGTACGAGTACAGATACTTTTGTTCAAGTACTCACCGATACCAATTACCGATACTTTTATTTTATGTCATGTGACGCTTTCCAAGAAGAACAGACTTTCTATAAAGCCCCCAGGTCTCATGGATATTGCCCCAGCTCATGGATATCCTGCCCCCCCAGCTCATGGATATCCTGCCCCCCAGCTCATGGATAATTGCCCCCCAGCTCATGGATAATTGCCCCCCAGCTCATGGATAATTGCCCCCCAGCTCATGGATATCCTGCCCCCCCAGCTCATGGATATCCTGCCCCCCCAGCTCATGGATATCCTGCCCCCCAGCTCATGGATATCCTGCCCATGGATAATGCCCCTCTGCTCATGGATAATGCCCCCCTGCTCATGGATGTGCCCCCCTGCTCATGGATAATGCCCCCCTGCTCATGGATAATGCCCCCCTGCTCATGGATAATGCCCCCCTGCTCATGGATAATGCCCCCCTGCTCATGGATAATGCCCCCCTGCTCATGGATGTGCCCCCCTGCTCATGGATGTGCCCCCCTGCTCATGGATAATGCCCCCCTGCTCATGGATGTGCCGCCCCCTCTGCTCATACTTACCTTCCTTCAGCGCCGCCGGGAAAGTCGTGGGACCATGTGATCGCGGCTGGGGTCCTTCCAACGAGCGCGCGCGCGGAAACTTTACCGGCGTCGCTGAAGGAAGGTAAGTATGAGCGGAGAGCAGCTGCAGGGCCTGTCTGAATGCTCTATCTGCATTCAGACAGGCCCTGCAGCTGCTCACTTTGTTTATACTTACCACCTTCCTTCAGCGACGCCGGGAAAGTTTCCGCGCGTGCGCTCGTTGGAAGGACCCCAGCCGCGATCACATGGTCACGGCTGGGGACCTTCCAAGGAGCGCGCGCGCGCCTGAAGACTTTCCCGGCGTCGCTGAAGGAAGGAAGGTAAGTATAAACCAAGTTAGGAGAGGAGCTGCAGGGCCTGTCCGAATGCAGATAGAGCATTCGGACAGCCGCCGCAGCCCCTCGGATACCGGCAAGCCGGCTCAATGCCGGCTTCCGGTATTGGAAAAAAATATCGGGGGTACTGCACGAGTACCAAGTACTCCTGCAGTACCCGGTATCGGCACCGATATCGATACTAGTATCGGTATCGGTGCAACCCTACTAATTATGACTTTCTGAAGCACCGCTTCATATGACGGTATTGCATTTACAGCTTCGACTTTAAAATACACAGGAAACAGACGGCTGCTGAAATCTACCTGCGATCATCCACTGTGTGTGCGCGTTTTTGTCAGATTGCTATTTTTTCTGGGACACAACCTTTAGGCCAGTGTCAGATGAGCGCACTAGGTGCGCTCGTACTGAAGTTGCTTCCGCCGTCCGTCGCAGCGTTGCGATGGGGCCGGCCAGACGCTGTTGCGTGCACGAATTGCGCGCGCAACAGCATCTGTGCAGCAGGCCTCTCCGTCAAAGTGCTAGGACGTGCGCGTTGATGGAGCTGCAAAGCGTGATCCTCCATAGGAGGATCGAGCGCACTAACTGCGCCCAGTGAAGTGGCCAGATGGGCGTTGAGTGGAAAGAACGTCCACTCTCACTGACGTTCCTTCTGCTCTCCAATGACGCTTGTCTGACCCCAGCCTAAAATGGTAATGAAAGAGGTCTGCGATGTGTAGAATAAACTGCAGGAGAGAAATCAAGTCCATGTGATTTCCTTCCTGTAACTTATGACTTACACATATTGTAGAGGTGCACTTTTATACGCACAACCCATTCGCCTATAGTGGTCAAATGTGATCCTTTAGTATATGGTCAGTTTTTAAAAATCGTAGGTGTTTGCACAGCTCTGCCACTGGGCTTTATCTTTTATTATTCTCATTGACTTATGACCTGTGCATTCTCTAGGAAACATATTTTTTATTTTTGGGTAGTACTGTATCAAATTACTTTGTGAATGGAGGCTTTCTGAACGGATGCAGCACGCCTACTGTAGCGTGCGCAATTCGTGTGCACGCTACAGCGTGTGGCTGGCCCAGTCGCAGCGTCACAATGCTGTGACGGACGCTGGGAGGCACGTTCGTATAGGCGCACATAGTGTGCTCGTCAGACACCAGCCTTATCCTTTATCGGTAGTTCAATGCCTGGGGGGGGGGGGGGTCTGACAACAACTGAAGCCTGACGGTGAATGGAAGGTCTTTGGCGCATCTGATCTCAGGATGGAAATTCTGGTGGTAGGCCAGTGTGGAGCCATGCGTAAGGTTTTTGCTTATTTTCTAAATTTTACTCTTCCAAGGTAATGGCAGTATTGCAGGGTGTGCACTGTCGAGGCGTTCTGTTATTGATATTTGTATTAAAAGTATGTTGTGAGTGTGATGAAGCTGGCTGCATGCATTCTCTAATGTTTTATATGTACTAGAAGCCACAGTCTATGATCGTTATGTAGTGTTGTCTTATATTGTACGATCTGTCTGTTCACAGCACACGCTTGCAGAAGTATGGGTTAGAAAAACATCCGAAATGAATACAGATCAGCAATACCACACACGCACTCACCTCGGGCACCTTCTGAATCCTGGAGACTTGGTGCATGGGTAGGTCTTGTCAATTGCTTAAAAACGGTGCAAAAAATGTTAGATAAGCGCAAAAACCACTTGGTCTCTGTTTTTTTTTCTACTAGCATTTCTAGTTATATCCTAGCCCCCCCCCCATATGTGATTTTCGTCTAATATGTAAAATGCACAGGGAGAAGGGAATATAAAGGTTTTTAAAGGGACACCACTTGATCTTATTTGGTCATTTTGCTTTGCGCTACCTCTCCCCTTTCCAACGGGGTCTCGGAGGGCTTTTCCAGTTTCCTGGGCTTTGGGACCTTTGGTAATCTAGCTCCCACCAATGGCTGTCAATGCCTTCTGGCATAGAGTGCTGCTGGATTGGTTGGAGAGTCCAGACACCCTGTGCAGTCATGTGATATGCTTCTGCTGTCAGCATGTCACATCCTGCACGGCTCCGTAGCATACCAGTGCTGGGCAAAGGTAATGTATTATTATTAATAATAATAAATAATAATTTCACAAAAAGGATAGAAGCTTGAGGGGGCAGAAGGGGATAATATTTAAATCCTGTTAGCTACCCCTCTCATTGTAACTGTAGAGTATTTATTTTTTAAATAAAACCAAACATTGGACACTTCCCAGTATAATACCAAATGCACAAAGTGCAGAAAAGGTGTCGAACACCATAAGTTTATTAAACACAGCACACTGAATAATTTATTCAGTGTGCTGTGTTTAATAAACTTAGGGTGTTCAAAGTCTTTTCTGCACTTTGTGCATTTGGTATTGTATGATATTGTTGGGTTAGGCCCTTTTGGTGTTGGCTACTATTGTTCCCTTCTGTTTTGTTCCTCACTTCCCAGTATCAAGCTGATCTTTACTGTTACTGCAGCTTGGTTATTGATAACCCTAATGTATGAGGCCACTGAGGACCCATTAAAACAATTCTGGACATTATTTTGTTGACTTGTGGTTTAGTTAACATTGGACCTAAATGTACTGTTAGACTCGTATTGCATAAAAAAAAAAAGAAAACCTGTGCTGTGCTTTCTCTAATGTTCCCAGGACGTCTTAGACATTTTCCTGCTACAAAAAGCAAAATCTAATTAAATCAACATTTGTTCATCTGATAGCACTGACTAAATGTCTGCGGGAAGTGTGTTGTCTGGGTACATATAATGTTACCCTCCTGTTCATGTTTGGACCACCGGATAATGTATCCGATTGTATTGTGATTTAGAAAAGAAAGACCTTTAAAAACTGTACATGAAGTTAAATGTGTTGTAGTGATTCGTCCGTTATGACATGTTGTCTTTGGCTGGTCACATTCCGGTGAAGATGTATATATTATAATAGATCTTTTGATTTCAAGTACATCTAATGTCAATAATTACATGTCTTGCCATTAAAGTGTTTTAAAGTAATGTTTAGAGATGCAAAAGCACATACCCGACCTCTTAAGAACAGACAAAAAGCTGTAAATTTAGTAGCTGGTTGTTTGCAATACCTATTTCTTTTGTTTTCATGTCTTCTTAAGGAGGACTAGAAGCTCCAGGGGGTTTGTTGTTGTTTCAGGCGAATATATCTTCTTGCTTTATTTTGCATTCTACAAAGTTCTGTTGAGTTGTATTTTTAATGTTCTCTGGTGTGTGTGTGTGGGTGTGTTAAGTTACAGTCTCACAGGAATCTTAAAATTCTCTTCCTAATGATGTGTTTTGAATGAGTAATGGGTTCCAGCACAAGATAGAAGCTGTTTTTTATGATCTGAAAAGAGAAATATTTGCCCCATCTAAGCTGTATCCCTTAGAGCCGGGCTCAGCAAATCTGCTCAAGATCTAGGAGACATTTTGTAAAGAAAAAAAAAAAGCACCGGGCAGGTGCCAAACAAAGCGGCGACTCTCCCGGTTCCATGTGGCAGGAATGGCCACAAAATCCCCGGAATACAGGCAGAATGCTGGTCATTGTGGATCGACAGCAATAAAAGCTTGATTTAGGAGAAAGAAAATATGCAAAATGTCGGCTCTACGACTGAGCCTTTGCAAAGTGTACTTGGTAAAAACTCAGTTTCAGAGCCTAAACGCTGTATTATGTGTATAGTAATATACACTGCCTGGCTAAACTGTCTCAACCTGGATTTAACTAAGCAAATAGCTGCAAGCCTTCCCTTGTATAATTAATGCAGTATCAGGTCAGCTGAATATACTGAAATGAGCATGTTTTTCAATAAAAATTTTTTTTTTTTTTTCCTTCCTTGACGGAATGGGCATATTCCAAGATGACGATGCCAGGATTCATGGGGCTCAAATTGTGCAAGAGTGGTTCAGGGAGCACGAGACCTCATTTTCACGAATGGTTTGGCCACCAGAGTCCGGAACTTATCCACATTGAGAATCTTTGACGTTTCATAAGCTTATCGAATGTGTGCCGTAATCAAAGCAAAAGGCTGTCCAATTTACATTTTGGATGTTGGTACCTTGATAATGGGGCATGCATTTCACCTTGTGTAGCCAGTGAGTTCTCTTGCTCTCGCGCACACTCACTGGCTGATACGAGTAGCACAATTTATGACCACATACTGTGAACACCGCTCCTCTCTGGAGCCGAAACCGATGGTAGCAAGAATGGATTTGACTGCACTAGGATGCGGCTCTTTTAATAAGTAACCATAGCGCAACAGAGAGCAGGGAATCTGAGTCTTGATGCTTCCTACATTTCTAGTTACATGGACACAAAGCAGCGACCATGGCATCCCTGAGCAATATGCGTGGTTATCCGCATGTACAGTTGTGTTCAAAATTATTCAACCCCCACTGAAATTGAGTGTTTTGGCCAGTTTGACATTGATTTTGATCAGTCATCTTGCTTACAATTAAATCAAAGAGGCACGTGTAGGTCAGACAAATATAACATAACATAACATTTATAATGAAATAACCACAAATGTCTTTTCTGTGCTCACATCATTATCAGTTTTATTCAACCCCCAAGTGACATTCTATCTTAGTACTTAGTACAACATCCTTTTACAGTTATAACAACTTTTAAACGTGAAGCATAGCTTGACACAAGTGTCTTGCAGCGATCTACGGGTATCTTCGCCCATTCGTCATGGGCAAAAGCCTCCAGTTCAGTCACATTCTTAGGCTTGCGCACTGCAACTGCTTTCTTTAAGTCCCACCAGAGGTTCTCAATCGGATTTAAGTCAGGTGACTGCGATGGCCACTCCAAAATGTTCCAGCCTTTAATCTGCAACCATGCTCTAGTGGACTTTGAGGTATGCTTGGGATCATTGTCCTGTTGAAAGGTCCAACGTCTCCCAAGCCTCAGGTTTGTGACGGACTGCATCACATTGTCATCCAATATCTCCTGGTACTGAAGAGAATTCATGGTACCTTGCACACGCTGAAGCTTCCCTGTACCTGCAGAAGCAAAACAGCCCCAAAGCATGATTGACCCCCCCCGCCATGATTCACAGTAGGCAAGGTGTTCTTTTCTTCATAGGCCTTGTTCTTCCTCCTCCAAACACAGCGTTGATCCATGGGCCCAAACAGTTCTAATTTTGTTTCATCAGTCCACAGAACACTATCCCAAAACTTCTGTGGTTTGTCCACATGACTTTTGGCATACTGCAGTAGACTCTTATTCTTTGGAGACAGCAAGGGGGTGCATGGGAGTTCTGGCATGGTGGCCTTCATTACGCAGTGTGCGCCGTATTGTCTGAGCTGAAACTTCAGTACCCACATCTGACAAATCTTTTCTCAGTTCCTCAGCAGTCACACGGGGACTTTTCTCCACTCTACGCTTCAGGTAGCGCACAGCAGTCGAAGTCAGCATCTTCTTTCTGCCACGACCAGGTAGCGTTTCAACAGTGCCCTTTGCCTTGAATTTGCGAATGATGCTTCCTATGGTCTCTCTTGGTATGTTTAACATCTTTGCAATCTTCTTATAGCCATTGCCCTTCCTGTGAAGAGTAATCACCTCTTCTCTTGTCTTCCTGGACCATTCTCTTGACGTCACCATGTTTGTAACCACACCAGTAAATGTCTAGAAGGAGCTGAGTATCACAGTCATTTTAAAGCTGCCTAATTGGTGCTTATTATGCTTTATTGCTGCTCCGTGACATCCATAGGTGTTTTCAATACCTGATTGAAAACACTTGAATGAACCTCTGTTCTTCAGAGTGGTAGTCTTTCAGGGGTTGAATAATTGTGTCAATGAAGAATTCACAAAATAAACATTTACTACTGTATTACAAAACCAATTGATGTCATTTTAGTTGCATATGGTTCTTTAAAAAGTCCTTGTAGGATTTCATTCTGAATACAATTACAAATGTACACTAAATTCCCTAAAACCCTTTACAGCATTGGGGGTTGAATAATTTTGAACACAACTGTATCTGCCAGTATAGGATCAAAATTGTAGGTGCCATGGTGTTCTGTTTCGTTCAGGGGCTTATGGGCACCTAGTTTAATTCCTGCCTTGGAGTTATATACAGTACGTTTTACCACAGGTTTTGTGGGCATCTGGGACTGGATGGTTCATATACTTTGCTGCTCCAGAGAAAACATCTGGATCACTGCTGGACAATTGCTACTTCCAGGATTATGAAGCAAGAGGAGAACCCTTCAGGCTGGATTATTCATAAGCAGCTCTGCAGTGCATGGGTTCAGCAATTTTTGGAAAGTGATTTATGAAAGGCAGGTTACCCTGCTGCTCGTCTCTTCATAGCACTATCTGACAATGTGACTTAAAAAGTAACGTCACTTTTCATGTTTTCTAAACTTTTTACATAAGGATTTGTATTGGGCATTATCGCTTGCTGTTTATTAATAGCCGTACCCTACAGGCTTGTGGAAACCGTTTCATAGCACAGCAGGATGTGTTCTAGGGAAGCCGTGTCTTGTTTTCGTTGCCACTCTTGAGCGTCTAAAAACAATTTTTTCCCCCAAAAAAAATGATAAAAAAAAATATTTCAATTTTACCTCCAGCTATGTTTTCATGAACAGCTGATAGGAGATTGAGTATTTCTACTTCCATAGTGTGTTTTCTGTCCTAATTAAAAGGATCTCGAAAGCCATGACCGTGTTAAGACATTGGGGAGTGGTCAGTTCTCTTATGTGACATTGTTCACTCTGGATGATACTAGAACACTTACTACATCGCCAGTGGTCCATTCTCTTAGCATAATGTCTGGATATTTTAAAGGGATTATTTGAGTCATGACACTGGCCTGATCTTATTTGTCTCTGAATCAGGCGTCCAGGCACAGGGGCTTAGTTCTGCCCACAGATACCTGGACCTAATGGTCCCACCAATTGCTGTCAGAATTGAGCTACTGGATTGGCAGGTCGCTAGCTTGAGCGTCCTTCCTGTCCACGATCATGTGATATGCTGAAGCTTGTCATATCTGGAGGTGGTCAGTGGGAGCCCAGTGTTGGATACGAGAACGGATGACAGTTTAAGGGTTAAAACAGGAGGGGTTAATTATTTTTCCTCTAATTTTAACTATATAGTGCCTCGTTGTTTTTTATGTATGACACATGGCTACGCTTAATTGTGCAAGAACTACAGATTTGCCCAAAAATGATAATGTGATTTTGTGTTTTATTTTCAGGTTTGATCTCGCAAACTGCAATGTGAATGATGAGTTTGTTAACAAGATGAATCCACACTATGTCCCTGATGTGGTAAGGTTTATCTGCGACAGATGAAAGATTTGTGGTTGAAGGATGTATAAACTGATTTCATAGCTTTCCTATGATTGGCCAATTCTGTATTTCCACCAGTCCTGTTTTCCAAGCAATCCCATGGAATTCTGTTGGTATGATACTTATGTTTTGGGCTTCAAAGTTAGTTTTTTTCACCCTTATATGCGTGTGCCTCCAAGCTCGCTAAAGCATCTTTTATAGCTCATGGGTTATATGGCACTCTTGTTTGTCAAAGTATTTAATGTCCCTTATACAGGTTCTAATCAAAAAAAGCTATGACCGTGCCAAGCGTCAGCGTCGCAGAAATTGGAAGTTGAAAGAGCTGGAAAGGGACCGTGAAGGCATGGATACAGATGATGAAAGGTTACTCGTCTACTTATTATTATTATTTATTATTATTATTATTATTAGTCCCAGTATTGTGTAATTACAGTAGTCTATGTCATGGAATATGACCCTGACAGGCAGGGTGGGAATCTTAAGGCTAGCGTCAGACGAACGCAGTCATCACGTCCGTGTTGCCGCAGTTTAACGTTCGTCGTAGCATTGATTTGTGATCAAGACCAACACACGAAGTACTTGTGCACGCACCGCGCAGGTGGCAACAGATGCCATTTAGGCCTCCACGTAGAAGCGCTACAACGGACGCCCAGAGTGCGCCGTGTCCGCCTAGTGGCCTGTGTGGATGATGACGCGACGTCAGACGCTGCGGATTTGCAACGTCCATCACGTTGACGCTCGGAGGTTTTTTCGGTCTGGCTGACTGTACCTGTCTTTTACTTTTAATTAATTTTGATTCCAATATTTCCCTTTTTTGTTCTACATCCGTTAAAAAAAACGGACCGTGTGGTGTCTAGGGTATCTTCCGTCAGTACGTCTGTCCGTTAGGTACGCACGGAGAATGCGCTCAGACTGTGTTCATCTGACATTAGCCTAATTTATTTTATGTTGATTGATTTTCATTGTTTGACATAGAGAAGAAATTAACATAAAAGGTCTACTTTCTAACTGGCTAATGAGTAAAAACTAGGGATGTACGGATACCATTTTTATTAGACCGAGTATGACTATTGATACGTTTATATATATTTTTTTATTCAGGTACTGTTTTTTTGTTTATTGGATATCCGTACACACCGATATGGACACCTAGGAAAGCATTGTGTGTGCTAATTTATCTTTTGTGAAATGTCTAATTATTTGGGGGGTGGGGATTCAGAAATTAATCCGATGTATGGTAAAATGAACCTTAAGGCACTTTTGTTTAGCGTTTCTTGTCAAATCTACATGCTTCACTTTAAAAACTTCTTTAAAGGTTTTTGTTGTTCTTATTCAACTACTTAATGAGAAATTGAAGGGTTTAAAGTAGGGCTGTGAAAATAACGATTAATCAGTTAATCGTTAAAATTTTTGATAAATTTAAATTTATTTTGATCGGGGGGGCCCCCATCCGCTCCGGTATCGGACTCTAGGAGTCTGAATCTGGAGCTGTACTGGCTTCTTGGGGCCCTACAGCAGCGTACAAAGCTTTGGCGCCGCCCTCCAGTCACATGTGCGACCCGTGTGACGCATGCGTCACACACAGCGACTGGTGCAGGAAGAAGACAGCAGCGGAGGAGCAGTGAGTATGGTGCTGCCTGTCTCAGTCCAGGCTCAGACCCAGCCAGACCCCAGGCGCACACCAGGGCCCAAGACCCCCAAGCAGATCAGCTAAAAGTAGTTGGATCTGTATGTGTGTTTATAATTAATTGATTAAAAAAAAATTGATTAATCGAGCACGAAAAATTTCATCAGTACCAGCCCTAGTTTAAAGTAATTTGAACCTTTTTATGCCAAGATGTTGTATTAAAAGTGGTCATGTTTCCCACACTTCTTTAAGTGGCCTTTGCTTAAATTCTTAAGAAATAAAAATGTAATCATTCTTAAAATATGTATTTCTCTTATTTCCAGGCAATACCAAGAGTTTCTGGAGGACCTTGAGGAGGATGAGCTTATAAGGAAGAACGTAAACATTTACAAAAGTAAGATGTGAAAGCGACTGCTAGTCGGTGGTAGTTTACATATGCAGTAGCATTCCAGGCAAATTTACTGGGAAAATACAACACTATTCTCTCAAATCCATCACGAACAGCCGGTTGTACCAATAACCTGGTTGCCAGATGCATCCCCCCCCCCCCCCACACACCTTTTTAGTCTTGCATTACTTCTTCATGCACTGGGAAAGAGACCTTACAGGATGGAAATTGTTGACTTAATCAAGGCAGTTCAACTGGGATCCCACCTTGATTAATTCCTTAATCTCCTTCGTGCCATTCTTACATGCGGCATGGTGGTATATTTCACACATTCACGGTCTATTAGCATATATACAGTTTAGTATTCCCTGAAAATCCACAGAGAACCTGACCAGACTTTATATATTATTATAAAAACACACATTTCCCACATACAATTAAAATTATTTTATTAACCTTTATGCATATAACGATGGTTCACATGCACCATGAACTGTTGGGTCAGGAAAGGTAATTCACTGGATCTGTGGGAAAAGGTTCTGGATGGAGTTATGTTAGCTTTGAAGCCCCTTTTTGTGAATACGAACAGTGTTCTTCACTGTGACCATTCTTTCAATGTTGAACTTGGTGGATCCAGTGAATTTGCTGTGTATTCCCTATCGAGGGAACTGCCACCATGATGTGCCATACTCAAACGGTTCTTAGTAGTTCCTGGCAAAGTGTTTTTAAGCAGTTCTCGGTGTAGTTTTCTGTGGGGGTTTCTCTTTTTCCATATCTTGCCTTGCATTCTAATCATTAATAAGCTTAAGTTATGCCTGGGGTGTCCCTCAAAACCTCACGTTTGGTTTGCTTTAGGTTGGGTGTCAGACAAGCATCTTTGGAGAGCGGAAGGAACGTCCGTGAGAGTGGATGTACCTTCCACTCGACGCCCACCTGGCCACCTTGCTGAGCGCACTCGGTGCCCTCAGCGCTGCAAAGCGCGATCCTCCTATGGACAGTCGCGCTTTGCAGCGCGTCCTAGCGTTTTGCCGGAGAGGCTTGGATAACGGACGCTTGCTGCGCGCATTTCGAGCGCGTGCACAAGCGTGTGACTGGCCCCGTTGCAGCGTCAGAAAGCTGTGATGGACGCTGGTAAGCACGTCAGTACGGGCGCACATGGTGCGCTCGTCTGATGCCAGCCTTAATTCTTACAAACCTGGTATGCTCATTTAAGTTTTGTAATTTTTTCCCCTCCTTTTTTTTGTGTAGCTGTTTGATGTTTATAATCAAGTCAATGGAGCATTCTGTGTTGTGAATAGACTCCCTGGTAACTTTAGGCCCACTACCTCCTAATTAGGGTAAAAAATGGACAGATAAAATCCCATAGCCAAATATTTTGGTGCATAAAAGTTTATTTTAATTGACCGAAAAGAGAAGAATTGAAAAAAAGCAAATTTTTCCAGACCAGATTCAATTAATCTTCTTTTGCAGAGGAGAATATTGCGGTGGAGAGTGACACTGACGAGGAGGGAGCACCTCGTATCAGCCTCGCAGAGATGTTAGAAGATCTTCACATTTCTGAAGATGCCACTGGTGGTGAAGGAGCAGGCATGCTGACAGAATAGACTCTTTTAAAGCATGTGACTGCTGCTGGTGTGTGAAACCTGTCCAGTATAGTCTGAAGCTGCTCATGCATATTTCTGACAGTGGGGTTTCCAACACGTTACTATACTCAGATTTGCATGTGTTTTGAATGGCACACATTAAACTATAAGTTTTAAGTTTTGTGTGTCCTTTATTTCCTGCTTAATGTCTCCAGTTGGTGAACGCACACAGCTTCAACATTATCTCAGTATGGTGCTAAACAACACGGGTATGATATAAAAATCCAAATCTTTTCATACAAAGGCTCGGAGTACAGTATGCACCGTCTGTATTCTTATTTATGAGCCTCTGAAATGTCCACATGCTATACATAATGTAATTGCCACAATCCAGAATTGTAAAAGCTATAAATATTTCAAAGCTGCTAAAACAATGCATTGCTAATGTAAAATATGAAGATTCCAACACACAAGCACGCATTGCGTATAGAACTCCCCCCACCTTCTACAATTGTCCCTGTTAACCCATTCAATGCTATCCATGTCAAATTTTCTAGTAACAGGAGTGTAGAAGCATTGTACTCAATTTACGGAGTGTTTAGTTTAATAGAAAAGGTGAGTTTGGGGGCGGGGATAAATAAAAATTATATATACAGTCTCTTATGTACACATTTTCTATCCAGTGGTGTGAGGAGATCTAGCCTTTCACAATGCATATTGAGCCTCAGAGCTTCAGCCATTTTCAAAAGTAATTGCTTCCTTCTGCCATTATTGCCTTTCTGGCAGAATGCTCCGGTTTCATGACTTTATGGGAGAATGATCATAAAGATTTAGTGTTCCTATGGATAGCTATGGGATTATCCTGATTTGGCTGTGATACCAGCTGGTCTGGGCACAGTGCTCTGTAAAAGCAGAAAACACATAAAAGTGGTTGTTTAAGTCTGCCATATTTGATTTGTTGTTTTGCGTACATGTTTGTACTAATACATAGTTTACAAAAAACAATTTAAAAACTGGGGACCCTATTCCTTCTGAGCTGGAAACAGGGAGCTGCTAATTGATCTGGCTGGGTGGAGTAGAGGTAACATCACTGCTCTATAACCGTGGAGAGAGACTGTGGAGACCAAGGTTCGATTCCATCAAGAGCACCTCTCCAGTAAGTGTCCTTGGGCAAGATACCTAACGGTACATACTCGCCACCCAGGACATACTTGGAGAGAAATCTCAATGTATCCTTCCTGGTAAAATCCTTTCTCAAAATAAATAAATTTAAATGAGGCACAAGTCATTATTCATTAGCCACTATCAGCTCGATTTGGAGTCGGTAACACATGCCAAGAGATGTGTCACCGGTATTGGCCTCCTGTAGAGATGAGAGACTGTTCTCTAGGAGATGGCATATATATATGTTACGGTTAAAGCCTGAAGTGCAGTTAATTTCAAGAATACCCGGGTAATCCTGACATTACCCAAAACCGCTGGGTAAAGCTGCAAAAAATGAAATCTGACTTTACCGGGTAATCTTAGGACTAACCAACTGCCCTTGGGTAACAGTCTGGAAGAGCTGGAAAAATCACACTTTACCCGGATAATGTGCAAATCTGAAGCTTCCCCTGGGTAATTTGAGAACTATCCACAGCTTCACCTGGGTAATCTAAAGAGCATCCAACCCCGCTTGGGTAAAAGTGAATTTTGCTATGATCGATGGGTATTATCAATGAAAATGGCAAAAAGACAAACATTGAAATGTATTCACAGGGTATGATTCTTATATGAATGTGAAAGCGTTACATGATCTTTGTGTCATGTGCTCATATCATTTATAAAACATAACTATTAAGTTATTCTTTTTATATCATATCAACGGACAGAGTTACATGACCGTTATTTAGTGTGGTATGTGACTGGATACAATTTGGTTAAAAATAACAAAATTGTGTTTATCCGTCAGATAACCGTTTGCAGCTTTACCCGGGTAATCCTCGGAATTCAGTCAACTGTAACCTGCTGAAAACCAGAGTACCCAGAGGCGTTTGTCCGGGTAAACTGCAAAGTATCCAATGTCAGATGTTTCATTGCACATCATCCAACAACACTAGGGTAATGTGAGTTTTACCCGGGTAGCACACAACAGAAAATGGGAGTACCCAGAGGCCTCTGGATACTTTGCAGATTACCCGGATAAAGTCCAAAATTTCACTTTGGATTTTTGCTAATGACTGGGTAATGTCGGGATTACCCGGGTAATTCTAAAATTAACTGCTCTTCGGACTTTAACCGTAACAACATATACACTCTCACAGGGCAGGCAGAAGGACAATAGAAACGATTTATTCCCAATGTCCTTCTACTTGAGGCAAGAAGAGTTAGATCACACACACCGACCGCTGTGCCATGGAACTAGAGGTGAATAAAGATTGTTTTTGTGTTAGGTTTCTTAGCATTGACAATATCTTTAAACACCGTGTTTTGTTAGCCGACATCAAGAAAAGTTACTCCATCCCTCTTGTTCTCCCCCACTACACTTCCCTGTGGAGGATAGTTGCGAGAGGAAAGTCTTTGTATTCCCTGAATACTACAAATATATACAGATTGTCCCAAAAGGTAGAAAACAAAGTGGTTCATCTTCTGTTGGTGGTGTTATGTTTACATGCATTTATATATTTTTTATTTAGTTTGTAATCTAGCATGCACAATATAGGAATTATTTTTTTCCTCCCCACTGTTTTGGCTGTTGGTGGGATTAGCCTGAACTCTCGCTGGGAGATCGTATATGGAAACTACTATATATTAGGACTAGCTTGCTTTGCACCGTGGGTTGGAATAGCACCTAAGATCAGCGCCAGTGTAGTGTGTCCCATCAAAATCAGCGTGAACTTCTGTCAAAGGCTGCCTCCCTTCAGGTTGGAAAATCTATTCTTCAGTAAGCAATTTGCATGCTTGTTTGCTAGAGGCTTAATTGAGCAGCCCTTCTTAGGACAAGTGGAGAAATAGCTGTGACAGATCCAGTGAAGCATAGAAAATGGCTCAATCATAACACAACACTTTTTTTCCCTGTCAGTCTTCATGGAAACCTCAGAATTTCTTTTACGAGTGCTCTTAATTTCAAAATGGTAATAAGTAACAGTCATGATGGCAGTTCTTAAGCCATCAACCAGTTGTTTTTAGTGCTTGTGTTTTATAAAACTCCGTTAGGACAGTCATAATTACTACAGTTGTGTTCAAAATTATTCAACCCCCACTGAAATTGAGTGTTTTGGCCAGTTTGACATTGATTTTGATCATTCAGTCATCTTGCTTACAATTAAATCAAAGAGGCACGTGTAGGTCAGACAAATATAACATAACATTTATAATGAAATAACCACAAATGTCTTTTCTGTGCTCACATCATTATCAGTTTTATTCAACCCCCAAGTGACATTCAATCTTAGTACTTATAACTGTAAAAGGATGTTGTACTAACAGCTTTTAAACGTGAAGCATAGCTTGACACAAGTGTCTTGCAGCGATCTACGGGTATCTTCGCCCATTCGTCATGGGCAAAAGCCTCCAGTTCAGTCACATTCTTAGGCTTGCCCCCTTCACTGCTGAGTCATTTCATCTCTGCTGAGCTCATTTTAACCGTTTTATGCTGCTCATGTTTAAATGTGATTTGAAGTCCTATTTTATCATACCCTGCAAGCAAGGGGGGGGGGTGCGCGCCTGGAAATGACATCATCACGACGGCTGGGGCCCATAAAACCGTCAGCCAGTCAGACATTGGACCCCGTGCAGAGAGAGGAGTCTAGGGAGGGAGGGGGGTGGTTAAAGGACCATGATGTACATAGTATGTCATTTGCAATTCTCACATTTTGGGTCATACTATCAGGGTTATTCAGAGAGCGTGAAAAGCAGGAGAATGAAAAATTCTAGGTCAAAATAGCCGATTTGGAAAGTGAGATGAAAGGGAGAGTTTTTCTGGTTTGGCTATTTTGACCTAGAATTTTTCATTCTCCAGTCATTATCCTGCTTTTCACGCTCTCTGAATAACCCTGATAGTATGACCCAAAATGTGAGAATTGCAAATGACATACTAAGGACCATGATGTACATAGTATGTCATTTGCAATTCTCACATTTTGGGTCATACTATCAGGGTTATTCAGAGAGCGTGAAAAGCAGGAGAATGACTGGAGAATGAAAAATTCTAGGTCAAAATAGCCAAACCAGAAAAACTCTCCCTTTCATCTCACTTTCCAAATCGGCTATTTTGACCTAGAATTTTTCATTCTCCAGTCATTCTCCTGCTTTTCACGCTCTCTGAATAACCCTGTTAGAATATCTGAAGGATAGTTAAAAAAGAAAAAAAAAAAAACTTTATAAAAGCAAATATTATACTTACCAGTGCAGGCTCCTCCATTGGTGCTGCAGGGTCAACGCCCCACCAGTTGTGCAGTGGAAAAAATAAAAATTTGTATTCAACTTGAAGACTAATTTTTAATCTCGGAGGTGAGGGGAATGTAAGTAAATCATAATTTTTCTCTGGAAAAAAAAAATCTTATTTTTTTGTTAGCTCTTGTCTTCAATACCTCTTGTGGTCAGGCTAGCTGTCATGCTTCAAAGTTTTTTTCAACATACTTTTCATGCTGGGACAATCACATTTATGTTTTTCTGGTCATCTTCCTGGATTGTATAAAAGGGAAATCTGTAAAACACCTGAAAAGTCCAATAAGACCCAATTTATAACTCAATATAGCTGTTCTTCATAAAAAGCAGCAGTGGCAAATAACAATCCATACTGCAGCCCAAGCAGTAAGACGGGTATTAGGTGGGTCAGGAATAGGATGGGTTAACGAGTATGGTATTGGGGGATAAAAGAGGGTTGGAAGGGTCATCATGCCATATTGTATTTGATGGTAGGGGTTAATAAAAGTGGTGATGTTAGGACAGATGCTACTAAGGGGTTAACATGGAACGGGAACATTTGTTAATACAGTAATCCCCCGAAATTCGCGGGGGTTACGTTCCAACAACCCCCGCGAATTTTGAAAAACCGCGAATTGTGGCTGTGCTAAAAAAAAGCACAGCCATGCGGCATTAGGACCCAGGAGCCGCCGTCCTCCTGGCAGAATGGCTGCTCCTGTGCATCTCCAGACCTTTAGACCCCGGCAGAGAAGCTGCTCCTGTGCGTCTCCGGGCTCACGATCATGGCCAGGGCATTCTCCTCTCTCGGCATCGTTCAGAGATGCCGAGAGTCTTGTGCACCCCTGCAAGCGTGGTCCGGGGTCCAGGAGGCTCGGCATCTCCTCTCTCGTAATGATGCTGAGAGAAGGGAATGCCCTGGCCATGATCGTGAGCCCGGAGACGCACAGGAGCAGCTTCTCTGCCGGGGTGTTGTGTCATCTATGGTTCCTTATCGAATACTGTTCAAAGGAGCCCCCGGCAAAGAACGGAACTCCACCTCCCCAGGCTCCAACACATCAGGGGCTGCACAAAGGCGTGTGTTTGGGAGGCGCTGATGTGTTGGAGCCTGGGGAGGTGGAGTTCCGTTCTTTGCCGGGGGCTCCTTTGAACAGTATTCGATAAGGAACCATAGATGACACACCGGGATGCTGCTACCACGTGGTAAGCGGCAAAATCCGCGAATGACTGAGTCCGCGATTACCGAACCGCGAATATGCGGGGGAATACTGTAAAGGGCTATGCTAACACTGAGCAGGACAGATCAATCAGATGTTGGTATGGCTAATGTGAGAAAAGGAGTTGATTAACAGTGGAGGTAAAGCTAGATGGGATGGAATGGGTTAATGCTGTGGTAATCCTGATGAAGCAAAGGACTGTCAATGGGGATCATGAATGGGATAAATGGGTACAATAAAGAGGAGTAATGGAGTACTAGGAGAGCGTTTTTATAAAGCAAATACATAATACTGTGGGGAAGTGAGGGTTAATAAAGCAGCATTATCTCAAAAAAACAACTCTCCTATAGAAACAGAACTAGGGTTACCAGATCTGCCATTTTTTTCCAGGACACCTATTTGTCACAATCATCCCAGATATCTATAAATCCGGTCCCTGTTCGCAGACCACTACCTACACTTGCAATCCTTGTATGGTCGATACAAATACTCGAATAAGTGTGTATGTATGTATGTGTGTGCATATATACAAATACAGCGGGGTTGAAACTGCAACCTGACACAAATGGTTAACAGCAGCCTGACACACTGGATAATCAGAAATACTAAGGGATGTGTTGCCAGAGCGTGCGTCAGCCAGTTGCCAGGGGTCAAATGGAAAATGTATCGAGATCTAAAACAGGACAATATAAAATAGAAGGATCATAGCGTTATATGTAAAAACAAATTTGCATCATGACACGCCCCCTGTAGAAACGCACTCACAGGATAAAAGAAAAATTAGCGCATATCATAAATTACTCATCCCAAAGATGTATAGGAAGGCTCAGGATCTCGTCATCCACAGAAGATTTCCACCTGGATCGCTGTCAACAGGTTCTGCAGTCACTCCAAAACAAAGGGAGTCTAATCGCCAACAGTGGTAAAAGGTAATTTATTCATAAACTGTACTTATGAATAAATTACCTTTTACCACTGTTGGCGATTAGACTCCCTTTGTTTTGGAGTGACTGCAGAACCTGTTGACAGCGATCCAGGTGGAAATCTTCTGTGGATGACGAGATCCTGAGCCTTCCTATACATCTTTGGGATGAGTAATTTATGATATGCGCTAATTTTTCTTTTATCCTGTGAGTGCGTTTCTACAGGGGGCGTGTCATGATGCAAATTTGTTTTTACATATAACGCTATGATCCTTCTATTTTATATTGTCCTGTTTTAGATCTCGATACATTTTCCATTTTACTCTCTGAACGTCCATTGGAGGGGACAAGCTTGAGATCTACAGGTCCTTTTTTCATTTTTTCTGGTCACTGTTTGCATCTATCTGGGAAAGAGCACCTATTTTGTTTTTTGTTTTTAGTTGCCAGGGGTCAGTATTGCCAGAGAGAGAGTAGTCAAAACAGGAGCCAAAGGGCAAGCAGGGGTCAAAAACGAGTATAGCAATAATTTCTATAAGGAGCACTGAGAGGAGGTAAAACCACGTCAGGGCAACGAGCTTGACTCAAGTGAGTGGTTTTACAACGGGCGGGTGCCGCGTCATTGGACCACGCCCTGCCCATGGCTGCACCACGTGATCGCGAACGGACGCCTCTTCACTCGGCAGCTGAGCATCGCAGACCCCGTGGGACATGACACTATTAACTTCAGTGTGTATGTATGTGTGTGTATATATATATATATATTATATTCATTCACAGGGGAGCTTATGCAGGATGTGATTGCAGATTGGCAGCCCCCCCAAATAAAAATGTCAACAGCCGCCATTGATACTTATGTGTATATTTTACACAGGGCTGAAGAGCCACAGCCCGTATGTAATATGTTGTTACTTGGAAGGTTGTTGCCCTCGATGATACCTTCTCTCTTTCAGAAAAGAGTGCTTTTAGCTCTCCGTTCTCCCTGTCTCTTACTCTCCTAGAATATATTTACTGTTGCTGTTGTATTTTCTGAAAAGGTGCAGTTTCAGCTTGGATGCACTGGCAGTTTAAACCGTGCTGTGAATGACACATGTGATTTAAGGGTATAGATCTATCAATCGATAATGAACTTAGGGTTCCCTGACCCATAACGACAATTCCTAGCACTTATTAAATCTCTCGCTGACAGTTAACAGACAAGACCGTGAACTGCATGCCTCTGCGAGGAACGCTAGATGGCAGTAACGTTTTGCTTCCTTATAAATAAGATTTTAAAAAAATCCTATCTCCTAGAATCCTTCTTTAATTATAGCAATGTCTCTGCTCAGCCACTATAAACTTTTTAAGTCCCAAATGCTTCGATTGGTGAATTATAATAAATGTCATTATTGCTTATTTACCTTGCGTTAGCTGGATTGCTTTTTGCGAGGCCGCCTATAGTTCAGATCCGTAAGACAAGAAGGCTCCCTTCTGCATCGCATTGTCTGCGAGATTGGTTAGGGATCAGAGACAACCTAATTGCATCTATTGCAGTGCAGTCAAGTACAGCAAACTATGAGAAATTACACCTGGCTGCTGCCCGATAGAAGCCTTTTTATTCGCCTGTGCTGGAGAAGGTATTATGGGAAATCAAGGTGCTATTTGGCAGCGGCCAGTTAATAAGCAAAAGCCTCTGTGCAGAGATACAATATTAACCGTCGCAAATTGTTCCTCGTAATCTTTGTTGGGTTGCACCTGCCGGCTCTTAACTGCACCTTTCTCCGTTCTTTGTGTCAGGAACCTTCTAATTAGCTGCAATAAATATGCGATGTCTCTTCCGGGCTGCAAAATTCCAATTTGATATCAATTTGAAATTAACAAATACATCAGGATTTCATTTTACAACCAATAAATGGGTGTTGAAGAGAATCCAGCAGATGGTGCCAGCAGCCTGATGAAGTGTGCGTATATGTATTAGAAACCAGGGACGACCTTTGGAAAAAAGGACAAAAACAACAACTTTTCATTACAGTTGTAATTTCTGTTTCTTTATGCCTTTTATATATGCGTAGCACCCTACAGCAAAGCAGAGTTAAAATGTAATTTCTATCACTACTATTAAGTAATCTTTTTTTTTTATTTATTGCTGACCGTTTGTATCCTATGGAGGCTGACATTTTAAAACTCTTCTGAAAAGGTCAGAATAGTGAGCAAGCAATTTTTATGCCAATTTCCTATTTTTCTGTTATAAATGCATATAATGCTACCAGGTTTTTGGTGGGTGATGTCTCAAAACCCTTTCTTTGAAGACTCATTGATTTGGGTGGTTATGTACTTTTACAGAACCATTGGAGATTGTGACAGTTGATTTCCCAACTGTTTCCAGTGCTTTTGCAGAAAAATACATACTTTGGTCCCCAAAAAGGAGTGAATCTATATAAATTTCCTTGTATTCTTGTATTGTTTAATAAGCTTTTTTCTATTCCCACCTTGGCTTTGTTTTACTATATTGAGTTTTCCCTATCTACTGGTCTTTCATTGAAAGAATGGTGGTTTTACTTTGGCAATCTAGAGACACTGAAGTTCACCATACTTTTCACTGTTCTTTCCTCTAGTTTTTGCCATCTCTTTGTAGGTTTAAATCAGGTTTCCACCTTGGTTTCCGTCAGCATTTAGCACAGATTTTAGCTTGGTTTCCATCGGTGTTTCAGTTGACCTTGCCTAGCATTGTTTTCACTGTACTTTGGAAGGTCCATGTAGATCACCACTTTACCTGAAACAATGTTAAATGGAAAATAGCCATAGTTGATGGGTTTACTTTTTACAGATGAATAATGGAGGTATTGTTATTCAATGTTTTGATTTTGAACTTTGGCTGCGGTTTGATAGTCAAAGTTCACCGCAATTGCAACAATGGTGAATGTTAGAGAATTGCCCCCTTATGTTTTTTGGATATTTTTTACCATCTTATAGCGACATTCGAAATTCAGTTTTACACTTATTTCACTGAAAACAGAGTCTGCTCTGTTATAATTCCAGAAACATGTGAATCCTGTAGTTTGGGTTCCAGGTTCTCGGTAGTATATTTACAAAAACAGAACACTGTATCCCTTTTCTCTTTGCAATAACAAAGTGTGTATGTACATGGATATCAAAAATCTTACTAGCCTTTATTTTAAATCATGTGAAGAATCTCCAAAAAGTGTAGGTGGGTTATTCGAGCATGATTGATTAACTTCCAATGCCTTCAGAAAGTATTCAGACCTGCTCCTTTTTTACATTTCTTTGTTTGGATGAAGTGACAACCTTTGCACACATTAATTTGGGTCGATTTTGCCATTCATTTCTGTCAGGTTTGATGAGGACAGTTGGTGGGCAGACATTTTCAGGTCTCTGCAGAGATGTTGCATTAGTTTCAAGTCCAGGCTCTGGCTGGGTCACTCAAGGACATTCATTGAGTTGTCCTTACGTTACACTTGCATTGTTATGGTTGCGGGTTTAGGGTTAATGCACTGTTGGCCCAGTCTGAGGCTCTGAGTGGTCTGGATCAGTTGTTCATTGGCTCTATCTGCATTTTTCTATATTCAGCTCTAACTCAATCCTAATCTGTCTCCCAGTTCATGTTGCTGATAAACACCCTCAAAACACAAATGGTACCACCACCACTACGCTTCATAATATGGATGGTATTGTGATAGGGATGAGTGGGGCTTAGCTTGTAACAGACATACAACTGTGAATTGGGGCCACACAGTTCAGTCTTCATTTCATCAGACCAAAGAATCTTACTTCTTATAATCTTAGAGTACGTTAAACTCCTTTTAATGTGTCTTGCAGTGAGGAGTTTTGCTTTACCAGTCTGGCATATCTCTTGAGTGTTGCAGTGATGGTTGACCTTTTAGGCTAGGGTCAAACGAAAGCATTTTTACACGCGAAAGGAAAAAAAAGCGTGCGAACGAATTGACGTAATTTTTCACAGAATTCGCGAAAACGGTCATACGATGCGCATTTTCGTGCGTGATTTTTTACGGTTCGTCAATAAAACACTTCTTGCGTCTGGACGTTATGTTGGCCGGACATTAGCAGCGTCTGACGTCTCCTAATCACGCAAACACGCCGCTATGCCGCAGCAGCGCACTCTGTACGTCTGTACTAGCGGTTCGGCGTTCTCGAAAAAATGCGTTCGTTTTCCACTTGCGTTGTGCGGCCGGACTTTCGTGCGACCGTACTTCGTATATTGCCCGTCATTGCCCGTCATTTGCTGCTAGTGCGGCCGTAATTATGTGCGCCAGAACGCACGTTAAAAGTGCGCTCGTCTGACCCCAGCCTATGAAGCTTCTCTTCTCTGCACATGGTCCCCGGGGCTCGTTAACCATTGGTTTCTTTTATCACCAAAACTCTTCTCTCTCGATTGTGGCATTTGGCTAGGCAGCCAGCTCTAGGATGAGTCCTGCTTGTTCCAACCTTTCTCTATTTAAGAATGCTATGTGCTTTAGAGAAACTTTGATGTAGCTGAAATATATAGTTTCCTTACCCAGATCTGTGCCTCTGCAGGAACGTATCTCTGAGCTCTGCATGCAGTTCCTTTGACCTCATTGGATGGGTTTTGCTTTGTCATGTATTTACTGTTGGAAACTCATTTAGACAGTTACACGCCAGGTTTGTTTTTCCAAATCATGTTCAATCCAATGAATTTGCCAAAGGTAGACTCCAACCAAAGGGCAGAATATTTCAAAGGCAATCCAGAGAAATTGGATGCATAGTAGCTAAATGTCAAGTGTCAAAGCAAACAATTTGGAATACTTATGTCAATGTGATATTTCAATTTACTCGTCTTCAGTAACTCTGCAGTGTCAATCCTGGTTTTTATATGATATTGAATGTAGATTGATGTGGGAAGGAAAAAATAAACAATTTTGGCATAAGGTGGCATTAAAAAATGTGAAAAGATTAAGGGGTCTGAATATAGTGTATGTCAGTGTATGGTCAGGCTCACTATGTATACCAGAAAGAACGCAGGGAATTCGGCAGGAAGGGTATCCAGAGTAATATACGGACCGATCCAAAGCTGGTCATCTGTACCGGAAACGCCAATAACCGGATAAATGCCAAATAAACCAGGAAGATGGGAATTTAAATGAATAAAATGATTTATTATAAATGAATAAAACAAATAACGCCCAACGCGTTTCGTCTAAAAGACTTCCTCAAGGGCAATAGTAATATGCAGTGTATCAAAAAGTAAAATAATATTATTTTACTTTTTGATACACTGCATATTACTATTGCCCTTGAGGAAGTCTTTTAGACGAAACGCGTTGGGCGTTGTTTTATTCATTTATAATAAATCATTTTATTCATTTAAATTCCCATCTTCCTGGTTTCCTGGTCAGCATTTTTCAAGATAAGTATTACTGTGCCTCTCCTATCACCTACTGTTTGTTTGTCACTATGTATACCCCTTGCAGACCATTATGGTTATTATCCTTGCACCATTTAAGCCGTTCTTCTCATCTCGTCGATTAACATCAGTTTTCAGATCCGGATAAAGGAATAACTCCTGTGTTCACAGAATTACATTTGACATGGTATTGCTGCTTCCTAAATGTTCGTTTAGTATTACACTAGATACCAAGCCACAAAGTCAACTCAGGATCTTTCTTTTCAACATAATCGCTCAACCAATTAAGTGATCACATTTCCAGGAGACCTCAATTTTACAGAGAGGTATAATTTAGGATGGAACTTTCTACAGTTCTACAAAAATAGCAACGCCACCTGCCCACTTCCTTTCTGAGCGATCCTTTAGGAAAATATTTAGGCCTTGTCACACTAATCTAGGAAACGCGTTTAGTAACCTTTGCGTGTTGGTTGAATATTTCTTTGTTTTCCTTCTTCTTGAGAAAGTAGAGGTTTAGCATAAAATGTACCAATAATAGCAATATAGCTGCCAATGCTTTCCCATCTCCTTCCTCAAGGTTATATTGCGGTGGTTTATATTGCTTTATCAGAATGAAAATTAAAGTGCTTTTCCTTGCAATTTATTTTTAAATAACATCAAAAAAAAATAAACGAAACCTCTTCCGTCCAGGTTCTCTCTAGAATGCATAAAACACTTGTAGATTTTGTTGCCCAGATAAACGTGATGTTGTTAACACATGCACCATTGTGTACACACAGAGCACCTCCTCCTGCTCAGCATAACAATTTATAAGACCTGGCAACGTTCCAGGCACCTAAGCAACTCCATTCAATTTTCTTTTCCAATAATCTAATTGAAATTCTCAAGGCCACTATCTCGTCTAACTGCGATATTCTTACAGTTTTCATTCTTTCCAAATGAACATTGTAGTGATGTCACAGACGTTGGCAATTAGCAATTTTTAACCCCTTCAGGCTGAGAATTACACAAACCTCTTCTTATTTTGGAAGTCCTGATGACATTCCTGTTAATGACATTATTTGGATATACTCCCTTGTAGATGTGTTGGATTCCCTAGACAAAAACATTTAATTGTCTTAAACATTAAGATGTCCTGAGGTCCTGTGCATACAAAAATCCTATTAGGGTACAAATGGAAATATATGGTTTTGAGTATAAATACCAGGTCACATGGATCAACACAAAACCCATCTGGCAACATCTATTGTTCCCGAGACAACTTCGAACACGTGTGTTAGAAATGAGAGTTTGTGTGAAGAGAAACAAACAGGGTTATTCAGAAAGTGTGAAAAGCAGGAGAATGACGGGAGAATGAAAAATTCTAGGTCAAAATAGCCGATTTGGAAAGTGAGATGAAAGGGAGAATTTTTCTGGTTTGGCTATTTTGACCTAGAATTTTTCATTCTCCAGTCATTCTCCTGCTTTTCACCGCTCTCTGAATAACCCTGAAAATAAATACAACTTAAAGGAACATGCTGTTTAAAAATAGAGGTTCCTTTTTTGTCCTTAAATAACTAGGCAGAGGATCCTGACAGCCTCTGCTCAATTATTATTATATATTTTTTCTCTTTTTTTTTGGTGATTTTACTCACCTTTTTTCCCCTCAACACATGCATCTCCTCCTCTTTGGCTCATGGTCTCCTGAACGTGTAAGACCCTGAGGCTTTTCTATGCAATTTGCGCCCCTAAGCTACTTGTGTAGCATAGGAACTGCAAATTGCGCATGCAATGTGACTTGTGCACTGTACGTATGCAAGTTCTGTAGTGCCTGTGCGCAGATCTGATCCACTGGCTGCCTCTCCGAGACCAATCGTGTAGCGAATAGGTCTCAGAGAGAGTGACTCTGACTGGTGAACAGCAACTCGGAAATTCAAGAAACCTGAGTGGGGTGGAGGAAACTCCTCCACTTCGCCCAACGGTTTCACCAGACGATGGAACTGGGGGGGGGGGTGGCACTCCTCACATCCTGCCCCCTTTATTGTTTTAGAGTATCTCTTTAACGTTTTCAGTACAATAGGAGATAGTGAATGCATTATAAAAGTGCTGATGTTGCAGTTTGTTACAATTTGCTCATGAAATACATTTCATGGTGATATAGTGTGTAGAATGACAACATTTCCATCCAGGTACATAGCTAGGACTTACATATGCACATCCATGCTGGAGGAGAGCATCAAAAAGGAGAAATGAAGGCTGTGAAGGATAAAATGGACAAACATAGCGTGATACTGCTATTGTTGGTAAATATTCAGGCCTCTGCTAGGACCTCACTTACAGAGTGCAGAGAATATTCAAGCCCATTAATTGAATATTCTCTGCACTCTGTGACATCCTAGCAGAGGCCTGAATATTTACCAACAATCAGGCTAGGTTTGTCCATATTTTATCCTTCACAGACTTCATTTTTGCTTTTTTATTGCGGTCTTACCGTGCCTAAGGAAGAGGCCGCTGTAGAAGTCTGAGGATACGTACTATTTATTTATTTTTTCCCTCTCTTTGGAGCAGAGCATCACCAGTCATTGGGCAGATATACTGTCAACATGTGACATGTTTCTTATAGGAGTACTTTGTGAGGTGTCAGGATTTTTTTCTCTTTTGTTGATTTTTGAATTTAGTCTCCATTATGTGTCAGAGAGGAAACAAACAGAGCCCATATTTGAAGGTGAAGATTCTATGAATTTTCAGAATAGATTCCATCTGCAGCCATTTTTCTCAGCAAGAGATCAAAATTGAAGTTGTTGTCGAAACGTTTATGGACACTATTCCATAGTCGGTGCTAACTTAACCAGAGCTGTTGTAAACTTACCAAAGCCATTATAGTCTATGGCAGGGCTCAAAATTTCAGGCCCTGAGCTACTAGCCAGGCCTTAAGAGTTACTCGCCACCAGTTGCCCCACCCAACCCAACCCTTACCTTTAAATCTGCCCCTAAACACACTCTCTTAAATTATTATTTAAATTGTCATTAACATAAAGCAGTTTAAACAAAGAAAAATAATGTGTGGCGTGTATGAGAGTATCGCAGAGCTCAACAGCAATAAAACTCACAGTAATGTGCAGTGTGTAATGTATGAGTGTGAGTTTTATTGTTATAAAGCTCTGTGATTTGCTCATACACACCGCACATTACTGTATCACAGAGTTCCACAGTAATAAAACTCACAGTAATGTGCGGTGTGTATGAGCGTGAGTTTTATTGCTGTGGAACTGTGATACGCTCATACATGCGGCACATTACTGTATCACAGAGCTCCGCAGTAATAAAACTCACGTTCATACACAGTACACACTGCACATTACTGCGAGTTTTATTGCTGTGGTGCTCTGATATAGCAAGGTGCAGTGTGTATAAGTGTATCAGAGCATCACAGCCATAGCTCACAATAATGTACAGTGTGTAGGAGCGTATCAGAGCTCCACTGCCTTTTTTTTCACCCCCCTCTTTCTCATTCTTTTTACCTTTCTTTTTCCCCCTCTCTTTCTCATTCTTTCCCCCTATTTCTTCATCTTCCCCTCCTTTTTAACCCCTTCCTTCAGCAGTCACCTAGCAATTCAGAGGTGCTGCAGCACGGCTGCTTTGTTGATGCCTCCCCTCCCGCGAATCACCTGACCCATCCACGTGATGCGTCGTCGACTCGCAGCAGTGTGTGCAACGCATCACGTGGGTGGGCAGGTGACCCCGCAAACCTCACAGGCCGCGTGGGAGGGGGCAGCCACGATTGATCAGCTCCAGATTCGGACTCCAAGAGTCCGATACCAGAGCTGAGCAGCAAGGTGGCAGCGGCCCACTGATCCGGGTCCCAGCAACCCGCGGGCCCTACGGGTCAATGCGCCCCACTCGCCCACAGCTAATTTCCACTCGCCATTTGCGAGCAGGCGAGTGGAAATTTTGCGGTCTGGTCTATGGAGTTGTGAGGTTTACAACAGCTCTGGTTGCGTTAGCACCAACCTTGGAATTTTGCCCTAGATCTTTTTTTTTTAAGGGAAAATGTATATTTTGTTGTTCTTTCTATAATTTGTAAGATTTGAAACTCAAAGTGACATCAACCTGATTCAAGTGAAATGGTGTACTCAGTTATATTGCACCTAATTTTGTCATATTTGGCTCCCATCTACACTTAGTAAACACAAAAATTAACAGTTTGGGATTAGTTACAGTTTGTAAGGAATACATGTAACATGGGTGCCCATCCTAAGGTAGGAACCTCACACTACTATATACCTTCATAGCAGGGCGACACAATACATTCATGAATATTTGAAACGAAGCAAAAACATTGATCCACAAACATTGGTGTACTGAGGACCTCCTTATATTGAAATCCGATGAATCCTTGTAGAGAGAGGGGAACCTGGCTGTGAGATTTACAAAAAACACTTCAGTGCAGGAATCTGCAGTCATGGGCTTCCAGATGTTTTGAAACACCCAGGGTTATTCAGAGAGTGGTGAAAAGCAGGAGAATGGAAAATTCTAGGTCAAAATAGCCAAAAAATTTAAAATTCTCCCATTCATCTCACTTTCCAAATTGGCTATTTTGACCTAGAATTTTCCAATTTGGAAAGTGAGATGAATGGAAGAATTTTTCTGGTTTGGCTATTTTGACCTAGAGTTTCCAATCTCCAGCCATTCTCCTGCTTTTCACCGGTCTCTGAATAATCCTGACCATCTCCCGTGATGCTCAACCACTCTCGTTTCACAGAAACTTGTAGGAAATGTAGTTAAAAAACATCTGGATGGCCAAGGTTGTTGACCCCTGCCCTAATTGTCTCAGACAGCCTATTGGTGGTGATAACTCTGAAGATGGTTCGATTGGTGACCAGAACTGCCTATGACTTCGTCATCTGTCAGAAAGAAAAGGAAAGTGACCAAAATTCCATTGCTTTTTTGTTTGCTTATCCCAAAATACATGGTGTTCTTCTTTTCATTCTTTAGCTAAAGCTTAGTTTACAGGTGTTCTATTTTATTCTATTAAGTGTCACACGAAAGATGTGGCCTTTATTCACTAGAGAAAAATAGAAAGCTTTTATTCAATATTTTGAATGTGAACATCGACCAGATAATTATAAATACATTGCTCTTAACAATGACGAGGAAGCCATATTGTATACGGGACAGGCTGCTGTCAAAAAGTGACATGTTCCATCACGGCGGAAGCAGATTACTAGAGATTATTGCAGCCAAACTGACAGTTCTCAGGCTTTGGAACCTGTGCTAAAAAGATTTTCTCCAAGGGAGACCTGACAACATTTTAATCAGGAGAGTGTTGTTCACAGAGATAAACAATCCTTTCGTACAGTACAGACGCATTGATGACATTATAATCTGTGTAAAGAAATACCGTGAAGGCCAGAAGGCTTTTTTAATTTTATTTGCCTGGTTAATAACATGAAAGTAACTTGATCAATAAGAGTGAATGAGCATGGCTTACATTAGGATAAAGTGACTTGACCAGATTTTTCAATACTATCCTTGTGTGTGTATATATATATATATATATCACCCTCTGCAACAGCGCTTGCTTCTGGACTCAGAACCTAAGCTATCAGCGATCAACATGTCTTCTGCCATTCTACTCCACAATCTCGACTTTAATCCTACTGTTCATATTTTATGCTTGTATTAATATTTTGGCTGATTGTTTTCTTGTTAAATTTTTGCTCTGCTTTGTTAAACCCATGCTCTCATATTGCCTCCCCACCCCCTTCCTTTGTCGTAAATACCTGGCATATACAGCCCACACTCTGATGCTGTGTGAATAAAGAGGTTGCAGAGTTACAATCTCATATCTCCCTCTGCAACAGCGCTTGCGTTTGGACTCTGCTGTCCCTCCCTCCCCATCCACCCACCCAGTGCTGGTCTAAAATTTGTAGCTTACTTTCCAGCTGCTTCCACTTTGCAAATCACCCTAATTAACCCAAGGTTCTAGCCCTTCTCATGATATGTTAATCTTTATATTTGTGTTTTGTTTTTAATATCTTGCATTTAGGCCGAGCCTAACCCAGAAGTGCCGGGGAGGCCTGCACGTTGATGTCATCAGGTCACGCCATAGCTTGGCGAGGCTGTGCCTACCTGTGCCCCCTCAAGGGGCTGAAACTTCGGTTTTTACATGACTTAAATTAATTTTGGACTTTTACAAGACCCTGAATGCCTTCCGCTATTTACATTTTTCCTATCCATGACTTTGGGACACGCACACACAGTTTAATTAAATGTGTGGTTCAATGATTTGGTGATTTCTCTCCAATTTCCTTGTTATACTGTGATGCATATATACAATGCTCTCAGGTTTATCAGTAAAAAATATTTTTCCAACTGAAGTCGGTCCATTGGCACCTTTAAGACCCTCCTATGTTTTCCTGCCAGAGTCTAGTCTTTTTTTTAAAAGGGTATCAGTGCCCATATGTGGCTTCCTTGGTTAGTGAGTTGGCTTACCATTTACGCGAGTGTATTATCTTATCTGAGACACGGTATCAAAGATATAACCAGAGTGACAACATCTAGATCAAGACCATAATACACCAGAAAATGTAGCTGTAAAAAAGCAGCTCAATAACTCTTTAAAAGGAAATGCAAAAACAAAAGAAACAATGGGCTCTATTAAATACTTTGCGCAAACAATAACGCGTGCGCAAAAACGCATTAACGGAGGGGAAAAACCCTTTGCCCAGAACGTTGTATTACAATGTCCCCGCAAAACATGCACGTTAACGTCTACCGCTGGTGAACCTGCGCGAACTCTTTGCGAGCGTAATGTACATTGCGCGTCCTATACTTAACATTGTGAGCGCAAATGCGTTTGTGCGCTAGTACGCGGATGGTATTACAATCTATGGGCAAATTTTAACGGACAACGTTTGCGCGCATAATTTTAACATCTTTGAAAAGCTGGTGTTAATGGCAAATCTGAACGTCCTGGCCGAAACCAAATACACCAGCCCGAAAAAAAAAAAAATACAGCAAAGTATAGTTACACATTCTACACATACCCAAACAATAAAATCGAGAGGTTGTGCTTGTTTTTGTTATTGCTGCAGCATATATACTCAGATTGATTTTGACAGGTGCAAAAACTTAACGGGAGACAATTGTGGTTCTTAATTCAGATTGGCTGAATCGCGAGAAAAAACAGTCCGCCCACCGATTTCTGCGCGCAGCGTTAATGCGCGCGCGTTTTTGCGCGTCTTTTTTACGCGCGTTATTTTTTTGATGGATAAAAAAATGCGCTCGGATTGTAATACCAGCGTTAATTTACGCGCGTTAACGTTTAACGCTGCGTGCAAAAAAAAAAAATAGCGCTGCGCGTGCGCTTTTGCGCGAAGCAGTTAATAGAGCCCAATATCTTTTCAGAACTGGAAATGCCAAATATGGCAGGGCCTTTTTAATGGGTGCCATATGATGAATCTTAGTAAATAGTAAAAGTTGGTTTTCACTTCAAAAGCGATGCAAGAGCTAATGTAAACTGTATCCTGTAACATCAAAGAGGGAAGGAGGAGGAGGTGGATTTTTACTTTTTCCAAAATGCTTACGGCTATAATGAAACGAGTGAGGCACAACACGCTCTTGCAAGTAATAGCATTTGTTATGGAGCTTGGTGCGATCCTTTACAAGAATTCCTTATCTGTTGGCAATACCTTGAATTACCCATGACTCCCATGTAGAAGGGCTTCTGTCGCCCTATCCACTAGATGATTCTCTTATTCTATGTAATATTTGTTCTGAACTGTGGGATTTGCTCAAGTTTCTATTGATTGGTGCTCATTCTTCTTCAAATGCAATTATGAACAATATCCATTTTACCGCTTCTCCCTGAAGACCTTTCTAACTGTATCATTTATTTACAGATTCCACTGAAAAACTGGCTGATGGCTTGAAAGATCCAGATAAGCCATTTAAACATCAGCCCTAAAGAATAAAATAGACCAGGGTTAATGCGGTATATGGTAGCGCTAATGACTAAAGACACACAAATATAGGAGGCCAGATTGATCAGGAAATAGGTTTATCAAGGGCCATTTAGATAATTTGCTGCTCCATTATTTTAACAAACTTAGGATTTCTGAGAATTCCACGCATGGCCGGGGCTCTGTACACAGAAACGCTCTTGAAATTCAGAATTCAGAGAAGAAATACATGTTTTTCGAACATGATGAGCACAAGCCGCATGATAATTATGTGGAAAACAATAAGGAAACGTACAGGAAAGTACTCCGCTCTCGTCGTTAGCGTTGTGTTCATTCCCATTCCATGCTCTTGTTTATAATTTGCATGTTTATGACAATTTAAATGCAAGCCGAAATAAAGTCGTATTTGTGCACTCGTTTATTCCTATGCGATGCCGATAGGCTTATTGCATTAAAGACATTTATCACTTAATAACCACTTGTGAAAATGGCAAAGAAATCAATCAGAGCGCCGAGATTTACGCATAGCATTCTCTCCTACAGGCTGAAATAGAGGTGTAATGACTGATGATAGCGGCGTGACAGCTTTATAGGTAAAACTGTCAAACTTTACAGGCCTTTTCTAAATTCACAGCCATCTCGGTACACAGCCTTCCATCTCTTGGAAAGTTTGCTTAGAGAGGGGAAAGCAAATTAAGAAGAGCTGTGAAAATTAAAATGTCTGTATGAATTAGCACCTCACACTTTAGATGAGCCCTTCAGCCATTTCCTCTGGGGGAACCTGTCCGGGAGTATAACGCAAGGGCTGACAAGCCTGAAGATAATTATGACTTTTAAGGCCATAACACAACATGGTTTTATTGTGGGGAAAAGAATGTATATTTCCAAAGGCAGAGGCTTCGGAACATCGGGAGCAGATTTATCAGTATTTATAGTGAGCTACGACTTTGACGCTGGCAGTTCTCCCATTGAAAGTAATGGAATCTTTTTATTCATGCGTCCGATAGTATTTGCGCCTCGCTTTATAACCAAGGCAACCTGATTGCATTGTATCGAAAAGCCCCTCAATCTATTCAAAAAAGAGAAAATAATGTTCACAGGAAACTAGGAGAGTTTGTTCTTGTCTACTGCATCTGCTGCATTATTTGAGTGGCAAAAGATTAATTGGGTCTTTGAGGGCTATTTAATGGGAACACACTACAATAAATTAATTCTAGGGTTCTTAATCCTGCCCTCAAGTGCCACAAGGCTAATATTCATCTGGGAGACGTGCACGTGCTATATATATGGAAACGTAGGGAGATGCTGGCTCTAAACAGAAGGGAAGCAACTTCTAAGTAAATGGAAGAGTACAGTCACGTTTTGGGATAGAAGGAAATCAAAATATGGCTTTGGTTCAGCTATGATGTATAAATTAACATAAATACATACAAGCCAAACCAAATGGCTTTAAATATTCATTTTAAAGTGAACACAGGGAGTGTTTACTTGCACGTTTGTGACTGTGATAGCATATTGTATTGTTGAATTTTCTAAGCTGATTGCCAATACACCATAATATGCTGTCTTCTAGTGAACAAGTAAACCCATTGTCTTTGTAATACAACAGTTCTATGGTTTAGGACTCAAGTGTTAGTATAAGGTTCATACAGTGGCGTAGCAACCAGGGGGGTGATAGTGTGGCTGCCCCTTGTGAACGGATGGCACTTATAGCCATCCCAGCCAGCAATATATCCCCGGCCAGGGCTTTTTTCTGCTGAGCACTGGCACCTACCAGCAGGGCCGACGTTCCTCTGCTACACATGCCACATATTACTGTGAGTTTTATTGCTGTTGAGCTTATTGATATACATATACACACCACACATTACTGTGCGTTTTGTTTTGGCGGGTATAGCTTAAGAAGGGTGGCAGCATTTCATCCTTGGACCCAGGCAACACAATGTCGTGGCCTGACCCTGTGTCATGCCTTCCATGGGCAGAGACCAGTATGCAGTAGATGGCGGGTGGAGGGTTAATTTTAAGCAAGGTATCCATGGGAGAATCCAATAGAATAGTCGTGGAAAGCCAAAAGGTCAGGGCGGGCGGAGTTCGTTGCGAGGTCAAAAAGAGGAAGCCTGAAGGGTCTGGAGGAATAATACTCAGAAAGGGTTAACAAGAATGAGGAACCAGGAAAGCCAATACAAGGCAACAACCAGGTACCTGACCAAAGGAGGAATGGGGTTTAAATAAGGAGTCTGAAGGAGCACACCCCTGCGGGGAGGAGTCACAGCCTCCAGTCCACCTACAGGTGAAGGGAGTGCCTGGTACCATGGCCCCCCCCTCCTTCTCATCTCACTGGTCTGAGGACACGCCCCCCGCCGGTGAGCGCCTCCCACAGCCACCCCTGCCCTCAGCGCGATAGGCCACGCCCCCACGCCGAGGGCATGTGATGGCCGCCATCTTTGGCACCCCCCCGGGAGCTGCGATTCCCAGCCAGCTGATCGAGAGGGTGAGCCCCGCCCCTACACCCCTGAGCACCGGAATGCCCAGAGCGTCAGGCGGCTGTGGGCTGCAGAGGGTGCCGACCTCTAATCTGCACTCGGTGCCCGCAGCCATGACGCCCGGCGCACCGGCACCCCCCCGCTAGATGGGTGAGTCCTGACACAACCCCCCCCAAGGCGAGACCTCCGGGGGAGCCCAGGACCCGGCTTCCTCGGATGTGCACGGTGAAAGGAGCGGAGCAACTGAGGGGCATGCACCTCCGAGGCCCGTTCCCAGGATCTCTCCTCGGGGCCATAGCCTTTCCAATGGAGAAGGTACTCAAGTCTGCGGCCACGGTATCGGGAATCCAGGATCGACTCGATCTCGTATTTGGGTTCACCATCAATCACGGTTGGAGGAGGTGGTGCGTCAGAGGGGCTCAGTGAAAGTGTCCATGGCTTCAGGAGGGATACATGAAAAACTGGATGGAGACGTACCATTCTGGGTAGCTTTAAACGGACTGTAACAGGAGATAGGAGTTTTTGGATAATGTATGGACCGATATATCTTGGTCCTAATTTTTTGGAGTGCCTGAAGGGGAGGTCGTTTGTACCTTTCTCCCTCCCCAACCAAGCAGGCTGCTGGGAAAAGGCAGGCACTGCTTCCAAGCGGCGGCTGTCTTTAACACCTAGGGTGCTAGATCGCGATTCAGCGCCAGCAGGCGCCATATCGCGGTCCCCTCCCGGAGCTGGCCGACATCTTGAATGTCGGCCAACTTTCCGGGATCTCCCCCTGATGACTGGCCTCATCGCACATAGTGCGATGACGTCAGTTCTGGAGTTAACCCCTAGCTGCCGCCTAAGCTCCACTCTCCCCGTCGACTGAGTCAGTGAGTGACATAGTACTGTCAATCACTGTGAGGGAGGGAAGGGAGTTGATAGCGATGGTGGAGCTTAACATGAAGATGCCACATCACATGCTTTTAATGTTAAGCTCTGGCTTCACCATCGAATGAGTGACAGGATTGGAGTTGGAGATGGAGAGGACTGTAGAGGGAGACGTTGAAAAGGGATTCAAAACTGGGAGGGACAGAATCAGTAGCATAACAACCGTACATTATTTAATTAGCTTTACAACCAGAGGGACAGGGTGGATGGGGGTTGGCACAATATTTTTGTTCTGCCCTGGGCGACTGTAACTCTGGTTATGCAACTGGGTTCATATACTCCTATCACTTAAGATGTATAAAATCAATTATGCATATCAGAATTTGAGGACCATTTCATATTCTGCCTGGAGTAATTTTTAGTAACTTTAAGGGATACCCTAGGAATGGTCGGGTTTTTACCCTACATATATTGTACCTACCAACTGCGTAATGCTTTTTTTTAAATAGTTTTTAAAGGCTTCCTAAAACTATTTTTTAAATCTTTCTCAGTTAAATACTGTGCACCTTCTGCTTCTTTCCCTACACCTTGGGCCAGGGGCGGTCTGACAAGTAATGGGGCCCCCGGGCAATAGGAGTTAGTGGGGCCCCTTGTGCCATGCCTACACAGTAGGCCACACCCATAAACCCAACCCATACAATGCACAACCCACATGTGCATTGTTGCGTTAAATAATTTATTTCTTTGCACAATTTTCAACAATTAATTTTAACGAGTTAATAAAATCCACTCGGGCCCCTAGCGAGTTGGAGAATCCATTGCGCCCCCTCCAGACTTACAAACTGCCACTGCTCTGCTGCGGTAGCCGTCACACACTCGTGGCAGCTACGACCACGGCACAGAACAATAAAATTTACTCATACACACCGTACATGGCTATATATTGCCCCCAGCAGCTCGCACATGGATATATTGCCCCCAGCAGTTTGCACATGGATATATACTGCCCCCAGCAGCTCACACATGGGTATATATTGCCCCCAGCAGCTCACACATGGATATATATTGCCCCAGCAGCTCACACATGGATATATATTGCCCCAGCAGCTCACACATGGATATATATTGCCCCAGCAGCTCACACATTGATATATACTGACCCCAGTAGCTCACACATGGATATATATATTGTCCCAGTAGCTCACACGTTGATATATATTGCCCCCAGTAGCTCACACATGGATATATATTGCCCCCAGCAACTCACACATGGATATATATTGCCCCCAACAGCTCACACATTGATATATATTGCCCCCAGCAACTCACACATGGATATATATTGCCCCCAACAGCTCACACATTGATATATATTGCCCCCAGTAGCTCACACATTGATATATACTGACCCCAGCAGCTCAGAGGCCCGGTTTTGTAAGGCAAGTTCCGACCACGGCTGTGCACTACCAAACCGCCTCATTGGCGGTGCTGCAGCATGCCTACCTGGGTCCCACGTTCTCAAACAGGAGGAGTGCACCCTGCATTGACGCCGCCCCCCACGTGTCCGCACTCGCATCACGTGAGGGGGCGGCATTAATGCAGCGTGCACTCCTGATTTGGCATTGGTGTGTAAGAACAGTATGTGTAACTATACACCTATTCAACCACAATCTGCTGTTGGTGATTGAATGGTGTGGGGAGTATTTGATTTCATAACCATGCAATAGGATAGTATTCTCCACTATTAATGGATCTTATTCTGTCACATTGCCTTTCTCGAGTTATAGTACACCTCCTTGGGCTAAAAAAATTAATTGGGATAGGAAGAACACGACCTGTCGGTACGTGGCACTTGCCTACTAGGGGAATGTGCCCCTTACACATTGAGGCATGTCATGTGGGCACATACACATTGAGGCACTGGCCAGCAACCCTGCCAGGATACCAAACCAATTGATTTGCTGCAGTATGACTTGTCCTTGTCCAGGCTGGTTTAAAAAGCGATTTTTCTCCTTTGTGTGTAAGAACTAGGAGATTGCGCATAACAGCAACGGGGCACAGGAGAAGCACAGGTTTTTCACGTTATGGCTCTAGCCATCATCTTCACTGCAGAATGAGGAGTAAGTATTGAAGTTTTCATTGTTTTTTTTTTAAAGCAGTGCTAAGTGGTTATGCAAGTTGCACCGGCATATGGATTATGTTAATTTATTGGTTGTGTTATGGAATAACGAGTGTCTGGGATCACCGTTATTCTCCATCTCCCTCTTCCTTTGTCCTTCTCATATAAAGCATAGGAAGGATAAATATACAATTTGCTACCATGGAGGTCAAGTTGCGATAAGATTCTTGGCTTAACTTGGAATAGCATGGGAGACGCTACCATTTCCGAGTAATACTATTCTAGATAGTGGGTCAGATGTAAATTTTAGAGGCTCGTATGGAACCTGGATTTTTATTGTGTATGGAGCGTGTGCTTTGCTATCTTGTCAACATGGAACAGAATCTCTAAGGAAGGTTTCCAGTGCATCATTGAATCCATGCCATAAAGATTTCAGATCTCTGAATGTGTTTGGCAGCTGAAAATGCCATTAATGTTATTAATTATCTAAATTAATCTCAATTTACAATTGAGATCTGTGTAGTCATGCTCTAGTACTGCAAACTGTATTCTTGCTGGGAATCACCCTTTCGTGACATGCTAGTTACATGCTAATACATGACAGCCTGTAATGAGCTATTATACAGCACTATATAGGATTTTTTTAATTTTAGAGATTTTGTTCCATTTTATCACTTGAAGGGTAGGTAATGCATGTTAAATTTAAATGCTATTCCAAAGTGATGAGTAAATAAGGTTGAGAGGAAGATGGGAATTTCTGTTTTTGTGTGAGCAAATCTGCGAACCAGTAGACAAAGCAAACACAAAAGAATTTCTAATGGCAGTTTGCATGAGATGCGATAAGAAAAGGATAAGAATGTAATTCTGTTATGTAGCCATTTAGGGCTTGCCATCAGGCCTAAACACAACCTCAAACAGAGCCCAGTTCTAGAATGATAAAGGAGATTTAAAAATCAAAGCTCTCAACATCTCCGTAACCCAGAATAGCATTCAGAATTTACAGAATCTGAATTGCTGCTCTCATTCCTCGAACGTGTCTGAATTTAATTTGTCTGCTATTATCTTCGCAAAGGGATTTTAACGAGAAACACTGAGTTTTCAGTTTTTTAATCTTCTAAACCTAGCCATGAAAATGTATTTTTTGTACGATCTCTTTAACGCTGCATTACAAAAGAAATTGCAAAGACTACCTGTGTACAACACTACCCAGAGGGCTTTGGCTTTTTTTGGACCTCTATAATTCCAGTGTAATCAAATGTTATAAATGGTCTAGTGGAAGGTGTAGAAAATTAGCTCTTGTAACAGCAGAAGCCTCTATTTTATCCAGCATGCTGGATTACAGACTGAGGGAAGACCCCTGAGGATACAAGAGAATGGAGAACAAAGAAAAGTGGTCATCCAAAACTGTTCTCCCTACACATCACCGTGGGATGGATAGATGTATAGCAATTTATGAAAATGTGTTTTACAACTATTTCTGCCAGTGTTTAGCTGCACTAGACTGGCGTAAAACAAAGGAACACTTTTCTTAATAGTCTACTATTACCGTAGATACTCAAGTATAGCACGACACGAATATAACGCGATGGATCTAAATTTATTATGGAAATGAGAGAATACCCAAGACTCGAATATAACGCGAGGAACAAAATTTTACCTTACTGGTAAATAATTAAAATCCTTCCAGGTTCTCTTAAACACAGTCAGGCTAACCCTCAGGCCAGTTGCAGTTGTTACCAAGTATGAAGCTGCCGGCCATCCATCTTCTTTACTAGCGATTTAGATGGCTGGCGGAGGCGTGTGAGGTGAATGATTGGCTTAAACCGAACGTGCCCTCTGGCCATGATGCATCCCACCTCTCCTGAATCCGGGAGTTCCTGAAGTGTTTGCAAGCATCAGGGAGACTTCCGGGAGACTTGGGAACAAAGATTTTTTTTTTTTTTCACGCGATGCAGATGTCTCGAATATAACTGAATTTCATTTGTCTGCTATTATCTTCGCAAAGGGATTTTAACGAGAAACACCGAGTTCTCAGTTTTTTAATCTTCTAAACCTAGCCATGAAAATGTATTTTTTGTATGATTTCTTTAACGCTGCATTACAAAAGAAATTGCAAAGACTACCTGTGTACAACACTACCCAGAGTATAGCGCGACCCGAATATAACGCGATGGATAGAAATTTATTATGGGAAAGAATTTTTTTTTTTCACGCGATGCAGATGTCTCGAATATAACGTGACCCCTCCAATTTTAAGGTAAATTTTGTCAGCAAATCTAGTGGTATACTTGAATATCTACAGTAGTGATTGACTGGTGCAATTACTGTATATCCCCTATCTCTCTAGACCAGTGTTTCCCAAACCTGTCATCAGGACCCGCTGACACACCAGGATTGCCAGATATCTGAAGTACAGCACAGGTGATATGATTTGCTGCTCAGTGATTGCAGGATTCAGTCTGCATTTCCTCAAGGTGATCCTTAAACCGTGCCTGTTAGAGGGTCCTGAGGACAGGTTTGGGACACACTTCTCTAGACTAAGAGGGTTATTCAGAGAGCACCAAAATGTCGCCCACATTTCGGTGCCCTCACATTCCCAACGCTTCCCTGCACTTCGGGGAATAAAAATTCCCCACCCTACGGTGTATTCAGCATGCACCGCAGGACAATCGGGGTGCAGGGAAAACCTGCCGAACACTTGCCGAATACCTGCAGAAACCACCACAAAAACCCTGCCGAACATGCTGGAAAAAGCTGACGAGACGCCGATCACAGCGCAGAGCGGCCGCCGGAAAAAACTGACAAGCTGACGACCGGGGAAAAAAACCCCCAAAAAAACGTACGCTTGAAAGTTTTAAAATTGAAAATTTGCAAAGAAACTACTGAATGAAAATGACTGGAATTTACATGTAAGATCCTATGAATGATAATAGAAAGGAAGGTCTCTTACAGAAAAAAGAAAAAACGATTTAAAAAAAAAGAAACGGAAAAAAACTTTGCCGAAAAAAATCCCGAATAATGTCTAAATGATCCAAAAAAAAAAAATAAAAAAAAAAAAAAAATAGATAAATAAAGAGACTTTTTACTGCAGCATAAAATAATAAACGGTTTATTAGATATTGCATAAAAACAGGAATATTTTTAACATTGAAGCCTATGGGTTTCTCCTGAATAAATCTGTCGAATGAAACCACTGAACAACAGGGCACTTCGGCAACTTTTCACTGCTGTTCAGTGTTCTCTGAACAGATTAAACATTGCTTCTCTATGTGGGATTTCCCCCGCCTTCTACCGTATCGTACCTGCAGGCAATTCTCCAAAATTTGGCGAACTGCCTGTTCTCTGAATAGCCGAATGGCCCCAAAATTTAACCGTACGCTGAATTTCAGTATCCGGCGACATTTCAGACCTCTCTGAATAGCCCCTACAATCATAGCTCATTTTTTCCAGCACGTTGAAAAGCTCAGTTAAATACTAAGGGCTAGATTGAATCCTGGTGTAAACGTAACCAATTATTTTTATCCTTTATTTATATAGCTAGCAGATTCCACCGCACTATACAGATCGGTGGACAAAAGGTATAATACAAGTAGTAGTATAGTATAATGCAAGGACAGTGAAAAGACAACATAACCTTTAAATTATAAACAATCTTGAAAACCTTTATACCCCTTTCATATTATCTGCAAAATCCTGAAACTACTGGGCATATCCAGTAATATCTAAATGCTAGACATCGATATCCAGCGCTAGTTCAGCTCTGGATCCCTGGAACGCCTGTGGTCTCCTCCAAATCCAGAGCCAAACTATCCTCCTTAACTTTAAATCAAAACATACATTGGATAAGGAGTGCTTACCATGCCCTTAGCATATTGCTGTAACCCTCCCCTCAAACCTAGCAAAATACGCAAACGACCATCCCATCACCCCATAACCAAAACAAAGCGAAGGTGGCTGGGACATTGATTGATTTTACTAAAATGGCACCAAAAATAGTTCAGCATATAATCTAACACCAAAGGCATAAATAAAAAGTAAGAATAAAGCAGGGGTCAAGTTGAGTAGGAACGCATGTAATTGCAGTTCCTACACTATTTTCTCAGAGGGAACTTAGTTCCCTTTTTGCCCACAGGCTGAAAAGCTATATTTAGGTCCCAATCATATGTTTTTTATTTAAGTAACTAGAAATATATGACATTTGTTAGAAGTATCATTAGGATTCCCAAGAAATCCAGCCTATGTTTAAACCATGATATCAAATTTGCATGCGGAGTGATGGGTTTCATGCGACATGTTTATGGACCAGTTAGTTGAATAGCAGAGAAATTGGAGAATTCCTACAATTATTATTTTAGGACTAGACCCCTGGAATAAAGTGTATGGTTTTAAATAATTCATCTTCCACCAAGTATGTTCTTCTATGATATAAAAATTTGTTTAACCCTTTCGCTGTTGAGCCATTTCACGCCTGTGTGCTGAGCTCATTTTACTGCCATTGTTCATCATGTTTAAATGCGAATTGAAGCCACGTTTTATTATATGACCCAGACATATTATATATCGTTCTTTCTGGCAGACTTGGCAGATTCATGAACAGGGTTATTCAAAGAGATCTAAATTGTGGCCGAAAGGTAAACAAACACTGAAATTCAGCGATCCAGCACCCAAGGGGTTAAAGTCAGCCACCGCTTGGAAGGGCAAGTTGTGCCCTTCCAAGCGGTGCCTGCCTTTTTGCAACACCTGTAGCCAATCGGGAGGGAGAGTGGTCCAAGGGACCTCCCCCTCCCCTTCAGGCACCTTCCCTGCACTCGCGGGGGGTGGGGTGCCTGAAATAGATGTCAGTCGCACCGGGGGGCCACAGCGATCGGCCGGATTTCCGTCTGGTCGCTGCCTCTTGTGCTAGGATGCGCTCAGCGCATCCATAGCACAAGAGTAACCACTTGGCTGGACGCGGTGAGTTTAGCAGCCAGGTGGTAAACGGATTTTATAACATTTAATTGAAACCTCGCTAAATGTTCTTGAGATGAAAAGGAGTTGGACTCTCAAACATGTTTGCTTGGAGCAACCACATGCACAGATCCAGATCAAGACATGATGTTATACAGTGCTGGACAATGGGCTTCAAGGCCTGATGGTCCTGCCGATTATGGTTGGTCTCTGCCAGTGGTTGAAGCCAGAACTCTTGGGAACACATTTCAGTTTGATTCAATGATGCTTAATTGTTTTGAATAATCTTGGCGCACTCCCACCCTACCCCTGCCTCCTCGTCATCTTTCTCACTCATTCCCTTCTTGTTAAAGGCAGCTGGTGCCATATTAGTAATCTTTCACTGCTGTCTTGCCTTGGAGTTATGCAGCCGTTATAAAGCACTGCACTGCACTGCAGAATATGTTGCCGCTATCTAACCGCTCTACGGTAGATTAACATCAATCCTATGATTGTCAGTAGGAAGAACAATGGAAAAATGTTTGGGTCAAGTGATCTTCTTCCGTAACAAGATGCTGAATCCAAACATCCTGGATTTTGCTCAGGTGTCATTCTGATATTTCCTTACAACTGCTGCAACAGATTTGTTAAGTTTGTTCATGAACTGCTATCATATACAATGATGTGCTGTCTCCCCACGGTCTGTGAATGTCGGCTTTTTGGGGATCCATTTAAAAAGCTATTACATGCATCTTTAGCTACAAAAGAAAGATTTAAGATATTAGGGACAGTGCTAAAGAAAAGAAGTGATTGCTGCTATTTATTCAGATAGTTTGAGCTTGTAATTTCACAGTTTCATGTATTGAAATCCCTACAAGCGGGACCATGTTCGGTCAGAAGATAATATTCCAGCTTTTTCAAGAAACTTCATTTATTTCCTTGGTATTGAAAAAGCTAAATTGAGCTATTTTTCTTCTTGATGTGTCTTAGTCAGATTTTAATAGACATTTTGGTAAAAACTTTCTCTGATTGAACTTGGAACTTATTGTTGCGCAAGTAGCAGGGTAACAAACGCAGAACAGTATGCTTTAATCAAAGGGATTTATTCACTAAACGGTTAATGGTGAGTGTAACTAGATGACAAAATTTAGATCCTAGTAACTTAGTATGAAAATAATAACATTGTGGGGCACCAGCCTACCTCAAGGAGGACCCTCTACACCAGGTATTTGCTCCTCTAGATGTTTTGGAACTACATCTTCCATGATGCTCAGCTAACCCAATGAATGGCTGAGCATCATTGAAAATGTAGTTCCCAAACATCTGGAGGGCCACGGTTGCGGACTTCTCTACTGTTTAGAGATAGATGCAGAGAGGTGAAATTGTACCTTTCTGCATACACATACATCTTATTAATGCCTGTCTGCACCAGTAAAGCACTGTCAGGAAAAACTACCTCAAATGGACCGTGATGTGGATTGAGAAACCATAGTTTGGGGCCAGGCCCCACTTGCCCCCTCTAGGGCTGTGCCTACATGTTTCCTTATTGATCATTCACCAAAGGAAATCTAGGACAAGTGTGACAAACAGGAACATGCTGTGTGTGACTAGATGTAAAGTACATACAGTACCTGCTGCAAGTACTGGTACCATGTAATGGAGCCTGCAAAGTGTTAAATGTACTTGTTGGCATTGTTGAGAGAAGAAGAAATACTTATACACGCAATACTTTAATGTCTGGCATAATTAATGCATTAATCATAAAATTCGATGGCAGTTTGTTATAATTATTGATATTTTTGGCAAACATTATGATTAATTTTATTTATGTTTATGATGTTTAATATCAGGTTTGATTTGTATTATAACATTATAATCATCATAGTTGTTTTGCAACACTTGTCTGTGACGTGCCAGAAACTACAAAAGGTTGTGTCCTGAAATCAGGGTTGCACAGACCATCATCTCTGTTCCCGCAATTTCGCTGAAAATAAAATATAAAAGATTTGTAGTTTGGGGAGAAATTCTAGTATCACAGAGCCGCCAAGCACCCTGCTGTTTGAAAAGAAAAAAAGCATGAACACACACAGAACATGTTTAATATGTAAGAGAATATTTTATGACGTTAGGTTTATCTCAATGAAGCTATTTTCATATGGCTAGAATCGAGGTTACGGTCTCCAACGTTTGGGGACTTCAGACTGAGAGGTCCTTTCCATCAACAATGTTACCTGCAGGAAAGAGGAGTAGACCTACTTCCATTAACTCTGGTTTTTATTTTACAGACAGCTATATATCGCATGTCTTGTTTTCAACCTGCATTTTTGTTGATGTTGTTAAGTAAATAAATGATCACTAGCATGTTTGATATTAGATATTACAAGTGTGACAAATGGGAGCAAGCTGTGTGTGAATAGATGTGAAGTACATACCGGGCCGGCTGCAAATACTGGTACCATGTTATGGAGCCTGCAAAGTGTTAAATGTACTTGTTGACATTGTTAAAAGAAGAAAAAAAAATGTATACACGCAATAATTTTATGTCTGGCATAATTAATGCATTAATTATAAAATTCCATGGCAGTTTGTTATAATTATAATTTGAAATTGTTTTTGGCAAACATTAGGATTAATATAATTATGTTTATGTTGTTTAATATCAGGTTTGATTTGTTTTATAGCATTATAATTCTCATAGTTGTTTTGCAACACTTGCCTGTGATCTGCCAGAAACCTCCAAAGGGTTATGTCCTGAAATCAGGGTTGCACAGACCTGAGGTGTAACTAGAAACCTCATGGCCCAGGTGTGGGAATCCATGAAGGCCCCCCCCTCGCCGCCCCAAGCACTGGACCCCTCCAGGATCACAATGTTGACTCCAGACAATCGTGTCCCATTTTGTTCCCAGGTCCACTACGGCCACTTCAGTCTATCCCATTTTTAAAGTAATGTGCACCATGTATATCTCAGAGCTCTACAGCAATAAAACTCACAGTAATGTGCACTCTGTATGAGCAAATCATAGGTGAGGCTCTGGCCCTTGCCAAGCTGCCCAAGTGAGACCACGGCCGGCTATGTGTGGGGTCCCCCCCGAACTCAGGGCCCAGGTGGCAGTCGCACTCTCTGCATCCCTGGTAGTTACGCCCCTGGCACAGACAATCATCTCTGTTCCCGCAATTACGCTGAAAATAAAATATAAAAGATTTGTAGCTTGGGGAGAAATTCTAGTATCACAGAGCCGCCAAGCACCCTGCTGTTTGCAAAGAACAAAAAGCGTGAACACACACACACACAGAACATGTTCCTTTTTAATATGTAAGAGAATATTTTATGACGTTAGGTTTATCTCAATGAAGCTATTTTCATACGGCTAGAGGGTTAATATTGAATCGAGGTTATGGTCTCCAAAGTTTGGGGACTTCAGACTGAGAGGTCCTTTCCATCAACAATGTTACCTGCAGGAAAGAGGAGTAGACCTACTTCCATTAGCTCTGGTTTTTATTTCAGATCTACCCGAAGCGACTTGTATTTCGTGTTTAGTCGATGATGCTCTTCAGGATCATCAAGGGTGGACATTTTGATGCATGTGATCATATGCATCCAATCTGAGCCATTACTGGGATTTAAATCCCTGCATTGGAGTTTGTGCAGTGCCCTATCATGGCTTCTGCTTGGACCCCCCGGCCCTTTCCATATTATCTCTGTGTACTGTGTTCAAGGGTTTTGTCTTAACCCCTGAACTGCTGCATTCTAACTCAGTATCTCTGTGCACCAACCTTGGCTGTTTATTGTAGTCTGGTTTTGTATTTTTCTTCTATCAGCTTATATTTGGTTCCTCTAAAGCAGTGTTTCCCAAACCTGTCCACAGGACCCTCAACCAGGCCAGATTTTGGAGATCACCTTGAGGAAACGCAGACTGAATCCTGCAATCACTGAGCAGCAAATCGTATCCCCTGTGCTGTGCTTCACATATCTGCAAACCTGGCGAGGCAGAGGGTCCTGAGGACAGGTTTGAGAAACACTGCTCTAAAGACTGGTTTATCAGACTTCGGTTGTTTTTTTGCTAAATTATTGGTTGTCTACGTGCTGGGTTAACCTTGACACTCTGCTTTTCTCATATAAGACAAAGGTCCTTGATGCGTTCAGCAGGTATTATGGATTGAACCCTTTTAGGATTGCCTTTAAGAAAAAGAAATGATCAAAGAAATGTAAGAATGTACATTACAGATTGAAACATTATTTTTAACGTTTTTATTTGCTGTAATCTATTTTACTATCTGAAAGATCAAAGTGATAAATTCATGTTTTACATTGCTGTGCACTATGAGTTTCTAAGAGTAATCCATGTGCAAACATATGTGACATTAGATTTATCAGAGATTAGAAATGCGTAATTTAATGTCTATTCCTCTATACAATGCCTGATTTATGTTGTGCCCATGATTTACATTGCAAATATATTTTATGGATGATATTTAAGGCGACGCAAGTTCCTGAAGTGATGCTGCAGTGCAGAGCATTGAATGTCGAGCTCTGGAAATTGTTCAGGTGAAGTGGGAAATTAAATAAAAGTCATGTTATTCAGAAACCAACCCAGGTCTTATTGCATTTACGGAAATAGCAGCCTGAGTATAACTATTTAAAACAGAATAGCTCTGAAATGTTATTGATGACTTAACACTTTTACTACTAATGTGTTTTGCTGAAAGAATAGTATAACAACTTTTATTTGGAACACAGAGTGCAGTTAACACTTAAATGTAAATTTGTAATTTTGCATAAAGATTGTTATTCTGAGACAGAAGATGAAAAAATACTTTTGTTTTGAAAATTTTAATTTTTTCGTTTATTTTATTTATAATTTCCAGATATATTGCTGGGGCAAAAGCGTCTACATTACAGTAACACCCTCTGTTCTGTACAGGGATTTTCAGGCATTATAATCACCTAAATCGTATCTCTGTACAATAGTGAGTGACACTAGAGCTCTCCTTGTAATATGCCCACTTCTCCTTGACTGTTGTAAGGCAGCAGTAAAGTTTATTGAACTTTTTGTTATAGTGTCAGGTTTAATACCTTGCAGGTACTTGCCTTTCAGGTGAGGAGGCCGTTATGCAGGTCTCGGGGATGCACACACTTGTGGGAGAGAACAACACAGGAGGGCTGTGGGACAGGGTACACTGGAAACTCACAGGTTGGCTGAGGGTAATGGGGAAAGCAGTCCTTGAGTCCAGGTGCGAGGGTAGTTGCTCCTGGGAGAGCACAGTGAGAAGGGTAGTTTGCTCCTGGGAGAGCACGATGAGAAGGGTCGTTGCTCCTGGGAGAGCACAGTGGGTTGATCGGGGGGAAATGAGGTTTCTCGGGGGCTTGAATAGCTGGTCTTGTTCACAGGAACAGGAGACAACAATGAAGCATTGGGCAGAGGGTGTGTGGAGCCTTTATTGATTAGCCACAGGGGTGTGTCATGTGACCTGTGGTGTGTGTGTGGTTTTAACTGTTTATTAGCTGGTTCACAGCAGAAGGGCAGCACCTTTCATGGAGCTGCCACTTTCATGGAATGACACAGGAACGGGCAGGTATGGTCCTGACAGTACCCCCCTCTTTAGAAACCGCACTCTGGGCGATGAAGTGACTGGAACTCCAGCCTGGGCACACATCTTCCGCTGGCTTCTTCAGGATGGCATAGCCATAGATTGGCAGGAAAACGTTTGCAGAAGGGTCACCCCAGTGGGTGACGGGATCTAGGGTAACCATGGACCCGATAGGTCTCTTCATCAGTCTCATAGGGGGAAAAGCAACTACGAGGAAAAATAAAGTCCACTTCAGAATCTTTAGGGATCTTGGGGGTACACCTTTTTCTCTGGTGGCGCTGTGTCTGAGATCTGGACGTCTTGGTGATATTCTCCACGGTGGGTATCTTTTCTGGAAGTAAGGGAACCACCCCTGTGGGGCCTTTGGGAACGCTGGTAGCACTGGCTATAAAGTGCTGCCTAGGAATCATAGGTGTCACAGCAGAGTCAATCTCCATAGGAGGGTGATCAAAAACTTGAAGGTCTGCTTCCCGCACAACCGTCCTATTTGACCCGTAGACAAATCCAGGTGGTAAGGGGTTCAGGGTTATTCTGAGGCCTTCTGGAGACATAATGGTGGCATCTTCCACCGTAATTCCCACATATCCCTGTGGGGACATTAGACATCCCTCTCCTGTATGTTGAATTAGCCAGGTCTCTCTGCTCTATAGCCTTCATTCTACATATCACTAGACTCTTTGGTTAATTACAATATGCCCTTCCCTTGGGAAGACACACCTACTCCATTATATGAACTCTCTGCAGTTCATTCTCTCTCTCTTCCTGTCCTGTGGACTGTGTCACAGTCTCCCTGCTCTCCTGGTTGATAAGTATACACACTGTGGGCTGCTGGCCCTCTAGGCCTATTTGTTATTGTTCATATTGGCTGCTTTGTAAATCTTGTACATATGTGTTATACTGTATGTGATTTAGTGTGCTGTGTGTAATTCCTAATAAATGCTTAATATAGTGGATGAACCTGTCTTGTGCAATATATATATATTTGTGTTGGATGAGTGGTACACCAACACCTATATTTTCAAGCGCTCAGCGACCATTTACCACATTTTGGCGACCACGAAGTGTAGACCAATCCACTTAAGCATTTTGGAAATCATACAGTGTTGGCTAAATTTTAACACATAGTATTGCTGGCTCCAGATTTGTCTGAAGGCCTACGATATTTAAGGAGGTTTCTGCCTTCCATTTTAGTTGATTTTTATGTTGTGCAATGTTCTGTATTGTTGATCTTTAAATACAGATGTTGCTAATTTTTGAGCCTTGTAAACAAAGCACATGGTAAAACTGGTCTGACCAGTGTCTATAGGTTTTGGAAGGGGTAGGTGAGTGCTTTGATATGCAGTTTCTGCAGTCCCTAATACAGGGTTATTGTTTAGTTCATTTGCAAACTAATTCCTGAGTAAAGGGCAATCTTTGCATAGAAGGGTTTTTTTTTTTGTTGCTAGAAAAGCCTTTTCTTTGTAAAATTTGTCTTATTGCTATTTTTAGGCCTTACACGATTTTTTTATTTTAAAGTAAGTTTAAATATATTTGAATTGTTTTATTGCTAGTTTTCAAGTGATCACAGATATTTTAAAGTATTTACAACTGTTTGAATTGTTTACTGCTGAATAAGGTTGTGTTTGGTAGATTGCATCCTTTAGTGCTAAGAGGCTAGTTTATTTTGGGATATATTTATTGGTTCATTTGGTAGCATTGTGAAACAAAACACCAGACATTTTTTTTTTCTTTTCTGTATTGGATTTCTAGGATTCTACCACTGTTGGTTATTCGTTAGTTTCTTTCCATTATACTTGATTAGAGTGAGATCTATCAAGTGATATTACAATGGAGCATTGTGTTTAAACCTGCTTTTAGTTTGTTTGTTTTATGCTTATCAGAATGCCTCCCCCAAGTGACAAATACTTTTCAACTGCTGCTTGGGTTTACTTCAGGAAATATATATTGAAAAACATGGTGGTCCATATGAGTTACCTAAGCCAGAGAGTATTGAAGGTGATAATCGGGTTTATGGTTTTATGAATGTGATTGCACAAATAGTTTCCAACAAAAAATGTAATTCCAATAAAAGCAAGAGTTTAGTAATTCAGTCTTTGATTTCGGCAATTAAGGGTTTGTCAGATTTGGTAGTGGATTTAAAGACAGACAACAATGCACTGAAGAGCAGAATAGAGGTTGCCTAAGGCTAGGGTCAGACGAATGCATTTTTCACGTGCGTTTAGCCGCACAAAATCACGGCCGTGCTAGCAGCAAATGACGTCCAATGCCGGGGAACATACGACGAACGGCCGCACGAAAGTTCGTCCGTGCAACGCAAGTGGCCAACGACGCATTTTTTCGAGAACGTCAAACCGCTACTACTGACGTACAGAGTGCGCTGCGGCCGCATAGCAGCGTGTGTGTGTGTGATTAGGAGAAGTCAGACGCTGCTAATGTCCGGCTAACATAACGTCCAGACACAAAGTGTTTTATTGATGATCCGTACAAAATCACGGACGAAAAGGTGCATCGTATGACCGCTATCGCGTATTCCGGGAAAAAATACGTACGTTCGTTCGAACGCACTTTTTCTCGGGCAACGTGAAAAATGCGTTCGTCTGACCCTAGCCTTAGACAAAAGAGATTGCTTTAAGATAGCAGCGTTAAGTACATCCAGCACCATTGAACAACTTGAACAACAGGTAAAGGAACTGGAGGAGCAGAGAGCTGCATATGGGGACAAAATCCTAGAATTACAGGATATGGTGATGGAGTATAAAAATAAAATTAAAAAAGTTACACACATGCCCACATCCACCTATGTAGATATATCCAGGCCACAAAATCAGGAATTGGTTCAAACATTGAACCAGAGAGCTAAGGATTCTTTCTGTCTCCCCGTTGCTGATGTAATTTGCGCACCACAAGCACCAGTAATTATAACAGAGACGTTTAATGTAACAAACAGTCCCACAGGGTTTTCTAAGCAAACACAGCCAATGTCAATGACCGATAAGGAACTTTTTAAAAAAATGGTGGGGTTCCGTGCCAGTTAATAATTTTAACAATTTCACTCATTGGTTCCAGAGAGGGGCAGAAAGGGCTAGAAAAGAGACTTGATATGGAGGAATGGACAGAGGTATTGGAAGATGCTTTGGGCCCTGTGAAAAGCAAGTTGTGGGGGGTTTAACACTAGTGTATAAAGTCAGGCGGGTCGAATTGCAGCAACTAACTTCTACCTTCTCAGATTTGAAAAAGAAATGTATAATATTACTATGAGGCCAACTAATGGGCCTCAGGAGGTGGCTCAACGTATACTGTTTTGGCATTCTCTGCGCCGACCACAGCAGCCAATGCCGCATGGTTCACCAGTGCTGGAAGCCCTTCCCAATGAGTGCCAAGACTTTGTTAAGCTGTTTGAACCGATGCCTTCAAACTTAGAATTGGTGCTATACAGAGCAGAAAAATGATGGTTTGATCGTTATGGAGACAGGCCATTTGTTGTTTCTGCAGTGAGGACGATTATGGAAAGATCCGGTAAGGGAACAGAAGAAAATTGGAGAGAGAGCAGTGGAAAACAACATAATAGAAAGCAACATAGATGGAGAGATAACGATAGAGAACTCTGGGGTGGAGACAATAAGTCAAGGGGGAGAAGTGACAATAATTGGAGAAGAAATGAGAATAATAACGGATATCTGGACAATAATTTGAGATGGAAAGAATGGGGAGATCACTGGATGACCTATAGATCAGAGAGCAAACAGACAAATAATAGACGGTGGGACAGTGATAACTGGAGAATAGAAAATACACAATATTGGGAATTAAAGACAGACTCTGAAAGAATGCAGAATGAGCTCAAAGAATTGAGGGAGCTTGTAGAATCAGGAAAGGAGGAAAGAAAACAGGACTGTAAGTCCTTCTGTTCTTCTCGATCATTGTAAATAAGACTTAGGTTTGGGGACATTCTTGGCTCTGATTTAATTATGTTAACTTATTAGCAGAAAATAAATTGAGTTTTTTTTCTTACTGTTGAATCTGTAAATGATCATGTTTGTTGTTGTGTTTTTTAGATAAAGAATGAAGAGCTGAGATCTGAGTTCCTTGCACCCCTACCCTAATAATAATCTTGCAATTTTTCCAGGATACCAGGACCAGCTATTCCTGAATGACAGATCCCATAAGATTTTTTCGTTTTTATCACATAGTGGGGAGAGCGACAAGTCCCTGTGACTAAAATTAGTTTATATAGAATAATGGAAAGAACATAGCTGAGTCAATTTTATTATTATTTTTCACTCCTTTTGCATTTTTTTTTTATGTGCCCACATACACCATATAAACCTATTCTAGAGAAAAAATAAAAGTAAAATACTTGTCCAGAAGTGAGTGTACACAAATTGTGGTGGTTAGTTGTATTTTCCATCTTTAATTATGTTTCCATTATGCAGAACTGGTTGCATAATAAACTACAAATGTTGAATAAGTGTGTGAGATTTTAGCTAAAGATAGTATTAAGTCACGGATGTGATTGACTTGGCGGGACAGAAGTGTTATTTAATTTATTTTACGGATAGTGTCTCTTATGGGTATTTTGTACATTTGGGGATAAAAATGGGAAATATTGGATTTCACATGGGCCAATGGTTTGGTGTTAAAGGTTTCTATTTCTTTAACATTCTTTTATTAAATTTTTTTAAATAATTAAACAGCGGCATAATTCTTTTCCGTTCTTCTACTGGTATTACATGCATTCGGTGATAATTGGGCATGGGAAAATTGGACATTTGTTTTTTTCACATATATCGGTATTATACAATTGTTAACACTCGCAGAAGAAATTTTATCATTTTGAAAGAACAATGCAATGATATACTGAGAATGGGAATATTGGATTTTAAACGGGACAATAACTTTGGTTTTAAATGGTTGCAATTTCTTTAACTTTAACAATATTATGAGTAAATTGGTAGTAGGAAAAATGTTTGACTTGGTGGGTAGTTTTTTCTCATAGTTAGTAACATTTTTTTGAGGTAAAAAATAAATATGGAAAGATTTTCTCTCATGGGGCAATTTTAATAAATTTTACACATGGGCAATGTGTTTGGGTTTTTAAAAGGTTTGCAATTATTATTTTTTTTCCCCCATAACCTGCAGATGTGGCTTTTTAAACATGGGTTGTTTTTTTCAGGATATTTACTGGATGAAAAATTGAAATTTATTTTTACAACTATGGTATACACATAATGGAGAACATGCAGGGAAGAACTCAAGTCTCTTTACAGTGCAGGAATAGATAGATATTAAGGTTATGAGTGAAATATGTGGCTATGGGCAAAAGACCCTATGATAATGTGTTCAATCCTCTATAAAGGAGTGAGGTGAGTGTTGAGGTTGTACAATTAGTCTCTTCCACAGCTGAAACATAGATCAGACACCACAACTAAACAGAGACGCTTGAAAGAAGATTTGCTGTTTTAAGATGACAGTGAAGATGCAATGACCTGTCAGGAGACATTGACCTGCCAACGCTGGTGTTTCAGGTGCTTATATTGTAATGGACTGAGTGAACAGAGGTGGGTGCATCTAAAGAAATAAGTGCACACCACAACTTTGCATACATGTACTTTACCAGTGAGTACACACGCTTTTGCACAATTCTCAAGTTCTGTGAAGACCAGTCAAGTTGACGTCACATAAATTCCAGGACTTATGAGAGAAGGCAAGCCAATGCTCCTGGCTACCAGGTTGTAAAAGCAGCAGAAATGGGGGTTAGCAAAGGCAAACTGCAACTCGTAAAACCCCAATGAACTCAAATTCTTTGATTCTCACTGGAGAATAAATCAATTCATTTCCCGGACATTTGACCATATCCAGCTCTAGGAAAAAGCAGCAATTTCTGTGATCCCACAGGTGTCTGACTCTATGAACTTAGTTGTGTCCAGATTCTATGACAATTTTAACTTCACCTCACATGAGCACATTATGTTTGGGTATATTTATGGTTTTACATGAGAAATTATATTTAAAGGGGTGGAACGTGGATTTATTCTTTCCACGTGTAAAGGTCTCACCCCTGGTGTCTCTTGTGTATATATATATCTATATATCATTTTTTGTATTTTCTTTTATATATTTTTTTTTTGATAAGGTGTTGGAATCCGTTCAACAAAGAATAAGAAAATGTGGGGACATTAGACCTCCCTCTCCTGTATGTTGAATTAGCCAGGTCTCTCTGCTCTATAGCCTTCATCTACATATCACTAGACTCTTTGGTTAATTACAATATGCCCTTCCCTTGGGAATACATACCTACTGTCATGGTCTGGTTCTGGGGTTTAACCAGGTAGAGGAAATATGGCCCAATAATGCGGTTACTACCAACAGGATAGAGGGTGGAGGAGGATGAGATGGAGGAGACTGACCAGCTCTTGATGAATGACTGCAGACTGGATACTAGAAGGATACTGAAGGTAACACGGTGGTAATCTTGGTGAACACAATAAGGGGTTTTCTGGATACAGCAGAGCTAAACACGTCTCTCTGCTAGGAAGGGATAAACAACACTGAAGCACAGAAGGGAAAGGAGGGAGGGAACTTTGAGATGGGGAAAGGTGTGGTGTGTTAGCTGTGCATTAACTGTTAGAGAACCTGTCATTCTAGTGCTGAGGAGAGGAAGCACTTTTCCTGTGCTGCCAAGGTGCAGATCAGGAGGGAATGGTGCCAGCCTGGCCCTTCTTCTGGCGACGTGGGGCGTGACATATCCGTCCCCCTAAAGTCGCACTCCGGGCGACTAAAGAGTCATCAACGGTCTGGGGGTCTTCTTGGCGTATGACAGTCCCATCAGATGCCGGGGTACAATCTGGAGTCTAGGTGTCAAGGCAGCCATAAGCCTTGCAGGTCTCCTCATCAGTCTCACAAGGTGAAAAACAACTTTGGGAAAAAACAAAGTCCACATCAGCCGCACTAGAGCTCCTGGGGGCAACGGCGTGAGGTTCAGCCTCTGGGCAGAGGTTCTGGAAGGGAGACAGCGGGAGAAAAACTAGATGCCAAGAAAAAGGGGGACGACTTGATCCTGCGAGTGTGGGTAATAGGAGACCGCACCTTAGCCATGAAGGAGGTCTTCCTGGGTACAAAAGAGTCACACGGGGGGGGGGGTAGCTGAGGTGACGGTCGGTGCGGAGATGGTGGCACCCAGGTATGCCCCACCTTGACTGGGTAGTCCTAGGCCGTACCACTCCGCTAATGAGGGCAGATGATCCTCATAGTCCACGGTCTCCCAGTCTGTCTCCAGAAAGTTATCAGACCTTGGGTATTCTTCCATCCAGGGTTCTGGGCTGGAGGCATCCATGACCGGGTCAGAAGGTGGCACATAGGTGGGGGTCTGGAGGTCCTGAACTTGTGCACGTAGGAGGGCATGGTCAGTTTTGAAGTTCTCCAGAACTGCGTTTAGGTCACTGACCTGACTGGCCAGGGTGGCGACAACGGAGTGGACCACTGGAGAGCCTGCGGGATGCAGGGCAGCGACAACCGGAGAGCCTGCGGGATGCAGGGCAGCGACAACCGGAGAGCCTGCGGGATGCAGGGCAGCGACAACCGGAGAGCCTGCGGGATGCAGGGCAGCGACAACCGGAGAGCCTGCGGGATGCAGGGCAACAACAACCGGAGTTTCCGCAAGGGGGTTGGTGGTACCTCGAGTTGGTAATGCCTCAGCAGCATCCTCAGGAAGTGGAGAAGCAGCTTGGGTGGGTACAGGAGGCACGGCAGAGCCAAAGTTTGGCGGGCTGGTAGCAATGGGAGTTGCCTCCAGATTCAAAAGCGGCATTAGGTCCATTTGTTCAGGCGACCTGGCTTCCAGGAAACTGGTGGGCCCCAACTCCATGGAGGAGACCGATCCTGTCTCTTCAAACACAGCATATTCCATATCCATGGGTTCTGCAGGTTGGTCAACATAAAGGGCAGGGGTTAGAGACACAGCAGGTCGTTTGCTGGACTCCGGCAACGGCTGCTTGAACTTGGTGAGGGAGGTCTTGGAGGGTCTTTTGGGGACAGGTCTCGGTGCGGGGGGCTTCCTTGGAACTGGCTGGAGCACTTTAGCAGGCTTGGGTGCTTTGGCCAGTTTCGGCGAAGATACTGTAATTTTGGGTCAGGGTTCATCTCTGGGCATAGAGGTGGTTTCAGACCTTTGACCAGCGGATTGCTTCATGGAGGGTCTCAACGGGCAGTCCATGAGCCAGTGGGAGAAATCTCCACAGTACAGGCACAGATTGTAGGTTTTCCTTCTGGTACGCTCCTCAGCGGATAATGAAGCACGGTTTTTCTCTCCTGCAGGAGTGGACACTTTAGTTGAGGTGCCCCACAGTCTCTGCAGTAGATCACTGAGGAAATTAACCAGGTGTCTGACAGCTTCATGGAAACTTCTCTGGATCAATTCCACCATATAGTGTAGCACCGCAGGCTCATACATATTTGGGCTTCAGTGTATGTCACGGTCTGGTTCTGGGGTTTAACCAAGTAGAGGAAATATGGCCCAATATGCGGTTACTACCAACAGGATAGAGGGTGGAGGAGGATGAGATGGAGGAGACTGACCAGCTCTTGATGAATGACTGCAGACTGGATACTAGAAGGATACTGAAGGTAACACAGTGGTAATCTTGGTGAACACAATAAGGGGTTTTCTGGATACAGGATACAGCAGAGCTAAACATGTCTCTCTGCTAGGAAGGGATAAACAGCACAGAAGGGAAAGAGGGAGGGAACTTTATTTGAGATGGGGAAAGGTGTGGTGTGTTAGCTGTGCATTAACTGTTAGAGAACCTGTGGTTCTAGTGCTGAGGAGAGGAAGCACTTTTCCTGTGCTGCCAAGGTGCAGATCAGGAGGGAATGGTGCCAGCCTGGCCCTTCTTCCGGCGACGTGGGGCGTGACACCTACTCCATTATATGAACTCTCTGCAGTTCACACTCTCTCTCTGTCCTGTGGACTGTGTCACAGTCTCCCTGCTCTCCTGGTTGATAAGTATACACACTGTGGGCTGCTGGCCCTCTAGGCCTATTTGTTATTGTTCATATTGGCTGCTTTGTAAATCTTGTACATATTATTGTATGTGATTTAGTGTGCTGTGTGTAATTCCTAATAAATGCTTAATATAGTGGATGAACCTGTCTTGTGCAATATATATATTTGTGTTGGATGAGTGGTACACCAACACCTATATTTTCAAGCGCTCAGCAACCATTTACCACAATCCCGCTCGGTGACCTGGGGGTCCCTGTGAGCGCCGGGCTGTTTGCGGTTCACAATCGGAGTCTTCAGAGTCCCAGACCCCTGGAGCATATTCATATATGGGGTGATGGGATGACATATCTTGCTGGTAGGGAGCACTGGCCATAAAGTGCTGCCTGGGAGTGCTGATCGAAGTCAGAGCGGTCTCCATGGGAGGATCAGACTCCTTAAACACTGGGTACTCTTGCTCCATAGATTCAGACTCCAGGAATTCTGTGGGTTCTGTCTCCATGGGTAGTATGTCGTCCTCATCCTCCTCAGAGCTAGCCGCCAGGGACACCGAACCTCTGGGCACCATGGGTATGGATCGTCTGAGGGCAGGTTTCAGTGCAGGAGGTTTCCTGGGAGCTGGCTTGGGCACTTTCACAGGCTTTTTCACCAGTGCAGGCTTTGGTGCTTTTGCAGACCTGGGCTTAGGTGCAGGCACGGTAGCTTTCACCGGTTGGGGCGGCGGTGCAGGCTTGGTCATCTTACCAGGCTTGGTCACTGCAACAGACTTGGGAATTGCTGCAGGCTTAGGCCCTGGTGCAAGCCTGGTCTCTTCACGCAGGGGCAGCTTGATCTTGACACGGGGCGTATTTCTTGGCATAGGAATTTTTGCAGACCTTTGCCCAGGGATTTCCTTCTTGGGTGGTCTAATTGGGCAGTCTACCAAGAAATGGTTGGAATCCCCGCAGTACAGGCAGAGATTGAGGGTCTGCCTTCTGGTACGCTCCTCTGGAGACAGGGGATCACGTTTCTTTCCAGCAGGAATACGCACCTTAGTGGAGGAGTCCCATACTGTTTGTAACAGCTCTTTCATGAAGGTGGACAGGTGCTGGAATAGGTCTTGGAATGTTTTCCTAATCCCCTCCATTACAGCGTGCATTACTGCGGTGTCATGCTTTTCAGGCTTCATTGTGTGTCAGGTTTAATACCTTGCAGGTACTTGCCTTTCAGGTGATGAGGCCGTTATGCAGGTCTCGGGTGTCATGGAGCTGATGTAATGCTCCATGCTTCAAACCCCAAGAGACTTTATGTTCATTTTTATCGTGTGGTTTTAAATATATTTTACATCGTTTGGTTTAGTTTAATTTAGTTTAGTGTAAAATGGCGTAGCTTTGGTTTTAAAAATACTTATATTCCTGTAGGTAAATGTGTTTGTGTATACAGTAAACAAGCTTTACTGCTGTGTAATTTATGCACCAGGGCTTTTCCCATTATCTAGCTGCATGTTTAATTCAAGGGATCTCTGATAGTGTGTGTTTAATCTGATGTGTTAGAACAATGGATATACAAATGTTGTGTGAGCTGAAGGCTAGAGAATGTAAAGAATGTTTATTGTAAATAACTGACCTAATGTAATTAGTATGGGTATGCAAATTATGACTGTTGGACTTCAGCATAAATGGTGGTTGTTCATTAAAAAGGGAGAGAACTCTCAGAGCTCAGAGAGAGTGGATCCTGTTTTAAAGCATACAGCCGCACCTGGTGTCTTTATTTCAGCGACGCTACACTATACACTATCACCCTCAGAAGGCAGAGAGCGGCCTTCTGGAGACTTCTAACAGCTCCAGGGCAGAGGAACAGAAGCAGGCAGGTCAAGCTGCTCGAGGCGCTGAGGACAGCGCTCCCAGTAGCCAGGCTGACCGCAACGAAGGGGTGTCTGGAGAGCCAGGACAGACGGAAGGGAACGGATCCTTCACATCGGGGATGCACACACTTGTGGGAGAGGAGAACAACACAGGAGGGCTGTGGGACAGGGTACACTGGAAACTCACAGGTTGGCTGAGGGTAATGGGGAAAGCAGTCCTTGAGTCCAGGTGCGAGGGTAGTTGCTCCTGGGAGAGCACAGTGAGAAGGGTAGTTTGCTCCTGGGAGAGCACGGTGAGAAGGGTCGTTGCTCCTGGGAGAGCACAGTGGGTTGATAGAGGGGAAATCAGGTTTCTCTGGGGCTTGAATAGCTGGTCTTGTTCACAGGAACAGGAGACAACAATGAAGCAGAGGGTGTGTGGAGCCTTTCTTGATTAGCTACAGGGGTGTGTCATGTGACCTGTGGTGTGTGTGGTTTTAACTGTTTATTAGCTGGTTCACAACAGAAGGGCAGCACCTTTCATGGAGCTGCCACTTTCATGGAATGACACAGGAACGGGCAGGTATGGTCCTGACATATAGTGACAGTGGGGGCTGCTCCTTGTAGCATCTGTAATGACAGGAGTGAGATCTCAAAGAGTTCTATTTCTCCTCAAGGAGAGCACTAGTCGTTTATTAAAAAGGCATGAAATGAATTGTAATGTAAAATCGAGTAAACATGTTTTTGGTAGCAAAACGGTTAAATGATGTGTTATGTGTTAACCATTTTGGTTAATGACATTAATTTGTATATAAACATAGATCTGCCTTCAAGATTGCAAGGGATTAACAAAGTGTTAGCTTTTTGTTAAAAATATAACCTGTATTATCATGGCAATGCATAGCACAGGTAGACTGACCTTTCTGGAATACAAAATAACACCGTTATGGGGTTTTGGATGTATTGCAACAGCAGAATCAGGCATAAAATGTATGGAATGCACAGATCCAGAAAGGAGACATATTTTATCAAAGTTTAAAGTCTAAAATATTGGAGTGTGACCATTTTCTATTATCTCTTAAAGTTCACTGGTGGATTGGACCTTTATCAGTAGGCGACTGCTTCGCAGTTTACCACGAATCATTGTAGTGTGCAGCTGAGTGCGGTCATATGGCTTAAGACTAAAAAGGTCAATAGCCGCAGATTAAATGTCATGTTGAAGTAGGTTTGGTTTAGAAAAGTGACCTCTTCAGTAGAGCATTTCATGAGAAATGTACGAAGAACGCATTAGTACACATAGACACGTTACACCTACTGTAACAAGTGACTTTACTTTAGGTGTTTTGAGTAAGTACAGAAGTGAAGGCCTGCAGGTCCAGACAGCAAGAATTCTGCTAAAATAAACATTAGTTTACTGTTATAACTGTACACAATGAACTGTAACATGCTACATGGCAAGATCCATTAGAAGGTAAAGCTTCTGGTCAATTCAGTTCTACTGAACATTTGTCTTTTCCACCATGCATTGTTTTTGGATATGCTTTCAAGCCTTAATAACTGTAAAGGCAGAGCATTGCAGTTTTTGTCTAGGAGATACCAGCCATGAAAAAAAAAACCCTGTGTAATACCAGTCATCCTCAAGGTCTATGAGCGGCAGAAACAATAATTTCTGTGGAATTTAAAGAGTTGCATTTACACCTGTAGTGTAGTTATAGTTACAGGTACTTACACAGCGCCAACAGATTCCGTAGTGCTTTACAATGGGGTAAGCACAAACATGTGACATGATAAATAACGATCCATTCGGTGCAGCCGACCCTGCCCATAAGATTATTGCCCTTATACATAGTTATACATAGTTATATAGGCTGAAAAAAGACATGCGTCCATCGGGTTCAGCCTCTCCCACATAACCTCCTGCTGTTGATGCAAAAGAAGGCAAAAAACCCAGTCTGAAATGCTTGCCAATATGCAACATACTGGGAAAAAATTCCTTCTTGACCCCAGAATGGCAGTCAGATTTCTCCTTGTATCAAGAAGCTTTTACCCACATGTTAAATATTATAACCCTAAGGCTAGGGTCAGACTAGCGCACTTTAAACGTGCGTTCTGGCGCACTTAATTACGGCCGCACTAGCAGCAAATGACGGGCAATGACGGCCAATATACGAAGTACGGTCGCATGAAAGTCCGGCCGCGCAACGCAAGTGGCAAACGAATGCATTTTGTCGAACGTCAAACCGCTAGTACGGTCGTACAGAGTGCGCTGCGGCCGCATAGCGGCATGTGTGCGTGATTTTGAGATGTCAGACACTGCTAATGTCCGGCCAACATAACGTCCAGATGCAAAAAGTGTTTTATTGATGATCCGTACAAAATCACGAACGCAAATGCGCATCGTATGACCGCTATCGCGTACTCCGTGAAAAAATGCGTCCATTCGTTCGAACGCACTTTTTCACAGACAACGCGAAAATGTGTTCGTCTGACCCTAGCCTTAATATTCTGTGTCTGCAGGAAGTCATCCAGTCGTTTTTTAAAAGTCTGTACAGACTCTGACCCAACCACCTCAACAGGCAGAGAATTCCACAGCTTTATTGTTCTCACCGTAAAATGACCCTTCCTATGCTTTAAGCTAAATTTTCTTTCTTCCAGTCTAAATGGATGACCCCTTGTCCTGTGTATAGACCTGTTAATCAATAGGTTATCAGACAATGGTTGATAATGGCCCCGTATATATTTATATAAGGTTATCAGATCCCCTCTAAGGCGCCGTTTCTCTAAACTAAACAGGTTTAAGCTTGTTAGTCTTTCCTCATAACTTAACCCTTCCATTCCCCTTATTAATTTAGTTGCCCGTCTCTGCACTTTTTCTAACGCTATAATATCTTTTATTAAGACAGGTGCCCGAAATTGCACGGCATTTTCAAGGTGCGGCCTGACCATTGATTTATACAGGGGCAAAATTATGTTTTCATCCCATGAGTGAATTCCCCTTTTAATGCATGCCAATACTTTGCTGGCCTTGGCGGCTGCTGTTTGACATTGCACATTGTTACTTAGTTTGAAGTCTATGATTATTCCCAAATCCTTCTTCTGCTTGGATTTCCCTAACTCCGTACCATTTAGGGTATAAATTACTTGTGTGTTCTTCACTCCAAAGTGCATAACTTTGCATTTATCTAGATTAAATTTCATCTGCCATTTAAGTGCCCAGTCCCCCAATCTATCTAAATCCCTCTGCAGCGAAGTAACATCCTGCTCACATTGTATTACTTTTCCTAGTTTTGTGTTATCTGCAAACACTGATACATGGCTTTCAATGCCTATCTCAAGGTCATTTATAAATAAATTGAATAGTATTGGTCCTATAACAGACCCCTGAGGGACACCGCTTACCACTGGTGTCCATCTTGAAAATGTACCATTTATGACCAATCTTTTAGCCAGTTTTCTATCCAAGAACAAATATTTTCATCTAGACCAATTTTTCTTAATTTAAATAGTAACCTTTTGTGTGGAACTGTGTCGAAAGCTTTGGCAAAATCTAAGTAAATCACATCCACTGCGACCCCCTGATCTATACTTCTACTTACTTCCTCATAGAACGTAATTGGGTTAGTCTGACATGATCTGTGTTTCATGAAACCATGCTGATTTTTGCCAATTACATTATACCTCCCAATAAATTCCTGAATATTATCCCTTAGTAACCCCTCAAATACTTTCCCAGCCACAGATGTTAAGCTCACAGGTCTATAATTCCAAGGCACAAATTTTAAACCTTTCTTAAATATAGGGATCACGTCAGCTTTTCTCCAATCCTCTGGTACTATTCCTGACAGAAAAGAATCTCGAAAGATTAAGAACAGAGGTTTACATATTCTAAATATGCCCTTCTAAGGCTAGTGTCAGACGAACGCATTCTGTGCGGACTGTGCGTCAGTGTACAACGGACGTACTTTCTGACTGACGACAAGGTAGTGGCCACATGGTCCGTTTTTGTGACTGACTTTTTTTGACTGATGTAGATGGGAAATAAAATTAATATGAAAAACATTTTGTCCGTCAAAATGCTGGACGTCAAAAATGCAGTCCGTCTGACTACGTTCCATCACTCACACACAAAGCTATGCAGACGTTGCAGACGTGGCGCATTCCGCACGTCCGTTCTAGCGGTTTTACGTTCTTGCCTAACTTGCGTCCGTTTGCTGCGTCCGCACTTCTGTGTGAACGTACTTCGTGTGTGGGTCTCTATTGATCATAATTGTACGCTACCACGGACGTTAAAATTTGTGGCAACACGGCGTGAACACTGCGCTCGTCTGACACGAGCCTAAAACAGCACTTGAAGTAGTAGTAGATTTGAAAACAACCGAAACACATAATCATGAACCAGATTCAGTATATATACTGAAAAATCCCCTCTCAAGTGTGAGGATATCACCCTTACCGTCCCTCCAGACCCCGTAACGATACCTCTAGTGGACCTCCAAAAAGTCTCAATGCAATATCCTGGATCCTCGACAGCTCTCAACGGGACTACAGGTACCGATAGCCCCTTCTCTAGTAAACAGGACTTCTCACGCACGTGTGGAATCCCGAACAGCCTTATAGACATAGAGAGATGTCTGCGCAGGCAAATGACGTCAGAACCCACGCAGCTGCCTAATAGAACACCCTATAAAGTAGACGCCTATGGGGTAAGTCTTCGCTCAAACTTTTGATTGAACTACGCTAACTACCCTGTATCCTGCGAACTAACATACTGATTCCCTTGACTTTGACCCCCTGCTTTCTAACCGACCTTGTATTGAACTCTACCTACCCTCGACCTGAGCTATACCTCCGACGACTCTCTGAAAATCATATTGCCTGAATTATACAAATATATTCTGATTACCTCGCTGAGAATATTACTTCATACCAGCTACCCAATTCCACGAACCTGACGCCACTGGTACCAGCAGACACCCTGATGGGGTGGGCAAAAATTCAGTGCGGAAGACCAAGCACTTGACTTGAGGGGCTGGCAACCCTGCAGCAATGCCACCACCTTATGAGACACCCCCTCCTCGTAAAAGTGCCCCCATTGTCCAGACGCCAGCGGCTACTGCTGCTAAAAGGCCCAAACAGGTGGAGAAACCCCTCCTGTGGAGGTGGAGGGTGAAGAGGACAAGGCCTCTCACTCCGATGGTCTGTCGGCCGGGGATGATGAAGTGGTGCTCTACGCTCCCTATGATGATTTTATTTGACATGGGAGACTCGGTGACCTATGCCGCTACTGGGAATAAGGCAGTGATTTGTGACCCGCAAGGGATCCCCCTCTTTACCCGGAGGACCTGTCCCATCCCCGTTCTTCTGCCTGGTCACCGAGACCTCACGTGGAAAAGTGGCTAGATGACCGAATGCGGCATCCTCTTGACAAAGCCACGCGAGATAGAATGCGGACCGAATGCCCCTGCCCCACCACTGTAGGAAAAACCTGTCTGACCCCCTTGGTAGACAAGGATTTCCAAAAATACATTACCCCCCCCCCATGGCTGGTCTGCCAAAGCATGCATTGACCAGGCTTTTAAAAAATGCCAAGACCATCTGGTTGACACCATGGGGCCTTTGATCAAGCTATTCGATATTGCGGAAGAAGCTGAGGCCCAGGGAGACACCCTGGACCCCTTTACGGTGCGGGGCTGGCTCCAACGCGCGATTTGTTTCCTAGCTAACGCTAATTCTGCCCTCTCGGCTGAGAGGCGAAGGTCCATCCTATTGAAGGTAGACAACCAGCTTACCGAAAAAGCTGACTCCGACCTGGGCAGTGAAGCCCAAGGGTTGCTGTTTGGTGAGAAATTCGTTCGAGACTTGGGCAAATACGCCAATACATTCACCTCCCTTGACAAGGTCTCCACCTCCATGAAGAAGGTATTCAAAGGGCGTGTTTTCGGCAGGGCCGGTAAAGGTAGGGGGAACTTTACCGGCCACCCAGGGCCAGGTAACAACGCGGCCCAGTCCTTCTCAACCCCCCCTGCCCAGAAACCCCAGAGCAGTGATACCTCCTACTCCAACACTGGCTTCTTCCCATCACGTACCCGTGGATGGCGTGGTAGAGGCTTCCGTGGTGCTCGGGGATCCTTTGGCACCCGTTGTCCACCAGGTAAGCCGCCCGTTGAGCTCCCCAGCTTTGCCTCGGGTGGGGGGGCGCAATGCGCGTTTTCTTGCCAAATGGAAAACTCTGACTTCGGACCCGTGGGTCCTACAGACAGCGGTTGGCTTCCACCTGGACTTCGAGTCAGTTTCATCCCAGGCATCCCTTCCTCCACCACTCTGGTTCTCCTCAGAGGGTTCCACTATGGTGGACGAAGAGGTGCGGAGTCTCGTTCAGAAAAGAGCGATAGAACGTGTCCCGTCACCTGCCTGGGGCTTTATCAGCAATCTCTTCCTCGTGGCCAAGAAGGGCGGGGGCTCGAGGCCCGTCATAAACCTCAGGGAGCTAAATTCGTTTCTGCTTTACTGCCACTTCAAGATGGAGGGCATTAAGAATCTCCCACACCTTCTGCTTCTGGGGGATTGGCTCGCCAAGTTGGACCTGAAGGATGCCTATCTGTCCGTTCCCATGGCGAGCGAGCACAGAGACTTCCTGCAGTTTCGTTGGCAGGGGGATCTCTGGCGCTTCTCCAGTCTTCCCTTTGGGCTCTCCTTTGCACCTTGGTGCTTTACCAAGCTGCTGAGGCCGGTGATGGCGAACTTACGCGAGAAAGGTGTTCGCCTCATCGTGTACCTAGACGACATTCTTGTCATGTCACACACGAAAGAGTTACTTTCTCTGCACGCTGGATCCTCTCCCTTCTACAGGAGTTACATTTTGTCGTGAATGCGGAAAAATCTATTCTCCAACCAACCTTGCGACTGTAATTCTTGGGCATGGAAGTGGATTCAGTAGCCATGCGGCTCACTCTTCCAGCCGACAAGGTTTCCACGATAGAATCCTAGCGCATCATCACTGTCGATGCGCTAGGATGTGCGTCGACGGGGCTACGCGATCCTCCTATGGAGGATCACGCGAGGGGGGTTGGGTGGGCGTCGAGTGCGACGCCGGTTTTCTTTAACGCACGTAATGTGCGTTAAAGAAAACACTCCGTGTGCACCCGGCCTAAGACTAGGGTCAGACGAACGCATTTTGTACGGACTGTGCGTCTGTGCAGTACGGACGCAAGTTCTGACGGAAGACGCAGTAGTGGCCACACAGTCCGTTTTTGTGACTGACGATTTTTTGGACTGATGTAGAAGGGAAAATAAATTAATCTGAAAAACAATTTGTCTGTCAAAAATGCTGGACTTCAAAAATGCAGTCCGTCTGACTACGTTCCATCACTCACACAAAAAGCTATGCGGACGCAGCGCACTCTGTGCGTCCGTTCTAGCGGTTTTCCGTTCTTGCCTAACTTGCGTTCATTTGCCACGTCCGTTGTGTGTCTGCACTTCTGTGCGGACGTACTTCGTGTGTGGTCTCTATTGATCATAATTGTATGCTACCATTGACGTTAAAATGTGCGGCAACACGGACGTGAACACTGCGCTCGTCTGACCCCAGCCTCAGTTATGCCATAATTTGATAATTCTATAATTTTCAGAATTACTTAGTTTTTATTTCTTCTTTTGGAATATATTTCTATATTGGCTACTTTGGTTCAATTGAACTGGTTTACTCCCTGCTTTATGTTTGTAAATTATAGGCTGTAAACATCAAACTCTGTCATTCTAATTTCCATATACATATTAATTCAAGGTCACGCCTTTGCTTATTTTTGGCCCTATTCCCTAGTGAACGCTAACTGTGGCGTTCGGATATGTAAGCGTTAACGTCAGGATAAGTGACTTTAAAGCATACCCCCCAGATGTTAGATTTTAATTTCCTGTATAAAATATAATAAATATATATATTTTTTAAAACATAATTTTTATTGAATATTAACACCAGGAGTTTCCAACATACTGTAGTCAGCTTACATATACTTTATATCTTATTGGCGAAACCTAGTGCGTTTACCACGAACCAGACGAACAGGGGGAGACGCACACAAGACAAAGGGGAGAGAAGATGAAGAAAAGAAAAAGGAAGAGGCAAGAGAGAGAAAAGAGAAAATAAAAGAAAAAATAATATAAAGGTGGACAGTAAAGCGGGGAAGAAAAAGAGAGAGAGAGTCTGTCTTACAGATATATTACTGCTAGATATAAACTTCAGAGCCCAACAACTGCCTCGAGGACAGTAACCATTTAAGAATCATAGTCCACCCATGGATCCCACACCTTATAAAATGCCTCTACTGTGTTGCGCACCTTAACAGTTAACTCATCCATTAACATGGCATCCCTAATATTAGACAGTACCCTGCCAAAGCGGGGGGGGGGGCTCAGTGACCCTCCACTCAGCCACAATGGCACGGTGCCCAGCCAAGGCCAGCTTAGATAGCAATTTATTTTGTCTCAACGTCAGGTCCTCCAACGCACTGGCCAAAATAAAAGTCGCCGGTGTAAAGGGAATGTCCCTTTCCAAGACAGCCTGCACCAGGGAATGTAATCTTTTTCCACAGGCCCACCAAACGAGGGCAATCCCACCACATGTGCAAAAAGGTGCCTTTGTGGCCACACAGCCTCCAACATACATCCGTGGTTGTCACCTTCATCTTGGCAAGTTTCTCTGGAGTGGTGTACCAGCGGAAGATCATCTTTAATGCCTGTTCCTGATGGGTCATACAAATGGCCGTTCTTTGAGCTGCCTCCCATATATCCAGCCACTCGTCCCCTTCCAGGGTTTCTCCCAAGTCTGCGTGCCACGCTTTAATATAGGTCAGTTCCCTCCAATCCAGGGTTGACGTAATAGATGAATAAATTTGGGAAATCAATCCTTTAGGGTATCCTCCCTGAAGACAGAGACGTTCAAACAATGAGGGTCTGGTTAATGCCTCTGCTTTGATATCCGGCACAGAGGCAAAGTCTCTTATTTGCAGAAACTGAAAAAATGTGGAAGGCGGGAGGGTGCAACTTTGCTGTAAGTCCGGATATTGTACCAATCGGTGGAGACCTGCCGCTTCCAACAGTCTGAAGGATTGCGGGCCCATGCCAGGTGGAAACTCCTCATTGCGCAGGATTGGCGTAAGCGGCGAGGAAAGCATGTTAATTCACACTTAAGAGCAACCGAATTCCACAGTTTAATGGCAGCTACAACAGCTGGGCACTCAGTCCGCATTTTTGGGCGATGTGAGGGAGCAATCCTCAACCAAAACCGTGGGAGATTTGGGGACATCAAGGTCGATTCTAAGTCCACCCATCTGCGGGCTCCGACCGGGGAATGCCACGCCACAATCTGGGCCAACCTTGCCGCCCTGTAGTATGACAAAAGAGAAGGCAATCCCATCCCTCCCGCTGGCCGAGGCCTATACAATGTCTGTCTCGCCACCCTATGCCTCTTATTGTCCCAAACAAAGGCATCTATAGCCGTTTGCAAACCTGCAAGATCCGCCTGGGACAGTGTTGTCGGAAGCCGTGGTGTATTTAGGTTTTGTGCTGCCCTAGGCCTGACTAAACTCGTGCACCCCCTAATTTAAATTTGAGGCACCCCTTCCTGTCAAGGCCACACCTCTTCCTGGTTAATCCCCACCCTTCCTCTTTAAGCTCCACCTTTTCCTCTTAGAGCTACGCCTTTTCCTCTCTTTATATTAAAAGTGGATACCAAGTGCCTACTTGTATATTTTGTATACCATTTCAAATGTATCTATTGAGATAAATAAAATTATGAAATGTTTAAATGCAAGCATTTTTACAAAGAACAGCCACGCATGTTAAGTATACTGGATCACAGCCGCTCTAATTGGTTGAACAATAAAATCCACAGAAACGTGCACTGCATATGAGCATATCACAGAGCTGCACAGCAATAAAACCCACAGAAATGTGCACTGTGTATGAGCATATCACAGAACTGCACAGCAATAAAACTCACAGTATTGTGCAGTGTGTATGAGTATATCCCAGAGCTCCCAAGGCAATAAAACTCACAGTACTATGCAGTTTGTATCACAGAATCCAAAGCAATAAAACTCCCAGCAATGCAATGTTTGGTGTGTGTCAGCGTATCAGAATCCACAGCAATAAAAATTCCAGCAATGCAATGTGCAGTGTGTATGAGTGTATTAGAATCCACAGCAATAAAACTCCCAGCAATGCAATGTGTGGTGTGTATGAGTGCATCAGAATCCACAGCAATAAAACTCCCAGCAATGCAATGTGGGGTGTGTATGAGTGCATCAGAATCCACTGCAATAAAACTCCCAGCAAACCGAGTGTATATGAGCACACAGCAATTATTTATTCTACATTTACCGGTCTCCGTCCGCGGTAGGGCTGTGTGCAGAGTCAGCAGGGACTGTGTACAGACTCAGCAGGAGGTCCCTCCAGGCCATGTTAGGATCGTGGCTGTGCCTGTGCGTGGAGCCATCTTGTCAGCAGTGGGGTGCCACTGCCAGAGGGTGCACCGTGGCTTTGATTCCCTTCCTGGTGGGTGTTCAGTCCAGAATAGAGTGACAGTCCATGTTAACGAAAGGGTGGGCAGCTGCGTGCGTGTCACATGGTTCAGCCAGTCAGGTGGTACTGAGACTCAGTACCACCTGACTGGCCGGACCGAGTGTGACCTGCACGCACGCAGCCTCACCAGGAGCCAGGCAGCTCAATGTCAAATTTCTATCACTGCAGTGCTGGTTAAGGAAAGGTCCACTTTAAACAGCAGTAAGCAGACAGGGCTTCATATTCTGCTGATACCCCCCCTTTACCTGCCGTTTACTGTCATCTTCTCTATCTGGACACAAATCACATCCCCCTCCTAGAGTTGCTGCGGGGCAGGGGAGGAGCTATGGAGGAGGAGAGGGGATTTTTATTCTATTCGATTTTATTCCGTATGCAAATGCCATGCTCCGCTGCTCGTTGTTTGAGAACACAGCTCAAAGCTGACACACAGTGGCACCTCCTAGTACCCCCTAATGACACCCCAATAATCACTGGTACCTGGGGCGGCCCGCCCTCCGCCACTCCTCTAAGTACACCACTGCTCTGGTGATATGCTCACACACAAGTTTGGCGAACTGCCAGCAAGTACGGTGCTGTTTGAAGGCAGTGCAAATCCCCATAGAGAAGTAATGGTTAATCTATTCAGAGAACACCAAACAGCAGAGAAATGACAGTGAAATACCCTGATGTTCGGTGGTTTCAATCAGCAGGTTCAGGTATTCAGGCGAACCCCATAGGTTTCAATGTTAAAAATATTCCCGTTTTTATGCAATATCTAATAAACCACTTATTTTAATCTGCAGTAAAAAGTCTTTATTTATAAAAAAAAATTTTAGTACCATTTAGTAATTTTTCAGAATTTTTTTGGCAAAATCCCCCCTTTTTTTTAATATCGGTTCTTCTTTTTCTGTAACAGAACTTTTTATTATCAATCATAGGATCTTATATGTAAATTCCAGACATTTTCGTTCAGTAGTTCTTTTGAAAACAGCAGGCCATGGGTTTGCGGTGGCAGCATACAGCGGCCGACTCCATGCACTTTGGGGACCCTGCGGTGAATGGTGATTTCACTGCAGGGTGGGGAAATTTTATTCTCCTAAGTGTAGGGAACTACAGAACACCAAAATGTTGGCGTCATTTCGGTGCTCTGTGAGTAACCCAATTAGTGGTGAGGTTTTTTGTTGCCCCCTGGAAAGTGAAAGCCTAGGCGTTGCCTACCCAGGACATATTTGAAAATTAGTGACATCTCAATGTTTCCTTCCTGGTAAAATAGTTTGCAAAAGTAAAAAAAAAAAAAAATTGTTATTCTAGGGGTGGGGCCACCCAGCGGGCCGCCGCCCCCTGGAGAGTGCCGCCCTAGGCCTAGGCCTTGTTGGCCTAGGCCAAAATACACCAGTGGTCGGAAGGGCCTGAAAGAGGTACAGGAGGTGAGGCATCACATTCATTTTCACACAAAGCACCCTCCCCAACCATGATATATGCAATTTACCCCAACTTTCAAGATCACATTTTATTTGCCGAAACAACGGAACATAGTTAAGCAGATTTATGTCCATATGAGACCCCGGGATCTGAACACCAAGGTAAGGAATAGAGACTGTGGTGGTATGAATACCAAACCGCCTCTCCATGGTCTTGGTCTCAGCCCCGGTGATACCCAAGAGGAGGGCCGTAGATTTTGCCATATTCACTTTATACCCCGCCACCCCCGAGAACCGATCCAACACCTCCATCAGCCTTGCCACCGAGGTCACAGGACTGGTCAGGGACAGGAGCACATCATCTGCATAAGCAGAAACCTTACATTAGTCCCCCCCCCACACACTATGCCTTTAATCTGGGGGTCTGCGCGAATAGAACAAAAAAGAAAAGGGCGCAAGATAGGTGGAAATTGAAAATATACCGCTGGAGTACCCCAGATACAGTTAGGGTACTCCTAGGGTTCACAGTAGATTGATATCTTTAAAGAGCGCTTTTGCTTCTTAGTTGGTTAATCTAGCATGCACTGAAAAATCAAAAGAGAACATATATTGTGCAGTATATTTAATTTTTTTTTTTAATTCACAGTGTTAAAACAAACTCACAAAAATAGAACACAAATAAATGTGCGAAACAGCATTTGCCACAATAGCCAGAACCTCCCAATTTCTGTACTCCAAACCTCCGGTCTGCAGTCCATCAACATATAGATCGAAGCCCGTTGGATTGGAATGGAACGCTGGCTCAGCATAAACTGAAGTTCGTTAGAATGGAACACTTGCTCCGCATGTATATTCGGCTTGGTCTCTGGCTTGATTTCTGGCGTATAGAACTTTGCTCAATGCATTTCGTGGGGCACACCCACTTCCTCAGGAGACTCCTCAGAAGGGGGTCTTTGCCTGGCTTAAGGATAGTGACCACCGAGGCAGTCAGAGTCCCTAGAAAACGGTGCTCCCTCTCTCGTCAAGTTACACATCGCAGTTAGGTGGGGGAGCAATAGTGGCAGAAAGGACTTCTAATACCGCCCGGGAAGTCCGTCAGGGGCCGGTGCTTTATTCGGTTGCATGAGACCAATAGCATCTTTGACCTCCTCTTGGCTTATGGGGGCCCGTAAAAGCTCCGTCTGATTTTCTGACAACACTGGCAAGTCCAAACCGGACAGAAAGGATTGCACCTTGGGTACATGCACCAGGTTACCTAGGGACAACTGCGGGGAGTGGTTATAAATCCTCTCATAAAACCGTGTGAAAACCTCTCTAATCTTGGACGGAGACCTACAAACCACCCCCGACTCATCTTGTACAGCCCCTACCCCCGATTATGCTGGAGACCTGCTATCCGGCGTGCCAATGGGGTGTCCATCTTATTCGACTTTTCATAATAAAAATCCCGGGACCACAACAGAGCTCTGCTGACCTCATCTAGGGATAATTGGGTTAGCGCCTGTCTCGCATGGCTTCTGCATGGTCCGACCACGTAATGGAGCCAATAGCGGGGGACCCGACCCCTGGAAGGGAGGCCGACGCCACCAGCAAATAGTCTATTCGCGAATATGATGCATGGGGGTTCAAATAAAAAGTATAATCTCTAGTAGTGGGGAAGGAAGTCCTCCAGACATCCACCAGTCCCATTTTACAGACAAAGCGATGAAAAATCTTATCCTGTGACCTTTCTGCCTGCGGCATCGCTGGCTGGGAGGCGCTAGATCGGTCCAAGGTAGGGAAGAGCACAGCGTTAAAATCCCCAGCCACCAGCAAGGAGCCAGTAGCATAAGTGGTAATAAAGGACTGCAAATCATCCCAGAAGGACGCGTCCGGGACATTAGGAGCATACACTGAGACAATCGAATAATGTTGATCTGCTATTCACCCGTTAACTAGGCTTGTGCACCGATTTTTTTTTTTTCGGTTCGGTTCGATTTTTCGGATTTTTAAACTTTTCGATTCGGCTCGTTTCGACCGATTTCGGTTTCGATTCGGTTCAGCCCGTTTTTCGGGTACATTTTTTTTTCGGAATATCGACCATTTTTCGTATTTTCGTGTCACTGTGCTCGGTTTTTGTATCGACTTTTCGTTTTCGGAATTGCACATTTTTCGGACTATCGACCATTTTTCGTATTTTTTGTGTCATTTTGCCCGTTTTTTGTATCGATTTTTCGCTTTTTCGAAAAGTTTTCGTTTTTCAGAAAATTTTCGTTTTTCAGAAAATTTTCGTTTTTCGGAAAATTTTCGTTTTTCGGAAGATCTGTTCTCCTCGTTTGACACATTTCAAGTCCATTCGAAAAATCCGAAAATATTTCGTTTCGGCTCGGGAAACATTTCGGATCTGAAATTTTCGGATCTAAAATTTTTCGGAAATTCGGCCGCATCCGAAAACACGAATCGGGAAATTTTGTGAAAATTCCGAAATTCCGAAACCCGAAACGCACATCCCTACCGTTAACCAAAACATACCTGCCATCCCCCCGACTCAACTGAGCCCAAGGTGAAAGGGCAGGCCCCCCTCACAAGGATAGAAACCCCGCATTTCTTATTCAGAGCACATGAGGAGAAGACCTGGGAGTAGCGCCAGTCACAGAGCTGGAAGGATGCGGATTTAGGAATCCTGGTTTCTTGTAGGCAGGCTATGTCAACCTTATGGCGGCACAGCTCTCTAAAGAGAAGGCATCTCTTCCCGGGGGAGTTAAGGCCCTTGACATTCAAGGACCAGACCATCAAGGGCTTAGCTATAGTAATCTGGCAGAAGCTAAACTACGGCTTCATGACAGACCCCCCCAAGGGAGCAAAGAGAAAAAGAAAGAGAAAGAAAAAAGAGAACGAGAGAATAAGAAGGACGTGAAAGGAGAACAGCAAGACATAAACCACACTGACACATCAGGGAACACACAGCACCCTAACCCGGTCCGGTGGGAATAACCCGAAAACCAGGCCTCGGGGGGGAATCTGCAGGCGACCATAAAGCTGCACGCGGAGTCCATTAAAGGGAACCAGCCACCCAGTGGGCGACCCCACAGAACAGTTATAAACATATCACAACAACCGTCAGCCCGAACCGAACAGATATACTCAAAATTTTCTAAATTTGCCCCAGTACAAACCAACACTTCCCAGCCCAGGGCAGCCCCCATTCCCTCCCACGAGGCCCAGCAAGCCGTTCCTCTAGGTGTCCCTAGACTTTGGGGATAGAAGGCCGAACAACATAACATAGCATAAACTGTAGATCCACAGGACATGTGTTTCGGATACAATGGGCAATGAGGTCAGGCATATCAGTCGTTTGGCATCGAAAACGACCCGACCAAGTTGCAGAGGGACACCTCTGACCATCAGAAATGTGCCCCACAAAAAAAGTGAAAAATATGGCCCGTTAAGGGCTTTTCAGGTATGAGCCTCCCGCCATTCCACCGGGAGCTGTTGAAGTTGTGTTGAACCAGCCGAGTGCATCCTCTCTGGCATCTGAAGGCCCAGTGTTCCATAAAGGCAGGTAGAGCACTCACTGTGGCACAGGAAAATGAGCGGGAATCTTTGGTTACCATTAAGCGAAAAGGGAAGCCCCAGGCATACTTGAGGCCGTTTGCACGAAGTAACTCAGTCACTGGCCTCCAATCCCGGCACCTGGCCAGCATCGCCGGAGCCAAATCCTGGTAGATGCCTCCAAGCATTCCACTCTGTCCTGCAACCCATTGACACAGTCCGCAGACAAATTGGCCTGTGCCACCACCTCCTCCACCCGGGTCTCCAGGGAGTCAGTGCGGTCCCCCAGGGCCTGTATTTCTGCCCTCACTGCCTGCGAACCCTTCAGGATTTCCCCCGCCAGCACCTCCTGTACCTCCGATATTTTGCGGAATAAGGCTGAAATGTCCTGCTTGGAAGCTGGGGTGTGATCCGCCAGGCTGTCAGTATCCTCTCCACCATCCGCTGCTGAGGTCCGGCCACCATCTTGCCTCGTGTCCATGGTGCAACGGGGTGTGAAGATTGGTGCCACCTGGTCGTCGCTCGTTTTTTATGCTTCTGTTGCAGCATACCGGGGTCTGGGGGTCTTCTGCCAGCAGCTTGTCAGTTTTGGTCAATTTTGGTCAGGTCTGTGCAAGCTATTTCTGCAGATTAGTCACCTCTCCACCAGGAGCTCAGCTCTCACACGTCCTGCCTCATGTTCACCCAGGCTCCGCCCCCTATAATAAATATTTTGTCTTGAAAAGCCTGTTCTGATAAAATGGGCTGTGAAATTCCCCCCCTCCATTTTGTTAGTGTCAATTCTGCATAGACAGTTGTTCCTTCTATAGGATATGGGCTGTGGCATGTTATGGGCTGTGGCTGTTATGTCAGTGCAGAAAAAGTGCGCAAAAGCTGGAAGACAGAAAAAAGATTTTTTGTAAACCATATAAGGTAATAAGTGCCTATGCCTCACTGTTGGTTAAACTCTGACGTAGAAATGTATCTGGTCTGATTGGCTGTTATATCTCACTCTTATGTGGAGTGGACAGGAATCTCTTTCCTATAATTAACGTCTCTATTGGATGTTGAAATAATAAACAGCTCTGACTGACCACAAGATAGTCAGACGTGGAACGGCCATATCCCGGAGTGGTTGGTTTTATTGTCTCCTCTGATCAGTGTCGCGCAGCGCCTTAAATCACTTTGATATATGAGCAAGAAATTACAGACTTTTTGGTATTCCATTTATGGTAATTATAATAGGGAATTTTTTTTGTTTGCTTAAGGTTCTAATTTAACACCAGATTGCAACCCTAATGCTAAACCTTGTAAAACTCTGTTAGCGCTTCAGTGATTGCTCTTGTGCAAACTTATTGTGCTTTGTGCATCCTATACGTAACATGGGGAGTGCAATCATTCATTAGCGTTAGGGCTTTGTAAAACCATACTTATCCTAACGCTAATTACCGCATCGATGGATTAAATGGATCTTTACTGTGTAAATGTTGCTGATTATGAAACAGCCTCTCAGAATCCAGCTACAGTACTATAGCAAATTTATTATTAACAGAACAACTTATAACAGGTTTTATAAACTTCAGCTCGAACTTAGTGTCCATGTGACTGAACTTACTCATCAACTACTTCCTGCTGAACCGCAGTTTAGCATATATTAAACTTCCGCCTGGAACCAAACACTCTCTGCTCTGGTTAGATACATATTCAGGGCTGTATTTATAATTAGGCAGAGTAGGCATGTGCCTACAGGTGCCTGCAACAAGGGGGCGAATTGCTCTTTGTGTGTTAAAAAAAAAAAATAATAATTTTTCCCCTTCAATTTGCAACACTTAAAACCACTGTATCTCTGGAGTCATAAGGGCTAGAGGGACATGAGGTATAATTGGAAATGTCAGCTTGTAGCCTTTCCAGTAAGTGATGCCAAATATAACCAGATTAGATTTAAGTAAAAATAAAATATATATTAAAATAATATTTTTCTCTTTTTTTTTAGCACGGCACTATTATTCAGTTTACAATTATAAAGTGCACAATGATGTTGCAATAACTCACCTCATTTCTCATACTGCCAGCAAGTGTGTATGTGGTGAAGCAATGCATGGTTTCATTCACAACCTAGACTGTGGTGCTGCAGTGAGGAGAGACAGGACTTTGGAACCTGCATCCTTGAATTGTACACCGCACAAGGTTAAGTGAGGTATCATTGGAAAGGTCAGAGTCTGGTCTTAACAATGATACCAAACGTGACCCATGTTATGTGTAAAAACAAAAAACTGAAAAAATATTTTTTTTCTGTTCTACAGCAGAGGCAATATATGCTTATACATATAAAACAAACAATGCTGCTGCATTCACTGCCCTCCTCCTTTAACCAATCTACCTCACTGACTCCCTCACTCCCTGCCCCCTCTTATACTAGCAGGGTTATCCAAAGAGATTCGAATTGCTTGAGAAAGGTAACCGAACGCTGAAAATCAGTGTTCGGTTACCTTTCCTGGCCATTCGGCTATCCAGAGAGCAGGCAATTCGCCAAATCCTGTCGAATTGCCTGCACATACGGTGCCTGTTCGGTGCCTGTTCGAGGGCAGTGAAATCCCCATCAAAAAGCACTGCTTCGGCTATTCAGAGAACACAAACCAGCAGTGAAAGGTTCCCCTAATGTCCTGCCATTCGGTGGTTTAATTCGGCAATTTATTCAGGAGAATCCCATAGGCTTCAATGTTAAAAATATTCCCGTTTTAATTCAATATCTAATAAACCGTTCATTATAAAATTCTGCAGCAAAAAGTCTCTTTATTTGTAGATTTTTTAGGATACTTAAGCATTTTTCTGAATTTTTTTAAAAAAATTAAAAGTCTGATTTTTTTTTTTTTTTTTTTCAGTTTGCTTATTTTTTTTGTAACAGCCCTCTTTATTATCATTCCCTGGATCTCCTGTGAAAATTTCAGACATTTTCGCTCAGTAGTTTCTTTGCAAACAGCGTTTCTTTTTCCCAGATTCATACAAATGGTTTTTCTAATTTATTCACTGCCTCCTCTACGTCACAGCTGCTTCGGCTCTGTGTGATTCGGCTCCTTTTCGGCTCCTTTTCGGCTCCTCTTCGAAGGTTAATCCAGATGTTTTTGCTTGTTTTCAGCGTGCATTCGGTTAGTTTTCGTCAGGTTTGCGGCAGCTTTTCCCTGCAATTCGGGGACCCTGTGCTGTTTGCTGAATACACCGCAGGGTCACCGAAATGCAATCGGCAAAAGGAACCGAATTGAAGAGAACGAAAAGTCACCGAACGTGCGGTGACTTTTCGAATCTCTTTGGATAACCCTGTATGTCTTCTTTTTCTCCAGTCTCGGAGAAGATGTCTCAGAACTTCTCATGTCCTCCTGTCTGACCACCTGTCCACTTGATCCCATCTGCTCACACCTTATTCGGTCTGTCCTACCAGTTACTGTCCCTGTTTTGACTCACGTTTTTAACCTCTCCCTCTTCTCTGGAATTTTCCCCTCTTCCCATATTCAAACGTTCTTTGATTACCCCATTCTAAAAAAGCCATCTTTTGATCCTACCTCCCTCTTGAATAGTGCTGAGCCGAACACCCCCGTGTTCGGTTCGCATTCGAACAATTTCAAACGTTCGGGTTCGAACGCGAACACGATTCGAACTCAATGCAAGTCATTGGGACTCGAATGTTCGATTTTTAGAGTGCCCTCCAAGAGGGCATATATGCAAGATATTTGCCATAAAAGGTGTATGAAGGTCCGGGTAGTGCCCTGGGGGACAGGAAACAAGGACAAAAAGTAAAAAAGTAAAAACGTTTTTAAAGGAACAGTGAGTTTTCCATGAAATAAAGGTTTAGAATAAAAATGAAAAATTCCTTCAAATATCATGCCTAGGAGGTCCCCATAACCTGCCCGTGAAGTGGCGGATTTATAGGATGTATAGAGACATTTCAAATGACGATAAATGTTTTTCCTTTAATCTATTCATAAACAACTGCTTGGGGCGGGGGTCTGTATGAAAAGAGGAGACGTTTTAGGACACGCAAGTTTAGTGATTTTTTGGGATAAATTATGGTGAAACTTATGCAGGCTTTGGATGAAAGTAACAATAGGTGCTTTAAAATTGGGCCTTTAGTGTCGGCAACAGTGCTGTCACACCGTAACCCCTCTGTGGTATTGTGGAAGAGTGCAGGATTGGACCGTGCAGTCAAATATTAAAATGATATGAATCTGGTATAGGCGTCAGTGGCAGGGCACCCAAATATTGTGCCTTTGGTTGCAGCAAGTGCCTTCACACCCTAAGTAACCCCTCTGTGGTATTGTGGAAGAGTGCAGTGGTGGAGGTTGTGGTAATGCAGAAGAGATCTCCGATCTATTCAGTTACATCAGCAGCTGTAAAAAACCGGGTCAGCAATGTTTAGGCACTTGTACTGCGCTACTGTATATGGTGAGAATCGGCGCACACCAGTAGCAACAGGAAGCAAACAGAACAGGCAGGGAATACACAGAGAGAATAGTCAAATGGCAGGCAAAGTCGGCAACAGATCGGGTCCTCAGAACAAGCAGGGTCAGTAACAAGTATACAAACTGATTCGGTAAGCTAGCGATGCGGGAATAAAGGCTGAGACACACTAAGAGAAGCAAACATTTTGCATGCTTGACTTCACTCCGCCTCACAGCGTTTCTACACTGCATTACGTTTGCTTCTCGCCGCACTGGACAGGAATCCACTAACTAAATTAGAATGTACACACAAAACCATTTTATTTTCACAAAGCACATGTTATATAGGCAAAAAAAAGTTTCTACGGAATAAAATACATAAAAAATTAATGTTAATTTAATAGGAATAGTATGAAAATATAAAAAAAAGTAAAGGGGACACGGAGCGCTGTGTATAGAGTAGGGATGCATTGATACCACACACAGACGTATACGTATATAGCAACACACAGATATATATATACACCCACCCACAGACCTCAGACCATATATACACATACGCACATGGGGGGGTGGCATGTGGACAATCTCAACTAAATGCACCCCCCCAATTTGGCTGATCCCTCCAGAAGAAATGTTGAACCCGACAGAGCAGAGAATATATATATATTATTTTCTGCTCTATCGGGTTCAACATTTCTTCTGGAGGGATCAGCCAAATGGGAGGGGGGGCAATTAGTTACCAAAATGTGTGTGTAATACAAGTCTGGATATATATATATATATATATATATATATATATATATCATACCTGCCCTTACCTTCCCCTATATATTTGCTAAAAATATACACAAAAAAAACACTGCCTGAGACCCCGCACAGCCCACATGCCACCCCCTCTACCTGGCTGAATGTTTCTAATATATATAATTAAATACATTCAGCAAGGTAGAGAAAGAAAAAAAAAAAGGTTTTATTTTATGTTCCTGGGGACATTTAAAAATGTCCTCGGATTTTTTTTTTTTTTAAATGTGTCGCCTTACCTTAGCCTGGTGGTCAGTGGGGGCTCCCTGGATCCTGGTTGTGGAGGGGGGTCTGCCTTGGCCGCAGGTGCAGTGGCTCCCTCCCTGCGCCGCCTGTGTCTGCCACTTGCACCCGGGTGGCTAGCCCGCACAGTCGCAGCTCTGTCATCCGGCGGCCGCATGCTCCTCAAGGGGATCCTTGGGAGGCCCCGGCAGGCTGCCCTCTACAGTGCCTGATTAGAGGGCCATGTCTGCCTGATGTTTTAGTAACAAGAATGTTTGTTAGTTACATAGGCTTCAATGTTAAAAATATTCCCGTTTTAATTCAATATCTAATAAACCGTTGCTTATAATATTCTGCAGTAAAGAGTCTCTTTATTTCTAGATTTTTTTTAGTATTTTTTAAGCATTTTTTATACTTTTTAAAAAAAAAAAAAAAAAATTTTGAACATTTGGCGAAACGTCCCAAAAAGTTTGAAGTTCACGAACTTTCGAACGGCCGATGTTCAATTCGAACTCCAAACAGATCCGAACCGAACGCTCATCCCTACTCTTGAACTACTGTCCCATCTCTCTGCTTCCCTTTGCCTCCAAAATCTTAGAACGTCTGGTCTATATCCAGTTCACCAGTTTTCTTGCTGCTAACTCTACTCGATCCGCACCAATCTGGCCCCTCATTCCCAACAAACAACTGAGACTGCTCTGACCAAGGTCACCAATGATTTAGCTGCCGCTAAAAGCAAAGGTCACTTCTCCCTGCTTATTCTTCTCGACCTTTCTGCTGTATTAGACACTGTTGATCACCCTCTCCTGCTCCTCACGCTGCGTCAACTTGGCCTCAGTGACATCGCTCTCTCCTGGTTATCTTCCTATCTCTCTTCGCTCCTTCAGTGTCTCCTTCGCTGGTGTCTCCTCACCACCAGTTTCTCGTTCAGTTGTGTTGGAGATATTAATCAGGTAAACTTATACGAGATATAAACAACAACAAATTTATCTTGTTTGTATTTCTCAACAAGTTCTCCTAAGTTTGTTTTCAATTGTATATGCTTTGTTTTAAAAAAATAGATGACTACAAGTAGCTACAGTAGATAAAAACATATATATTTATTACGTATACAAAAAGATTTAATCTCACAACACCATAAAAGATCTATAAAACACAACATCATCCCTCAGCACACAGATTTTTAGCTTTTACCATATGTTATCCTGTTAATAACTGCATAAATGATTAATACCATTTACTTTTAATCAGTTAGTAATTAATACATACTGTAGATGGTTAGTTCAATTTAATAAACATCATGCTTAAAGAAAACGATTAACATGTATTCCCAGCAAACCAGTATTTAAAACAAGCTAGTGTCTTGTAGATATATATGTATATCTCCTTGTGCCACCTGGATCTACAAAAGATGAGCTATCACTTAATCTATTTTTAGAATGATAAGTAAGAAAACTTATTTAGTGAATCCTCCCCTAATAACGAGAATTAAGCTTCTAATCTTCTGCTTTTTAAATTATAGGTTATAATATCCCTGCTTATTACTTCAATCACAATAGCTCTTCCAATTTTAATATATATATTTATGTATATATTATTGCAACAAATACTTTAGGACAATTTATTTCCTTATATATATCAGATGCTTCCCATATTTCTATACTGCAGGTTAGAAATATGTCAGTCTCTGATCTAACAATAATCTGAGACAATTCTCAGTCTATATTCATTGCAAGATATATATATATATATATATGTGGATATATCTTAAATTAATTCCACTTAAATTTGCTTTCCATACATTACCTGTTCCAAAATCTGGATTCAAGCATTTCTGCAATCTTCTTAGTTATCAGTGGATATAATGTATTTTGGAGAGTTTGTGAGAATATGTGAGATATTTATAAGATGTTATATCTTAGTTTCTTTGTTTCTTTGTTAGAGTGTCTTTAAGCATCTCCTTGAGCATGCTCTTGGGATGAGTGATAGAGATGAGTCAATGCATGAGAGTGAGAAATAAAATTTGAAGTCCCGAGAGGGAGAAGTGAAGTGTGGTCTGAGTTGAAGTGATGTGTAATGACCAATACTCATTGTGTTCTGTTCAGTTATAGAGGAATTTCATGTAATTTATTACGTACTTCTCTATTTGCATATTTCTCGTCTTAGTGTATGTCTATGAGAATTCCATGAAACTGTCAACCTTTACTACACCACAAGATGGCAGTGTTGATTTTCAAATAATTTTAATTCTATACTATTTGAATCATATGACAGAGATCATAGGTCAATCCTACTCCTATCTCGTTAAACAAAGGACCTCATATTCAATTCTAGACTTTGGGTCTCTCCTGTCAAATTAATATTTAAGATCTTCTCTCCTAACCATTTCAAGATTTTACTAAATTACTCCTTATCAGTTACATAGAAACATTCCTTTACAGTTAAATCAGCATCTTATTTCTATTCTTCAGTAATTATACCGTTCTATAGTTATACTCTAAAATAAATTGGAGTTACTATTATTTTACTGTGCTACTAATATAGAATATATTTATTATATACATGTATACTTGTATAACATAGATATACTTGCATAGATTATGTTTCAACATAAATGGGTTTCTCTACCCGAAAAAGAAAATATCTTTAATTCAAGGGCTCTTTAAACAGACCTATAAATTTTATCTGACATGTCTTAGCACTCAGTCTATACAATATATCACATAAATACACTTTATATCTAGCGATTATATTTTTAAACATATACATAACTCTTCTAATGAGTTTACCTTCAAATGAACTCGTTTCTAAAAAAAATCTATGTGTAAGTTCATTCTAGAAGTAGGTGAGAGTTGAGAAAAGACTTTGCATTATATAAAAAATAGATATACGATTAAACAAGATGGCTATAGGCATCCATTTTGTTTTTCTTCTGAAAATACCTGACAGTTGGGGTACCTCAAGGGTCTGTTCTGGGTCCCCTACTCTTCTCAATCTCATCTCCTCATCTCTTCGTATGGATTCCAATATCACCTCTATGGTGATGAATTAGGGATGCACCGATACCACTTTTTTAAGGCCGAGTACGAGTACCGATACTTTTTAAAAGTACTCACCGATACCGAGTACCGATACTTTTATTTAATGTCATGTGACGCTTTCCAATAAGAACAGACCTCATATAAAAATGTATATGAGATTTGCCCCCAGCTCACATGGATTTGCCCCAGCACTCATTGATTTGCCCCCAGCACTCATGGATTTGCCCCCAGCACTCATGGATATGCCCCAGCTCTGATGGATTTGCCCCCAGCTCTGATGGATATGCCCCCAGCTCTGATGGATATGCCCCAGCTCTGATGGATATGCCCCAGCTCTGATGGATATGCCCCAGCTCTCATGGCTTTGCCCCCAGGTCTCATGGCTTTGCCCCCAGGTCTCATGGACTTGCCCCCAGGTCTCATGGACTTGCCCCCAGGTCTCATGGATCTGCCCCCAGGTCTCATGGATTTGCCCCCAGGTCTCATGGCTTTGCCCCCAGGTCTCATGGCTTTGCCCCCAGGTCTCATGGATTAGCCCCCAGGTATCATGGCTTTGCCCCCAGGTCTCATGGATTTGCCTGCAGCTCGAACGCTGGGGAAGCTGGCCGCATGCATGAAAAGCACGCGGCCAGTGTTCCCTTCCGGCGCGCCGCGATACTCACACATCCTGAAGGTCCGGTCGCTTGTTGGCAGTGATGCGATCATGTGGCCGCCGGGCGCATCTGTGACGCTGCCTCCAGCCGAGAGGCAGCGTCACAGGAGCGCCCAGTGGCCGCGGGAACGCATCACTGCCAAGCGACCGGACCTTCAGGAAGGGTGAGTATCGCGGCGCGCCGGAAGGGAACGCTGGCCGCGTGCTTTTCATGCACGCAGCCAGCTTCCCCAGCCCAGCGGATACCGGCAAGCCGGCCCAGCGTCGGCTTCCAGTATCGGCAGGATGTATCGGCCCGTTTGCACGAGTAACAAGTACTCGTGCAAACGGCAATATTGGCCCCGATACCGATACCAGTATCGGTATCGGTGCATCCCTAGTGATGATACCCAAATCTACCATTCCTCTCTTGATCTCTCTCCTCTGGTGTTGGACAGTGTTACAGCCTGCCGGTCAGCTGTCTCCGACTGGATGACTTCCCATTTCCTAAATTTCAACCTCTCGAAAACTGAACTTCTCATCTTCCCCTCCCACTAAAACCTCCATTCCTGCTCCCATTTCTCTTCAGGAGAATGGTGCCACCATTACTTCTACCTCTCAGGCTCATTGCCTCAGGGTCCTCTTGGACTCCGATCTATCCTTTGCTGCTCACATTCAGTCACTCACCAAATCTTGCTACTTCCACCTAGAAAACATTGCACGCATCCATCTCCTTTCTTAATCCAGACTCTACTAAAATGCTCATCCAAGCTCTTTTTATCTCCCGCCTTGATTACTGTAACCTCCTTCTCTCTGGCCTTAAGAGATCCCATATTCTCCCTCTGCAGTCTGTAATGAACGCTGTGCCAGACTCATACACCTCACCTCCTGCACCTCTCACACCTCACCTCTCTGTCACTGGCTCCCTGTTTCCTTTAGAATCCAATTCATTATATTGGTCACATACAAAGCTCTCCATAACTGCGTCCCTGCCTATATCTCCTCCCTTATTAGCAGGTACATCCCGTCCCGACCACTTTGCTCTGCCAATGGTCTGATGCTATCAGTTCCTCGTACCCGCACCCCCAACTTTCGCCTTCAGGACTTCTCTCGAGCTGCACCTTTTCTATGGAACTCCTTCCCCCACAACATCAGACTTTCCCCGTCTCTCCAGTCCTTCAAGAAGTCTTTGAAAACGCATTACTATAGAGAAGCCTATCAGCTCGCTCCATGAAAAAGGATGAGCTGTGAGCGGTTGCAGCTCTGCCTGAGGTGGGACGGCTCAGGGAGGAAAGGCTTTGTGTCTTTGGTGTGCGCACAGAGCAGGTAATCCGTGCGCACGCTGATGAAAGAAAAAAATGAAAGCGTGGGAATGATTTAGCAGATTGTCCCTACGACCTGATAAATTGTGGCCTCGCTTTATTTTATTTTATTCCTGACACCAGTGGGGCTCCGTAGTTTAGGTTTAAAGGGACGCTACCACCAAAAAAATGAAATGTGCTTCACTTGTTTATTTTATGTTGCTGATATCTTACATGTACTGTACTTTGTTTTTGTCATGTATGTTTACAGTTACAAGCATTAATAAAGCGCTGTACAATGGGAAAGTATTTTACTCTGCGTCACTGTGTGAATCCATTTATGATATTTTGTGTTCTAAACTACCCCACAATATATTTAAAGCACGTGCCCCTCACTGAACATTCAGCATAAAATGGAGTGAATAGGTCATAAGGACTGAGTTGTGTGTACGCAAAGGACATCACCAGGGGTGAGATTGAAGTGTTAAAGGCCACTATCAGATCTTGTTCAGCTGCCATCGCTTATATTGGGTATCCTAGACAACACAATTAGTTCCCTGCACCCTGCAGCCTTATCTAAACATTCTTTTCACCACCCATTGCCAATTCACTACTGCTTAACCCCTTCACTACTAGGGATGAGCCGAACACCCCCCGAGTTAGGTTCGGACCCGAACCCGAACTTTCCAAATGTTCGGATCCGAACCCGAACTCGAACTCAATACAAGTCAATGGGGCTGAAAATTCAGTTTTTAGAGTGCCCTCCAAGCCTGCCTCCACAGCCTGCCCTTCCAAATGGTGCCTGGCATTAACCCCTGGGGAGCTGTATCGCGAATCGGCGCTGAAAAGCGCCGGTTTGCGATCCTTTCCCGGAGCTGGCCGACATCTTGGATGTCGGCCAAGCCTCTGGGAACTCCCCCTGAGGACTGGCGTCATCGTGCGTAGCACGATGACGCCAGTCCTGGACTTAACCCCTAACTGCCACCAACTGTGGAGATAGGGAGTTCCAATGAACTCCCTATCTCCCGATCCGTGGCAGTTAGGGGTTAATGTTTGGTATGGTTGGATCGGCCAGAGCATGGCCGTTCCAACGATACCAAACACTACTGTGAAAAATGTTGTAAAAAAAAAAAAATGAAAAATAAAAATAAAAACAAATTTTAAAAAAAAATTATAAAAAAAAAAATAAACACTTTTTTTTTGTTTTTTTTGTTTTGTTAATGCAGCAATATTGTTCCCATTTCAATTATAATGTGAACAATGATGCTGCACTAACGATTTTTGTATGCGGTGCGTTTGTTAAAAATAGTGTAATTTTCCCCAAAAAAAAATGTAACGAGACCCCATCTCTAATTTTTTTAACAAGCGCACCCCATACAAAATATAACCGCAATTGCTCGCATGTTAAAATGTGAAAAAAAAACTTTACACATTGTAAATTATTGAAAATACATATTTTATTGCATTTTTTGTTATAATATACAGACATGACATAACGTATACATATAATAATGACATATTATGAATCTACCGAGTCTGACGGAAAGAACGATATATAATATGTCTGGGTCATATACTAAAATAAGCCTTCAAAACACGTTTAAACATGATGAGCAAAACCGGTAAAAATGACCTCAGCACAGGGGCGGGAAAAGCCTCAGCAGCGAAAGGGTTAAAGGGACAGTGAGTTTTCCATGAAATAAGGGTTAAAAATAAAAACGCAAAATTCCTTCAATTATCGTGCCTAGGAGGTGCCCATAACCTGCCCGTGAAGTGGCGGATTTTTAGGATGTATAGAAATATGTAAAAACAAAAAATTACATTTCAAATGACGGTAAATGCTTTTCCTTTAATCTATCCATAAACAACTGCTTGGGGCGGCAGTCTGTATGAAAAGAGGAGACATTTTCGGACACTCAGAAAAAGTTTACTGATTTTTTGGCGGTGAAAAAAAGGAGAATGACTGGAAAATGGAAAATTCTAGACCAAATAGCCGATTTGGAAAGTGAGATAAATGGGAGAATTTTTCTGGTTTGGCTATTTTGACCTAGAATTTTCTCTTCAGTCATTCTCCTGAGTTTCACCTTTCTCTGAATAACTCTGACAGAGCGGTGAAGAGCAGGAGAATGACTGGAGAATGGAAAATTCTAGGTCAAAATAGCCAAACCAGAAAAATTCTCCCATTTAGGCTAGGGTCAAGCTAGCGAATTTTTAACGTGCGTTTAGGCGCACTTAATCACGGCCGCACTAGCACCAAATGACGGGCAATGACGGCCAATATACGAAGTACGGTCGCACGAAAGTCCGGCTGCGCAACGTAAGTGGAAAATGAACGCATTTTTTCGAGAACGCAGAACCGCTAGTACGGACGTACAGAGTGCGCTGCGTCCACTAGCGGCGTGTGTGCGTGATTTGGAGACGTCAGACCCTGCTCATGTCCGGCCAACATAACGTCCAGACACCCAAAGTTTCCTGGTTTGGATCTGTAAAAAATCACGCAGAAAAATGCGCATCGTATGACCGTTTTCGCGCATTCCGTGAAAAAATACGGCAATGCGTCCGGACGCACTTTTTGACGGTCGCTGCGAAAAATGCGTTAGTCTGACCCTAGCCTTATCTCACTTTCCAAATCGGCTATTTGGTCCAGATTGTTCTCTTTTCCTGCCATTCTCCTGGTTTTCACCTTTCTCTGAACAACCCTGAGAGATAGGTGAAAGCCAGGAGAACTGGCAGGAGAAGAGAACAATCTAGACCAAATAGCCGATTTGGAAAGTGAGTTAAATGGGAGAATTTTTCTGGTTTGGCTATTTTGACCTAGAATTTTCTCTTCAGTCATTCTCCTGAGTTTCACCTTTCTCTGAATAACCCTGTCAGGGTTAGATTAGATCAGACTAAAAACACCTGGTGTTATGCCCGTTTGTGAACAGAGGTCATTTAGAGTTGAGAATCTTTCCACGTACACATTAGTTTTTAATTGAATATCTAATAAACCGCTGCTTATAATATTCTGCAGTTAAGAGTCTCTTGATTTCTAGATTTTTTAGTATTTTTTTAAGCATTTTCTATACTTTTTTCAAAATTTCTTTTTTTCGAACTCGAACCGAACACACACAAAAGGTTCGAAGTTCACGAACGTTCGAACTACCAAAGTTCGGGCCGAACTCCGAACCGTCCGAACCGAACAGCTCATCCCTATTCACTACCGATATTGAGATATCTCGGGCTTCAAAGGCACCATCTGGTGCCCTGATATCGAGATATCGAGAATATGCTGATCTGCAGCCCAAAAGCAAATTAAATTAGTTTGCTGCGAGCAAATTTCATTTTCTTTTAGGCTGCAGATGGTGCCTCAAAAGTTTTAGTCCTGTGGGCATAATGCCCAAAGAGCTAATAATGTAAAATCAGCTGCTGAAAGTTTTGAAATATCAGGCTTTCAGAAGCAGTCAGCAGCCGATGCAGAGAGAAATAGACGAAAATAGACCTGCTGCCCAAACCTCTGTAACTAAAATTGGCAGCAGATGGCGCCATCTATTGGCCAAAATAGGTTATTTACAGTAAGAAATACAATGTGTATAAGCTCAAATATTTCTTACAAACAACAAAACGTACCATATAGCGCATCAATAAATATTAAATAAGAATGAGAGTAGAGCATCAATTAATAAAGATTGGATAAAAGTGAAATTAGTGATACAAATATTTTGTCAATAGTCAATAAAGTGCAACAGTGCTTATCATCATTTAAATATGCATTAATGAGATGAGGTTATAAGTCCAATAGTATAAAAAAGTCCAAATTAAGTCAAATGATACTAGGGCTGCAACTAACGATTATTTTCATAATTGATTAGTTGGGCGATTATTTTTTCGATTTAATCAATTCATCGGATAATTAATTTTATACATAAAAGGAATATTATGGAAAAAAAAAATCAAACCCTCTCCTTTTTTTCATAAGGTATTTGCGTAGAGTATATTACTTTTGTACGTACATACGCAAGTTGCATACTTTTTGCACACAAGGTACATGAGCGCCCGGTCAGAGGGATGGATTGATGTTGCATACGCAGCTTAAGCACATGTCTGCTTCCTCCCTGAATGAACGATGCTATGAGCGCTCAGATAGACATGATGTCGGCATGAAAGCAGGGAGAGAAGGGGGACAGTCCACGCAGCCTGACCACTTTAATAAGCTAAAGTGGTCATGGTGCGGAGAGTGTCCCTTTACAAGAATAATTCAATGAACAAACTGAGAGGGAGGAAGATCCGGAGGTGGAAGGGAGTGAGTTTGGGCAAGAGATTTGACCTGAGTATGAGAGGGAGTGGGTTTTTGCAAAAGACCAGACCTGAATGTGGCAGGGAGTTTGTGGGAAGGGAATGCACCAGACTGGAGAGAATGGCAGCTCCAGACCAAATAGGAGGTGTCAGGCAGGTTGGGGTGGTGGCAGAGGACTCCAGTAAGTATAAACCACCAGTGTTACAGTGTACATACCCAGTGGAAGTATCCTATGTTTTGTGTTATAGCGCTGCTAGAGTTGTAAACGGAATAAAAAAAAAACTGGTGGTGTCTGACATAACCCTAGAACTAAATCATACCGAGTATAGCAGCGGCGCGTCCTCTCCAATCAGTTTCGAAGCAAAATCAGAGTTTATTAATATTTAACCCAGTCTGACTCTAAACAGTGTGTGTACACAAATCAAATAATCAACGACGATTAATCGATGAGAATAGTTGACGACTATTTTCATTATCGATTAGTTATCGATTAGTTGTTTCAGCCCTAAATGATACTCAAAGAGTTAACTTGATCCTCTTGTGATGAATTACTGTAGTCCTCAATGTTTCTCAAAAATAAAAGGAGACACAGGAATAATAGTGTAGATGGTTACAACAGATGGTCCCAATTAATAGTAGCAAGGGTTCCAGCCCACTCACATTTGCATGAGCCTTAGACAAATCCCGGCTCTAGGTGTGTGTGCCTCTGGCCATATAAAGAGTGGCACTTCCCTTCTTTAATTTGCAATGTCCACTAGATAAAGCATAAAAAAAATCGGGAGGCGGCGCTCCCGTAGTATAATACTGTATAAACAACGGGAAAATATGTATTTAAAAATACACTCACCGATGCAGGAGCCCTATGTAGGTAGGCATGATCTGTATAGCGTCAGGCACTTCTTAGGTGAGTGCTCAAGACCTCTTTGTCTCAGCAGCCGATATTGATAACGTGCTGATGGATACCAAGGTTGATGTTAAAACAGATAGGAGAGACTAGCCAGTATGGGGTTAAAATATATGTAATTTATTAAAATAAAGCAATAAAAATCAATGAAAGGAATGGACACACGGTTTTACCGAGACGCGTTTTGGATAATAAGCCTTCTTCAGCTGGTATCTTTAAATGTCCATAAGCTTTTGCTTTCACTTATGGACATTAAGGCTAGGGTCAGACGAGCGTGATTTCTACGGACTGTACGTCCGTGCACACGGACGTACGTCAGTACGGAAGACGCAGTAGTGGCCACACAGTCCGTTTATTCACTGATGTATATTTTGACGGATGTAGGTGGGAAAATAAATTAAAAATCAAAAACATTTTGTCCGTGAAAAATGCTGGACGTATAAATGCAGTCCGTCTGACCACGTTCCATCACTCACACACAAAGCTATGCGGACGTTGCGGACGCAGCGCACTTTGTGCGGCCGTTCTAGGGGTTGTACGTTCTTGCCTGCCTTGCGTCCGTGGGCCGTGCCGTTGTGCGTCCGCAGTTCAGTGCGGACGTACTTCGTGTGTGGGGCTCCAATGGGCTTTCTGTCATGCTATCACGGACGTACTTTTAGGCGCAATCACGGACGTGAACACTACGCTCGTCTGACCCCAGCCTTAGGCTAGGGTCAGATGAGCGCATTTTGTACGGACTGTGTGTCCGTGCAGTACGGACGTACTTTCTGACTGACAACAAGGTAGTGGCCACACAGTCCGTGTTTTTCACTGACGTATTTTTTGACTGATGTAGCAGGGAAAATAAATTAAAATGAAAAAACATTCTGTCCGTCAAAAATGCTGGACGTATAAATGCAGTCCATCTGACCTCGTTTCATCACTCACACACAAAGCTACACGGACGTTGCAGACGTGGTGCACTCCGCACGTCCGTTCTAGCAGTATTAAGTTCTTGCCTAACCTGCGTCCATTTGCCGCATCCGCCATGCATCCGCACTTCTGTGCGGACGTACTTCGTGTGTGGGGCTCCATTGGTCAGAATGCTATGCTGCCATGGACGTACAAATGTGCTGCAACACGGACGTGATAACTGCTCTCGTCTGACCCCAGCCTTCAAGTCCATCAGTCCATTTGTCATCCATTCTAGGCAGCATCACACTATTTAATGGTGATATATTTTTAACACATATTTCCTAAATTCATTTGCATCACAATCAGGTGCCTCTACCACTATGTATATATATTTATATATATATACATTTTCACTCAAATATTTCTCACTTTAAAATTAATTAAAAATGATTTTACAAAAAAACCCACTGGTTTCTGACAATATTTTCTTGAAAATCACTTGGTAGTGAAGGGGTTAATCTTATACTAAGGCTGTAAAGTGATACTTTTGCTAAGATTTTGGTAAATGTTGCATCATGGTAAAAATCCACAAATAATTATCCTGACTTTATTTTTCCTTTTTACATGCAATTACTTTAACCCTTTCGCTGCTGAGGCGTTTCACACCTCTGTGCTGAGGTCATTTTTACCGGTTTTGCTCATCATCTTTAAATGCGTTTTGAAGGCTTATTTTAGTATATGACCCAGACATATTATATATCGTTCTTTCCGTCAGACTCGGCAGATTCATAATATGTCATTATTATATGTATACGTCATGACCTGTCTGTATATTATAACAAAAAATGCAATAAAATATGAATTTTCAATAATTTACAACGTGTAAAGTGTTTTTATTTCACATTTTAATATGCGAGCAATTGCGGTTATATTTTGTATGGGGTGCGCTTGTTAAAAAAATTAGAGATGGGGTCTCGTTACATTTTTTTTTGGGGAAAATTACGAGATTTTTAACAAACGCACCGCATACAAAAATCGTTAGTGCAGCATCATTGTTCACATTATAATTGAAATGGGAACAATATTGCTGCATTAACAAAACAAAAAACAAAAAAAACTTGTTTGTTTTTTTTTTAGAATTTTTTTTAATATTTTTTTATTTTTATTTTTAATTTTTATTTTTTTTAAAAAACTTTTTTCACAGTGGTGTTTGGTATCGTTGGAACGGCCATACTCTGGCCGATCCAACAGTACCAAACATTAACCCCTAGCTGCCACGGATCGGGAGATAGGGGATTCATTGGAATCCCCTATCTCCACCGTTGGTGGCAGCTAGGGGTTAACTCCAGGACTGGCATCATCGTGCATAGCACGATGACGCCAGTCCTCAGGGGGAGTTCCCGGAGGCTTGGCCGACATCCAAGATGTCAGCCAGCTCCGGGAAAGGATCACGAACCGGCGCTTTTCAGCGCCGATTCGTGATCCGGCTCCCCAGGGGTTAATGACAGCCACCGTTTGGAAGGGCAGGCTGTGCCCTTCCAAGCGGTGTCTGTTTTAACTCACTACTCCCCGGCGATCGGGAGGGAGAGAGGTCCGAAGGACCTCCCCCCCCTCCCTTTCAGGCGCCTCCTCCGCACATGTGGGGGGGCGCCTGCATTAGATGTCATCGCGTCGCCGCGATAACATCTAATGTCCCCGCCGGGCTCCCAGATTGACGGGCTGACATCCAAGATGTCAGCCCGGACCCGGGGGGAGCAGCAATCCGCCGGAATCCGGCGGATTGCTGCCTCCTGTGCTCGGATGCGCTGAGCGCGTCCGTAGCACAGGAGAACCACTTGGCTGGACGCGCTGAGCGCGTCCATAGCAGGCAAGTGGTTAAATAAAGAAAAATAACAGCAGCATGGTTTTATGTGGTTTATTTGTAATGCACACGTAATGTAGTTATGTTAGTGGTAGTGTCCCTTTAAACCCTAAGACTTCAGTTTATTTCAACTAACCGTATCACATTTCACTTGCATTTATTATGTATTATACACTTATATTAACAATAACACCCAGAAACTTTGTGCAATATTTTTACATACAACGATATAGGTGATTTAGGGACAAAGGATTTGGTAAGGTAAGACCAAAGAAAACACTGTGGATTGGAAACCATGGAAGCCGCTCTTTATGTTGTAAGGTCTTCTCTAAGGTTGCCTAGAAATTCAATAAAGGATTCACATACAGTATTGACAGAAGGAATTATGCCATATCATATTATACGCCAGATTTTATATTTGAAGATTAGATGTTTTAAGATATGAAATAGCTCATCCATCCTCCTGCTTTTTTCACTAACTCTTGGATTGAGTTACCTTTTATTATAAAACGGTCCATTTTGTAGTGAATTCATAAAATTAACCTATATCTTCCACACGTGAAAGGAGTGGTTAGAAAACGTGTATGGTGCAGCTAGTGGATATTAAAGGGACAAGCCAATTATCCTGTTCATGTTTGGTAATGGCGTAACTACCAGCCTTTACCTTCAAAACACCATTACATCTTCTAGGTACACTTGCATATAGTTATAGTTTTTTTTTAAGGAACTCACGAAGTACCGTATTCTTCGCTCCATAAGACGCACTTTTCTCCCCCCAAAAAGTGGGGGGAAAAGTGGGTGCGTCTTATGGAGCGAATGCCCCATGATATGCCTCCGCTCACCTGCCGCGTTCGGCTCCCTCTGAGCGTGCGTCCGGCGGCAAGGAGCTTGGGCACTCGCCTGGGGGAGCCACGTGACCGTGATCTCGCGAGATCGCGGTCACGTGGCTCCCCCAGGCGAGTGCCCAAGCTTTCTGCCGCCGGACGCACGCTCAGAGGGAGACGAACGTGGCGGCGGCGGGCGGCGGCAGGTGAGCGGAGGCATATCCGTGAGCAGCGGCATATCCATGAGCTGGGACATATCCATGAGCTGGGGCATATCCATGAGCTGGGGCATATCCATGAGAGCTGCTGGGGCATATCCATGAGAGCTGCTGGGGCATATCCATGAGCTGCTGGGGCATATCCATGAGCTGGGGCAGTATATCCATGAGCTGCTGGGGCAAATCCATGTGTGAGCTGGGGCATTATCCATGTGCTGGGGCATATCCATGTGCTGGGGCATATCCATGTGTGAGCTGGGGCATATCCATGTGTGAGCCGGGGCATATCCATGAGCTGGGGCATATCCATGAGCTGCTGCGGCATATCCATGAGCTGGGGCATATCCATGTGTGAGCTGGGGCATTATCCATGAGCTGGGGCAGTATATCCATGAGAGGAGCTGGGGCAGTATATCCATGAGAGGAGCTGGGGCAATATATCCATGAGAGGAGCTGGGGCAATATATCCATGAGAGGAGCTGGGGCAATATATCCATGAGAGGAGCTGGGGCAGTATCCATGAGAGGAGCTGGGGCAGTATCCATGAGAGGAGCTGGGGCAATATATCCATGAGAGGAGCTGGGACAGTATCCATGAGAGGAGCTGGGGCAGTATCCATGAGAGGAGCTGGGGCAGTATATCCACGAGAGGAGCTGGGGCAGTATATCCACGAGAGGAGCTGGGGCAGTATATCCATGAGAGGAGCTGGGGCAGTATATCCATGAGAGGAGCTGGGGCAATATCCATTATTACACTATTTGATTCAGAATATTTATTTTCCTGTTTTCCTCCTCTAAAAACTAGGTGCGTCTTATGGTCAGGTGCGTCTTATGGAGCGAAAAATACGGTAGGTTGTTTTTGTTTGTGTATGCACAGCAAAAGAAAATGTTTAATTAACAGATACTCTATTCCAAATTTGTTAATTTATTGGATATTAAAAGCAGCAGCAGGCAATGTTTTGGGTGACCAGCAGCCTTTATCACACTTTTTAGACTACAAATAGAGGCAAATATCTAATAAATTGCCAAAGTTGGAATGGATCACCCTTCCTGTCTGCTGGTATTGTGAGTGCATCAGGGTCATTGCTTGTTACATCTTCTGTGTACATAGTCATGCCATATTACCCTGGTCTGTTTGGCCACTACGCCTGCCTAATTTTGCATTGTGAGCTCCTCCAAACCTGTTTGTAACAATAAGTTTATTTCAATAGCTGACAAAAATGTATGATAAGATTTTACTGCTATGTATTTGTTCTGCTTTAGGTTTTCATGTACTTTTTATTGTTTATTTTTCTTTTCATTTCTGAATTATGCGATACCAATTACCAAGCATACCAATTGTGATTAGAAATAAATTCTTGCTTTCATTTGACATACTGTAAAAATCAAGAACCAAAATGTTGATAGGTCCTCATCTCTCACATAGAAAAACATGTGTCTTTGTATTCTGCTGTATTCTAAAATACATAGCAGACACAGAAAAAATAGATTTCTAACTGTACAAAATGATCCCTGAACTTCACATTATTTATGTTTCACTCCTTTTAGCTATATGTGAAATGTATGCTGACTAACTTGTTCTGTCAGTAGAATACAGAAATTGAAGCGTAAGAAGTAGAGCAAAGATATTGAGAATAACACCTGCACCCACATTCTTATTAAGTGTCTTCCTATATACAACACTTGCATGGTCATTTACGTTTGCAACAAAGCAAAAAAGATGTAGGTCTGCTATTTTATTTTTATTATTATACTTTATTTCTATAGCGCCAGTATATTCTGCAGCGCAGATCAATGGGTACAATATTGACAGGGTCACAATACATTGAGACTGAACAACATTTTGACAAACCTGTACAGGAGGAAACAAGGGCCTTAGTCCTTTGAAAACTTACTATCTAGAAGGGTTGGAGGAGAAACCAGGAGGAGAGGATTGCAAGGTGAGAGTGATGGACTGGTTGGGGCAGTGAGGTGTATTAGTGAGCCGGGTGGTAGGTTTCCCTAAATAGGAATCTCTTAAGGGAGCGTTTGAAGGAGGGGAAGCTAAAGTCTGACAGTACGAGGGAGAGCAATCCAGAGGATGGGGTGCTACACGTAAGTAATCCTGCAGTCTATTGTGGGAAGATACGACGCTGGGTGAAGCTAGGCGCAGGTTACTGTTTGACCTTAGTGAGTGGGCTGGGATGTATTTGGTGATTAATCTGGACAAGTAGCAGGGGCGAATCCAGAGACAAGTTTCGGGGGGGGCAGTCTACCAGTTTTGGCTAAGAGCTGGTTTTGGGTTCGCAGTGACAGGCAGAGATGCGCCTAATCTCAGGCTTTGCTTGTCACTCTCCCTAGAACATTGTCTCACAGGATCTGTCCTCATGTGGCTCAGGTGACACCTGACTGACACCACACAGCAATGCACTGCATGTGCTCTGTCACTTATGTAGCGCTGTGTTTAAAAAGACTGTTCTGCTGCAAGTACCTATTTTTGGCCAACGGAGGGAGACAGAGACCATGGTAAAATTATGCTGGACAGACACAGAAGACATTGGGACTACGTTTCCTGGCATGCTTTGCGGTGAATACAGGAAGTGGGTGTGTAGGAAAGGAAAGGCATCAGCAGCCTTGTGGAAAGCATGCTCAGAGTGAGCTGGGAGCTGGAAGGAGAAAGAAGCAGGCAGGGCTGTTCAGGATTGTGACCAGGCCAGAGCGCAGGGGCTACCTCGCTGGGGCTGGGGGATTGGGACAGTGACCCTGCAGAGATCTGTCTACATCAAGCTGTAAGGTCTGAGGACAGAGATAGCTGGGAGGACGCGCCAGGGAGTGATAGAGAGAGGATGCAGTGCTGCAGAGTGGAACAGTGACTAGGCCGGAGTGCAGGTGCGGCCTACCAGGATTCCAAGAGGGGTTACCCAGTCTTGTAAGAAGGAGACCCAGTGATCTACAGACATTACCCAAGCTGCCATCAAGGAAGGCAGAGGATCCTTGAGTGAGGAGTACCGCAGGTCCATCGGATGGGAGAGCAGGCGGTAACTGGACAAGTCACGGTTGGAGCAGAAAGAGCCAGACAACGGATCCAGTAACCAGTATCCCAGCGAGGCATCGAGCGGATGGGTGAGAGACCTCCAAGGCCGGTTTATAAAGCAAGAAAGTACGCTGCTGTTTGTCTCTAAAACCCACAGGGCCCCAACTTGACTAGTCGAAGACATCACTTTAAATAATTCACTGGCCAGTTGAATAGTACCCGGGTACCATAACACACACATACACTCACAGTTCGGGACTTAACCTGTTCGGGACTCACTCCCTAGTATCCGAAAAAGGGGCAAAGATTCGCATCTTATTTTGTTTTCCGCTGCGCGTTTCTCGTAATTACGAAGCATTGTACTTTTCTGTTCGGTCGCGCATTTTTCCTGAAATACGAAGCCTCGTATTTCTTTTCCGCTGCGCGTTTACCACATTACGAAATACTGTAGATATATCCAAAGACCGTGTTATTCTTTATTTGCCTTTTATTCAAGTAAACTATATAATATAAAAATCCACAACGGTGCTGGAGTATATTTATTCCCTAGTGCGGGGAGACTGACCCGAGGTTCATTTTCAGCGGCTCCTCCGGGAGTGAGCGCTACACTTAAAATAAAGCACCACCAGCAATAACACAACACTGCCTGGATATATTGAGGAGTTTTTAAAAGGAGGAGCATTAGACAAAAAAAAAAAAAGCGGGAAAGGGGGATTTGGGGCCAAAATTGGGATTGTGCCTCAAGAACAGGGATGTTAGGGAAATACGAGGCCAGGTACAAACCCATACACAGCTGCATACAGACACACACTCAAAAGACACATACATAGCTTTATACTCCAGAGATACACACTGACTTGGACATAGAGTGTACAGGTTTACATTTTGAGTATCCAGGAAATAACCAGCAAATAGACTCATTGCTAGGAGTTTAATTGTTTTGTATCCATTATATTCCCGCACACCCTGAATATGTGGGGGAGCCCCTAAAAATACCTACACACCCTCAATATATGGATACAATATAGAAAAGACAGGCATACGAGATCAGTGAAAACTGATCAGTGGTGCAACCTTTTTTTATTTCTGCAATGGAGCAAACAAACACTTCAGGGTGACCTCCTTTCTCAATACTATATGCTCATTGCAGAAATAAAAGGGTTGCACCAGTGGACCAGTACTCACCAAGCTTGTGTGCCTTTATTATCTATATTGAATCTCTGTACAGCCATTGCCGACGTGATGAAAGGGAAAATACGCTGCTGGCATATACCAGGTAAACAAATCATTAAGTGAACTGGCTGGTGCCACTCCTGTAATGTTATTTTTACACACCCTGAATATATGGAGGAACCCCTAAAGAGACACCCACACACCCTGAATATATGGAGGAACCCCTAAAGAGACACCCACACACCCTGAATATATGGAGGAACCCCTAAAGAGACACCCACACACCCTGAATATATGGAGGAACCCCTAACGAGACACCCGCACACCCTGAATATATGGAGGAACCCCTAAAGAGACACCCACACACCCTGAATATATGGAGGAACCCCTAATGAGACACCCGCACACCCTGAATATATGGAGGAACCCCTAAAGAGACACCCACACACCCTGAATATATGGGGGAGCCCCTAAAGAGACACCCACACGCCCCTAAAGAGACACCCACACACCCTGAATATATGGGGGAGCCCCTAAAGAGACACCCGCACACCCTGAATATATGGAGGAGACCCTAAAATGAGGGACATTAGGAAAGCGATGCACAACAGGCTTTTGTGTTCAGTGATAAGAATTTAACTAACAGGGTTATTCAGAGAGCGGTGAAAAGCAGGAGAATGACTGGAGAATGGAAAATTCTAGGTCAAAATAGCCAAACCAGAAAAATTCTCCCATTTATCTCACTTTCCAAATCGGCTATTTTGACCTAGAATTTTCCATTCTCCAGTCATTCTCCTGCTTTTCACTGCTTTCTGAATAACCCTGAAAGTAATTGATGGGCAGCGTCACCAAACGGTCTGTCTCATATCCAGTACAGCAGACTGCAGGCTTCACAGATCATGAAGAAAGTTTAGTAATAAATTAAAACCTTGACTATAAAGCTGACAGTCTGCTCGTACTGAGCAGGAGACAAATGCCATGGGGTGTTACTATACTGTGGTGTTGTACAGATCATCAATTAAATAATCCGATGATAGTTCAGGTGTTGCAGTGGCTGAAAGTGTAGGATATTCACAGTGGATAATATATTATATATATATGACACAGAAGTGCTGCTATGCTGAGCTTTGTCTCATATATATATATATATTTGTAAAATTAACTACATATAAAAATCATTCTAAATAAAGATAAATATTAAAATAATATATTGGAATTACATATTCAAACATTAATAAAATAATTATATTAAAATTTTATGTTATTTAAAATATGCATGTTGCCCCTTCTCATGCTTGCATTTTTTGGAGAGAGGAGTTACATCCCAAGGGGCCAAGTGGGAACAGAGTTGTCAGTTCTGCATGGAGGGGTGGGGGTTAAATACTAAGGAGTCCAGTGGGAACAATTTCCATCTCTGTAGAGAGGAGAGAATTGGGGAGGGGGTTAAATCCTTCCAGCTCTGCAGGGAGGGAAAGGGGTTAAATACTTTCATTTTTGTAGGGACAGGAGAATTGAGGAGAAGGATAACTCCATCCCTGCAGAGCTGGAATGCATTAACTCCTTCCATTTCTGTGGGGAGGGGGTTAAATCCCCCTAGCTCTGCAAGGAAAAAAAGAGGGTTAACCACTTGAATGCTAAGGACGCGCTCAGCGCGTCCTCAGCATTCCCGCTGGTGTGCTGAGGACGCGCTGAGCGCGTCCTCACATTGGGGTCAGCGTTCGGCCGGGTTCCGGCCGATCGCTGGCCCCTCCGGTGCGGGCTGACATCCTGGATGTCAGCCGCGCATCCGGACCAGCAGCCGCCAGCATTAGGTGTCATCGCGGGGGCGCGATGACACCTAATTCAGGCGCCCCCCGCATGTGCGTAGGAGGCGCCTGAAAGGGAGGGGGGAGGTCCTTCGGACCTCTCTCCCTCCCGATCGGCGGCGCACAGGGGATTAACCCAGGCATCATTTGGAAGGGCACAGCCTGCCCTTCCAAATGATGCCTGGCATTAACCCCTGGGGAGCTGGATCGCGAATCGGCGCTGAAAAGCGCCGGTTCGTGATCCTTTCCCGGAGCTGGCCGACATCTTGGATGTCGGCCAAGCCTCCGGGAACTCCCCCAGAGGACTGGCGTCATCGTGCGTAGCACGATGACGCCAGTCCTAGACTTAACCCCTAACTGCCACCAACTGTGGAGATAGGGAGTTCCAATGAACTCCCTATCTCCCGATCCGTGGCAGTTAGGGGTTAAATTTTGGTATCGTTGGATCGGCCAGAGCATGGCCGTTCCAACGATACCAAACACTACAGTGAAAAATTTTGTAAAAAAAAAAAAAAAAAAGAAAAATAAAAAAAATTTGAAAAAAAAAAAAATTAAACACTTTTTTTTATTTTTTTGGGTTTGTTAATGCAGCAATATTGTTCCCATTTCAATTATAATGTGAACAATGATGCTGCACTAACGATTTTTGTATGCGGTGCGTTTGTTAAAAATAGTGTCATTTTCCCCAAAAAAATGTAACGAGACCCCATCTCTAATTTTTTTAACAAGCGCACCCCATACAAAATATAACCGCAATTGCTCGCATGTTAAAATGTGGAAAAAAACACTTTACACATTGTAAATTATTGAAAATACATATTTTATTGCATTTTTTGTTATAATATACAGACATGACATAACGTATACATATAATAATGACATATTATGAATTTACCGAGTCTGACGGAAAGAACGATATATAATATGTCTGGGTCATATACTAAAATAAGCCTTCAAAACACGTTTAAACATGATGCGCAAAACAGGTAAAAATGACCTCAGCATAGGGGCGGGAAAAGCCTCAGCAGCGAAAGGGTTAAATTCTCCAGAGAGGGTTAAATCACCTCAGCTTTGCAGAGGGGGGAGGGAGTCACATCTTCCCATTGATGCATGGATGGTGTTAAATACTCTCCGTTCTGCATGGATGGGGGGGGATTGGGTTAAAACTTCCCAGCTCTACAGGGAGGGAGGAATGTGACAGCTGGCTGCCATCATACACTCACCAGACACCAGATCACTCAGCTGCTGGGCCGCAGTGTCTCTCGTCTCCTTCCTTCACACACACAGAGCAGGCTGTAGGTGGGCGGAGACTCTCTCACTGCTACACGCAAGCAGGGGAAGGCAGGTAAAGTGTTGTGATTTTTGCCGCCAGAGAAGCTCTGCTTGCTCAGATCGTCAGCCTGGTAACTGCACTGCTCGGGGGGGGGCAATTGCCCCGTTGCCCCCCTGGATCCGCCCCTGACAAGTAGTGGGTAGTTGAGTTAGTGAGAGCTTGAAGGTCAGGGTGAGGATTTTGAATTTAATTCTACAGTGGATGGGGAGCCAGTGAAGGGACTCGCAGAGAGGAGCGACAGAGACAGAGCGACAGGTGGGGTGGATGAGCCTGGCAGAGGCATTCAGAATGGATTGTAGAGGGGAGAGGTGCAAAAGAGGGAGGCCAGCTAGAAGATTATTACAATAGTCAAGTCGGGAGATTACAATTGTGTGGATGAATTGCTTTGTGGTGTCAGCGGTAAGAGATGGCCGAATTCTGGAAATATAGCGGCACGGCAGGAGGAGGAAAGAGACTGAATGTGCTGGATGAAGGTGTAGCGCTCACTCCCGGAGGAGCCGCTGAAAATGAACCACGGGTCAGTCTCCCCGCACTAGGGAATAAATATACTCCAACACAGTTGTGAGTTTTTATCATTTAAATAGTTTACTAAAATCTTGAGCAGAGGTTGAAGCACGATATTCACAAGTATGATTACAATATTTTCGTATTACGGTAAAACGCGCAACGGAAAAGAAACGAAACACGAGGCTTCGTATTTCGGAAAATAAAATATTCGCGACCAAACATAAAAGAATGCAATTTCCCGATAGTTCAGAAAAAGGGACCCGTAGCGAAAACCCCAAACATACAATCCCCTTCGTATTACGGCAAACGCGCAGCGGAAAAAGAGAAAAATGTATTCGGAACGTATCTTTGTCTTTAACCCCCGTTCCGATTCGTAAAAGGAAATGAGTCCTGTACAAGTTAAGTTCCAGAATGTAAGAAGCGTATCTGTGTGTGTATGGTACCCGGGTAATGTTCAACTGGCCAGTGAATTTATTAAAGGAAAGTCTTCGACTAGTCAGTTGGGGCCCTGTAAACTTTAAAGAGAAACAGCAGAGCGTCCTTTAATCATACAACAGCCTTGGAGGCCTCTCACCCATCCGATGACTGCTTTAGGCTCCGCTGACCCAGGACGTCTCTCCACCCGATTTTGACTGGGGATACTAGCGCCCCGATCCGTTGTCTGACTCCATACAGCTTATCCAGCTCACCGCCTGCTCTCCGTTCGATTCCTCCGGTCTGCAGCAATGCCTGGATTCCGGCGGGTCTTCTTCTCCTCAGCTGGGGTGATCCTCTCTGCAGCAACAGGTCTCTCTTGGTCTCTCTGGGCTCTCTCTGGGTCTCTGGCATAGGCCCTCTGGTGATCTCATACAATGCGTCTCCTCTCTTCCCTTCCTTGGTGCGCTCTGGAACCTTCCCCACGAGGCAGAGGATGTAAGGGTCCAGTCCCCACCCACTTCCTGTCCTCCTGCAAAGCATGCCGGGCACTGTAGTCCCAATATCCAGTATCTCTGATCGCGATAGTCTCCATCTTGTGGCCAAAAATAGGTACTGCCACAGCAAGATCTTTAGCACAGCGCTACAAAGGAAAGAGCCGAGTCAAGTGTAACTTCAAGACAGCTAACCTGGCTTGATGGGGAAATAGTGATACCATCGACCATGATACAGAAGTCAGGAGGTGAGGTAGGCATTAGAGGAGGAATTAGTAGGAGCTCAGTCTTCGACTAGTTAATCTTTAGGTGCAAGAGGCCATCCAGGAGGAGATGCCACATAAACAGTTGCTGACTTTGGAAAGGACATTAGGCGAGAGATCGGGGTGGAGAGGTAGATTTGAGTATCCTCAGCATAGAGGTGGTAATTAAAGCCAAAGCTGTTAATGATTTTGCCCAAAGAGGAGGTCTAGATAGAGAAGAGCAGAGGACATAGGACAGAGCCTTGAGTACACCAACCTATAGAGGCATTGAAGAGGGAGAGTTACCAGCAAATGACACAGAGAAAGACCCCTCCTTTCAGGTGATCTTTCGGCTTTGCCAGGGGGCCGCCTGAAAATTACATCATCGTGCCTGACGCAATGACGTCATTGCGTGGTTAGGGCTCTTAAAAGCAGAATCTGACTTCCATGAAGTCAGATAGCCGCGGGACCATGGAGGAGTGAGTTGAGTATGCGTAGGAGAGCCAGCATAGCAGAAGACGTGTGGGGAACGTCCTCTGCATATAGTGGGAGAATCCCATGACGTTCCCCACACGTCTGCCACAGTGAAGGGGGTTAAACACCAAACGGTTAGTTGTCTCTAATAGGGTTAAGAAAATTTCACTTTAACAGATGTTAAGAACACAAATCAGATCCTTTGCAGATGATAGGCTAATGCACCTTTAGTATAAACAAATCTTTCTGGAATTCACAAGCAAAATGATATAAAATGTTACGTGTCTGTAGTCTAGTCTTATATGTTTTCCATGTCAGTCACCCAGAGTCCAAGGACTGGGCATATTTAAGCATTAAAACCAAAAACAAGAATAAGCTTCTCAGTTTGTTACTTTATTTACCCATATTTCCTCTGTGGGTTAACGGAGGGATGAACTCTATGTGTTGGGCGAGGGAGCATTCCTGAAGAGAACATGGTGTACGTGAAAAACTAACTTGACCTATGTCCCATAGACAGGTATTTGAGAGCGTCTTAAACACTGTGGCATGACAGGACTCTATTTATGTGAAACCTTCATCAGCATGTGTTTACAAGTGTGGGTGGAATCTGTGGATTTTTAAAGAACACATATTTACTTTGTTGATTCTGGCCTCTTTCCAAGCTTTTGTCCAGGACATTGTGATGAATAATACTCAAAGATAAGGGTAATTTAAGATATATTTTATTTTAAGAGTAAGAGTGACTCGTATTGTGTACATGGAGACCAGTAATACGTGTATAGCCAGTACACATGCATGAATTTATTTTCTAGAATGTAGCAAGGTAACTAAAGTTGAACCAAAGCTCTGTTATGTAATTCTAGTTATGTTCTGTGACAGTTTTAGCTATTGTTTTTTTTCCATTGCAGGTTGTTTGTAACAGAAATGAATGTCTCACATTTCAAAATATTGACTAAATGCATAGTATGTACACTATTCATATATGTGTGTAGCAGGGTACAACAGGTATAGTAGTCCTAATCTGTGTTCCCTCAGCAGCAAGGGGTTACATTTCAGGTGGCTATCAGAGCTGTAATTAGGAAACTGTATTGACTATACCAGGCATGTCCAAACTCCGGACCCCCAGATGTTCCTGAACTACAACTCCCAGAAATCTCTGACTGCATTTGATGGATGGAGAAGCATAGGAGTTGTAGTTCGTGGACATCTGGGGGGAGCAGAGTTTGGACATCCCTGACCTATGCAAAGGATGATCCATTCTCTTCCTGTGAGGAACAAGGTGTAGGACAATCATTGAGATCATATGAACCTGAGTACCAAGAAGGAATTTGGAAATGCTTTGTTTTGTCATGACATTTTGATACGCTGGATACATCTCCCACAGCTGGAGGCAGTGCTGCAAGACCAATTCACAGAGGTAGAAATGTGGATCAAAGATAACAAACGTTTTCTAAATACTGACAAAACTGTTACGATGCTCTTTGGTACAGCACCTAAACTACACAAAATGCAATCGGCCCATCTAGGGCCCCTATTACATTCCTCGCGCATTTGGTTTTGCGTGAGCAAATGCGCATTTGCGCGAGGGGCAAAACCCTTTGCGCTGAACGTCGTATTACAACGTGGGTGCAAACCATGTGCGTTATCGTTTAACGCGGATGGTCCTGCGCGAGCGTGATGAACTGTGCGCGACCTATACTTAACATTGTGAGCGCAAATTCGGTCGTGCGCTTGTATGCGTATGGTATTACATCGATGCGCATTTTTTTACGAACGACGTTTGCACGCATAATTTTAATGTCTTTGAAAACCTGGTGGTAACTGCAAATCGAAACGTTCTGGCCGAAACGAAAAACACCAGCACCAAAAAATAATACAGCACAGTACAGTTACACATTCTACACATACCCTAACAATAAAATTGTGAATTTGTGCGTGTTTTTTTTATTGCTGCAGCATGTATATTCAGATTTACTTTGACAGCCGCAAAAACTTTAGTAAATCAATTAAGGTTCTTAATTCTGATTGTCTGAATCCCGCGAAAAAAACAATCCGCACACTGATTTACGTGCGCTACGTTACTGTGCACGTATTACACTTCGTTTTGCGCGTCGTTTTTACGAACGTTATTTTTGGACGGATGAGAAAATGCGTTTGGATCGTAATACCTAAGGTCAAACAGTGACCTGCGCCTAGCTTCTCACCGCATCACCTCTTCCCATGATAGACTGCAGGATTTCTCACGCGCAGCCCCCACTCTCTGGAACGCTCTCCCTCGTACTGTCAGACTTTCCCCTAACTTCTCTTCCTTCAAACGCTCCCTTAAAACGTTCCTATTTAGGGAAGCCTACCACCCAACTCACTGACGCAATCATCAATCACTCTCACCTTACAGTCCTCTCCTCCTGTTTCCAACCCTAACCCTCCCAGATTGTGAGTTCCTACGGGAATAGGGCCCTCATCTCCTCCTGTACTGTTTGTCAAATGTTGTTCAATGTATTGTAACCCTGTCTATACTGTGCTTATTGTACAGCGCTGCAGAATATGCTGGCGCTTTATAAATAAAGAATAATAATAATAATAATACCACCGTTAATTTTCACGCGATAATGCTGGACGATGCGCGCAAATAAAATTTGCACTGCGCGAACGAAATTGCGCAAAGAATGTAATAGGGGCCTAGGTGTCAGGACAAGATCAAATGACAGGTTGACCACAGGCACTTCTCTCAAATATCTAGGTATGTGGTCAGACTCAAATCTATCCTTTGGCCCCACATTGAGAAACTCTCATCTAAACTTTACTCCAAACTAGGTGCCCTGTACAGAAACAAATCCTGCGTGAGCCCCACTGTAAGAAAGCAGATTGTGGGGGAGGCGGAGCTATCTGAGACACTGAGCAGATGCATTTCCTGGAGCTCCACCAGCAATTTCTATTTTAAGCTAACTAAAGCAGGGTTTTTGTGCCCTATCTGGACTGTCTGGTGGTGCTGGTGCCTTCCCTCCACTTGAGGTGCCCGCGGTGGAGTTCGCTGTGCGGCCGCCTGTGTATTACGCAGTCCGGTGAGTTTCGGGCCTAGTGCGGCCTAGTCTGCCTGGCGGAGGCAGGGAGTTTCCTATGGATTGCCATGGAAGTAACTTCGGGTCTCGCGAGGTTTACCTGGCTTGGATGATGAGCAAAAAATCGCAACAACGGCAGGAAGGTTCAGGAGGCCCTTGTCAAAGGGACATTCGAGAGTCATTGGGGGGTAGACGACTCACTGGCAGCCTAGATCCCTCTTTAACACTCCCCCCCCGGATTTTGGCTCCTCGGAGGAAGATGTTTGCTCCTGGCCCCTTGGTAATGGGGCTAGCATTGACTGGCTTGCCCCGACGTCCCAAGATAGAAGGGGTGCAGCTGTGGGCACAGCCACGAAGAAGCGGGCTCAGAAAAAACGTAAAGAGCAGGCAGCGACATCCAACAGGTCCCAGGAGCTTACCTCTGATCCCTCGCGCCACTGCTCGGAAGACGATGCCCTCCCTGCTGCTCTCTGAGGGGGGTACTCGGTTATCACGACCCCGGAACCCTGTACTCCTGAAGACCGTGGTGCAGACTACGGCATGTGTCTTCAACGGGAATAAGACGCCCTCGGGTGTTTGTTCACCCTCCCCAAGACAAGGCGCTGAAGCTGCCCCTGAGGTGGAATATGATGCCCGCCCCACCACGATGGGGGACTACCGCAGATTCATTGCAGAAATTAAGAGTATGTGGTCCGCTGCGGTGTCTGGGGTACAGGCTGAGGTGGACTTGATAGGAACTCAGGTGGCAGCGGTGCAAGCGCAGAATGCTGAAGTGGCTGCGGAGCAGGTGATTCTTTCGTCCCAGGTGAGCGCCTTGCAGTCCCAGGTTGACCTTTTGACCCGCTCAGTGGAGGTTCTTGAGTCCCGACACGGCAGGCAGAATATAAATATACAAGGTATCCCCGAATCGGTATCTACATCAGACCTGCCCCAATATGCCATGCGCCTGGTGCACCATACCTCTGGATCGTCACCTGCCGCAACGGTGCTGTTTGACACAGTGTTCCGGATCTGCAAGCGAGCAAAGGCCCCCCAGGATTCTCCAAGGGATGTCATTGCGGTTACCAAGACTGCTGCTGTCAATAAACGAATCATATCTGCACCCGGGGCACGTCTGCGGTAAAATTTGATGGAGCGTCGCTGATGTTATACAATGACTTACCATTTGTGACCCTGCTGGCTCGGCGTCGGTACCGTGAGGTGACGGCATTCCTCCATTGTTGGGGGGTCGCTTATCGCTGGGGCTTGGCTGGCTCCCTCGTGGTGAGTGACGCATAAAAACGTGCCTTATACTGTTTCTGACCTGGCTGAGGCCTGGCCTATGCTTTCCAGCATTGGTTTGTCGCCGACCCCGGCGACTGCTTCCCCAGGCTGAGTTCCAGTTTTTGCTGAGCATCCCCCCTACATTGAGAGTTTTATTCTCGAGGACGTTATAGATTTCCCTGACTTCTGTAAAAGTGTTTTTTCTCTCCCCCCCCTCCTTTGCTTGACGAGTTCACTGACCTTTTTGGGGACTCTTGTTTAATTTTTATTTGCTACCTTTCTTGCACTTTTGAATTTTCCTGCTGGCGATAGTGTAACCCCTCCCCTTTTTAATTTTTTTTGGCATCTACTGGGCAGTCCTGAGGTGCGCCACCATGACTCTGACTGTCATGTTTGGCCATCGGGCTCCCGGGCCTCGTGACATTATCCCTCCACGGCCTCCTTTGGGAGTGCGCCAGGAGCGTCACGGTGATGGCCTTTGCCACTCCCCTCCCCCCATTTTTTTCTTCGGGGTCGCCATCTTTTAACCGGGGATGTGTATGGCACCTCCTCTTCCCTATTATTTTTTATTTTTCTCAATACCCCTTGCTGTTCACGTTCGTACTGTTTTCTGAATACTTTTTTGTACGCCTGCCAAATTTCTATGAGTTTATAATTTATGTCTTCGATTTTGTTTTAATTCCTGAGGACTCATGATTTATTCCTGAAACTATTTTTCTTATTTCTTTCCAGCTGTGCTTTCTAGATGCCTAGTTAATATTTTAGATGTCTCTTTTTGTGACCTCATAAGATGACAGGCTATGGCCCTGCGCAGCCATTTTCTTCGATGACTTGTTTTAGCCCTGCGAGGCCTTTTCTTTATGTGTGTCATGCTGACTTTACTTCACAATAAAAAACTTGAATTACAAAATTTTTTTAAAAAAAAATTAAAGGCAGCATATGAATACGCACACTGCGGGGAATAAGCGCCTCTCTGCATGTTATAATTAATGCAGCATATGAATACGCACACTGCGGGGAACAAGCGCCTCTCTGCGTGTTATAATTAATGCAGCATATGAATACGCACACTGCGGGGAACAAGCGCCTCTCTGCGGTATAATTAATGCAGCATATGAATATGCACACTGCGGGGAAGCGCCTCTCTGCGGTATAATTAATGTACGTCTGTGTTATATGTATATGTATCCTGTCTGTATAGTATAACTTAAAATGCAAAAAAAAAAAAAGAAAACCGATTGTACAGCAAATAGGGATGAGCCGAATGCCCCGGTGTTCGGTTCGACTTCAAACTAGAACGATTTCAAAAGTTCAAGCTCAATGTAAGTCAAGGAAACCCGAACGTTCGATTTTTAGAGTGCCCTCCAAGAGGGCATATATGCAAGATATTTGCCATAAAAAGGTGTATGAGGGTCCGGGTAGTGCCCTGGGGGACAGGAAACAAGGACAAAAAGTTTAAAAAAAATGTTTTTAAAAGGAACAGTGAGTTTTCCATGAAATAAAGGTTAAGAATAAAAACGAAAGATTCCTTCAAATATCGTGTCTAGGAGGTCCCCATTACCTGCCTGTGAAGTGGCGGATTTGTAGGATGTATAGAAACATTTAAAAACAAAAAAATGACATTTCAAATGACGGTAAATGGTTGTCCTTTAATCTATTCATAAACAACTGCTTGGGGCGGCAGCCTGTATGAAAAGAGGAGACGTTTTAGGATACGCAGAACAAGTTTAGTGATTTTTTTTTGGCTAAATTATGGTGAAACTTATGCAGGCTTTGGATGAAAGTAACAATAGGTGCTTTAAAATTAGGCCTTTAGTGTCGGCAACAGTGCCTTCACACCGAAACCCCTCTGTGGTATTGTGGAAGAGTGCAGGGTTGGACCCTGCGGTCAAATATTAAAATGATATGAATCTGGTACAGGTGTCAGTGCACCAAAATATTTTGCCTTTGGTGGCAGCAAGTGCCTTCACACCGTAACCCCTTGTGGTATTGTGGAAGAGTGCAGTGGTGGACCCTGCAGTCCAATATTAAAATGATATGAATCTGGTACACGCATCGGTGGCAGTGCACCCAAATATTGTGCCTTTGGTGGCAGTAAGTACCTTCACACCGTAACCCCTCTGAGGTATTGTGGAAGAGTGCAGTGGTGGAGGTTTTGGTAATGCAGAAGAGATCCCCGATCTATTCAGTTACATCAGCAGCTATAACAAAACCGGGCCAGCAATGTTTAGGCTCTTGTACTGCACTACTGTATATGGTGAAAATCGGCGCACACCAGTAGCAACATGAAGCAAACAGAACAGGCAGGGAATACACAGAGAGAATTGTCAAATGGCAGGCAAAGTCGGCAACAGATCGGGTCCTCAGAACAAGCAGGGTCAGTAACAAGTATACAAACTGATTCGGTAAGCTAGCGATGCGGGAATAAAGGCTGAGACACACTGAGCGTGTAGCGACGCACAGCGTAATGAAGCGAAGAGAAGGAAACATTTTGCAGGCTTGACTTCACTCCGCTCCACCTTGCAGCGTGTCTACACTGCATTACGTTTGCTTCTCACTGCACTGGACCGGAATCCACTAAATTAAAATGTACACACAAAACCGTTTTATTTTCACAAAGCACATGTTATAAAGGCAAAAAAAGTTTCTACTGAATAAAATACATCAAAAATTACTGTTAATTTAATAGGAATAGTATAAAAGTATAAAAAAGGTAACCCCTGATCATACATATTATAGGGACATGGAGCACTGTGTATAGAGTAGGGATGCATTGATACCACACACAGACATATACGTATATATCAACACGCAGACCTATATATACGTATATAATCAACACGCAGACCTATATATACGTATATAATCAACACGCAGATATATATATATATATATATATATATATATATACACCCACAGACCATATATATACACATACGCACATGGGGGGGTGGCATGTGGACAATCTCAACTAAATGCACGCCCCCCTATTTGGCTGATCCCTCCAGAAGAAATGTTGAACCCGACAGAGCAGAGAATATATATATTATTCTCTGCTCTAAATCGGGTTCAACATTTCTTCTAGAGGGATCAGCCAAATGGGGGGGGGGCAATTAGTTGCCAAAATGTGTGTGTAATACAAGTCTGGATATATATATTTATAAGAATATAGATATATATATATATAAGATATATATCATACCTGCCCTTACCTTCCCCTATAAATTTGCTAAAAATATACACACACAAAAAAAACAAAAAAAAAAACCTGAGGCCGCGCGCAGCCCACATGCCACTCCCCTCTACCTGGCTGAATGTATCTAATATATATAATTAAATACATTCAGCAAGGTAGAGAAAAAAAAAGGTTTTATTTCATGTTCCCAGGGACATTTAAAAATGTCCTCGGATTTTATTTTTTTTAGAAATGTGTCACCTTACCTTAGCCTGGTGGTCAATGGGGGCTCCCTGGACCCTGGTTGTGGGGGGGGGTCTACAGTGGCTCCCTCCCTGTGCTGCCTGTCTCTGCCGCATACACCCGGGCGGCTAGCCCGCACATTCGCAGCTCCGTCATCTGGTGGCCGTATGCTCAAGGGGATCCTTGGGAGGCCCCGGAAGCTGCCCTCTACAGTGCCTGATTAGAGGGCCGTGTCTGCCTGATTTTTTAGTAACAAGAATGTTTTATCCCATAGGCTTCAATGTTAAAAATATTCCCGTTTTAATTCAATATTTAATAAACCGTTGCTTATAACATTCTGCAGTAAGTAGTCGCTTTTATTTCTAGATTTTTTTAGTATTTAAGCATTTTTTATACTTTTTTAAATTTTGTTTTTCCCTCGAACTTTTGGCGAACGTCCCAAAAAAGTTCGAAGTTCTCAAACTTTCGAACAGCCGATGTTTGATTCGAACTCCGAACCGAACGCTCATCCCTAACAGCAAATGCTTATGCTAGCTTTTGAATATGGAGATGTAGTGTATGCAGCTGCTCCACAAACACAGCTCCAGAAACTTACTACATTGTATAACTCATTCTGCCGCTTTGTACTACAATGTAACTACACAACCCACCATTGTGATATGTTAAAAGAGCTAAACTAGACATCGCTGGAATCTAGAATCACTCTTCACCTTTCGAACCTGGTGTTTGAGCTTTTTTGGGAAGCTACCACCCTACCTGAATAGACTGCTTCCCCCCCAGCAGTTCGCTCATCCTATAACCTCCGATCCAGGACCTGCAACTTACTTGTAATACAAAAAGAAAGTGTCTCGATCCTCATTTTCCTACCGAGCACCACAATTATGGAATAACCTCCCAGACGCTATCAAATCTTCCCCCAGTCTAAAGTCACTTAAGAGTAGGGATGAGCGGTTCGGTTCGAACATCGCCTGTTCGCAAACTACGAACATTTCTGCGTGTTCGCCGCATGTCTGCCCACAAATGGACCACAATGCACTTTTCCACTGGCCTGAAGCCTGTAATTGGCTACAGCAAGACTATGCCAATTCACGGCTCAGAGTCCTGATTGGGCAAATTTTGCCCAATCATGGGCTCATAGAGCTAAGTCCCGCAGCACACTATATAAGGCTTCACACAGCCCCAGCACATGTTTTTTGAGAGGAGATTGTTAGTGTGTGTTCTCTCACTGCCAGTCTGCCAGCTATGGGGGGGGGGTCTCATTTCTACAAAATATCTGGGAATTGTTCTAATCTGTGTGTTCTTGTCAGGTGCTGGTTCCGGGGTGGTAGGTGCGAGCCAATGTGCAATGAATACTAGCAAACCAGATATATTTATATATAAGTATTTATTGTAAAAGGCACAAAAAGAAATAGGCCGAGGCAACAACAGAATCTAGGAGGGGTAAGCGAGAGAAGTAGGAGAATACTGAATAGAGGAGAAAAGCTAAGGAATAGGGAAGGAGGGATATATAATTTTATATGTATACACAGGTTACAGGTCTAGAGACAGAACTAAAGCAGAGAATAATATATATGGATAAGAAACATTAAACTATACATAAAGAGGGATAAACAGACTAAAGCAGAACAGACTAAATATAGGGAGAAACTGCAGATAACAACAAATGGGAAAACAGAAGCAGAGAATACTTAAGTTATATATAAATGAATATATTTGAGTACTAGAGATGTGGGCAAATCCTTATAATCCAGGTAAGGTAAACTTGGGAGATCCAGGAAGATGACAAGTCCAGAGGTCTGTAGTAAATAGGAGATCCAGGAGGTTTGCAAATAATAAGTCCAGGAGAGATATAACAGAGATCGCCTTGAGAGGATAGGATCCAGCAGAGTATGGGTCCTAGGATTCTTGGAGGAACAGCAGGTAGCTTCTTGCAGCTTGGATATTTCCAAGACAATGTGGAAGCATTGGGCTTCAGGTGTGGCCTGGTTTTATGCAGGAGTATTAGGTGATCTAGGCAACACCTGAGCATTGCACAGGCAGAGGTGAGTAGTGGTACTGCTTATTGAAAGTCTCACTACTATGAGCCAGCACTGGGTTTAGGCTTTTAATTAGGGATGTGCGTTTCGGGTTTCGGAATTTCGGAATTTTCACGAAATTTCCCGATTCGTGCATTCGGATTCAGCCAATTTTACGAAACTTTTCAGATCCGAATTTTCCGAAAACGAAAACTTTACGAAACGAACCGAAACGGAAATCGGCCAAAACGAGCCGAAATGAAAATTTACAAAATACGAACGAACCGAACCGAATCGAACCGAAAAAAAAATCGGTGCACAAGTCTACTTTTTATTACGCCGGCGGCGACGGTCCTTACAGTTCTCACTGCCACCAGCAATTGTGGGGGTCTCATTTCTACAAAATATCTGGGAATTTTTCTAATCTTTGTGTTCTCACTGCCACCAACTATTTTGAGGATCAGTCATTTATATAAAATATCTGGGAATTGTTGTAATCTTTGTGTTCTCACTGCCACCAGCAATTGTGGGGGGTCTCATTTCTACAAAATATCTGGGAATTGTTCTAATCTGTGTGTTCTCACTGCCACCAACTATTTTGGGGGTCAGTCATTTATACAAAATATCTGGGAATTGTGGTAATCTTTGTGTTCTCACTGCCACAAACTATTTTGGGGGTCAGTCATTTATACAAAATATCTGGGAATTGTTGTAATCTTTGTGTTCTCACTGCCACTAGCAATTTTGGGGGTCAGTCATTTCTACAAAATATCTGGGAATTGTTCTAATCTTTTTGTTCTCACTGCCACCAGCAATTTTGGGGGTCAGTCATTTCTACAAAATATCTGGGAATTTTTCTAATCTATGTGTTCTCACTGCCACCCATCAGGGGGTCTCAATGATTTATAGGAGGTTTCTGGGAATTGTAATCTGTGTTTTCTCACTGCCAGCTACCAGGGGGGTCCCACATACTTCTAGCAGATTTCTGTGAATTGTAATCTGTGTCTTGTCACTGTTGCCAGCTATCAGGGAGTCCTATCAGGGGGTCTCACTGACTTGTAGGTGGTTTCTGGGAATTGTAATTTGTGTCTTGTCACTGCCAACCATCAGGGGGTCTCACTGATTTATAGGAGGTTTCTGGGAATTGTAATCTGTGTCTTGTCACTGGCTGCCAGCTATCAGGGTGTCTCACTGAGTTATACCAGAGTTCTGGAAATCTTTAATCTTTATACCAGAGTTGAATCAGAGTTTTGCAGCATATCTCCAATTTTTATAACAGAGTTGAATCAGAGTTCTGTATATCTTTAATCTATCACTCACCATATCAGAAAGACCAAAAAGGACAAGCAGACGCTCCCAGAAACAGATAAGAGGGCAAACAGCCTCTGTGGCGGGAGGCTGTGCCTCTGGTCGTCGTGGACGTGGTGCATCCTCTGCAGGGGCACGCTTGTCCTTTCTAACTGGTAATGGCCGTCTTAAGCAGCAGCAACATACAGAGGATTTGGTAGATTGCCTAACCAGGGCATCCTCATCCTCCCAGTCCTCTGCCAGCCAGGCTTGTAGTGCTTTACAGTCCACCTCAGCTGCCAAAGCATCTAATGCAGTCTCCATGTCCACAGCTACTCCTGCCGTAGCCTCACTATCACACACGGAGGAGTTAGCTGAATTGTTTGACTACAATGACAGTGACATGCTGCTTGAGGATGCGCAGCAAGTACAGTGCTCTGATTCAATCTCACAGGTTGAGGAAGGGAGTATAATCAACCTAGAGGAAGGGGGTGCCAGTGATGACACACAAATAACTGGCACTCATGTTGTCCCAGCAGCTGCAGCATACTGCCAAGTTGGCTCCAGTGACGAGGAGATAGGGGGTGATGACAATGACGATGAGGTCACTGACTCCACCTGGGTGCCTGATTGAACACAGGAGTCAAGTGAGGAGGAGTAGGCACAACAAACACGAGGCACAACATCCTCTATGACCAACCGTAGCACTAGCCAGTCCAAGGCATCAGATGTCAGAGCTGCTCAGGTGCAGAGCGCTGTTGTCTCAAAGCACACATCCAGGAACTCTGCTGTCTGGGAGTTCTTTAAGAAATGTGCAGCAGACCGCACCGTTGCTATTTGTAATCTATGTCAGATGAGGCTCAAGCGTGGGAAAGACACCGGACACTTGGGTACCACGTGCTTGAGGTGACATATGACCACCTGCCATGCATCCTGTTGGTGCAACACTTTGTGTAGGTCCTCCTCACCTGTCTCTACCCCCACTATATGTCCTGCCATGTCATTGACTCCAACCTCCACTGACAGGGATGATGCTACAGTAATGGATGTACCAGGTCCTTCCTCACAATGTGACAGCATCCCATCAGCTGAAGATTTATGCAGTCAGATTACGTTGCCCCAGCTGCTGCAGCGTAAGAAAAAATATAGTCCCAACCATCCCCAAGCACAGCGTCTAAATGCCAGCTTAGCAAAATTACTCGCATTGCAGCTGCTGCCTTTCCTGCTGGTGGACTCTGCTCCCTTCCGTGAATTTGCTGAATGAGCTGTACCACAGTGGCATGTTCCAAAATGCCATTACTTTTCACGGAAGGCCATTCCAGCACTATACCAGCACGTGGAAGACAATGTTATTGAGTCATTGGGAAAGGCAGTCAGCAGCAAGGTGCATGTGACTTTAGACACGTGGTCCAGCAAGCATGGACAGGGTCGTCACATTTCCTTCACGGCACACTGGGTAACTCTGATTGCAGCTGAGAGGGATCCAAGATGGGGCTCTGTGCTGGAGTTTGTTCATCCACTACGCCTCCAGAAAGCTGCTTGTATGAGGTCTGTCTGCTCCACCACCACCTCTCCCTCTTGCTCCTCCTCCTCCTTCTGTGTCTCTGGCAAAGTGGCAGTTAAACAGACGCCTGACAGGGGCTACACAATGGCTCAAGCAAAAAGATGCCATACTGTGCTTGAGCTGGTTTGTTTAGGGGACAGGAGCCACACTGGGCCAGAAATTCTGTCCGCTCTGCAGGGGCAGGTGCAGAGATGGTTAACACCACGCCAGCTTCAGCTGGGAATGGTCGTCTGTGATAATGGCAGCAACCTTCTCTCCGCCCTATTCCAGGGTAAGTTGACGCATGTACCATGCCTAGTACACGTCCTAAATCTGGTGGTACAGCATTTCGTAACCAGGTACCCAGGGCTGGCAGAGCTTCTCAATCAGGCCAGAAAAGTCTGCAGCCACTTCAGACGGTCTTTCCCAGCAAGTGTTCACCTGGCAGAAATTCAAAGAGAATTCCACCTTTCCACAAACCGTCTGATCTGTGATGTGCCCACCAGGTGGAACTCAACATTAGCAATGCTGCAGCATCTGCACAAGCAGCAGAGGGCCATCAATGAGTACCTGAGTATGGCACAAGGACAGGTTCAGGTCAACTTGGTTCCCCCCCCCGCAGTGGCTGATGATCAAGGATGCATGCACTGTACTGTCACCATTTGAGGAGGCAACGAGGATGGTGAGCAGGGACAGTGCATTCATCAGTAACACAATTCCTTTAGTGTTCCTGCTGGAGCACACTCTGCAGGGAATTATAGAAGTGGCTCTAGAGGCAGAGCAGCGAGAGGAAGAGGTGGCCTTCCCTAGCTCTCAAGGCCCCAGTCTTTCCGCAGACAGCATTCCAGCGGGTCCTCCTCTGATCAGACAGGAGGAGGATGAGGAGGAATATTTAAGTAGTAGGGGCATTGAAGGTGGGGATTCCTCAAGGGAGGGTTTTGTGTGCCCCGAAACCCAAGGACTAGTACGTGGCTGGGAAGAGGAAGTGCACGATGGGGTCATCCTCATTGACCAGGAAGACTCGGAAGCTAATGCCACCTCCAACCTACGCTGCATGGGCTCCCTTATCCTGCAAAGCCTGGTAAAGGACCCCAGGATTCGTTTTGTCAAGGAGAGGGATCATTACTGGTTGGCAACCCTTCTTGATCCATGATACAAGGGTAAAGTTGCAGACTTCATCCTGCCCGCACAGAGGTAGCACAGGATGAAAAAACTTGAGGACGCTCTATAGCGACACTTGCGTAACACCTTTCCAGGCACTGGTAGGTTACCAAGTGATGACACACGTGCTTCTGAGGCTGCGGATGATCAGATGAATAGTGGTGAAGGCCGGGGCCGCTTGACTGATGCCTCTTTAATTTTTTTTAGTCCACGATGCCCAGGGACGTCAAATATAGGCACCCATTGCCAGCGTCTTCACCATATGGTGCAGGACTACCTAGGGGCAAGGGCAGACCTGGATACCTTTCCAGCAGATGATCCACTGGCTTACTGGGTGTTGAGATTGGATCACTGGCCAGAATTTAGCCAATATGCTATGCAGCTACTAGGTTGCCCTTCATCCAGCGTGCTTTCTGAAAGGACATTCAGTGCCGCTGGAGGTTTTGTCACAGACAAAAGAGTGCATCTGTCCACCGACTCTGTAGACCGGCTGACATTTATAAAAATGAATCAGTCCTGGATCAGCAGCTATCAATCCCCTGATGCTGACGTAACGGAATAGATCGGGGATCTCTTCTGCATTCACAAAACCTCCACCGCTGAACTCTTCCACAATACCACAAAGGGGTTAAGGTGTGAAGGCACTTGCTGCCACCAAAGGCACAATATTTGGGTGCACTGACACCTGTACCAGATTTATATCATTTTAATTTTTTGGACCGCAGGGTCCAACCCTGCACTCTTCCACAATACCACAGAGGGGTTACGGTGTGACAGCACTGTTGCCGACACTAAAGGCCCAATTTTAAAGCAAATATTGTTACTTTCATCCAAAGCCTGCATAAGTTTCACCATAATTTAGCCCAAAAAATCACTAAACTTGTTCTGCGTGTCCTAAAAGGTCTCCTTTTTTAATACAGACTGCCGCCCCCAGCAGTTGTTTATGAATAGATAAAGGAAAACTGTTTATGTCATTTTTTTGTTTTTAAATGTTTCTATACATCGTACAAATCCGCCACTTCAGAGGCAGGTTATGGGGACCTCCTAGGCATGATATTTGAAGGAATTTTTCGTTTTTATTTTTAACCGTTATTTCATGGAAAACTCACTGTCACTTCAAAAAGTTTTTTTTTTAAAACTTTTTGTCCTTGTTTCCTGTCCCCCAGGGCACTACCCGGACCCCCATACACCTTTTATGGCAAATATTTTGCATATATGCCCTCTTGCAGGGCACTCTAAAAACCGAACTTATGAGTCCCTTTGACTTGCATTGAATTCGGTTTGTGTTCGAACTCGAACTTTTGAAATTGTTCGTGTTCGAATGCGAACCGAACACGGGGGGTGTTCGGCTCATCCCTACTTAAGAGCTCCCTATTATCATACCTCAATACAGAATGCACCTGTAAACATGTAACATAGTGACTATATACAGAATGCACCTGTAAACAGGTAACATAGTGAATAGATTTATTTTCTGTTAATCTGTATAATTGTGCAATTTTTTTAATATTTTGCATTTTATTACTTTGTTGGTCTGTAACACTGTAACAATATAATGTTGCTTAACCCAAGACATACAGTTGCAAGAAAAAGTATGTGAACCCTTTGGGATTACGTGGAGTTTTGCATGAATTGGTCATAAAATGTGCTCTGATCTTCATCTAAATCACAACAATTTGAAAAACACAGTCTGCTTAAAATAATACAACACAAACATTATATGTTTTCATGTTTTTATTGAACAGAACATGTAAACATTCACAGGGCAGGGCTGTGAAAGACCCCCTTGCAGCCCTATTCCTGTGCTGGACATACCAAGTAAAAGGATTGTCATTTGTTCTCACCCCTGTAGCTCCATGTGAAACAAAACACAATCAGAGGTTTTGGATTACTTGAATTTCACGGCACCTCTGGTCAGGTGAGTCCTAACTAATGAAACCAAGAGTTGCTTTCTAAGCAACCGCATATTGTCATGCTGTTTCTCAGTCATGAGAGAGACCAGGAAAAATACCACTTTGGGATTAAAATGTAAAACACGGAAAGAGGCAGCAGCAATAATAACCTGGCTGGGGATACAACAAAATATACATATGTGCAGGAAAAACTGTTTTGCGCCTATTCTCTAACAGGACGGCTGCATGGACCAGAAGTATGCAGTCTGCTTCATGTATAAGACATAACACGGTCTTCCTATTGTCAGTGAACGCTGATCACATGACACATATCACCAGCTGAACCCAATAAAGGGTGATATCCATATAGCCAGTGCCTCATCACTGAAGCCCTTAACCTGAAGAGAGTAAGACCTATGTGTTTATGCTCCTGTGAACCCCCCCTGTCTTCTCATCTGGACCCACGTGACTCTCAAGATCCACACCATCTCCAACCATCTTCATGTTTCCAGCAGTCCTGTATTTGGTCAGTGTTTAATCACGTCCCTCGATCCTCACCAGAACCATAGAGTACCATCTGTGTCCTGCTCCATAGCCCTCCTGCCTGCTGATCCTCCACTACCCTTCCCTGTGTATTTCTGTACTACACTGCACACTGGGCTCATATCCCCACATTCCAGTGCTACCCGGTACCGACCTTTGACAGGAAGAGTCTAAAATTCAGATTTTTTTGAAGCCTTCTAGATGGGTCCTGCTTTCAGAGACATGGCTCCTAACTCATTGTGTACACGCCAGTGCTGCAGCATGAAAGGGATTGCGACTTCCTCTCAGACATCGAATTCTCACAGATTTCAAAATCTGGAAGAATCTAAACTGGAATCCCAGGGGTCCTGAGCAATCCAGAATGGGGATGTTCAGCCTGTATTTGCCAATACTTCCATTGCAGCTACCTGAGGCTGACATGTCAGGGATGGGCAAATCCTACCGCCTGACTCCCGGGACTGGCAGTTTTGGGGGCCGGGCAGGAGGTTTCTTCCCCCCATTTAGCCCTGCTTCGGGCAAGCAGAGCAGGGTCTGAGCGGATACTGGAGTTTTTGCTGCTGAGCACCAAGTCATAAAAACATAGAAAATGTCGGTAGATAAGAACCTTTCGGCCCATCTAGTCTGCCCAATTACATGGATAGTTTACCTGGATTTATCTTTTATTTACTGTAGGATAGCCTTATGCCTATCCCATGCCTGCTTAAATTCAATCACTGTTTTGGCCTCTACCACTTCTACTGGAAGGCTGTTCCATGTATCCACCACCCTCTAAGTAAAATAATGCTTCCTGATGTTACTTTTAAACCTTTGCCCCTCTAATCTAAGATTATGTCCTCTTGTTTTGCTACTTTGTTTCCTTTTAAATATACTCCCTACCTCTACCTTATGGATTCCCTTTACATATTTAAATGTTTCTATCATATCTCCTCTGTCTCGACTTTTTTCCAAGCTATACATGTTAAGATCATTAAGCCTTTCCTGGTAACTTTTCTCCTTCAAGCCGTACACCATTTTAGTAGCCCTTCTCTGAACTCTCTCTAAGATGTCTATATCCTTCTGGAGATACGGTCTCCAGTACTGCACACAGTACTCCAAGTGAGGTCTCACCAGTGCTCTGTACAGTGGCATGAGCACTTCCCTTTTCCTACTGCTAATGCTCTATTACATTGACTACTTACCTTTAGATCCTGCAATAATAACCCCTAAATCCCTTTCCTCAGATGTTGAGGTTAGGACTGTATCAAATATTCTATATTCAGCCCTTGGGTTTTTACACCCCAGGTGTATTATCTTGCACTTATCCACATTAAGGCTGGGGTCAGACCAGCGCACTTTTAACGTGCGTTCTGGCGCACATAATTTCGGCCGCACTAGCAGCAGATGACGGGCAATGACGGACAATATACGATGTACGGCCGCACAAAAGTCCGGCCGTGCAACGCAAGTGGAATTTGAACGCATTTTTCTGCGAACGCTGAACCGCTAGTACTGACGTACTGAGTGCGCAGCTGCGGCATAGCGGCGTGTTTGCGTGATTAGGAGATGTCAGACGCTGCTAATGTCCAGCCTACATAACGTCCAGACGCAAAAAGAGTTTTATTGACGATCCGTACAAAATCACGCCCGAAAATGCGCGTCGTCTGACCGTTTTTGCGCATTCCGTGAAAAAATACGTCAATGCGTTCGGACGCACTTTTTCACGTTGGCGGGGAAAAATGCTTTCGTCTGACCCTAGCCTAAAACTCAATTGCCACAGCTCCGACCATTTTTTAGTTTACCTAAATCATTTGTCATTTGGCGGATCCCTCCAGGAACGTCAACCCTGTTGCAAATATTTGTGTCATCGGCAAAAAGACATACTTTACCATTTATACCTTCTGCAAAATCACTAATAAAAATATTAAAGAGAATGGGTCCAAATACGTACCCCACTTGCGCCGAATAAACTTCTTTTACCACAACCTTCTGTTGCGTGTCACTCAGCCACTGCCTAATCCATTCAACAATATTGGAATCCAAGCTCAAAGATTGCTATTTATTGATAAGCCTTCTATGCAGAACAGTATCAAAAGCCTTACTGAAATCTAAATAAGCAATGTCTACTGCACCACCTTTGTCTATTATTTTTGTTACCCAATCAAAAAAATCAATAAAATTAGTTTGGCATGATCTCCCTGAGGTAAACCCATGTTGTTTCTGATCCTGTAATCTATGTGTAATCTATGTACAGAATGTTCATAAGTATGTATATTTTATGCAGTGTTTTTTTTTTTTCAGCCGGTACTTGCCGATACGGAGTACTGGCACCTACCGGCTGAGTACCGGCACTTTAAAAAAAAATATGTTGCAGGAATGCAGGTTCCCGCTGTGGGCAGCCGAGGCTGCTAGCGGAATGCATTATCAGCATTCTGCTAGCAGCCACTCGACTGGCTGCATTCCCCCGAGTGCCGCATGTACCGTAATGTGCCTCCTCGCGCGGCCGCTTCCTCAGTCCTCTGAAGGCTGTGATGCAGTCTATGCTGAGATCTCGTGAGATCTCGCGAGAGCGTGTCCCAGCCTTCAGAAGACTGAGGAGGCGGCTGCGTGCAGGAGCTCTCATGAGCTGCTCGGAGGAACACACGGTCCTGAGGCTAGGTAAGTATAATTCTGGGGGTCCCTGTCTGGCTATAATGAATTCTGGGGGCATGTGTCTGGCTATAATAATTCTGGGGGCATGTGTCTGGCTATAATTAATTCTGGGGGCATGTGTCTGGCTATAATTAATTCTGGGGGTCTCTGTCTGGCTATAAATAATTCTGGGGGTCCCTGCCTGGCTATAATTGATTCTGGGGGCATGTGTCTGGCTATAACTAAATCTGGGGGTCCCGGTCTGACTATAATTAATTCTGGGGGCATGTGTCTGGCTATAATTAATGTCTACTGCACCACCTTTGTCTATTATTTCTGTTACCCAATCAAAAAAATCAGTAAGATTAGTTTGGCATGATCTCCCTGAGGTAAACCCATGTTGTTTCTGATCTTGTAATCTATGTGTTTTTAGATGTTCAACAATCCTTTCCTTTAACATGGTTTCCATTAATTTCCCCACTACTGACGTAAGACTAACTGGCCTATAGTTCCCTGATTCCTCCCTACTACCCTTCTTGTAAATGGGCACAACATTTGCTAATTTCCAGTCTTCTGGGACGACTCCCGTTAACAGATTTATTTAACCAATACTTGTTAACGGTTTTGCTATTACACCACTGAGCTCTTTTAATAACTTAGGGTGGATCTTATCAGGCCCCATTGACTTATTTGTTGTTACTTTAGACAGCTGCTGTAGAACCTCCTCCTCTGTAAATTCATATGTAAATGTCTCTTTAGTGTTTCCTCCTAACTGAGGTCCCTTTCCTTCCTTTTATTCTGCAAAGACTGAACAAAAATATTCATTGAGGCAGTCAGCGAGACTTTTATCCTCTTCTACATACCTTCCTTCCTTTGTTTTTAATCTAACTAATCCTTGTTTTACTTTTCTTTCCTCGTTTATGTATCTAAAAAATGTTTTGTCCCCCTTTTTTACTGACTGAGCTATTTTCTCTTCTGCGTGTGCTTTGGAAGCTCTTATAAATTGCTTTGCCTCTTTCTGCCTAATCTTATAGGTTTGCCTATCTTCTTCACTCTGAGTTTTTTATAATTATTGAATGCTATCTTTTTGTTCTTCACTATTTTGGCCACTTCTGTAGAGTACCACAGTGGTTTCTTCACTTTTTTGTTTTTGCTAACAAGCCGAATGCAATTGCCTGTGGCCTTCAATAATGCCTCCTTTAAATAATCACATTTCTCCTGGACTCCCTTTAAACTCCTCCAATCTGATAATGACTCATTCACACAAAATCCCATTTTAGAAAAATCAGTTTTTTTAAAGTCTAAAACTTTTGGTTTTGTGTGGTGCGGCTCCATCCCTGTTCTTATATTAACCCACACTGCCTGGTGATCACTAGATCCCAAATTTTCACTTACAACAACGTCTAATACCAAACCTCCATTTGTGAGTATTAAATCCAATACGGCCTCTTTATGGGTCGGCTCCTCAACTACTTGTGTTAGAGATAATCCCAGTAGGGAGTTTAGAATATTGGTACTCCTGGTGCACACAGCTATTTTGGTTTTCCAGTTCACATCAGGAAGACTAAAGTCCCCCATGATGATAACTTCCCCCTTCATTGTCATTTTGGCTATTTCCTCAAACAGCAGATACCAGTCCTTCTGGTATCTTGTAGTGCCCTGCACTGTGTGGACGTGTGCAGAGCATCCTGGGGATTTCCTCCCCATTGCAGAGGACACTCCACGCCCATTGTGTTCTGTTCCTGCTCGATGCAAATCTGGCTTCGAGCAGGGTGGTCAGCCCAGCCCTCTCTGTGGGACTGCCCTACAAGGACAATTGAGTTATCGTTGGAAAGGCCAGAGTCCGGCCTTTCCAATGATATGCAACATGACCACATAGTTTGGAAATATAAAAAAATTTAATGATATATATTCCTTTTTTTTTGTTCTAAAGGCAGCATCCCCCCTTTAACAATGTTGCTGCATTAATTTATATATTTTAAATATTTTAATATGTTTATTTTATATATATTTTAATGTTATTTATATTATAACTTTAATTAAATTTGAATAATACACTACATTTAATAAATAATTTAATTAATATAATTCAAATAAACAGCATAATTGCTTTTGAGTGTTATTGCTGTGGAGCTCTGTGATATGCTCATACACACTGCACATTCCTGAGTTTTATTGCCGTGGAGCTGTGTGATATGTTCATACACATCACTGGGAGTTTTATTGCTGTGGAGCTCTGCGATACACTCACACACCGCACATTACTGGGAGATCTATTGCTGTGTGTTACGCTCATTCACACCGCTCATTACTGTGATCTGTAATGTGTGGGTTGTAGGAGTGTAAGAAAACTGAAATGCAATAAGTGTTGTATTTAAACTAAATACCTGTGTTTGTTGATCGCATTATATGTTTGTTCGCTTTTAAGAATAAAGACCTAATGCTATTTTGTAGAAATATATTTCTTATCTGGACATGTAGATTGTCATGAGGGACAAGTAGATCGAGCTACCACTTTAGTCCATTGGACAAGTAGATTTTTAAAAATTTCCATAGCCCTGCATGTACATCTTAGATTTGCTTTAGTTGGCTGGAAATCTGCATATAGTAAACACAACCTAGTCTCCGGTGATGTACTATATCAGATATATAAGAATAATTAAGTAAAGTCCGATATTAGTTTCTAAACCACAATATTTGGGACCAAATAATGTTTGCAAGACATTTGTCTTGCCTATGTCATAGTCTAACCATGTGTTATTAGAACATGCTACTACTCAAGATGTCTCAACTAAAGATGTCTCAACTAAAGATGTCTCATGCAAAAGAACAATGTGCTGTATATGTTAAACTGTACCATTTTACTTTATTATTTGATGAACTTTGTTGACCTTTTTCATGTTTCGACATCGCTATTCCTAATATCTATTCCCTAAAACTAATAAATGACACACCTTTCACAAAGTCTGGTAGAAATGTTTATCAGCTTAATTTAAAATAATAATGGGTTAAGATAATATTGTCCTGTCTTACTGTTCATGATGAAATCCTATTAAATTATAGAGAGGCACACAAGTTGAGCTTTAGTGGAGAAGGTTAGCAATGACGATGAAGAAAGAATGTCTGTGGTTTTGACTATTGAGAAATTGAGGGGAAAAAACGTGGGACATTAAATGACGAAAATGTATGCACTTGGGTTAGAAGATCAGAATGGAATTATTTGAGGAATATTGTGTCACTGGATCACAACTGCAGAATGGGTCAGAGTTGTGGAGTGCTTTGTAAAAAGCAGATAATCAATTTAAATTTCCCTTTTGAATGAATCACCCAGAACTTTGCAGAGTGGTTAGCAAATGAAGAAAAATGGATAAGAATTAAGTGCCAAAAAGGCCATATTGATTAGCCTGTAGAGTGCAGAAAATCACATTACTTTAATTTCCATTAAACATATCTACACTTACTCTCTCTAAGATGTATCAAGGACTAACCAGAAGCATTGTGTAAAATATCATAACCCGATCGATACCAATAGGAAACATGAAACATGTGAAACAGTGGATCAGATCAAATTATTCCCAAAATCCAGAAGCCTTGTGTGACCAAGGGTGTTGGTATAGATTTTGGTTTTTTAAAACCGCTTTATTAGAGGGGCATGTAAATTCAGATCTACCGGTGTGTACATGATTATAAAAATGTACAATCAGCCCATAAAGCAGCTGTCCCTTAACAATTTTCATACCGTTAAAAAAGTGGAGAAAAGGCAGAAAGAAGGTCAGTCCATGGGAGAAGAGGAAAAAGAAAAAAAAGTATGTACACACCACAGCACTTAAGCAGTAACTCAGGAACTGAATCATCAACCTTTGTAAGTATTCAAATTAGACATGTGCAATTAATTTCATCCCGAATTCAAATTCTGATGAAAATCACCATTTTCGTATTTCATTTCTGAAAATGAAAAGTTGGCCGCCCGAATTTTTGGATCGTTCTGAAATTTCAAATTGATATAAACCACGTAAATGAAATTGATTCAGAAATGGATCCGAAATTATAAAAAAAAGGAACAAACATCTTACGAAATGCTGAAAAAAACGGAACAAAAAGATCAAAAACGAATAGAATTTGGAATGAAATCATCTGAAATAAGAAAAACACAGAACCAAATGATCTGAAAGGAAAAAAAACCATAACAAAATGATTTAAAACAAATAAAAACAGAAATAACTTATAAAAATACCAGCCGGTACCAAAATAATCCCATAGGTTTCAATGTTAAGAAAATCCCTGTGTTTATTAAACTGTTAATTTTTTTCAGCTGCAGCAATTTATTTATTCTTTTGGATTTTTAGGCATTTTTCAGGAATTTTTGGTTTAAAGTTTAGGTTTCCTAAATTATTTTAAAGAAACAAGGCTTTTTTCCACCATAGGTTTCATTGTTAAAAAAATCCCTGTGTTTATTAAATATTTATTAAACCGTTTAGTATTTTCACTTGCAGCAGTAAGCCATTTTGTTTATTTTTTAGAATTTGGCATTTTTCGGGTTGATTTTAAGGTTTCATAATTTATTTTAAATGTAATAACCAGGTTTTTTTTTTCTTTGCTGAATTCAGCTGTACTATTTTCTCACGGTCTGTCTGCGTTCAGCAACGAATTGGATGGATACATTGTTTCAGAACCATGGACAACTCTGAGCGAGCCTTAGCGTTGGTCCTGTAAGTGAAACAACATAGTATGATACTATCAGGGTAATTCAAAGAGAATCGAAAAGTCACCGCACGTTTGGTGACTTTTCGTTCTCTTCAATTCGGTTTGTTTTGCCGATCCCATTTCGGTGACCCTGCGGTGTATTCAGCAAGCACCACAGGGTCCCCGAATTGCAGGGAAAGGCCTCCGCAAACCCGATCAAAACTAACCGCAAAAGCCTGCGAATGCACACCGAAAACCCGCAAAACATTTGGATTAACTCGCCGAAAACGCTGGAAAAACCCAAGCAGGAGCTGATCACAAGCAGCGAAGCCACCGGAACAAGCCGACACCGCAGACGAAGGCAGCGAATAAATTAGAAAAACAGTTTGCTTGAATGTTTGAAAAGTGAAACTCTGTTTGCAAAGAAACTACTGAGCGAAAATGTCTGAAATTTACATATGAGGTCCAAGGAATGATAATAAAAGGGCGGTTACAGAAAGAAGAAGTAAACGTAAAAAAAATAAAAAAATCAGACTTTTTTTAAAAAGAAAAATCCAGAAAAATGCTTAAAATATCCTAAAAAAATCTATAAAAAAAGAGGCTCTTTACTGCAGAATTTTATAATGAACGCTTTATTAGATATTGAATTAAAACGGGAATATTTTTAACATTGAAGCCTATGGGATTCGCCTGAATAAACCTGCCAAATTAAACCACTGAATTGCTGTGACGGTGAGCCCCCCATAGGGTGATGGGGAGCCTTTTAAGGTGCGGAGGTTGAAGCCTTTAGGACAGGTATATGGTATAGCTGCCAGTGACAGAGTCAAGCACAGTACTTTTTACAAACAGATACTGACTGATGATCCAGACACTCCCAGCCAGAGAGTACAGATAAAGCCCTGAGAACCACTCAACAGCAAATTGGCTTCGTGGCCAAATGCCTGCTGAGTGAAACAGCTTAAATTATAAATAGACAGAATATTCCTGAAGGGACAGAATGAATTTTACAAGCTGCAGGGCAGCACTCAATGCTGATACAATAGTACAGACTGATGATCCAGACACTCCCAGTCAGGGAGTACAGATAAGGTCCTGAGTACCACTCAACAGCAAGTTGGCTTCGTGGCCAAATGCCTGCTGAGTGAAACAGATTAATTTATAAACAGAAAGAATATTCCTGAAGGGACAGACAAGGTTAATGCTAGAGAGAGGTCCAAGAATCCAAGCCAGAAGGTCATACACAGAATATCAGAAATATAACTTCAGGGAACAGACAAGAGAGTAATCCAAACACAAGAGCCAGAGGGTCATACACGGAATATCAGAACAAGAATTTCAACAACACATGAACTAGGTAGAATTTGGTCTATCCTGATCCAAGGATCAAGGAAAATCCTGGCCCTACATATAGGGCTGAACAGGTCATATGACCGCAGACCAATTAGTCCAACAGATGGTCTGCAAAGCCTGAAAACCAAAATCCAGGAATCCATGCTACCACCAGCAGGGGGCAGGGCCGAGATGAGACAATTGCAGGGCATTTCAGGAACCTTTCACTGCTGGTTTGTGCTCTCTGAATAGACGAAGCATTGCTTTTTTATGGGGATTTCACTGCCCTCGAACAAGCACCGAACAGGCACCGTATGTGCAGGCAATTCGCCAGGATTTGGCGAATTGCCTGCTCTCTGGATAGCCGAATGGCCAAGACATTTTCAGCGTTCGGTTATCTTTCTCCAGCCATTCGGATCTCTTTTGGATAACCCTGTATGTTAGACTTTCAGGAGTCAGGACCAAGGCTAAGGCTCACAGAGCTCTCCATGGTTTTGACACAACTTATTCACTTCATTGCTGAACGCAGATGGACTGTGAGAAAATAGTACAGCTGCATTCAGCAAAGAAAAAACACACCTCGTTATTACATTTAAAATAAATTCTGAAACCCTAAAATAAACCCAAAAAATCCTGAAAAATGCCTAAAAATCCTAAAAGAATAAATAATTAAAATGGCTTATTGCTGCAAGTGAAAATAATAAATACTTTAATAAATATTTAATAAACATGGGGATTTTTTTAACATTTGAAACCTAAGGTGGAAAAAAGCCTTGTTTCTTTCATTTTCAGGCTTTTATTTTATTGGTAATAAATCTGTTTCCCATTCTGGAAAAAAACAAAAAAAGAAATAACTTATAAAAACGAAATACAAATCAATCCAAAATACAAAGCAACTTACAAAAACGAAAAAGTAAGGGATCTGAAAAACAAAATAACCCATAAAAAGGAAAACAAATCAATCCATAATTCTGAATCGAGATGGAACGAAATGACACAGAAACTGTCCGAAATGACCCGAAATGGAAAAAAGTCCAGAAAAAACCCCGAAATGAAATGAGAAAAAAAAAAAAAGCCATGCACATCTTTAATTCACATATCTGTTATCCTTATGCTACAGTTAAGGCTCGCAAAAATCAGAATCCCAACAAGGGCCCCATTTTTTTGCAGGCCGCTGTATTGCCATGCATCGCTACGGTAGGTTTATATATGAATTGCATGTCCCTTATTTTGAATATGACCCAATGATACAGAATGAGGCTTCATTTTTAGCCAGTGCTCTGCCGGCACCATCCTAGCTGCCAATGTATTGATGTAAGTTGCTTTATTTTGGCTTTTAGAAATGCATGTTTATGATGTAAAATAAAGTTGCAATAGATTTATAGTTAAAGGGACACTCCACACAGCCTGACCACTAAATCTTAAAGTGCTGTGGAGGAGTTTCCTCCACCCACACAGCAGACACGATTTGAATAAGTGTGATGATGTCAACACATCCTGCATGATGACATAATCCTCTCTCCAAATTCTCACATATGCAAGCATTCTGAGAGATGGCAGCTGATGGATTTGTTTTACATTTGCACATGCAGCCCATACCATCTTTCTACGCAAATTCTGAGGATTATGCTATTTGTGTTGTGTGTACACTATGCAATTGTGTACATATGCAAATTGTGTTAGATAGCTGCAGTGATGTCTGCATTTTAGAGGTCCTGAGCCGAAGAGGAGAAGCAGCAGCCCAGCGTCGAGAGAAAAAGGTGAGTACTTTCAACTAATCTAAAAGTAATAGAAGTAAAATAATTTGCAGATACGGTCAGTGACATCGACTCAATTATTTAAGGGGAAAAAGGGGTGGGGGATGGTGGTAAAATTTTAATAAAGTGTTTTTATAAAGGCAGAGTGAATCAGTAAAATAATTTTATGTGTACAGAGATCCTATTGTTTTTTTTACTGAGCATGAACTATAAAAGCAAATATGAGCTTATCCAATATTGGGAGTTAATTGAACACTCTTTGCAGATAGCACTGCAGTACTTTGTGTGTTTGCATGGGATTTCCTTTAATTTGGCTTTATGCTGATATTGCATGTATCTGTTATTTAAAACAGACTTAATTTAATGTCAGAACAAGAAATCCTTTGGAGTGCTTTGCCTGAAAATGAGGAGTGCTGTAATATTGTAGATAGATATTTGAAATGTTGCTAACCTGGTACAACCTGTGAAGCATAAGCTCATTGTTTGCTCCTGACTTTTTATTTCAGAATGATTTCTAACTGTGCTTAACGTTAACCTTAAACTAGAGAGATACGGGTCTAAACATCTGTTGTGTGCAGTCAATAATTACACCCTTGGACCAGGCAAAAGCCAACTGGGAACCTTTGGTAAACATATGATTATAAACCTATTTACGGAATTTTCTTCTCTCTGCCACTTGAGTAAAGTTTTGTAAATAACTGAAACTTCAGCGTGCATCATTTGAATTAAACATTCATGTGTTTAATCGTGCAGATTATTTTAATGAATGTGTCAGGATACTAAAAAAGAAACGGGTAAAATAATTTCTAATACTGTAAAACAAAGGTATTTCTAAGATAGCACATTATCATTTTAATATATTGGTTATATTCAATAGGTTTTCAAAAAACTTTCCAGTGCTAAGATCAACTCAACTGACGGTTCAACGCTCTGTCCTCTAAACGCAGAGTTGCCGCTGACACGCACAATTTGGATATATTGGTCGAGTTGTACCTATCATTCTCTAATCGGGTGTTAACATAAGGAAACATCAGCTGATTCCGTGGTATCAGCAAAAGCTTGTTTGACACGATCAGCCCAGGTTGACTTTGATTATTTTAATTTGACAAATACAGTCAAGTGTCACTTGTCTGTGTCAGATCAGCGTTTAGTGAATAGAGCCCTCGGTATTTGTAACCTCATCATAGCAGATAAAGTGGTGTGTGCTCCATCTCTTTTCACATAGAGGTAGTCACATGAATTGAATGCCTTGTCAATATCTCGATAGTGAATTATTTTATTCCCCACTACTTGTATTATTGCTCCAGCATTCCAAAACTTTGAATGATGTGGCTAACAATTTTTAAACATCAAAAATATCCTTGGTTATTTCAATGTCAATTCCCTATTCAGGGCGTAACTAAATTACCCGTATCCCTTGGAAAGTCATGGATAAGTCTGTTATAAACCATCAACCATCATCTGCTCTCTGAAGGCTTTATACAAGGCAAGCATTGAGATCTTGTTGCTGAACTAAAGCTTCCACATGATTTTGTTGCCCAGGGCTATGAGCCACTGTTCAACACTGTTGTCTTATAAAAGGAAGACTTTCGTGGAACTGACATACATACCTAGCCTTCCACTGTAAAGTGGACCTGCCTTCTTTAGTTTAATTCTCTATTAGAATATATAACACTTCAAGCTGATTGGTCCCAACCCTGTCCTTAGGGCCCCCTAACAGGCCAGGTTTGAAAGATATGTGAAGCACAGTCCAGGTGACATGATTTGTTGCTCAGTGATTGCAGGATTCAGTCTGCATATATTCACAGTACAAATCAGAAAACCTATACTCCTGGTATTTTTTCTTTATCCTTCGGGTTTATCCTGTTCTTTGTCAAGAAACAAACCATCTATACCATACTTTGATATTTTAATATGTTGGTATATTGATATCTGGTGAACGAGGTGGCCAGGGAATTGGGCCACCTTTCTAATCCACCGGTCTGGAAAGGTTTAATTTAGGAACCCACGAACATGCAGTCCCCAAAGTGGTGGTGCACCATCTTGCTGGAAAATTAAGGTTGTGTCACGCTCCTCGCCGGCGGCGGAGCCGCAGATAATAAATGGCACTGACATTCAGCATGTCTGAAGATACTGCCACAGTAAACTGTTGCTTTATCCAGCTCTGCACTGAGTATCAGGTGCATCTCATCATACAGCCTGCTGCCTCTATTTAATAGAACCACACCCTTGCCTAGATGCTTCAGCATCAAACTTTCACTTCAGAGTGGAACTCGTGCAGCCAGGAGCCTGTTACTCTGACAAACCTGTGTTCAGGACTTACCTGAGTATCTGAACGCTTGCTTACCGGACAACCGCCTTCCATACCCCTGGACCTGTTGGGCTTCATCCAAGCGACCCCCTGCTTCATTCAAGCGACCCCTTGCTTCATCCAAGCGACCCCCTGCTTCATCCAAGCGACCCCCTGCTTCATCCAAGCGACCCCTTGCTTCATCCAAGCGACCCTGCATTTCCTAAGGATTTACCCGCGTATCACAGACTCTATCCTCCTACATATTCAGTTATCCAGTTACCTGACTCCCTGCATACGAACTCTTTCCTAACATCAGTTTTCCCTGCTCTATGTACAGTACCTGTGTTGTCCCTCTGTCTGTAAATTAACCTCTTCCCTCTCCTGTGTCCTATTATTCCTGTGTATATTTTGCCAGCCTGCTCATTATATGTTTAGTTCACTCTCCTTCTTTCTCTCTACCTGAACCTGTATATTTTATGGTTAACTCCTTCCTGCCCACTCTCTGACCCCCCCCTGTATGTCCATAGTCAGCCCTGTTCCAGCTCAGCTCTTTCTATATTCAGTTACTCTTTCTGCCCTCAAGCTCTATATTTAATATATACAGTCAGGTCCAGAAATATTGGGACATCGACACAATTCTAACATCTTTGGCTCTATACATCACCACAATGGAGTTGGAATGAAACAAACACAATGTGCTTTAACTACAGACTGTCAGCTTTAATTTGAGGGTATGTACATCCAACTCAGGTGAACGGTGTAGGACTTACAGCAGTTTGCAGATGTGCCTCCAACTTATTAAGGGACCAAAGGTAATGGGACAGAATATAATAATCATAAATCAAACTTTCCCTTCTTAATAAACAAACAATAGGATGAAACAAAGGCGCTTTAGGTCTTAGTACGGATCGCTACACGTTCGAGCAATTGGGGTGTTTCCCTCACCACCACAGTAATTGTAAAAATGTAAGTCAGATGCAAGAACAGCGCTCCTTTCGTAGACACTATAGAACAAAGGCCACACAACACCTCAAAGTGATATAAGCCAAATGGCAAAGTTCTTACACTTCCCTGGAGAAGTAATTGTTTGTAGGAAATAGTTCTAATGAAGACCTGTAGTCACAACTTTTCAAGAGCTTCCTAGCTCTCTCATGCGCACTCTTCAAGCTGTTAAAGGCGAATCCGACAGCCAGAGATGACAACGCCTCATCGACCTCTTAGATGATCTTTCTCTTTTAGAATCTCAGACAGAGAGAGAAGAGCTCACATGGCATAAATATTGTAACTATAATATAAGTTACAAAAGTGCACCCAGGGGTGAAATGTTACTCACCCTATAATGAGCTACACCGAGCTCAAGGGGTCCAGCGTATGTAGATTGTTTACGGCACAATATCTAAAAGCCGAACACCATAGCAAAGAATGGTGGCAAAATTCCAAAATGTTAGGAATAAAAATATATATTTATTGTAAAATAAAAAGAGCCAGACGCGTTTCGCGCATCAAGCGCTTCCTCAGTGGCAATGAACAAAAAGAAAAAAGAAGGTTACATCAGTGATCAACATATGTGTATATATATACCCCTCTTAAACCTAATTAGAGTAATAACAGGTGTTGAGCAAGCGTTAATTTTCACGCCAAAATTAAACCAGCGTTTTTCGAACATAGAGGCTTCTACTTCCGGTTTGTCCCGCACGCCATGACACATAGCGGGCAGGTTACATTTCCGGGTTAGTACTTAGCCAGCTTCACCTCCACTTTCGGTTCCTCTTCAGCAGAGAGGACAGCCGGATATTGCTTCCGGAGCAGGACTCTGTGCAACAAAGTTCATCCTCCGGGTCCTACGCGCATGCGCAGAAATCCTCACTTCATTCTGGGTCCCATGCGCATGCGTGGATATCTTCTTCCAATAAAATCTTACTGTCCGTAATTCTCGATAGTCCGGATGAGTTAACATCCCTTCCTGGCGCTCACCCCGAAAATGCTTACACCATGGCTCCGGCAAAGCAAAAATAAATATGTGACAAAAAGGGGGGGAAACAGAAAAATATATATGAATAAAAATAGGCAACACTATTGCACAATAACCATCTTAATGATCAAAACCTCTAAGGGTCATATATTACAAATGCCAAAATAATGCACGTGATATATTTTATCAAAAACCATGATGGCCTGATCCCTTGTGTGTGGTATTGCTGTACTAATAAAAAATTTTAAAAATCATTAAAATGTTGTGGAAAGAAAAAAACTACCATTAATTCATGACCTAAACTAATAGGATAATGGGCTCATAAAAAGTGGCAAATTTCAAAGTCCTTATTCAGGCCCCTTGGTATTAAAGTATCAAATAAAAAGATAAGCCTCATCTCTTCCTGATTGATCTTTTTTAAGAAATCCTCTCCTCTCCAATCTCTTTCGACTTTACGTAAAGCAAAAAAGACTAGACCTACACGGGAGCTATTATGCACAGCAGAAAAATGAGAGGATACAGTATGCTTATCAAATCCACGTAAGATATTCCGAATATGTTCTAAAACCCTTATATAGAGGGGCCTAGTTGTCCGACCAATGTACATTTTGCCACAAGGGCAAACAAGGGCATAGACAACATTAGTCGAATGGCACGAAATTACCTTTTTGATTTTAAACGTATCATTAACACCAAAAGCCGGGCAGAATTTTCTTTTCAATTTTAATCTCTTACAAGCGGAACATAAGCCGCATCGATAAAAACCTTCTTTTATTGTTATTGTTTTGAAGTCACTTTTCATTTGATGAACATGGCTCCTAACAATTTGTTGCTTTATTGTCCGTGCTCCTCTATTGACAATCTTTGGATTATCATCCAAAATGTCCTGGAGCACCGGATCTTTCTTTAAGATATGCCAATATTTACGTATTGAATAATTAATAGCACGTGTCTGACTATTAAAATTGTAGATAAAAGGGAGGGAGAAATTCTCCTTCTCCTCGCGTTTCCTATATTGGATAAGGGCCCCCCTATCCTTACCCTGGATGTCCTTCATAACCTCTAACAGATTTTTCTCTTTATATCCCTTTTTCTTAAAATCACCAATTAGCTTATTTGCTTGAAGATCAAAAACTTCCCTCTCTGTGCAATTTCTTCTTAATCTGGTGAGTTATATATATCTTATATAGAATCTACAAGCTGCCACGCTTCGGCGTGGCTTAAAAGTGTCCCAAAAGTCAACTCACCAGATTAAGAAGAAATTGCACAGAGAGGGAAGTTTTTGATCTTCAAGCAAATAAGCTAATTGGTGATTTTAAGAAAAAGGGATATAAAGAGAAAAATCTGTTAGAGGTTATGAAGGACATCCAGGGTAAGGATAGGGGGGCCCTTATCCAATATAGGAAACGCGAGGAGAAGGAGAATTTCTCCCTCCCTTTTATCTACAATTTTAATAGTCAGACACGTGCTATTAATTATTCAATACGTAAATATTGGCATATCTTAAAGAAAGATCCGGTGCTCCAGGACATTTTGGATGATAATCCAAAGATTGTCAATAGAGGAGCACGGACAATAAAGCAACAAATTGTTAGGAGCCATGTTCATCAAATGAAAAGTGACTTCAAAACAATAACAATAAAAGAAGGTTTTTATCGATGCGGCTTATGTTCCGCTTGTAAGAGATTAAAATTGAAAAGAAAATTCTGCCCGGCTTTTGGTGTTAATGATACGTTTAAAATCAAAAAGGTAATTTCGTGCCATTCGACTAATGTTGTCTATGCCCTTGTTTGCCCTTGTGGCAAAATGTACATTGGTCGGACAACTAGGCCCCTCTATATAAGGGTTTTAGAACATATTCGGAATATCTTACGTGGATTTGATAAGCATACTGTATCCTCTCATTTTTCTGCTGTGCATAATAGCTCCCGTGTAGGTCTAGTCTTTTTTGCTTTACGTAAAGTCGAAAGAGATTGGAGAGGAGAGGATTTCTTAAAAAAGATCAATCAGGAAGAGATGAGGCTTATCTTTTATATTGATACTTTAATACCAAGGGGCCTGAATAAGGACTTTGAAATTTGCCACTTTTTATGAGCCCATTATCCTATTAGTTTAGGTCATGAATTAATGGTAGTTTTTTTCTTTCCACAACATTTTAATGATTTTTAACATTTTTTATTAGTACAGCAATACCACACACAGGGATCAGGCCATCATGGTTTTTGATAAAATATATCACGTGCATTATTTTGCATTTGTAATATATGACCTTAGAGGTTTTGATCATTAAGATGGTTATTGTGCAATAGTGTTGCCTATTTTTATTCATATATATTTTTCTGTTTCCCCCCTTTTTGTCACATATTTTTTTTGCTTTGCCGGAGCCATGGTTGTAAGCATTTTCGGGTGAGCGCCAGGAAGGGATGTTAACTCATCCGGACTATCGAGAATTACGGACAGTAAGATTTTATTGGAAGAAGATATCCACGCATGCGCATGGGACCCAGAATGAAGTGAGGATTTCTGCGCATGCGCGTAGGACCCGGAGGATGAACTTTGTTGCACAGAGTCCTGCTCCGGAAGCAATATCCGGCTGTCCTCTCTGCTGAAGAGGAACCGAAAGTGGAGGTGAAGCTGGCTAAGTACTAACCCGGAAATGTAACCTGCCCGCTATGTGTCATGGCGTGCGGGACAAACCGGAAGTAGAAGCCTCTATGTTCGAAAAACGCTGGTTTAATTTTGGCGCGAAAATTAACGCTTGCTCAACACCTGTTATTACTCTAATTAGGTTTAAGAGGGGTATATATATACACATATGTTGATCACTGATGTAACCTTCTTTTTCTTTTTGTTCATTGCCACTGAGGAAGCGCTTGATGCGCGAAACGCGTCTGGCTCTTTTTATTTTACAATAAATATATATTTTTATTCCTAACATTTTGGAATTTTGCCACCATTCTTTGCTATGGTGTTCGGCTTTTAGATATTGTGCCGTAAACAATCTACATACGCTGGACCCCTTGAGCTCGGTGTAGCTCATTATAGGGTGAGTAACATTTCACCCCTGGGTGCACTTTTGTAACTTATATTATAGTTACAATATTATGCCATGTGAGCTCTTCTCTCTCTGTCTGAGATTCTAAAAGAGAAAGATCATCTAAGAGGTCGATGAGGCGTTGTCATCTCTGGCTGTCGGATTCGCCTTTAACAGCTTGAAGAGTGCGCATGAGAGAGCTAGGAAGCTCTTGAAAAGTTGTGACTACAGGTCTTCATTAGAACTATTTCCTACAAACAATTACTTCTCCAGGGAAGTGTAAGAACTTTGCCATTTGGCTTATATCACTTTGAGGTGTTGTGTGGCCTTTGTTCTATAGTGTCTACGAAAGGAGCGCTGTTCTTGCATCTGACTTACATTTTTCCCTTCTTAATACTTGGTTGCAAATCCTTTGCAGTCAATCACAGCCTGAAGTATGGAACGCATATACATCACCAGACGCTGGGTTTCATCCCTGGTGATGCTCTGCCAGGCCTCTACTGCAACAGTCTTCAGTTCCTGCTTGTTCTTGGGGCATTTTCCCTTCAGTTTTGTCTTCAGCAAGGGAAATGCATGCTCAATGGGATTCAGGTCAGGTGATTGACTTGGCCATTGCATAACATTCCACTTCTGTCCCTTCAAAAACTCTTTGGTTGCTTTTGTAGTATGCTTTGGGTCATTGTCCATCTGCACTGTGAAGCGCCGTCCAATGTGTTCTGCAGCATTTGGCTGAATGTGAGCAGATAATATTGCCCGAAACACTTCAGAATTCATCCTGCTGCTTTTGTCAGCAGTCACATCATCAATAAATACAAGAGAACCAGTTCCTTTGGCAGCCATACATGCCCACGACATGACACTACCACCACCATGCTTCACTGATGAGGTAGTATGCTTAGGATCGTGAGCAGTTCCTTTCCTTCTCCATTCTCTTCCCATCACTCTGGTACAAGTTGATCTTGGTCTCATCTGTCCATAGGATCTTGTTCCAGAACTGTGAAGGCTTTGTTAGGTGTTGTTTGGCAAACTCTAATCTGGCCTTCATGTTTTTGAGGCTCACCAATGGTTTACATCTTGTGGTGAACCCTCTGTATTCACTCTGGTGAAGTCTTCTCTTGATTGTTGACTTTGACACACATACACCTACCTCCTGGAGAGTGTTCTTGATCTGGCCAACTGTTGTGAAGGGTGTTTTCTTCACCAGGGAAAGACTTCTTCATTCATCCACCACAGTTGTTTTCCATGGTCTCCCGGGTCTTTTGGTGTTGCTGAGCTCACCGGTGCGTTCCTTCTTTTTGAGAATGTTCCAAACAGTTGTTTTGGCCACGCCTAATGTTCTTGCTATCTCTCTGATGGGTTTGTTTCTTCAGCCTAATGATGGCTTGCTTCACTGACAGTGAAGGCTCTTTGGATCTCATCTTGAGAGTTGACAGCAACTGATTCCAAATGCAAATAGCACACTTGAAATTAACTCTGGGCCTTTTATCTGCACATTGTAATTGGGGTAATGAGGGAATATCACACACCTGGCCATGGAACAGCTGAGAAGCCAATTGTCCCATTACTTTTGGTCCCTTAACAAGTGGGAGGCACATCTGCAAACTGCTGTAAGTCCTACACCGTTCACCTGAGTTGGATGTACATACCCTCAAATTAAAGCTGACAGTCTGCAGTTAAAGCACGTTGTGTTTGTTTCATTCCAATTCCATTGTGGTGGTGTATAGAGCCAAAGATGTTAGAATTGTGTTGATGTCCCAATATTTCTGGACCTGACTGTAGTTGTTCTAGTCCCATCCAGCCTGCTCATTCTGTTTACTTCACTCTCCTCCTTTCTCTGCCTAGAACCTGTATATCTTATGGTTAACCCCTTCTTGTCCACTGGTTTCTCTTGTTATATGTTAGTCCTCCCTTTTCCTATGTTATCCCTCATCCATGTTCTGTGGTACAACTAAATAAACCCCCTTTTATCAATTGAACCTATTGCCTCCTTGTGTCACTGCACCTCTGAGCTCGCACCCTCACCCGCCTGACCTGGCTGAATGTAACAGATTGGTTGAAGGTCATGTAGTTGTGGTGTCACATATTCAGTCTAAAAGGTAAACATTTGCAGTAATTGATGTCTCGCGTTAGAAAAACGGACCAATGATTCCATTGCACATGATCCCACAACACACATTCATCTAAAGCAGAGGATCACTGTTGCCATTGCCACCATTGATGAGGGTATGCTACAGCAAACATGGCAAGAAATCGAGTACCGTATTGATGTGCTTTGTGCAACTAATGGTGCCCATATAGAGGTGATTTAAATGAGGCAAAAAAACCTTAAATATATACGTCTCATTTTGTAACAATTTTCACTTATCTGTCTTTTCATTTGCCTTTGTAATACATTTTTGAAATTGTAAAGAGACTTTATCAACACCCTGTACATCTGATAAACATACTGTGCCAATATTACCAGTGACCTTGAATGTTTCCAAAATAATATTTGTTACAATCGGATATTCACATAAGGGTATTATAAATATAATTTATAAGGTATTGTAAGCAGTTGTGGCAAGTACAGTGTAATGCGATATGCATCTGATTAACATACTGTGCCAATGTTACCAATAACCTTGAATGTTTCCAAAATAATATTACTTTGTTACAATAGGAATGCAAAATCGACCTGTGAAAAAATGTGACAAGGTATTTTGTTATGTTACCTCCCTCACCTGTTTGTTTCTCACAGTTTCTATTATGCTTTCACTATCCCACATATTTTTATTTAGTCGACAGAGGTTTAGCAGAGAAAATAAAAAGAAACAACAATCAGCTCCCCAATAAACCACACTAAAAATAATATATCCCTAGTACAAATCAGAAAACCTATACCCCCGGTATTTATTCTTTTATCCTTTGGGTTTATCCATACTTTAATTTTTTTTAATATGTTGGTATATTGATATTCCTGCCTTTAGAATAATTCATTTATATTGTATGAGTATATTAATAGTAAACTTTTTTTTCCGCACCCCATACCCATGTGCTTTGCCCTCTGTTTGCTTTTAGCAGCATATATTATCATTCCTCAGATGAGTAATCAAATTTTGATAAATTATTCGTCAAACACCATGTATTAAACAAAAGCAGTGGTTCATAAATCTGTATCTTTATTTATTAATCTATAAAATGGAATAAATCTAATTTCGTCTGCTGTTAAAAAAAGGGGGATTGCTGTGTTGGTGGCATTATATTAATTAGCTTTTTTTCTGCTTTGGCTCGTAATTACGCAGTCAGCGTGACACAACCGGCTTCTTTCTCAGCTGCAAGTCGGTTGGCAATGTGACATGCTTGGCCTTGATCAATCTAATTAGGAGCCATATCCTCATGCATCGAATCATAGATCATAGCTGGAAATCGTTAATCATATTTAGAGATGGCTATTAAATTGTAAGATATGTTAGATTAGCTGCATTACGGACTTAAACAGATTTGGAAATATTTAAATCACTGAAGCCCACCAGAGTTTATGCAGCTGTTGGTGGTCAGAAACCTCAATTATCATCGTGTCCCGCTTGGATGGGGAAATTTGGAGTCAAATAATTCCTGGAGTGTTGATTCCTGATGTGAATTTATTCATGTTCAAAATATTCTTTTTAGGACAGTGAAGGTTAATCTTGGAAGGCTAATATTTGTTATTTACGCTCCTTCGAAAAATCCATACTGCTAACCCACGAAATACCGAAAACAACCAAAAAAGTGCATATGCCAACATCGTATTTTGGAAAAAACAATTGCAATACATGTCAGTGAATTTATTGCTAAAACGCATGATAGAAAAGCCATAATCTCTAAAATCTTTACAATATACACAGTCTGTATCTGAAGGTATTTGCACCTCTTCTCATCTGCCGCGCTGTTTAATTTCTATTGGTTATTACTTAGCCTCCTCAGACCGTGAACTTCCATTATGGAATTACCAACCTTTATGAGAAAAGGATCTGGGTAGGAGTATTTATTCTGGAGAATGGGGCAGGTTATTTCGTAGGGATGCGGGGATGATGAAAAATGCTACTTTATTAGAGACCGGCCGTACGGTACTTTACAGGTGGTACTGGACTCCGTATAGGGTGGCAAAGGTTATGGGAAAGTCTTCTTCGAAGTATTGCAGGTGTGGGGCAATGGGTGGTTCCTATATACACATTTTTGTGGTGCTGCCGAATTATCGGCTCCTTCTGGATGCAAGTAGTGGAACTAGCCTGAAAGTTGTGAGAACTGCGATTCCGTTCACTCCAGATTTCGTATTGGTGGGGTTGAGAGTAGGGATGGGCTGCCGGTTCGATTCGAACGTGAGTTTGAATCGGACATCGGCCGTTCGAGTGTTCGGTGAACGCCGAACATTATGGGATGTTCGCGGTCTGTTCGACCGTGGACATTCCATAATAAAAAATGCCTGCAAAATGCTTTCACAGGTCTCCTAAATGAACCAGCAGCTGCCGGTACATTTAGGAGACCTGTGGCTGCAGCCCCCGTACCTCACCTGTCCTGCAGCTGTCCCAGCCTCCTGTTCCTCCGGTCCATCTGCTCCTCCGTCCGGCCGCGGCACAGGTCTGTGCAAGACTTTAACTAATCAGAGCTTGGTTAAAGCTCTGTCCCACACCTCGTCTTCATGCTGAGCTCTGATTGGGCAAAGCCCTGCACCTGACCTGGACTTTGCCCAATCAGGGCTCAATATTGAATTAGAGCCCTGATTGGGCAAAGTCCAGGTCAGGCGCAGGACTTTGCCCAATCAGATCAGCAGAAGACGAGGCGTGGGGCAGAGGAGCCGCGGCCGGATGGAGGAGCAGACGAACTGGAGGAACAGGAGGCCGGGACAGGTGAGGTACGGGGCTGGGGGCTGCAGCCACATGTCTCTTAAACGTACCGGCAGCTGCCGGTACATTTAGAACTGTGAACACATTTTGCGTGTTCGACCCCCATTGGTTTACATTGTGTTCATATTCGAACATTTGGGCTGTTCTAATGTTCGAATACGAACCAAACACAGGGGTGTTCGGCCCATCACTACTTGAGAGGCCCAGTGCGGTTTTGACAGCAAACCAGGATGTGGTTCCACTGTGTCTCCACAGCCTGATTACTGATAGCCAGGAACTGGAAAACGGTACATCCGCCCACTGTCTCTGTACTCACCTGGAAAGATTTCAGGAATATGATCGAGTGGTCACTCAATTACTAGACCTATCACCTCCCAAGCATGACCCGTGGGAATTATGGGATTTGTACCTGATTAAACAATGTATATGAGGGGTAGCCGCGCACTTCTGTAAGGCTCAGGGGAAGGGGGCCAGCAGGTGCGTTATGAGGTGGTACCGCCCCTTTGAGAATTATGCTATTTTATTTTACTCCTGGATCTTCCATGTATGATTTAAACAGCACATTGTACTCGAGAAACATTGCTTTTCTGTTTGATGTGTCTTTTTATGTTAATTTTCCCTCCCTTGTTTTTTTCCGTACCCTTGTCCAAAATTTAATAAAAATTTCTACTTTTCAAAAAATAAAATATATATGTATATATACACTGTCTCATCCAAATAAATGAATAAAGTCATACACTCTTATATTCCCTTTAACCACTTTTCCTTTGATTACAGCACGCATTCACCATGGCATTATTTTGATGCCTATGCAATGTCACAACATTTCTTTCTATTCAGAGTTGCATTCATTTTTTGCCAAGATCTTGTATTGATGATGGGAGAGTCACACCACTGCATAAAGTCTTCTCCAGCACATTCCAAAGATTGTCAGTGGGGTTAAAAAGTCTGGACTATATGGTCGCAAATCCATGTATGAAGAAAAAGAAACAAAATGGTAATTGGAAAAAAACTGCAATAGTGCATAATAAAATAATGTGATGTGTCCATTAAGGAGACAGAGGTGTATATTAGAAAGTTGTTTTTTTCCCCCACAAAACTTATTTTATTTCTTGGTTTTCACAGTGAAGTTAGGACCCACCTGAGATTTGCCAGTCACAAGTAAAGGATAGGCCACACCAGTGGCGTAGCGAGGGGGGTGGGGGGCAGGTGCCCCTTTGTGCCTTTCAGCCGGGGGCGCCGCAGCACCCCTGCCGCTCACGTGGGCTCCACCAGCCAGCCGTGAGATCGCGGAGTTTACATGAACTCCGCGATCTCGCGAGATCGCGGCTGCCTGGTGGAACCCACGTGAGCGCAGAGCAGCCAGAGGAAAGGTGAGCTGGGGGCAATATATATCCGTTTGAGCTGGGGGCAATATATATCCGTTTTAGCTGCTGCGGGCAATAAATATCCCTGTGTGAGCTGCTGGGGGCAATATATATCCCTGTGTGAGCTGCGGGGGGCAATATATATCCATGTGTGAGCTTCTGGGGGCAATATATATCATGTGTGAGCTGCTGGGTGCAATATATATATCATGTGTGAGCTGCTGGGTGCAATATATATATCATGTGTGAGCTGCTGGGTGCAATATATATATCATGTGTGAGCTGCTGGGTGCAATATATATATCATGTGTGAGCTGCTGGGTGCAATATATATATCATGTGTGAGCTGCTGGGTGCAATATATATCATGTGTGAGCTGCTGGGGCAATATATATCCCTGTGTGAGCTGCAGGGGCAATATATATCCCTGTGTGAGCTGCTGGGGGCAGAGTTTGAGTTTTATTACTGTGTAGCTCTGTGATACAGGAATGTGCTGTGTGTATGAGTGTGAGTTTTATAGTTGTGGAGCTCTGTAATACGCTCATACACACCATACGTAGCCAATGAGGCAAGTCGGCTAGTCTTGGAAAAATCTGCCCATCAGTAAAAGGTTAATGATGCTCTCCTGTTAACCTGTTTTGTGTTGCACCATTCCAATTGTTATTGAAATAAATAGTTATATGTTGGGGGGGGGGGGTTTAAATATTTGTAAAATTTGTATGCTTTAGTGATTAGTTTTGGTTGTGGGCACTAATAAAAGACTTGCCCCCGGGCGCCACATGATCTCGCTACGCCTCTGGGCCACACCAATTTCCTTTCCGCCGTTTTACTCTTATTGTTTATTCATTTTTTCACAGCACGTTGGGGAAGAAGATATACAACATTTCGGCCTGGAGCCTTAATCATGTACATGTTATAGGATTAAGGCTCCAGGCCGAAACGTTGTATATCTTCTTCCACAATGTACAGTGAAAAAATGAATAAAGAATAAGATTAAAATGGCGGAAAGGAAATCGGTGTGGCTTATCCTTTACTTGTGAGTTGATGTGGGACAGCAGATCCCTTGCTAGAGCACCCAGGCACTTAACAGCCGAGTTCCCTGGCTTTCTCTGTGCAGCCACGCACGGCTTATTTTTCATTTTGAGATTTGCCAGTGGCAGTGGGTAAACAATTTAATGGCCAATAATTACACCAAAAATCTGTTACTTTTAGGATTTATGGGATTTGAGTGGAAGTGACAACTATTTTGTCTAGTAAGATTTTTTCAACAATTAATGGTTAGAAAATTTGTAATTATTGTTTTTATGTTCTCTGCAGGCTCAAATAACAGTACAATTATTAATAAACTACAATAAATGAAAGCATTTATTTTATTGTGCAACATTTGGAAATCTTGATTTTGAAATATAAAATCTATCAATTCTGTTACCATCCATCCCAGTGTTATTGTTCGTTTCCTCTTATCTCCATGTCCCAATTTCCATTAAAGATTGCAAGTTCCTACAGTCCTGCATGTCTTTTGTTAAGTACAATTGTACAGCACATAACTTATGTTCAAATGTATCATCCCCTTGTCCCCTTGGAGAGCGCTGTGGAATCTGCTGGCGCTATTTAATAATAATATTTTTACTTTCTTAACTTTAATTTACTTTAAATGTAAAATGAAGATCTCTGGACATTTCATCTAATACCCCACATTTGCAAGTAATTGGCATCTAATAAATAATGGATGGTCAGCGGCCTTTGAAGGATCAACTCTTTACCCCTGTTCGACACAAAGTGTATTCTGCATTCTCTGTAATTTTAGGTCATATGTCAGACCCAAGCTCTTACTGCACTAACAATGGAGATAAAAACAGGCCCTCCGTGAACTGTAGGATTCAATTCCCATCTTTAATTTGCCTTGTGTGTCATTTCTACAGAACAGTAGCAAAAAGAAGGTTGTAATTACAAGCAACAGTAGATTAAGCAGCTGATTATGTGGTCCCTGAACAAACCGTTTCCTGTATGAGCCATTAAAAGCTTGATATGAACAACGGTATAATTCATTCTGTATGAATAACAGTTTTGTTTCCAGCTTTTCTTGTGATTTTGTATCAGGGGATGGATATCTACCTGGAGTGCGTTGGGTGATCTCTCTGGGTCACAGGCATTAAGGCACTGGATTTTGTTACCTTTCAAGTCCATCTCACTATTGCCGCCGATACAAGTCAAAACGTCCCTAACTTCTTCCAAATGCACCTGCAGCTTGACTGTGTTATTTCTTTTAGACTGGTAAAAAGCCTTGATAAATTACTCAAATTGTATGTATCAAATTACTTCAAAGGTATTTTTCACCCAGCGCACATGGACTCATTTCAACAAAATTGCTAGAGATCTGTTACCAGGATTTCACTTAAACCTGGCTTAGAAATTGCTCACATACTATGCTAACCTTAATATAGAATTTTATGATTCTCCTTTTCAGTGATATAATTGAAGGGATACAAAAGACATTTTTGATGAGCTGCTTACATGACAAAAAAGGATACCATTGATAACGAAAAATAGGTTAAAAGCAATTCTTCCATTTTTCATTAAGGACTTGCAGCAGAGTGACAGATTTTCCCATAACTTAGTTACAAGCATTTATAAAGCGCCAACAGCTTCCGTAGCGCTGTACAATGAGAGACAGAATAACAAATATACATACACATTGCACACACCACACAGTAGGAGAGAAGACCCTGCTCAAGAGCTTACAATCTAAGAGGAGAGGGGTGACACGCTAGGTGAGGGTGAATAGAGTACAAGAAGTAACGGGGTGTGTGTGAGCAGTGTGGAAAGAAGGTGCAAGAGATGAACAATGGAAGATTAGGGAGTGAGCCGATGGGTTTTCAGAGACATCTTGAAGGACTGGAGAGACGGGGAGAGTCTGATGTTGTGGGGAGGGAGTTCCATAGAAAGGTCGGCAGCTCAGGAGAAGTCCTGAAGGCAAGAGTTGGGGGTTTGGGTAGGAGGAGCAGATAACATCAGATCATTGGCAGAGGGAAGCGGTCGGGAGAGGATGCACCTGCTAATAAGGGTGGAGATGTAGGCAGGGGCGCGATTATGGAGAGCTTTGTATGTGAGGACCAATATTTTTAATTGGATTCTATAGGAGACAGGAGCCAGTGCAGAGATTGACAAATGGGTGAGGTGTGAGAGGTGCGGGATGTGAGGTGTATGAGTCGGACACAGGCATTCATAACAGGTTGCAGAGGGAGAATCTTTTAAGGCCAGAGAGAAGAAGGTTACAGTAGTCCAGGGGGAGATAATTAGAGCTTGGATGAGCATTTTAGCAGAGTCTTGATTTAAGAAAGGGGCGGGCGCGTGCAATGTTTATAGGTGGAAGTAGCAGGATTTGGTTAATGACTGAATGTGAGGAGTAAAGGATAGATTGGAGTCCAAGAGGACTCCACTCCAACTTACTGGGGGAGATATGACTGCTAGCTACAGGGGGAAATGTCAACATATTATGTTACTAAAGCACATGTCAGACTCCTCTCACTTTCACACACTTTACTGGCTATTAATTCTGCTTAAATCTTCTATTTCTGAATCAAAGCCTTCGCTACATCCTCTTCACTAAATCCTCTACTTCTTAATCACAACTTTCATATCACACCTCATAGGCTCTGAGTCCTTTGAACCCCCTCCCATCCTGGCTGACCGGGTGCTCTTTCAGAAGAGCTGTGAGCAAACCACAAGTTGAGTCTGTGTTGAGTCTGTCTTTCATGGAGCTCCTTTTTGTGACTCCGGCTCTTCCCAGGTGCCTGAGGGCATGGTAAAGCTCAGAAAGAAAAGGAGAAAGTCTGCATGCAGCCAAATAGCTAACCTAAGTGGAGAATTATCAACTTATCATACGGAGTCCGCAGGACATGCTATGCTGGGCGGGTAACTTAGACCCATCTGCCTCGAGAACGGCATAGCACGCCCCGAGAAAGGGTTAAACCAGGGCTGCCAACGGAAATATTGGGGCCCCTTACTGGCCCACTGGTCATGGCCTCTCCTGCCCATTTCAGATATGGGGAGGAAAGCTGGTTGTGTTTCCCACAGACTCTAGTATCCTTTTAGTATATATATATATATATATATATATATCTTACAGCTTGCTAGATTTAAATAAGAAGACATTGGTGAAACTTTAGGATAAAAACTAATTGGGATTTAACTAGGATAAGGATTAAGCACGTCATTGTGAATTCCCACAAAATAGAATTAGGTGCAATCAATGTTTTAAGACTCCAAAATGCAAAGTTTTTCTCACATCTCTATAAACTTTTGTTATGGCTAATTTGGGTCCGACAATCGGCCTGGATGAACCATTAACACAACTCTAATGTTGCAGCAATTACAACTGAATTAGACATCAGTTCATAAAAAATTAACGCAGGAAACTATTTTTAACAGTCATAATTTTTTTTTATTTTTGTTACGTGAAAAGTTCTTCGTGGCTGGTAGCCTGAATTACATTTACAGTGATCTATTGCAGGATAAAGGGAAACCAGTCAGAGCTCCAGCTAATTCCTATAGCATAAAAGCATTTCCTGTCTTGTGGTTCTAAGACTCAGCTGTACTTTATGATATAATGAAAAGATGAAGACAGTTAACTGCACAGCATGTTTTCCACACACGTAAATAGAATACATTTTAGAATAACATCACAACACTAAATAGGTCAACTAGTTAACAATAGATTATCGTCAAATGACAACAAATGTATTGTTATAAATTGTGCGATACATCCACCCTATAAAAATCTTAAAAAAATAAACTATGGACTATAGTTTAAACAGAAATAGTAATAAGAAGCCACTATGATATATAAATGCCTGGAGCCACTAAATCATAGAAGCTCCCTATTTCCAGCTCGATTACCTGCTAGCTGCTATATTAGCAGGAAAGGCTCAAAATCATAAGCAGCCACAATGCATACCTACAGTGTCACCTTGCGACACCACTGGTATCCTGTCCTGGAGTCCCTTTATTCTGTGAAATCCGGTATTTTGTTTTTAAAAAATACCAATGAGGCGGGAATAGCGATCTACTGTACCTTGGAATGGTCTGGCTGCTTCAGCATTAGCATTTCCTTAGTAAATGAAGCACCTGATCCCTAGAACCATGCCCGAACTGGCCACCGGGCAATTGTCTGGTAGGTCATGGCCCTTCTGGGCCGGTCGGCCGCTATCGAGCAGGCCTTAACAGTTCCGGCTGGCCAGGCTGCCTGGGGCAGCCTTGGCAAGGCAGGAACTCCAAGCTGGTGGCAGTCTGTCTGGTGTGCTGCTCAGCCGGCAAATTTGCCAAAATAGCGAACCAGGCTATTCTCGGCATCCACACTGCCAAATCAGCGGACCCGCGTCACTTCCAGGATGCGTCACTTCCACTGCCGAACGCGGATGACGACCCGCCGAATGCAGCTGATGACCCACTCGAATGGAGCGCCTAATGCTGACGGAAAAAGCCGACCAGCCACTGAATAGGTAAAAAAAGAACGACTGCAACGCAAGAAAAAAATACTGAAAATGCATGCAAATTACATATAAGCTCCTTTTGAATAATAATAATAATAATAAAAAGGTCTGTTACAGAAAAAAAAACACCATTAAAAAAAATAATCAGGGCTTTTCACTGACATTTCTCTGCTGTTCAGTGTCTCTGAATAGATTGATCATTGCTTCTCTGAGGATTTCACGGCCATCGAACAGGCACCGTATTTCACTGTCAATTTTCTAATAGTTGGCAAATTGCCGTCTTTTTAAATTGCCAAATGGCCCCGAAATTGCATCGTACAGGGAAATTCACTGTTCGGTGTAATTTCGTGGCCAATTCAGTGCTCTTTGAATAACCCCTAAAGCGCACCAAATGGTGAATTTTCCATTGTACAGTACAATTTCGTGGTCGTTCGGCTATTGAGAGCGCTGTAAATTCTACAAATATGGGCGAATTGACAATGAAATACGGTGCAGATTGCCTCCGATCGCCGACCTTTGACGGCAGTGAAAATAACCATTACTTCTATATGGGACAATCTATTCAGAGACGCTGAACTGCACCGAAATGTTGGCGAAATTACCATTCTTTTCCCCACCCATTTTTAGGTGTATCAGTTCAAAAGGTTTAAACAAGTGAATCCCATAGGATTCAATGTAAATAAAAATATTATCATTTTTATTATTTTTTATTCAACCGTTTATGCTTTTAATTTCTATCAAAAAGCCTTTAATTAAATAATTATTTTTATGGATTTTTTTCTTTATTTTTTAGGCGAACGGTTTGATTCCCATTTTTTTTTATCGCGTTTTTGTTTTTAGTTCTGTAACAGACCATTTTATATTTTTTTTTAATAGGACCTTTTATTATTTTCATACATTTTTGTTTTAAACGCCTTTTAAAGAATAGCAGTTTATTTTTTTTCTCCCGTTTGGCTTTAGTTGATTGTGTGCGGTGGTTGACGGATCATTGGCGGTGGGCTGCTCAGGCCTATTTTTTGTCCCAGTCCGGGCCTGCCTAGAACCCAAGGTAAACCAGTCACACAGGATGTCATTCCCCATGCCAGAGGAAATGGAGGAGCTACATAAAAACCCATGCTCACACTTGACCACGGCAGCACTATTCATTGACTGTACTCCATTCCTGTCATGTTCCATCCTGCTACACCTCTTGTTTAGGTGCACCTCCATCCAAGGCTCGCTCACAATCCACTCCTGGTCTGCTTTAGTCCATTCAGACTATTACTACCTTAGGTGTGGTTTTTCAGCAATCTTGATTGCCTTGCCAGAAAAGGAAAACATTGCCTAAGCTAGATGCTTCTGCATTGAGTGTGAGCCTATTCATCATCTTGGACCTTGGAACATGAGACTGGGGTAGCAGGACCAGGCTTCAGGTTGTACAAGAACCCTGCGTGCCTTCAGGTACCGAGCATACCTCCAGCCTGTTTGCCCTCAAGTCTCCAGAGCCTCCTGTGCGCTCCTCTGTGCCTAGTCTACAGCGCTGCTTGTGAGTTCCCTGTATCTTTGTCTTATTACCTTTGTCTCTTTATGCCCTGTGTTGTAGCCTCTGTGTTCAGTCCTATTCCCGCCTTGCCAATGCTAGTATACGTGGCCTTATTACTGCCCTGGACCTCCATGCCCCCCCCCACTGTGCACCATGACACTGGGTAAAGTAAGGTATGGGGATATATATACACAGGAAAATAGGATTGGTGCCATGCAAATAGGGGAGAGGAGGAATGGTGCCATGGAAACAGAAGAGAGTGGAAAGTAGGCTATGCATGTGGATGAAAAGAAAGGTTTGAGGTAATGGCACAATGCAAACAGGAGAGTGTGTAATGGGCCCATACACACATGAGGATGGCCAGGAAATGGAGCCGCAAGCAAAGGAGAGGAAGGGGAGAATGAGATCATCCACACTGGAACAAAGGGAATAGGGACATGTATGCAAGAATGGATGGGAATATGTGGGTGTTATACTTCAATAGACATTATCAAGTGAATAAACCCCCAGTCATGATCACCAATGTCACCAAAGAACAAAATACTCGATTACAAAAAAAAGAGACAAGATGTTGATGTCTGGTCATGTGCTTTTGCCATGATGTGATACAAGCCAGCGACACCCCTTCCCAGAAGGTAACTTTACATTCAATCAGCTACTGGGTCCCACTCTGGTGGGTGGAGACAAGACTCTAGTCTACCAAGAGTTTCAGGAAGTGATCGGTTTTGGGTGTTGACCTGAATACATTTGCTTGTGCAAGCCAAGTGTTGTGTAGATCTGGATAGGTAAATGATTGCTGCCGTTTTCTCGCTTTTGCATTTCAATCACCTACGCGGAGTCTTTGTTTCTATTTGTCTTTGTTACCTTTTGTTAAGTAAATTCATTTATAGCCATCTCTGTGTACGTGTCCTCACTCGATATTCTATCGGATGGTATACCTTTTAAAAATGATTTTTCACAGCAAATAGTGTAGACTGAGTTATGAATATTTAACAATTATTAACCAAATATAAATGTCTTAGTGTTAGCATTGTTGCAGAGGCTTATCAACTACACAGTGATTTTTGAATGGGAACAAATGAGGTTTCATTATTCTTGGTTATGTTAATTTTCCAGGAAGGGCCATATTAATTACATTAGACAAGAGACAGATTCATATGTGGACGTGGGTTGAATGTTTTAGAACAGCAACTCCCTCATATTTCCCACCTCTATCAGCATCAAAAGATAAAATAATACTTATACTCTCCCCAGAAGATTAACATAATAACCTGGGAGCATAAGCTCCAGACCAAATGATTATTATTAAATGTAACAAATGTTATACTTTATTAAACCTTGCTATTTTGTATAATCTGAGTGAACTGACAATATGGGATTAACTGTTCAGATATAACTCTGCCAAAACACCAGAAAGCGATTTGCTTTTGGATGCTATTAAGCACAAATGATTCATCCAAAGCGACGAACCACGACAGTGGGCCACGCAGACAAGAGATGATGGTGGAAAGTTGTCATGTACAAATAAGAGGACCGTAGTAAATGCTGCCCACTTAGTCTCGTATTTTTGGACACATGTCCCTCTTCCCTGAGTGAAGAGAAGAAAAGGGAAGTGTGAATGGAATATAGAGAGAAAATAAAGAAGCAGAAATAGAACTGGACAAGACAAAAAACAGGAACGGGAGAGACGCAGAGCAAGATTAAAATTATATAAATGCCCTGCTTGGTGCCCCCCCTCCATAAAATGCGCTATACAAATCTATAAGCATTATAGAGATGTCTTCTTACAGTATTTACGTACTTATCCTTATCAAATAAGAAATAATGTTATTACAAATGAAATAGGGGGCATGTAGCAAGGACATCACTCCATTTGGTAGGGTTACACAAAAGTGTATTTATGTAATGGTAATGCATGTCTTGCAGTTGAGTAAATTTCTGCATTTCTCGCCTCATAATTCTCAAACAGGCTGACTATAGTATCCACGAGAACTTAAAGTGTCAGTTATAAACAGGGGGGGGGGGTCAAGTCCTAAAAAAAAAATAAAGTGTGGAACTCCAACATTTCTGTATATTCTGGTCTCAAGGATTAGTGGGAGCTGCAACGCTTCTTTTGCACGAGAATGCCATTCCTCTGGCAAACACTGAGAAATGGTTATTCCCATGCCTTCCCAATGTACTTAAATCCAGGAAAATCCCTTAAATATAGAACAGTTTTAAAAAAAATTGTGTCTATATAGAAAGGTATTGCAGCTTCCCAGTATATCAGCCAAAAGGGAACCAAGTTCCTCCTGCTAAATTAGTGAGATGTTCCCGTGTGTTTCTGCAGGACTTGACCCCTGGTTATAAAACTATGAATAATATAGTCAGTGAGCCGACAGAGCGCCCCCCCATCCTTTTCTATACCACCCCAATTGTAGAGAAGAGCGATCTCAAAATAGTGGGGAAAAGGTTCACGAAGATCAAAAGAGAAGGAAAAGTTTATATAGCATATCTGAAGAACACGTAGAAGAACTTCACATCAAACGTTGATATTTAAATATTTTATTTATAAAATCTCAAAAAGTATTACATTAATGTTTCATAAGTTAAGAAGAGTACATATGTAGCATTCACACACTATTGAAGTACACACCCATTTAAGTCTTTGTGCTCCTCTAAAAACAAATCCTTTGAAATCCCCATATTGTCCAGCAAGACTGTCATTAGGGATTTCTTGTCATGAGAATCCAAGTGCAGCTTTGTATAAACACTTTTTCCCCTTGGTTAGAGACACACACAAAAGGAAATTGTCGAGACAAATCTTGCACTCGGGCAACGCCGGGTAGCCGTCACAAACATCGTGTGTAGAAACTTTAAAAAGATACATTTAAATCTTTAAGAAAAATAAAAAAGTGTTTACTACATCTCTGTTTCGTAGCTACAGTCAAGGACCACATCTCAGAAGTAATTCACAGCACGAAGTTGATTGCACTAATATTTTTGGTTTGTTTCTCCCAGTCTGTTATTTTTAAATAAAAAAGCGTTTCCAAAAGAAGTATAACTTGAGAGCTGGATAGTCTATGATTAGTCATGTCTGTTAAATTTTCCACCTTTTTCTCATGACCATACTAACTTGTATACGCACATAGCAGGCAGGGCCGCCATCAGGGCATTACGCCCAATACTGCCTTAAGGGGCCCGGGTCCGGTGGGGGCCCGGGCCGCCGGGGCCTGGGGGGAGGATCCCGGGCCCCCGACGGCAGCGGCGTCGCCCTTTAACAGCTCCGGTATCGGACTCGATGAGTCCGAATCCGGAGCTGTGTCCCTGCTGCTGCTGCAGGAGCCGGAGGAGACTGAGACACTGTGTCTCCTCCGGCTCCTGGCAGCTTCACTTCCTGGCTGGGCGGGGCCAAGCAGCGTGTGAGGGGCCTCCCAAGCACGTTGCTTTGGCTCCGCCCCTCCACTCAGTGAAGCTGCGCGCGCCGGAGCTGGAGGGACCGGGAGGAAGATCAGAAGAAAAGAAGAGAAGAAAATTAAAGAAAAGGTGAAGAAAAGAAGAGCTGAAGACAGAAGAAAAGAAGATAGAAGACAGCGAGTGGTGAGCCAGGGCCCAGACCCTAAGACCCAGGGCTCGACCCCAAGGCCCAGGACCCAGACCCCAAGGCCCAGACCCCTAGGCCCAAACCCAGGGCCCAGACCCCTAGGCCCAGACCTCTAGGCTCAGACCCAGGGCCCAGACCCAGGACCCAGACCTCTAGGCCCAGACCCAGGGCCCAGACCCCAGGGCCCAGACCCCAAGGCCCAGACCCCAAGGCCCAGACCCAGGGCCCAGACCCCAAGGCCCAGACCCCTAGGCCCAGGGCCAAGGCCCAGACCCAGGGCTCAGACCCAGGGCAAATGCCCAGGGCCCAGACCCAAACCCAGGGCCCAGACCCTATGGCCCAGACCCAGGGCAAAGGCCCAGGCCCCAGACCCAGAGCCCAGACCCCTAGGCCCAAACCCATGGCCCAGACCCCAAGGCCCAGGACCCAGACCCTAGGGCCCAGACCCTTAGGCCCAGACCCCTAGGCCCAAACCCAGGGCCCAGATCCCCTAGACCCAAACCCAGGGCCCAGACCCCAAGGCCCAGACCCCTAAGCCCAAACCCAGGGCCCAGACCCCAAGGCCCAGGACCCAGACCCAAGGCCCAGACCCAGGGCAAAGGCCAGGCCCCAGACCCAGAGCCCAGACCCCTAGGCCCAAACCCATGGCCCAGACCCCAAGGCCCAGGACCCAGACCCTAGGGCCAGACCCTTAGGCCCAGACCCCTAGGCCCAAACCCAGGGCCCAGATCCCCTAGACCCAAACCCAGGGCCCAGACCCCAAGGCCCAGACCCCAAGGCCCAGACCCCTAAGCCCAAACCCAGGGCCCAGACCCCAAGGCCCAGGACCCAGACCCAAGGCCCAGACCCCAGGCCCAGACACTAGGGCCCAGACCCCCAGGCCCAGACCCCAGGGCCCAGACCCCCAGGCCCAGACCCTGGGCCCAGACCCCCTGGCCCAGACCCCAAGGCCCAGACCCTGGGCCCAGACCCCCTAGGCCCAAACCCAGGGCCCAGACCCAGGGCCCAGACCCAGGACCCAAGGCCCAGACCCAGACCCCCTAGGCCCAGACCCAAGGCCCAAACCCAGGGCCCAGACCCTAAGGCCCAGACCCAAGGCCCAAACACAGGGCTCAGACCCTAGGGCCCAGACCCTAAGACCCAGGGCCCAGACCCCTAGGTCCAAACCCAGGACCCAAGGCCCAGACCCCAAGGCCCAGACCCCAAGGCCCAGACCCCAAGGCCCAGACCCCAAGGCCCAGACCCCTAAGCCCAAACCCAGGGCCCAGACCCCAAGGCCCAGGACCCAGACCCAAGGCCCAGACCCAGGGCCCAGACACTAGGGCCCAGACCCCAGGGCCCAGACCCCAGGGCCCAGACCCCAAGGCCCAGACCCTGGGCCCAGACCCCCTGGCCCAGACCCCAAGGCCCAGACCCTGGGCCCAGACCCCCTAGGCCCAAACCCAGGGCCCAGACCCAGGGCCCAGACCCAGGACCCAAGGCCCAGACCCAGACCCCCTAGGCCCAGACCCAGGGCCCAGACCCTAAGGCCCAGACCCAAGGCCCAAACACAGGGCTCAGACCCTAGGGCCCAGACCCTAAGACCCAGGGCCCAGACCCCTAGGTCCAAACCCAGGACCCAAGGCCCAGACCCCAAGGCCCAGACCCCAAGGCCCAGACCCCCAGGCCCAGACCCAGGGCCCAGACCCTAAGGCCCAGACCCTAAGGCCCAGACCCAGGGCCCAGACCCTAAGGCCCAGACCCCAGACCCCCTAGGCCCAGACCCTAGGGCCCAGACCCCTAGGCCCAAACCCAGGGCCCAGACCCCAAGACCCAGGCACTAGGGCCCAGACCCCAAGGCCCAGACCCCCTAGGCCCAAACCCAGGGCCCAGACCCTAAGGCCCAGACCCAGGGCAGACCCCTAGGCCCAACCCAGGACCCAAGGCCCAGACCTGGGCCCAGACCCCCTAGGCCCAGATCCTAAGGCCCAGACCCCCTAGGCCCAAACCCAGGGCCCAGACCCTAAGGCCAGACCCCAGGCCCAGACCCTAAGGCCCAGACCCAGGGCCCAGACCCCCTAGGCCCAGACCCTAAAACCCAGGGCACAGACCCCTGGACCCAGACCCCTAGGCCAAACCCAGGGCCCAGACCCCAGGACCCAGACCCAGGGCCCAGACCCCAAGGCCCAGACCCCAAAGCCCAAATACAGACCCAGGGCCCAGACCCTAGGGTCCAGACCCCATACCCAGGGCCCAGACCCCAAGGCCCAGACCCAGGGCCCAGACCCCAAGACCCAGGCACTAGGGCCCAGACCCCAAGGCCCAGACCCTAAGGCCCAGACCCAGGGCCCAGACCCCTAGGCCCAAACCCAGGACCCAAGGCCCAGACCCTGGGCCCAGACCCCCTAGGCCCAGATCCTAAGGCCCAGACCCCTAGGCCCAAACCCAGGGCCCAGACCCTAAGGCCAGACCCAGGGCCCAGACCCTAAGGCCAGACCCAGGGCCCAGACCCCCTAGCCCAAACCCAGGCCCAGACCCTAAGGCCAGACCCAGGGCCCAGACCCTAAGGCCCAGACCCAGGGCCCAGACCCCCTAGGCCCAGACCCTAAGACCCAGGGCACAGACCCCTAGGCCGAGACCCTGGACCCAGACCCCTAGGCCAAACCCAGGGCCCAGACCCCAGGACCCAGACCCAGGGCCCAGACCCCAAGGCCCAGACCCCAAAGCCCAAATACAGACCCAGGGCCCAGACCCTAGGGTCCAGACCCCATACCCAGGGCCCAGACCCCAAGGCCCAGACCCAGGGCCCAGACCCCGGGCCCAGACCCCAGGCCCAGACCCTAGGGCCCAGACCCCAGGGCCCAGACCCTAGGGCCCAGACCCCAGGGCCCAGACCCTAGGGCCAGACCCTAGGGCCAGACCCCAGGGCCCAGACCCAGGGCCCAGACTCTAGGACCCAGACCCCAAGGCCAGGGACCAGACCCAGAGACCAGGGCCCAGGCTAGACCCCAGGGACCAGACCTCAGGCCCAGACCTCAGGGACCAGACCCCAAGGCCCAGTCCCAGGGACAGGGCCCAGGCCCAGACCCAGACCCAAAGGCCATCATACACAGCCCGTTTCTGTGAGATTTATTGCTGTGGATTCTGTGATATGTTCAGACACACCGCTCATTACTGTGAGTTTTATTGCTGTGGATACTGTGATAAGCTAATACACACTGCACATTACTGGGAGTTTTATTGCTGTGGTGCTATGTTATGTCCTTTTTATTTTTTGAAGGGGGAGAAAAGCTGTTAGAGGTTGAGGGGGGCCCTGGGGGGCCCCATCGTGAGGTTTAGTAAGGGGCCCCATCATTTCTGATGGCTGCCCTGATAGCAGGCATTATGTACCATCTGTACTTTGTAATATTGTATAGAGTCTAATATAAGCAAGCTATGTATTCAACTATATATTGTGATGAAAAAGTACAGGTGCACGTTTAGCGGCTAGTTAGTAATATTAAGCTTAAACATAGTTTTATCCATATTAAGGTTAGGGTCAAACAAACGCATTATTCGCAGTGACCGTCAAAAAATGCGTCCGAACGCATTGACGTATTTTTTTATGGAATGCGCAAAAACGGTCAGACAACGTGATTTTTTACGGATCGTCAATAAAACCCTTTTTGCGTCTGGACGTTATGTAGGCTGGACATTAGCAGCGTCTGACGTCTCCTAATCACGCAAACACGCCGCTATGCCGCCGCAGCGCACGCTGTAAGTCAGTACTAGCGGTTCTGCGTTCTCGAAAAAATGCGTTCATTTTCCACTTGCGTTGCGCGACCGGACTTTCGTGCGGCCGTACTTCGTATATTGGCCGTCATTGCCCGTAATTTGCTTCAACTGCGGCTGTGATTAAGTGCGGCTAAACGCACGTTAAAAATGCATTAGTCTGACCCCAGCCTTATTCATGTTATTCCCTAAAGCATTATTGCGTGTATATTTTAAAAGAAAGAACAAATAGTGTACCCCTCCTCATCTTGATGTCCTATTATTGCGAGTGAAATTGAGCTATACACAGAGTAGATCACAGTAAATGCATCAGGTTGTGGGTAGATACAGGTTTTGTGCAGTATGCCAATCCCCGTCTATCAGTCTTGCATTTTGATCAAAACAAGTGTAAATTAGGAATTAATACACTCTGCACAAAAAGGAATGAAGGAAAAAAAAAATGAAAAAATATTTGCTTTTCAGTCATTATACATTCATCTCATTTAGGGAACAGAAGGACCATCAACCAAAAGGCCATGTTGAATGCAGAGGCTCAGCTCATAAGTGCGACAGTACTTTCATGCTGCCCTCCTACAATCCCCGAGAAAAAGTCCATAGCCAGTTGAATGTGAATAGGAATAAATACATAAGAGCTGTAGATCATCATGGCAATGGCAGTCAGCAAAACTGTATTGAAAATGGATTGTTCCCATGGTTCCAGGACGTAGCTACAGGTTATGAGAAGATACTGGTAATAGAGCCAGGAAAGGTAATCCTTTATGTGCTTTACATCCATCTTTTGTCTAGAGAACGTTTTGGAACCTGCAAAAAAGTATTAAAGAGGCTTTGTTAATTGAATTACTCCCCCCCCCCTCGTTCATTGAAAATAAACACTTCAAATTAGTCAAGTGTGTGGAAAGCATAATACAGCTTCAAATGTAAATCACGAGTTGAAGGTTCTCTTTTTACAGGTTTTCTAATACACAAAAATAAAAGTACCTAAAAGCATAAATATAAAAAAAATATTAAGTAGTGAAGACAAAGGGACATAAAGCATGGAAAACAGCATGCATGGGGTATGTGCATTCAATACTTTCAGTTGTTAATCTTGTGCATCAAAAATTCAGAAAATTAGATCTTTCTACATCATAGATCAAAGTCACATTAGCTGGTTATAAAATTTACTGTTCATGAATCAAATAGAGTGTTGGCTAGTCAATGTGTGAGGCATGCCAAGTACTGCTGTATGAGACATAACACCCGTGAGCCCAGAATTAGGTTAAAACACAATGTGACAGACTCAGCCATCAGTGGGGCAGTTGGAGCCTGGGGTCTAGCCTCCTTGCTGACTATGGACCAAGCTGCTAGCTGTGGTTTGCTAAAAGAACTGTGTGAACTATGTTGAACTGTGTCTTGGCCTCCTGGTGGGCACCCCTCACTTATCGTGGACAGGTTTTCCAACATTAGACTGAGGAGGGTTAGGGGGATTTCTCTAGCAGCCACAGTGAGATATGTGTTGTCTAGTGACTGTGTAAATTGTCCATTGTTTTATCCAGTTTGAGTGTCCATTCCCATGTTCTGTTATTGGATCTGTTGATCTGATCGGTGTTGTAGTCATGAAGGGGGTTGTCCCTCTACTGCGGATATCTGTAGGTCTGTTTGAGTAAAGGGTTTCTTCTGCTGTTACTCAGAAATCTGGTTTTGCCTAGTGATTTGGGGTAAATCTTTATTATTTTGGGAGTTCGTGTTCTTGCCCTAAAGGTCACTGGTTTTGCCTGGTAACTTATGGAGGTTTGGGCTGAGGTATCTAGAATTCAGGTTCCAGCTTGGAGAAAGCTAGAGTCTGATGGAGGCACACAGTCGGGGGGCCAGGCTGACAACACAACCTGACAATTCCCAGAAAGTGCTTTAAATAAAAGGATCGCTGCTGGAAAGAGCGATATATAAAATATGTCTGGGTCATATAATAAAATGTGACTTCAAATCGTTTTTAAACAGGATGAGTGAAAGTGGTAAAAATAAGTTCAGCACACAGTTGTGAAATGGCTCAGCAGTGAAAGGGTTAATTGTAAATGACACAATATGATGGAAATAAGGGTATCTTTAGAAAGTCCATTTATTGGCGAGAAAAACTGTATAGAATGTGTGTGGGTTCCATAAAGGAGTAATAGGAAAATTAGACCTGATCACAAACAGAAACGTAAAAACAACAGTGGGTACTTTCAGACAGACCATTGTAAAGGGGGGGGGGGAGTGGTTGTTATGAGTAGGGATTACTATGAAGAGGAAGCGGGCAGGATATTGAATGATCCAAATACATACAAAATATTAAATAGAGACCCAAGGGAAGAGATTGGAAAGTTATTTCAAGATTATCTCAAACAAGGGAACGAACTCGGTATTCTAGACTCTAAAGAATATGAGTATCTCAACATCACACACCCACAACTCCCAGTATTCTATTTCCTGCCTAAAATCCACAAAAATCAAGAGAAACCTCCAGGTCGTCCAATTATATCTGGAATTAATTCTGTCTCAAGTCGAATCTCCGAGTACATTGACCACCAATTACAACCTTTAGTAGTACAAACTTCAGCTTATCTGAAGGATACTATCAATATTTTACAAATTTTGGAAGAAATACAATGGCAGGAGGATTACCATTTAGTCACGTGTGATGTGAGATCTCTCTATAGCATTATTCCACACCAAATAGTTATACATGCAGTTTGCTCCTTTTTAGAGACTTTGAATTCATTCGCACTGGTATTAAAATAATATTAGAGAATAATTTCTTTTGGTTTAAAGATACGTATTATCTGCAAACTGAAGGGATGACTATGGGGACAAAATTTGCCCCGAGCTATGCGAACCTATTTATGGCGGACTGGGAAAAATCTTGGTTTACTGAATGGAAGGATCATTTAATCATCTATAAACGTTATATCGATGATATATTCTTAATATGGAAGGGAGGAGAAAAATCTACTTCAAAGCATTTTAGATAGCCTAAATGAGAACAATAGAAATATAGTTCTAGAAACCAACAACAGCAAAGAAGAAGTGACTTTTCTCGATCTGACCATATATAATCGAGAATCAGAAGATAAAAATCGAAAAAAATTCTTCAAGAAGGTTGATGTGAACAGCTTTATAGGCAAGGAGAGCTGCCACCTCCTACAGTGGTTGGAAGGCATACAAAAAAGTCAATACACACGTTTAAGAAGAAATTGCACAGAAGATGCTAACTTTGAAGAACAAACAACGAAATGGACAGAAGATTTTGAAAATAAAGGGTATGATCGAGATAAATTGTTGGAGATAAAACAGATTATCACCCATACAAAATCGACAAGAAATACAAGATCAGGAGGCACTGTGCATGCTGTATCTTATAAATCATATAAGAATGTGATAACAGCGTTTGTCTCTGCCTGTACACTCGATGCAATATTAGCATTTTTTTGCTCTGGAACTATGTATTGGCAGTAACGCCTATAAGAAAAGAGAATGCTTTGGACTTTGAAAAAAAACTCCGATAACAACTGCATCCGCTGTTGTGGAACGCGGAAGAAACCATGGTGGAGCACGGAAATGACCATGGTGAAACGCACGCCAACTCGGTTCGAGGTTGATCTGCCAATTAACACACGCATATTAAAAGGGAATGTAAAGTATGCTTTTCACTGACTGATGAAGCCGAATATTCGGCGAAACGCGTCTCAGTTGCACTATAAGTGCTTTTATTCAATTGTTTTATACTTAAGAATAAATTCTTGCTTTTACTCTGAGGGTGGAGTTTAGATTTTATTTTCCCTTTTTTCCCATCGATGATCTGACTGAGCCGGCAAAGAGTTTTAAAGAGGGCTAAGGGTTGCCACGAAATACCCTACAAGCGAGACCCCCCCCCCTCAGAGCCAGGACAGGGGCTCTGAATACTGTAAGTACTGAATAATAGGGGTCATTACTGCAGCTTACTGCGCAATCGTCTTTCTTCTTTAATATACCGTACAGGATATTTAAGAGCTCTACTGGGTCCACTGTTCGTGGAAGATTCCACCTATAACATTTGGAATTATAAGAAGCTACAAGCCCACTTGATACTGACTGTGGCGATTCTCCAGGAGTAGAAGCAGCACGTAATTATTAGAGCTGGAACTTTATGTAATTAAAATCTCCTATAATTAAAAGCTCCTATGCTTCTACAGACTTTAGGTTAAATACACATAGGGATTTATCCCCATCTCAAACCACCAGATTGTTAATTGATGTGCATGTACTGTTAAATATTGGCAGATATTACTGTTGCACCTTACAGAAATATATACTCCACGCACCTAAAGGGCTACTTTCTATAACCATCTTTTGTGTTTTTGGTGTCAAGCATATCCCTCGGGCTTTGTGGAGTATAATTTTGTTACGGTCCAGAGCGCCACTTGTCCCTACATCTCTTTACCAATTGTAAAAATTGCCTTTGTCACTATGGGGTCCCGTCTTTTGTATTTTTGCATTTCTTTTATTATAATTTTTTTTTGTTAAGGCAGGGAAAATAGCCCACACAGTACTACAAGATACCTTTCAGGTCAGATATTTAAAAGGGGTTAAATATAACAGGTTTTTGGTTTGTCTTCAGCAATTTATATAAATCCAAGTATTTCACTTCTGTGCTGGGAGATAAAGACAGAAAGCTGTAAACCTCCTTTGGTCTTAAAATATAAACCTTATATAGCACTTTTGCATTAATTTTATATAGTCTACAGGAGCATGTAATAAAATAAAAATACAAAACTTGTCTCATCCGTGGCAGCAGCCAAGCCTCTAAACCAGTGTTTCCAAACCTGTCCTCAGTACCCGCTGACAGGCCAGGTTTGCCAGATATCTGAAGCACAGCACAGGTGATATGATTTGGTGCTCAGTGGTTGGAGGATTCAGTCTCCAAAGTGATCCTTAAAACCTGGCTTGTTAGGGGGACCTGAGGACAGGTTCTGGAAACACTGCTCTGAACCAGTGGTTCCCAACTGCGGTCCTCAAGTCCCCCTAACAGGTCAGGTTTGCCAGATATCTGAAGCACAGCACAGGTGATAGGATTTGCTCCTCAGTGATTGCAGGATTCAGTCTGCACTTCCAAGGTAAACTTTAAAACCTGACCTGTTAGGGGTACCTGAGGACCGTGGTTGGGAACCACTGCTCTAAGGCTAGGGTCAGACGAACGCATTTTTCGCGTCGTCCGTGAAAAAGTGCATTCGAACGAATGGACGTATTTTTTCACGGAATACGCGATAGCGGTCATACGATGCGCATTTTCGTCTGTGATTTTGTACGGATCATCAATAAAACACTTTTTGTGTCTGGACGTTATGTTAGCCGGACATTAGCAGCGTCTGACGTCTCCCAATCACGCAAACACGCCGCTATGCTGACGCAGCGCACTCTGTACGTCAGTAGTAGCGGTTTGACGTTCTAGAAAAAATGCGTTCGTTTGCCACTTGCGTTGCGCGGATGCACGTTCGTGCGGCCGTTCTTCGTATGTTACCCGGCATTGGACGTCATTTGCTGCTAGCACGGCCGTGATTTCGTGCGGTTAAACGCACGTTAAAAATGCTTTCGTCTGACCTTAGCTTAAACCGTTCAATCTTACAACCATACTCGCTGTCAGATAATAGCCCCTTTTAAAACAGGCGTGTTGTTCCAAACAAAAGAAACCTGAAAAGCATGTTTAAGAACAAAAAGATTCCATAGTGGGCATGGTTAGATCAACTGTCGCATTACAGGTTTATTCTGTAGGAATTTCTATGTCATTCTTCAAGCACGTATGCAGCAAAACAAACGGTGAGGGGAAATTGCAAACAATGCATAACGAAGATAGATAAAAATAAATAAGAAAAAAAAAATGCTTTGTAATCAACATGTTATTTAACGAAAAAACAAAGCAAAAATCTGACATGCCCAGTAGGTCAGTCTAGACGTCAGTATTGTGGTTAGTTACACCCCTCACCACTATGTACAATTATATCCTAAACACAATGGGAGGTCAGATCTGTTATCTTTAGGCCAGTGTCAGACGAGCATTTTGAAGAGCGGAAGGAACGTCCGTGAGAGAGAGTGGATGTTCCTTCCACTCGACACCCGTCTGGTCACCTCGCTGAGCGCAATTCCTGCACGTGCAACAGCGTCTGGCTGGCCCCGTCGCTGCCTCAACGGTTCAACGGACGCCACGTCAGTACGGGCGCTCGTCTGACACTGGCCTAGGTGGAATGTAGGCATATATAGTTGATAAAGTACCTTTTTGGTAAATAGCATTACATGTAACATTCCTGGGATGGGTGGAGGGGTTGATTGATTCCATGAAAACCCTATGTTGTAGTAATATATTTCTAATTAATGCACAGTAGTAGTGACATTCATTTGGACAGTCTCAATAGGGTCGAAGAACCTAAGGATTGTACAAACCATTTGCCATCATGGAAGCTTAAGCATCTGGTGTGGGCATTGAATAGGGTTAATTCAAATCACCCTAACGGATGTGCTCAAGATTCTGCTTTATGGATTAAGCAACTGAATAAATATTACAAGTGTTGAATAGGAAAAGGATTCACTCAATACCCTGACACCCGCTTTCATAACAAATCAGTTGTAATTATATACTTTAAAAAGATCTAAGTCTAAGCAGTCTCGCTCTAGCCTAGAGTTGTTGAATCACACTGTGGTTAATGTGTCACCATAATAAGAAATCAAAATAGTTTCTTCAGCCCAGCCATACTCCAATTTATTGAATTAATGTGTGTAGAGCAGGGATGTCAAACTGAGGCCCCACAAGACGTTTATTGCCTTCAATTCCCAGAATGCAATAGATGGCCAGAGAATCATGGGAGATTTTTTTCCCCCAGCAACATGTGGGGCACAGTTTGAAATCACCAGGACAGAGACTGTAATTACAGTCAGATTAAGAAAGTAATTTGAGTTATCACAGCATCATGTAACCAGGTAGAAATGGGATAGAAATGACTTACCTTTAAAAATCAACGGAAGTTTTGTGGCTTCTCAGAAAGGTCACAAAATCTGCACAGGACTAGTTAGAACCTGCAAAAGGGGGGGGGGTGGTGTAGAGGACATTAAATAAAAAAGCAATTCTGGGTATGAGAAAAGTTTACATTGCAATCTTACTGCAACATGATCACCTTGAAATTTATAGGACAGTGTCATCAGGAGGTCTAAATGAGACGTACAAAAAGACATTTAAGGCTAGGGACAGATGAGCGCATTTTCTGCAGCCACCGTCAAAATGTACGTCGATGCGTGCGCACGCATTTTTTCACGGAATACGCTTAAGTGGTCAGACGATGCGCAATTCTGGACGTATTTCATGACGATGGGGTGAAAAGAAGTCTAGGGAAATCCGGCTGTTTGAACGTTATGTTGGCCGCACACTAGCAGCGTCTGACATCTCCAATTCACACACACACGCTGCTATGCGGACGCAGCGCACTCTGTACGTCAGTAGCAGCGGTTTCACGTTCTGATAAAAATGCGTTCATTTGCTGGTTGCGTGGTGTCGGCGCACTTTCGTACGCACGTACTGCGTATATTGGCCGTCATTGGCCGTTATGTGCTGCTACTGCCGCCGTGATTTAGTGCGCCTGCACGCGCGTTCCGACTGCCCCACTCTGACCCTAGCCTTAATGTGAATTGCAATGTCTCACCTTAGGTATGGTCACCGTAGACCCATCAGTGATGCTCATCAAGTCAAACTTTTAATTGTTGGTTGAAAAGAACCAACGTTTCCTGAGGGATTCCTGGTTAAAGCAAACAATAGACCAAGTGATAAAGAATGTTGATGTTTCAGATAATATTAAACTGCCTGTCAAATAGAGAACTCCCTAAACACTAAAGAGAAATCTTCCAGGGACACAGACAGTATTAGTGCAGTCTAGATTTTATCAACATACACAATCAAAGAGTATTTGGAGTGTAAAGCTTAACCTCCCTCACGACTGATCTATGGTTTGAATAGAAGAACAGTCACTTCAAGAATGACAGGTTTCGCTGGGTCAGAGGAGCGCACTGACTGCGCACAGTGACGGACGTACTTTTTAACTGATGAGATTGTGGTTACATTGTATCAGTTAATATTGACTGATGTTGAGAAAAAGAAGAAAAAAAACAACTGTATGCAGTTGTCTCTATGTCCCTCTAGCTTTGTAACGTTGATGCCAATTTGGCATCCGTTGCAACATGCGCTGCGCACGCGTGAAAAAGTGCGCACGTGCTTCGTGTGTTGTTCTCTATTGACTCCTTTGAAAAGCTACAACGGACAGCAAACAGTGCGGTCAGACGGACGCAAAAAGTGCGCTCGTCTGACGTGGGCCTTAGAGTAGCAATGTCAAACTCTGCTCCCCCCCATGTTTCTGAACTACACCTCCCATGATCCTCTGGCCATCTATTGCATCCACAGAATTCTGGGAACAGAAGGCAATCAACATCTAGGGTACCTGGGTCTGAGATGCCTTGTTTAGAATTCCTAAACATTCCGAAAACACGATTGGCTACATCCCAAGCCCGGTGAATTTAAACAAAATTCAGGTAAACTTAACAAAAGCCATTGAAGTCCTGTTTAATTTACAACCAGACCTGCTTCTTGTCGGGGGGGGGGGGGGTTTGAATGAGTGGGGACCTCTTACGTAGCTTGGCAACATTTGTCTCATGATCCTCAGCCAGCCTGACCAACCGTGGGCATGCATCCCTTGTTTAGAAAGAATCATGGAATCCCCACAACTTTGTCTCCCTTAAAAGCACTAATGAAGTTTACCCGAACCATCATACTTCCTGCCCTCATATACAAAATTACAAATGGTGCACCTTTACAGAAGGTGTTTGATGCCCATCTATTAAAATGCGTGCACCACAGAACAGGGACAAATTATGCAAACCAGGAGGGAGTGTGTTATATGAGGATTTCAGAATTTAACAAAAGCTGTTTTTTTTTTACTGCAAGGCTTAAAGCAAGGCTTTCAAACTTCAGCCCCCAGATGTTTCTGGACTACAACTCCCATGATTCCCTGACCATCTATTGCAGTGGTTCCCAACCGCGGTCCTTATGTACCCCTAACAGGTCAGGGTTATGGATTGCCTTGGGGGAAAAACAGACTGAATCCTGCAATCACTGAGCAGCAAATCATATCACTTGTGCTGTGCTTCACATATCTGGCAAACCTGACCAGTTGGGGGGACTTGAGGACCAAGGTTGGGAACCACTGCTCTATTGCATTGAAGGAATTCAGCGAATTGTAGGCATCAACATCTGCAGGGTTATTCAAAGAAAGGTGAAAACCAGGAGAACAATCTAGACCAAATAGCTGATTTGGAAAGTGAGATAAATGGAAGACTTTCTGGTTTGGCTATTTTGACCTAGAATTTTCACTTCTCCAAAAGTTCTCCAGAGTTTCACCTTCCTTTAAATAGAACTGCTGGTGTCAGGGAGTTTGACAGCTCTGGTGTAAAGCTTGGCTTGTTGGGTCCAAAAATACCAGCAAAAAGTGCCTTTTTTTAATAGAAAGTAACATTCTACTAGAGATGAGTATTAATAATCAGGTTATGATTAAAGGACACATAATGCATAATACAGGGTTGTACAAGATATACTATCAGAGCTATTCAGAGAGAGGTGAAAACCAGGAGAAGAGAACAATCTAGACCAAATAGCAGATTTGGAAAGGGAGAAATGGGAGAATTTTTCTGGTTTGGCTATTTTGACCTGGGATTTTCACCTCTCTCTGGATAACCCTGTTTATAGTTTATTTATCCCAACTCACCGGCTGATGATCTGGCAGTCCCAGTTAAGGTATACCTTATGCAGTGTACCAACGCATTCAATTCACAATGGAGAAAGACACTGTAAGCAAATCATCTCTCTTAAATACCAAAAAAACCTGAATTACGAGTTACATAGGGAACTTGACTTTCTGGTCCTACCCACTTGGCGATGAAAAGTGATAACTATTTAAACAACAGAACACGAGTAAACTGCATTAGCAAGCGTCTCTATGGGCAGCTTTGTTTTAGCAGCATTTTTTGTGGTTTATTCAGGACACACCTGTCCCAGTTTTCTACAGAGAGGTTGATCACTGGCATTGGAACAGCAATAATCTAATCCCTCAGAATTAAGCAGAAAGAGTGCAAGTTTGTTGCCAAAGTTATATCCAGCAGTGTGGTATTTGCTTTCTGGATCGGAATTAAAAAGGTTTGGATGCTTTAAAGTTTTTTTGTTGCAGAATAGCGAAATTTAGGCTGTCAAATAAGAAATAAAATGAGCTCTATTTATAAAGGATTTTACCAGGAAGGATACATTGAGATTTAAGATCTGTTTCTTAGAAGATCCAAGAAAACCCATCACATGCAACTCTACAGCTCTCAAATGGTTAAACTAAGAGAACAAAACGAATGCAATCATCATGTCAGTACTTTTTTATAACTGTATACCTGAATGATTTAAGTGCTGTAATAAAATATTGCCAGTTATATGCAAATAAAATAAATCCATGCAATGAACGAATGCAGAAAACAATCTTTTTTTAAAAAAAATATTAAATCACAGCACTCTTATAAATCATCAATGTAAAGTTTGATGTTATAACTGATGAACTCATAAATTCTTTTAGGCTAGGGTCAGACTGAGGCAGTGCGAACGCGCGTGCAGGCGCACTTAATCACGGCCGTAGTAGCAGCAGATGCCGGGCAATGACGGCCAATATACGAAGTACGGTAGCACAAAAGTCCGGCTGCGCAACGCAAGTGGCAAACGAACGCATTTTGTCGAGAACGTGAAACCACTAGTACTGACGTACAGAGTGCGCTGCGTCCACTAGCGGCGTGTGTGCGTGATTAGGAGACGTCAGACGCTGCTAATGTCTGGCCAACATAACGTCTGGACACAAAAAGGGTTTTATTGATGATCCGTACAAAATCACGGACGAAAATGCGCATAGTATGACCGCTATCGCGTATTCCGTGAAAAAATGCGTCTATTCGTTCGAACGCACTTTTTCACAGACAACGTAAAAATGCATTCGTCTGACCCTAGCCTAACAGAAAAAAATTAAGCCTGAGATTCCATTCCAGGTTAAAGTACTCACCTGTGAATCGTATGACGGCTGGTCCTGAGGATGAATAACACTTACTGGCAGCAGGGAAAATGTGTGTGTAAAGTGAAGTTTCTATACTCAGGTGTGCCTGCCCCTCCTTTTTCTTGTTGGATATAAAAACCCTCCCATATAGAAAAAGGTACCTCTTGTCATTAATGATTGACTGTAGAAAACCAGAAGAATCGCAGAATTAGCATAAAATTATCCAGTTTTTAATCTATGAATGTTTAGGCTGTAGTGATGCAATGCTCCGTGCTGTCAATACACAAAGTGTGTGTGAGTGTGCGTGTGTATTTGGGGACATTTTTTTAAACGAATGCAATGTATTTCTTATTCTCTTTTATGGCACAGGGAAAGATCCTGTGAGAACCTTCTAGAAAGAGCAGAGCTAAGCTATTTTTCACGTGGGTACTGCAGCAAAATCCTACTGCAGATAGTTACAGTAGCTGTAACGCATCCTTTATAAGTAGCAATGCAGGCCACGTTAAATAACATCTTAATGTGCGATGTAGAAATAGAATACCGCAGTCATAGTGCATTGTAGCATGATGGATATTGTACAGGAGGGATACAGTATAACATATTTTTTCACTTGGATACAATTGTCCCTTACATACATCCCTCTGCATGTGGTCCTATGACTAGCATTAATGTCAGGAGACACTATACCAGTAATCTATATGTTGCTATATATTGCAGTAGATCGCTGATGCTGTGTATTCTGATGTACTGATGGGATTTCTCTGTTACCAATAACCAAATCGTGTGCTGGGAACTGCAGACAGAACTTACTTTATAGGTATATAACCTCTTTACTGCCATAGTGGTATCTCATAGACCGTAATTTGAATGCAGGCCTCACTCCAAAGCCGCAAGACTTGGCAAAGACTTCTAGGAGTGCTCTTTCACTGACCCAGTGAGACCCTGCATATCCTATCTTGCAGAACAGTCCTTCGAGACTTAGGCCGGGGTTAGACAAGCTTTTTTGAGAAAGCGGAAGGAACGTCCATGAGAGTGAGCGTTCCTTCCACTCTGACGCCCATCTGAGTGCAGTTAGTGCACTCAGCACTCAAGGCTTGATCCTTGTATGGAGGATCGCGCTTTGCAGCCCCGTCGAGCGTGCGTTGTGGCGCTTCAACGGGGAGGCTTTCAGCACGGCCGCAGCAACGAGCGCAATACGTGCGTGCTGCAGCTTGTGACCGGCCCTGGTGAAGCGTCACAACGCTCTCGCCTTACAAACTATCCTGACTCGTACGGCTCACCTGGAACCAGCTGGGGTTGCACCTCCGCCTGCTATACCTGTGTCCTCTGTTGTTCAGTCATCCCAGGTACACATGACCGCTCCTATGAGGTTTGACGGTACTCCCTCGGAGTGCCGGGGATTGTTGGTCCAGGTGGATATTCATTTTAAATTAAATCCACAAATGTTTATCACTGACATAGCCAAAGTGGGGTTCATTATTAACCATCTGTCTGGCAGAGCGTTGACATGGGCGAATCCTTTATGGGAGGCAGAGAAGCCTATCGTACTGAACTATAAAGAATTCATAGCCGAGTTAAAACGTACGTTTAATCCTACCAGAAAGGCCAAGGTAGCTGGCAAATCCTTGTTCCGCATACGTCAAGGGAACAGGACTGTATCTGATTATGCTATAGAATTTAAAACGTTGGTTTCTGACGTGAACTGGACTAATGAGGCTCTGGTTCTGGCTTTTATGGAGGGGTTATCAGAGTCATTGATGCATGAGTTGGCTCCTCATAAATTACCTGAGGTGTTGAGTGAACCTATAGATTATTGTATAGATCTGGATGATCAGATAAGAGACCGTTACCAAGGTTGGCCCCTGTCTTTCAGGCACCACCAAGAGAGTTATCCCCTCCCTCTGAGCCTATGCAACTAGGCCATACTAGGCTTACAGAGGAAGAGAGAACAAGGCGTCTTCGTGAGGGATTGTGCCTGTATTGTGGTTTAAAAGGACATTTACGACTTCAATGTCCCACTCGCCCTAGAACGCATGATAAGTCGGAAAACTACCGCACCTAAGGCAACTGAGGAGACAGGCCTTGGGTGTGACGTTCATGTCTCCTGTCAAAGACACTAGACTCTTGTTACCAGTATCCGTGGCTTGGGAGACCAAGACCACGCATACTAACGCTTTTGTTGACTCTGGGGTTGCTGGTAATTTCATTGATGTTGAATACGCTTTCTCCATTTCTCTACCTCTGGTTGTAAGAGAGACACCCTTGGTCGTCGAAGCCATAGACGGTAGGCCGTTATCCTGTCCCAGAATTACTCACGATACTGTTACAGTGGTTCTTTCCACTGGTCTCTTGCATAAAGAAGAGATCATATTTCACGTTATCCGTTCACCTTCCAATCCTGTTGTGCTTGGTTTCCATTGGTTGGTGGAACATAATCCTGTTATTGATTGGGCTAAGGGAGAGATACTGTCTTGGAGTCCTGCTTGTTTTGGGACTTGTTTAATACCCTTTTAGCATATTGGTGCCCTGAACACACCTACAGCTCCTCCATTGTCTACAGAGGTTCCTGACTGGTATGCCGATCTCAGGGCTGTATTCGATAAAAGAGAGGCAGAGAAACTACCTCCACATAGACCGTATGATTGCGCCATAGATATTCATCCAGGTACCATGCCTCCTCGAGGCAAAGTATATCCTTTATCCATAAAAGAGAACCAAATCATGGAGGAGTACTTAAAGGAGAATTTGGAGAGAGGTTTTATCAGACGTTCCTCTTCTCCAGCAGGGGCTGGGTTCTTTTTTGTATCTAAAAAAGAAGTAGATTTACGCCCATGTATCGATTATAGGGGGCTTAACAAGATCACCATCAAGAATGTGTACCCTATCCCTCTTATATCAGAACTGTTCGACAGGTTAAGGGGATCAGCAGTATACACAAAACTCGATTTGAGAGGGGCTTACAACCTGATACATATAAAAGATGGGCATGAATGGAATGGAAAACAGCATTTAACACCAGGAGTGGGCATTATGAATATCTGGTCATGCCGTTCGGTCTCTGTAATGCTCCAGCTGTATTCCAGGATTTCATTAATGATGTGCTCAGAGATTTTTTGCAATCCTTTGTTATCGTAAACTTAGACGATATACTAATTTACTCTCCCGATCTTATAACCCACCATGAACATGTCAGACAGGTATTAGCAAAACTACTAGACAATGGTCTTTATTGTAAACTGGAGAAGTGTTTATTCAACATTACTACTGTAAAATTTCTTGGGTACATTATCACTCCAGAAGGTTTTGAGATAGATCCTTCCAAACTCACGGCCATCTCAGAATGGCCTCTCCCTCAAAGCCATACAGAGGTTTCTGGGGTTTTCCAACTATTATAGATTATTTATCAAGAATTATTCTGCTGTAGCTTACCCTATCTTTAATATGACACGTAAAGGTCTGAAGAACCAGGTCTGGTCTTCACAATCCAAACATGCATTCGAAGCTCTCAAACAGGCTTTCACTTCCGCTCCAGTGTTATGGTATCCTGATCCCAGAATTCCATTTGTTCTTGAGGTTGATGCTTCTGAGATAGGCATTGGGGCTGTCCTATCTCAAAGAGAGTCTCCAGGGAAGCCTCTACATCCTTGTGGGTTCTTTTCAAGAAAATTATCACCAGCAGAAAGCAATTATGATATCGGTAACAGAGAATTGCTTGCTATTGTGTCTGCCCTGTCAGAGTGGAGACATTTGTTGGAAGGTACTCTTGACCCTTTGTTGATAATCACTGATCATAAGAACCTTACGTACATCGGGGATGCTAAACGTCTGAACTCGAGACAGGCCAGGTGGTCATTACTACTGTCTCGGTTTAATTTTGTGTTGACTTACAGACCAGGTGACCGCAATGTAAAGGCTGATGCCTTATCTCGTCAATATGAATCAAATACACAAGACCACAATCCTATAGTTCCTCCTGAACGTATTGTGGCTTCCACGGTCTTGTCTGTTTCCTCGCCTTTTCTGGAACGCCTCCAAACAGCTCAAATGGGGGCTCCACCTAACAAGCCTCCAGATATGTTGTTTGTGCCCGAAAACGAAAGACAAGAATTACTCATAATGTTTCATAATTCAAAACCAGCAGGTCATCCTGGTATTACTAAGACTCTTACCAGTATCTCCAGACAGTTCTGGTGGCCCACCATGCGACAGGACGTACGTCTGTTTGTTTTGGCTTGTCAAGTCTGTGCCAGAAGCAAAACCAGTAAAACCTTGCCTGTCGGTCTATTGCAGCCTTTACCCATTCCTAATAGGCCTTGGTCTCATCTATCCATGGATTTTATTGTGGACTTGCCGAAGTCCAAGGGTCATACTGTGGTTCTGACAGTTGTAGACCGCTTCTCCAAAATGGCTCATTTTATTCCTTTACCTAAGCTTCCTACAGCCAAAGAACTGGCGGTCGTCTTTGCTAGAGAGATTGTACGAATACATGGGGTTCCGTCTGAAATAGTCTCTGACAGAGGAGCTCAGTTCGTCTCTCGTTTCTGGAGGGATTTCTGTGCGGAGATGGGGGTGCGATTGGCCTTCTCTTCAGCATATCATCCACAAACCAATGGGGCAGCAGAGAGGGAAAATCAGGGTCTCGAGCAGTACATACGTTGCTTTACCACACAACAACAAGACAATTGGTCGGAGTTGTTGCCCTGGGCTGAGTATACATGTAATAACGCCGTTAAGGAGACCACTGGCCACTCTCCTTTTTCTGCTATCTATGTTTTTTTCCCTCCGGCTCTACCGCTTCAGTTTGCTGAACAGGCCATCCCGGCTCTCAATGAACATCTCACACAACTACAGGATATTTGGAGACAGATTTGCAAAAACATGGAGCGCTATGTTGCTGTCCAGAAACGCAAGGCTGACAGGCATAGGTTACAAGCTCCTTCCTACAACGTGGGGGATAGAGTTTGGTTGTCCACTAGGAATGTGAAGTTGCGGGTGCCTTCTATGAAAATGGCACCTCGGTTTATCGGTCCATACAAGATCATTCGCCGTGTTAACCCTGTGGCTTATGCTCTTGCCCTTCCTAGACATCTTCGCTTGCACAATGTCTTCCACACCTCCCTACTGAAGCCTTTGTTGTGTAACAGGTACACACGGGTCGTTCCTCCTCCTCCACCTGTTCAGGTTGATGGAGAGACGGAATATGAGGTTAGGAAGGTTCTGGATTCTAGGTTGTTCAGGGGTGCTCTGCAGTACCTGTTCGATTGGGTGGGTTATGGTCCGGAGGACCGGTCCTGGATTCCTGCTTCCAACATGTCTGCCTCTAGGTTGGTCAGGGCTTTTCATGCCTCGCACGCCACTCGCCCCGGTGGTCGTCCTGCCACTTGTTCTGTTGGTTGTCCGGTGGCCTCCCGTAGAGAGGGGGGTACTGTAACATTGGGGGCTTCCAGCCTTTCCGGTGTGCTTGAGGGCAGCATTTCTGATGCTGCTCGCTCACCAACACCCGGTTTAAATTGAAACAGGCAGGGAGGTGGCTGCATGAGGTGCGGCTTGAGAGGGGGCACGGTCTGGTGAAGGTCTTTTCAAAACCAACAGTTCCTTCTAAGCAGTGCCAGATCGTGGTTATCCATACCTGAGCTCCTTGTACCTGAATTCTCTCGTGATTTAACCTGTTATTGACCTTTGCTTGTTTTCTGACTATTCTGCCTTCCGTTGCCCTAGACTATTTTCTTGTACTACGCTTCTGCACTGATATCGACCCGGCTATTCCATTTGACTATTCTATACTCTGTATTCCTGATTCTGGCTCATCTGACTACCCCCATGTTGCTGACCTGGTTTTGTATTACGACATTGTCTTTGATTAACCCTGTCTAGGTAGAAAACCTGGCCAATTCTAAGGACCAGACAGTTAGGGATTCTTCTACGGCTACCCTGTTGATAGCTTTTGGGCTCTGTGGAGTGTTGGGCTTTAAGGACTGCGTGGTGGGATCCGGGAACCGTGACACGAGGGGAGGATTGGTGAATGATGATATTGGTGAGGAGTTGGCCTCGGTGTCGTACGTGTCATTTGATTCCGCAGTTAGTTTGGTTTGGGATGCAGGAAAGGGGGCTTTGATGGCTAAGGTTGATATTGAGTCGGCTTTTACCTATTCATCCTTCGTGTCATCATCTTCTGGGGTTTTGGTTTGAAGGTGAATTTTTTGTGGATCTATGTTTGCCTATGGGTTGTTCCATTTCCTGCTCCTTTTTTGAGTGTTTTAGTACATTTTTGGAATGGGTGGGTCGTGAGCTGGCAGGGTCGGCTAATTTGACACATTATTTGGATGATTTTCTGTTCGTGGGTAGGGAAGGAACAGGAGAGTGTCTGCACATTCTTTGGTCTTTTCAGTGGGTGGCACACCGATTTGGTGTTCCTTTGGCTTCTGATAAAACGGAAGGTCCGGCGTCAGTCATCACTTTCTTGGGGATTGAGAATGATTCAGTTAAAGGTGAGTGTCGTCTACCTTTGGGGAAAGTGGTGGAAGCTTTGAGGCAAGTGGAAGGGGCCCTGTCAGTTAGGAAATTGCAGTTGAGAGAGCTGCAATCGCTGATTGAATTTTGTGTGCAGGATCATTCCGGTGGGAAGAGTCTTTTTGCGAGGATTGGCTTTGGCGACACGGGGTATTCGGGAAGGTCATCATTTTGTTAGAATATCTGGTGCCATGAAGGAAGATTTGGAAGTGTGGAGATCCTTTTTGGTTTTGTTTAATGGGGTGGCCATATTCTCTTCGAAAGAAGTTTTGGCGAGGGAACTGGAATTTTTCACGGACGCCTCGGGAGGTGTTGGTTTTGGGGTGCATTTTGGGGGGCGTTGGTGTGCTTCTCATTGGCCTCATCGTTGGTTAGCATCTGCATTGGTGCAGAATTTAGCATTTTTGAAGTTGTTTCCATTAGTGGTGGCCTTGGAGCTGTGGGGAGGTGTTCTGGAGGGTAGAAGGATTCTGTTTCGTTCTGACAACATGGCAGTGGTGTCGGCGGTTAATTCTTTGTCAGCTTCATCATTGCCAGTCATTAGATTGCTTAAGAGATTTGCGTTGCTTTGTCTTAAATTTAATGTTTTATGCAGGGCGAGTGTCACGTGGCGTGTGCGGGTCAGGTGAGAGCCCAGCAGGCGGCGACACAGAGGGGAGGCCAGACAGGAATCACACAATGAATAAGTTTAATGAAACTTAAATAGGCCTTGGCAGCAGGCACTGAATGAATAAAGAAATATATAAAGTCCCGGGAGAGTTTTTGGATGGAGAGTCAGGATAGTGGACTATGCAGTCCCAGACTGCAGACAGGGTCCACTAGGAATAAATCCAGATAGCTGACAGTGGTACCTTGAGATCAAAAGGTCAGAGACGGTGGTAATCCACAGGTAGCGATCGCTGAGAGTCCCTTGCACAGGCAGATGTATCCAGAAACAACAAGGTAGACAGATGGATTTAGCAGGAGCAGGTTTGCACACGTCCAGATGACCTCAGTCAGGGAGCACAATGCAGAACCACTGCTGGTTCAGTCTCTCTGCTTTTAAGGAGGTTAAATCATAGATGGGCCTCAGCTGGAACTCCTAGGCTGGACGGGAAAACCCAGGCTGGATCTCCAGGAGCCTGGACATGGCACTGGGCTGAGGTAAACCCCGGATTGGAACCCAATACAAAAACATTCCAGGACAAAGGCTGTTAGGACCAGGCTGTGCAATATAGGTACCCCGGGTGGACTGTGACAGTGAGGCATGTTCCGGGTCACCTTAACTCAGTGGCGGATGCTTTGTCTCGTTTACAGTGGGACAGGTTTCGTTCCCTGAACTCCGTTGGTGGAGGAGGTGGGCACCCCTTGTCCGGAGGACCTTTGGCAGCTAGGCTCGGAATTTTTGGAGGATGGGTGAGAGGTTCTTTGTTCGAGTCCACTTGGAAGGCCTACTCGCGAGTTTGGAGGGATTGGGACGCATTGGCTGAACGTTTCCGGTACGTTTCGGTTGATGGATTGGATGAGGAGAGTTTGCTTAGGGCGTACCTCATCCGGTTAATCGAATCAGGGGCATCTCCTGGGGTGGTACGGCAGTCATTGGCCGCCTTGGCTTTTCTCTTCCAGGTATCAGGGAAAAGAGATGTCACCAAGGATTTTGTTATCAGGTGTGCAGTTCGGGGTTATGTGAGGGGGAGGTGCAAGGTGGACGCTCGGCGTCCAGTTTCGAAGCAGTTATTGGAAGGTCTATGGGATTTTGTCGGGAATTTTTGTTCCTCACCTTATGAGGTTCTGCTTATGAGGGCGGCTTTTTGTTTGGGGTTTTTTGGGGCATTTCAAGTAGGTGAGCTGGTGTGCAATTCTAGGAGAGGAGGTGGTGGTTTGGGATTTGAGGAAATTGTTATTTGGGTTTCTAACTCCAAGACTGATCAGTTGGGTAGGGGGCGTAGAGTTGGTTTATCAAGAGTGGATAACTGCATTGTTTCTCCGGTTAAAAACGTTAAGGAATTTTTGGAGGTACGGGTGGAGTCTGGAGTGGCCTTTTTATGTCAGAAGGGTTTTTTGAGTTTAGGGAGAAATCCGGAGGAATTTGGTTCTCACTCCTTTCGTATTGGGGCAGTAACAGAAGCTTCGAGGTTGTGTTTGTCGGCAGCGGAAAATCAAGAATTGGGAAGATGGAATTCGAGGGCTTTTCAGTCCTACGTGCGGCCAGGTTTGGTGGTATGAATTTTGGAAACACTTGTTAGTGCTGGGAGGTTATGTGGAGAAAAGTTTGCTGTATGATCTGTTATGTTTTTTTTAAAGTGAAAAACATAAGAAATATCAAACTTATACATGGAATATGAATTTATACCTTTTATATGGAATATATTATATTTTATATTTTGTATATTTGTTTGTGGAGGAGTGTGGGGGTTAGAGGATTTGGAGGCGATGGGTAGGGTCATTGTTTATGTTATGTTTTCTTTGCAGGTATGTGTGACGGAATGGGGTGTTATCCATCTGCGGGTGTGCTCCAATCCGACCCCCTCTTGATGGCGTCAGGCCCGACTACCGAGTGTCACGGCACTCGGCGTCTCGAGCGGCCTGAGATGACCCTGGCGTTACTTGGCGAGATGGTGCTGCCGAATTAGGTTGACCCGTTCTGCGTAGTGGGGAGCTAGGAGATCGCAGAGTGTCTCCTGCACTGTGATTTTAGCGATGAAATGACGACACCAAACGGGGCTGTATGCTTCAAGTCAAACGCAGTTGAACTGACTTTTTACTCAAAAGGGACACGCATTTAAACATCTCACACACAAAGGAGACATTGCCCAGGCTTGAATGGGAACTCAATTTGCATACAATGGCATGCTTGCATCATCAGATTACACACACACACACAGAGCTAATGTACACAGAATTAGCATACAATTGAATTTCAACACAGCCTTTCACTCCTAGCAACCAAGGGGAAATATAATACCTTTAAACGCATCACACAATTACACATCTGAATCCACACTCATACAATACAGGATACATGGTAATACATCACACCAATAAAACCACATCTAGAAAAAGGTATAACTGTTCATTTCAACACGCAAACCGAAAGAGTCTGAAATAAAGAAAAAGGTCTTTGAAATGTCCCAGGCTGTTAGTTCTGGGGCTCGCTGGTCAGAGCCCCTATGTCCGTGCCATGACATTCCTCCCCCCTTCAAACGAGTCCGACGGACCCGGTTGGACCCACACGGGTCAAATAGGGAAGTCGGGGAGCTTGGATCTCCGGGTTCCCGGGCCGATTGCCGGATAGACCGTCGGCATGTGGCCCGGGCCGGTATTGGATAGAAAAGTTAAAAGGTTGGAGGGCCAGGCTCCACCGCAACAGGCGACCGTTCTCCCCCGCCACCCGGTTGAGCCACACCAGGGGGTTGTGATCCGTCATTACAGTGAAGGACCGCCCGTACACATACGGCTGGAACTTTCGCAGGGCCCAAACCAAGGCCAGACATTCTTTCTCGACTGCTGCGTATCCCACCTCCTGGGGTAGGAGTTTGCGGTTGATGTAAGCCACCGGATGATCCCCCCTGTCGTCCCCCACTTGGCTTAGTATGGCTCCCAGTCCGAACATCGATGCGTCTGTATGGACAATGAAGCATTTGTTATAATTGGGAGCTGCCAAGAGGGGTGCTTGGGTTAGGGCGGTCTTCAGTTGTTGGAAGGCGGTTTCGCACTCCGGGGACCACAGGACTTGGCGGGGCAGGGTTTTCTTAGTCAGGTCGGTCAGGGGTTTGGCGAGGACGCTATAGTTGGGAACAAATTTCCAGTAGTACCCTGCCGTGCCCAAGAAAGCGAGGACCTGAGTCTTGGTGATGGGGGTGGGCCACTCCAGAATGGCTTCTATCTTGACCGGTTCTGGACGCTGGGTTCCCCGACCCACCCGGTGGCCGAGGTACTGTACCTCGGACATCCCTATCCTACACTTCGCGGGTTTAAGGGTCAGGTTGGCGTCCCTTATCCGAGCGAATACCACCCCCAGACGGTGAAGGTGTTCCTCCCAAGTCTGGCTGTAGATGGCGATGTCGTCCAGGTACGCGCAAGCAAATTCCTGGAGGCCATCGAGGAGGCGATCGATCAACCGCTGAAAAGTGGCAGGGGCGTTCTTCATCCCGAACTTCATGACCCGAAACTGGTACAGGCCGAACGGGGTGATGAAGGCCGACTTGGGGGTCGCCTCCTCTGCAAGGGGAATCTGCCAGTACCCCTTGCACAGATCTACCGTGGTCAAGAAATGGCCCTGGGAGATCTGATCCAACAGCTCGTCGACTCGGGGCATGGGGTAAGCATCAGTGACAGTGCAGTCATTGAGCCTCCGGTAGTCGACACAAAACCGGGTGGTACCATCCTTTTTGGGGACCAGGACTACAGGCGAGGCCCATGGACTGGCAGAGGGCTCGATAACTCCCAGCTCCAGCATCTCCCGGATTTCAGCCCGCATGGATTCGTGTACTGCCTCCGGGAGTCTGTATGTCAGTTGCCGAAGGGGACGCTGGCCGGGGGTTTCCACCTGGTGCACGGCCCGGCTGGTGTAGCCAGGGAGTGCGGAGAAGAGCTCCTGGTGCTCTTGGAGCAGCTGCCTAGCCTGCTTATGGGGACCCAACCCTTCCCCTAGCTGCACTTGTTCCACCCCTGAGGGCCGACCGTCTATCCCGGGGAGGTCTACCAGGGGGAACTGTTCTGCCTCCTCGGTTGCAGGAGCGCAGATGGCAGATACCGTCTCGGGGCGCTCGTGGTATGCCTTCAGCATATTGACATGGAACGTCCGCTGGATCCTGGTGTCGGTACAGCTGACAACCACGTAGGTGGTCTCTCCCACTTGGGTGACCACCCGATAGGGGCGGTGCCAGGACACCTGCAGCTTGTTCTGCCGCTGTGGTTTCAACACCAGGACCTTCTGCCCCACAAGAAACGAGCGTCTGCGAGCAGAGCGGTCGTACCATGCCTTCTGCTGGGCCTGGGCTGCCTGCATGTTCCCCTGAACCATCGCCGTGAGTTCGGTCAAGCACTCTCGGAGCTCCAGGACGTAACTCACGGCGGGGAGCCCTTCGGCTTCCTGTCCCCCTCCCACTGCGCCCGGACTAAGTTCAGGGGGCTCGCACCCGTCGCCTGTACAGGAGTTCGAAGGGGAGAACCCGGTCGACTCTTGGGGGACCTCCCGGTAGGCAAATAACAGGTGGGGTAGGTATTTCTCCCAGTCTTTCCTCTCTTGGGTGTAAGCGCGGATGAGCTGTTTCAGGGTCCCATTAAACTGCTCGCACAGCCCGTTCGTCTGCGGGTGGTATGGGGCGCTGTGAAGCGCCTTAACCCCGCACAGACGCCAGAGCTGTTGGGTTAGCTCAGCGGTGAATTGGGAGCCCTGATCAGACAGGATTTCCTGAGGAAATCCTACCCTAGAGAACACCTGTAGGAGGCCATCGGCGACGGTGTCTGCCTGAATGTTAGACAGGGCCACCGCCTCGGGGTATTGGGTGGCGTAGTCCACCACGGTGAGAATATATCTCTTCCCAGTGGCGCTGGGGCAGGGTAAGGGACCAATTATGTCTACCGCCACCCGACTAAAGGGTTCTTGAATGATGGGCATGGGGTGAAGGGGGGCTTTCGGGTGGTCCCAGTTTTCCCCGTTTTCTGGCAGGTCGGGCAGGTGTGGCAGTACTCCCGGACATCCTCACTAAGGCGAGGCCAGAAAAATGCTCGGGTTAACCGGTGTCGGGTCTTGGCCATTCCTAGATGGCCAGGGAGGGGAATGTCGTGGGCCAGTCTCAGGAGTTCCTTTCTGGGGGCCTGCAGTACTACTAGCTGTTTGTGGGGAGCCCGTGGTTTCTGAGCATCTCCCCTATTGGTGTACCGATACAGTAGCCCATCTTCCCACTCAATGCTGTCGTCCCGTCCGTCGCCGGGACCCTGGCTGGCCCGGTCGCGGTACCCTTCTAGGGTGGGGTCAGTCTGGGTCTGGTGCCGGAGGGTGGCTGGAGAGCTCCATGTGAGGGGGTGGTCTGAGGGAGGAGGTGTGGGTTCGTCCGGTCGAGGGGTGGGAGGTCAGGGAGGCTTGGGGGGTTTGGGAGGTCGGAGAGTTCTGGTTGGTCTCACCTGGGTCCCGACCGGAGTGCTTTGGTCGATCCGGTGGCTTTGTTGCCGGGTGTTCACTGGGGCGGCCGCGTCCATGGCGTAGGCTGATACCAAGCGTCCCAGGTCGTTCCCCAGGAGGATTTCTGCCGGTAGTTGGTCGAGTAACCCCACCCGCACGGATCCCTCCCCCGACCCCCAATCCAAATGGACTCGGGCGGTAGCGAGTCGGAGCACCTTGCCTCCGGCTACGCGAACAGCGACGGTGCGGTCCAGCCGGTCCTTTCGGGGAATCAGGTGAGGCCGGACAAGCGTGATGGTAGCGCCGGAGTCGCGGAGACCTTCGGCGGCCCGCCCGATAATCCATACCACCTGTCTGTGGTGTTGGCGGTTGTCGGCGGATGCAGCCTGCACGGGATCGGCCTCATGCAGCATCCCCCATTCCTCCTGTGGGTCCCAGTATGGGGATTCCTCCTGGTAACAATGAGCCGCGGGTGGGGCTTGGATGGGGCCCCGCGGAAGGGGCGGCTGGTTGGGGCAGTTCTGGCGGTAGTGGCCCATCTGGCCGCACCCATAACAACGGATGGTAGCCGTGGAAGGGGCCCGGTTTGGGACCCGGGGTGCGGGCCAGCGTGTTGTTGGCTCCGGCCGGGGAGGTGGGGTGTGGCACGGGGAGGTGGTAGGGTGGATCGGAGGGTGGAGGTCGTTCCCCCCCTGGGGACGTGCGCGTGTCCGTATACTCATTGGCCCAGGTGGCCGCTTGCTGCACCGTCTGGGGCTTCTTGTCCCTCACCCACTCCCGCACGGCCGGGGCGGTGTGGTCGAAAAACTGCTCGAGAAGGAACAGCTGAGTTACTTCTTCGAGGGTTCGAGCCTTGCTTCCGGCGAACCAGGTCTTCATGTCCCGTTGCAGCCGGTGCGCCAACTCCACATGGGTAGTACCGTGGGGCCGCCGGGAATTTCGGAATTTCATCCGGCTGGCTTCGGGGGTGATGGCAAAACGGGCCAGCAGGGTTTGTTTCACCTGTTCGTAGTCCCGGGCTTCTTCGTCTGGGACAGTCCTGTAGGCCTCCGCAGCCCGCCCTGTTAGTTTACACGCCAGGATCCCAACCCAAGCGGCCCGTTGAACCTCGTGTAGTTGGTATGAGCATTCAAAGTCCTGGAGGAAACTTTCTATTTCCTCCTCTGCCTCGTTGAAGCTCTTGAAGGCCTGGAAGGGCACCTTCCGTGCCGTTGGTCTTTCCCAGTTGGGGTTTCCTCCCTGTTGGTACTGGATTTCTGCCAGCCGTATCTCATGTTGGCGCACCCGCTCCTGCTCTTCTTCATGGGTGATGTCCCGGACGAAGTGCTGGAAGGTGGCTTCTGTCGGTGCGGCTCCGCAAGCCGCTGCCCGCTGCTGTACCTTCCTCTGTAAGGAGTTTTCAGGGCTGGATGCCTGAGCTACGATCGGTGGTGAGGTTGCGGGCAGGTCCCTGGTCTGCTGATCCAGGGCCGCCAATTCGTCGACCAGGGCATCCTTGCTCTTTGAGCCCACGGTTCCTCCACGGTCCTCCAGCCTGCCCCGCAGTGTGTCCCGTTTATAATTGGCATATGCTGCCATGATGAGGGTCTTCTGGGGGTGCAGAGAGCTATCCTCACTGCTTGCCACCAGTGTGACGGAATGGGGTGTTATCCGTCTGCGGGTGTGCTCCAATCCGACCCCCTCTTGATGGCGTCAGGCCCGACTACCGAGTGTCACGGCACTCGGCGTCTCGAGCGGCTGAGATGACCCTGGCGTTACTTGGCGAGATTGTGCTGCCGAATTAGTTGACCCGTTCTGCGTAGTGGGGAGCAGGAGACCGCAGAGTGTCTCCTGCACTGTGATTTTAGCGACGAAATGACGACACCAAACGGGGCTGTATGCTTCAAGTCAAATGTAGTTGAACTGACTTTTTACTCAAAAGGGACACGCATTTAAACATCTCACACACAAAGGAGACATGCCCAGGCTTGAATGGGAACTCAATTTGCATACAATGGCATGCTTGCATCATCAGATTACACACACACACACAGAGCTAATGTACTCAACAATTAGCATACAATTGAATTTCAACACAGCCTTTCACTCCTAGCAACCAAGGGGCACTGGTGTATTTTGGCCTAGGCCGACTAGGCCCAGGCCTAGGGCGGCACTTTCCAGGGGGCGGCGGCCCGCACTGGGTGGCCCCACCCCTAAAAAAAAAAAAAAAAAAATTTTTTTCTTTTTTTTTTTTTTACTTTTGCAAAGTATTTTACCAGGGAGGATACATTGAGATTTCACTAATTTACACTTTCAATTTCACTTTCCAGGGGGCAGCAAAAAACCTCACCACTAAATGGGTTACTCACTGAGCACCGAAATGACGCCAATGTTTTGGTGTTCTGTAGTTCCCTGCACTTAGGAGAATAAAATTTCCCCACCCTGCAGTGAATTCACCATTCACCACAGGGTCCCCAAAGTGCATGGAGTCAGCCGCTTAATGCTGCCACCGCAAACCCGTGGCCTGCTGTTTTCAAAAGAACTACTGAACGAAAATGTCTGGAATTTACATATAAGATCCTATGATTGATAATAAAAAGTTCTGTTACAGAAAAAAGAAAAACTGCTATTAAAAAAGGGGGGGGGAATTTTGCCAAAAAATCTGAAAAATGACTAAAAGGTACTAAAAAAATTCAATAAGTAAAGAATTTTTACTGCAGATTAAAATAATAAATGATTTATTAGATATTGCATAAAACGGGAATATTTTTAACATTGAAACCTATGGGGTTCGCCTGAATAAACCTGCTGATTGAAACCACCGAACATCAGGGCATTTCACTGCCATTTCTCTGAGTCTCAGTACCACATGACTGGCTGAACCACGTGAAACGCACGCGCGCAGCTGCCCGCCCTTTCGTTAACACAGACTCTATTCTGGACTGAACACCCACCGGGAAGGGAATCAAAGCTATAGTGCACCCTCTGACAGTGGCACCCCACTGCTGACAAGATGGCTCCACAGCATAATTGCTGTGTGCTCATATACACTCGGTTTGCTGGGAGTTTTACTGCAGTGGATTCTGATGCACTCATACACACCGCACATTGCATTGCTGGAGTTTTATTGCTGTGGATTCTGATACGCTGACACATACCACACATTGCATTGCTGGGAGTTTTATTGCTGTGAATTCTGATGCACTCATACACACCGCACATTGCATTGCTGGGAGTTTTATTGCTGTGGATTCTGTGATACACACTGCATATTACTGTGAGTTTTATTGCCCTGGAGCTCTGGGATACGCTCAAACAACACTGCACATTACTGTGAGTTTTATTGCTGTGCAGTTCTGTGATATGCTCATACACACTGCACATTTCTGTGGTTTTATTGCTGTGCAGCTCTGATATGCTCATACACAGTGCCCATTTCTGTGGGTTTATTGCTGTGCAGCTCTGTGATATGCTCATACTGTATGCAGTGCACGTTTCTGTGGATTTTATTGTTCAACCAATTAGAGCGGCTGTGATCCAGTATACTTGACATGCGTGGCTGTTCTTTGTAAAAATGCTTGAATTTAAACATTTCTTAATTTTCTTTATCTCAATAGATACATTTGAAATGGTATACAAAATATACAAGTAGGCACTTGGTATCCACTTTTAATATAAAGAGAGGAAAAGGCGGAGCTCTAAGAGGAAAAGGTGGAGCTTAAAGAGGAAGGGTGGGGATTAACCAGGAAGAGGTGTGCCCTTGACAGGAAGGGGTGTGTCAAATTTAAATTAGGGGGTGCACGAGTTTAGTCAGGCCTAGGGCAGCACAAAACCTAAATACACTACTGCCAAGGGGAAATATAATACCTTTAAACGCATCACACATTTACACATCTCATACAATACAGGATACATGGTAATACATCACACCAATAAAACCACATCTAGAAAAGGTATAACTGTTCATTTCAACACGCAAAACCGAAAGAGTCTGAAATAAAGAAAAAGGTCTTTGAAATGTCCCAGGCTGTTAGTTCTGGGGCTCGCTGGTCAGAGCCCCTATGTCCGTTCCATGACAGTATGGACATCGTTTATTTGGTGGGGAGTTTTTTCTTTTGGAGTAATTTTGTGTGGTGGAGATGTTGGTAATTTGTTTTTGTTTTTTGCAGATCCTTCAAGAGTTGTATGGATCGTTGGAGATTCGTTGTTTTTTTGGGCGAGGAGAAGGGCGTTGGTGCGAACATCTGGAGTACAGATGGGTTTGCATGGGTCAGCAACACTGGTACGGTGGTTCGGAATCCGTGGGCTCCTATGGGAGGAGTTTAAGCCGATGGTTTTGGGTGCCCTTAGGCACAGTGAAGTTCCCCATGTACTGGTGGTACACATAGGAGGGAACGATTTGGGTGTGGTCCCTCTTGGTGTGCTACTGGAGCAGATGTAGGCGGATCTGCGGCAGTTGAGGGAGTGGTCACCATGGACAGTGGTGGTGTGGTCCGAGGTGTTGCCAAGGATGGTGTGGAGGCAGGCGGAGAATGAGGAGGTGGTGCGGCTTTGCCGGGTCAAGGTGAATCGCTGTATGGGAAGGTTTGTGAGGTGGATGGATGGTGCGGTGGTGCGGCATCTACCCTTTGAAGAGGAGGATGCGGCGTGTTATTTTATGGAGGATGGCGTTCACCTGAATGATGTGGGCAAGGATCTGTTCATCCTGAGACTCACGGAGGGGATTGAATAAGCCCTGTTTTTCCTTATAAGGGGGTTATGTGAGGAGCTCTTGGCGGGGGCTTGTAGGCAGTGCTGGGTAGGGGTTCCTTTTATTTAGGCTAATTTTGGTCAGATGGTTGGGAGTTGGGAGGTTTTTGTGGTTGGTTGGTTGGTTGGTTTGGAGGTGTGTGGTGGCGGTGTGGAGTCCTCTTTCAGCACTGGGTTATTGTATTATTTTGTTATGGGAATTTTTATGCCATGGTGTTGGGTATATTGTGTGGAGTTTTTAGCTGTTGCCAGTGTAGCGCTGTTTAAAATCTCTGTTGATGTATTGCTCGGGTTTGGCCACCAGAGGGAGACAAGTGCAATGTAAAGTATACTTGACACAACGGGACTACGTTTTCCATCATGCTTTGCGGCGGGAGAGGAAGTGGGTGGGAGAGAGCGAAGGACATCCGCAGCCTCGTCCGAAGGAGAGCCAGTGTGAGCCGAGCGACAAAAGGTGGAAGACTCACGTGAGACTGCCAGAGATTGAGACCAGGCCGGAGAGCAGGAGCTGCCTTGCGGGTGCTGAGAATCATAGACAGTGCTGGCGGAGATCTATCCACACATCGCTGAGAGGTTTTGCGCAGACACAACGTTCCGGTTTGGACCCCGAGTAAGGAGACCGCGATGATCCACTGGGGGTGCAGGCGGTAGGCCGTATTTCTCGTTACCGAAATCAGACAAGCAGGAGAAGCAGATCCGGTGGCACAGAGTTCCAGTATAATCAAGCGGAGAGAGATCCTTGATCGGACAGCGGAACAGATTGTCCAACGGATGGGTGAGAGGCCTTCCAGGCCACAGTCCAAGTTTAAACAAAGCACGCTGCAGTATTGTATAAATCTACAGGGCCCTAACGTGACTAGTCCAAGAATTGCTCAATCCATTCACTGGCCAGTTGAATATAGTACCCGGGTACCTGAATCGCACACACACACACACACACCTTTTTGGGACATTACTTTTGCGGGACTTACACTCCAGAAACGAAGGGGTTAAACTTTCCTTTTGCCGCCGCGTGTTTTTCTCGCATTATGAAATCCTGTCGTTCATATACCGTATTCACATTATATATGCCGCTTTATTGAGATCAGTAAAGTATATAATCTATAAAATCCACAACAGTGCTGGTGTATATTTTTCCCTAGTGCGGTGAGACTAACCCAAGGTTAAATTCAGCGGCACCTCCGGGAGTGAGCGCTACACGTGGGGGCTCGTTCCGGGATTACAGTCTCTATAATAAAACCGCATTTAGAGGGTTAATTATGGATCCAGACACTGCTGCCAAATGGTGTGAGGAGCAAAGTAGTCAGATAGAGTTAAGCATAGTCATGGATATTCCTGCAGACACTTGGGCCGAAGATCAGATTCGCCGGGCCGTGGCCGCGCTGACACCAGATCATCGGGGGTTAATCCTGGACATTAAAGCAAACCCGGATACTTCTCACACATAAATTCTTTTTGAGTGGAGAAAGGGTGTTCCAGTGTGTTTTCAGGGCGCGAGCGTGAAGCTGACCGATGAGGTGGAAGTTCAACTGATTCAGCCAAGTGCGCCACGTGGCGATCCCGCGAGTGTCCCCGCTGTCACGGTTCCCAGATCCCACCACGCAGTACTTAACACCCCACACTCCACAGACCCCAGAAGCTACCAACAGAGTAGCCGTGAAAGATCTCTAACTGTCTGGTCCTTAGAATTGGCCAGGTAAACTAGCTAGACAGAAAGGGTTAACAACACGGGGAGTAGTCAGCCGAGCCAGAATCAGGAATACAGAGTTCAGAATGGTCAAATGGAATAGCCGGGTCGATATCAGAGCAGTGGCGTAGTACAAGAAAATGGTCTAGGGCAACAGAAGGCAGAATAGTCAGAAACAAGCAGAGGTCAATAACGGGTTAATTCAATATAGCAGTCAGGTACAAGGAGCTCAGGTATGGATAACCACGATCTGGCAACTGCTGAGAATACACTGAGGGTTTTTAAAGACCTTAACCAGGCCACGCCCCCCACTCAAGCCGCGCCTCATGCAACCACCTCCCTGCCTGTCTCCATTTAAACCAGGCATTGGTCAGCGAGCAGCATCAGACATGCTGCCCTCAAGCACACAGGTAGGGCTGGAAGCTCCCAACGTTACACCCGCGCCCAGTCCGCTGGCCATGATCGGGCCTCAATTCATAGTGGCTATTGGAGATCTGCTGGCTAAATGTCAAAGAACAAGCCCTCCTCACACTAACTTTGGTTATCGACGGTTGAGGAATTTTACAGGAAACGTACCTATGAAGAATGGGTAGAACAGGCGATGCAGGCTCTGGATGAGTGGGATGTCCCTGAAGCGCAAAAGAAGCAAAGAATCACTGAGAGCTTAAAGGGACCTGCGTCCGAGGCTGTCAGAAACCTGAAATTGAATAAGCAAGACTGCACTGCTTTAGATTACCTAAACGTATCACAGGAAGTCTTTGGGCGAACAGAAAAGGCTGCTGAGCTCATGTACCAGTATGAACACACCAACCAGCGAAAAGGTGAGAAGATGATGGAATATATGAGACGCCTAGATAAGATTCTGCACCAGATAGTTCTTAAGAAAGGAGCCGAACCAGCCACAATAGATAAAATCCGAATGCAGCAGATATTGAGGGGCGCTCAACCTCTAGATCCTGTGATGCTACAGCTGAGAACCAGAGAAGGTAACCGAGAATTTAAATACCTGGAACTGATTCGAGCTGTTAGAGAGGAAGAGGCTCTGCTAGAAGAAAAGTCTTTAAGGAGAGGAGACAGAGCTTACGCACAACCAGTAAGGCATAACGAATATCTGCAAACTGAAGATGATTCGTTGGACGCCTATGGATCTGAAGTTGACAGACAAGAGCATCTGTTAGTTCCGATATCCACAGGGAGTACTGCCAAAGAACCGACCTTTCCTACATATAGTGAGTTACACAAAACCGTTAAGAAGGTAGAAGAAGCTCAAGCTGAGCTGAAACAAGCACACACTAACCTGTGCCGAGTACTTTTGAAGGTGGCAGAGACACAGACCGATATGCAGAAGTTCCTCACTGATATGCGGACAACGGGAGTTGCTATGGTGTCTGGCCAGGGTCCTTCAACCGAGTCACCACGAACAAGTACATCTCCGTCTTCAAAGAAGAGATGTTTCAACTGTGGGGAAATGGGTCATTTCTGAGCGCAATGCAAAAGCCAAAGGCCTGAAGGAAATAGGGTAGAAGAGTTCCTAAATGCCTTGGAAGGGCTGCTATCTACCTCACAGGCGGGAAACGCCAGAGGGCCCAAGTGAAGGAGCAAACTAGGTGCCCAATGGTTGAAAACCACTCCAAAATTAAAACCAAAACCGAACAGCAGAGAAGGCCCAGAATCTTGCCAACTGCTGAGCCTGCCAGGACTGAAAGAGTTACTCCCTTAGTGTCCGGTCCTATGTCATGGGGAAGCAATGCACACCCAAAACCTACACGGGCCAAGAAGAAGGCCAGGGTACAGCGAACTGGGTCAAAACTTCCTGCTACTATGACAAAGTTTCCTGACCAACTGATAGGTCCCTCTCCCATCGTTCCAATCCAAGTGGAGGGAGTCTACACTAAAGCTCTGTTAGACTCAGGGGCTCAAGTTACGTTGATCTATCAAGACTTCTACGAAAAGCACTTGAAGCACATACCTCTACAGAAATTAAAGGACCTTGAGATCTGGGGTATCAGAACTGAGAAACTTCCCTATGATGGATATCTACAGGTGAATTTAGAAATCGGATCTGAAGTCATCGGCCAGTCTGGAGGTTGTGATGCATTGGCCATTGTGTGTCCTCGGCCTTCAGGGGCCAACAGAAGTTCTATGATAGTGGGGACGAAAACTGATCTGGTGCGACGTCTCCTGACTCCTATTGTAATGGAAGAAGGTTCTACCAGGGGAGTACACCCGATGTTGCGTCCAGTCTATCAGTGAATGGTCAAAGAACAGAGGGCACCTGCCGAAGTGGGGCGCCTGTGGAGATTGTGAGGAACAGAGAAGGTTCTGCAATCAGGAGAAGTGGCGAGTTTCCGGGCTTCAGTCAAGTTGAACGGATCACAACCAGGTCCCTATGTGGTACTGGAAACTGATTTCAATCATGGGAATGAAGCCGGAGTAGAAGTAATCCCTGAAATAATCTCCACAAGAGCTTTGAAACGGACACGAGGAAGAGTCTCGGTTAGTGTATGTAATGTATCTGATTCTCCAGTGATCCTGAAAGCACGAATGCCCATCGGGCAAGTAGCGTCCGCTACGCCTCTCTCCCCTACTGATTTTGGAGGGGGAGTGAACAAAGAGATTCCAGCTGAACGGTTCTATCCTAAGGACGCTCCCATCTCACCTGAATGGAAGAAACGTCTTCAGTCCCAGATCCTAAAATGGAGGGACTTGTTTTGAAGGATGAGTTCGACGTGGGGCTAGCTAAGAGTACTGAGCATCACATTCGACTACAGGAAGATAAGCCGTTTCGAAAAAGGTCAAGACGAGTTCCGCTGGGAGACTTGGATGATCTACGAGAACAGCTGAATGAACTACAAAGGACTAAGGTGATTCCAGGAGTCCATACGCCTCTCCAATAGTGATGGTTCGGAAGAAGAATGGTTCTATTCGTCTTTGTATAGACTATCGCACACTAAATCAGAGAACCATTCCGGATCAATATGCCACTCCTCGGATAGAAGATGCCTTACAGTGTTTGTCTGGAGCAAAATGGTTTAGTGTACTAGACCTGCAAAGTGGGTATCACCAGATACCAATGCATCCTGAAGACAGAGAAGACTGCGTTCATCTGCCCACTGGGGTTCTTTGAGTTCAACAGAATGCCTCAAGGCCTTACGGGGGCTCCCGCCACGTTCCAACGGTTAATGGAGAAGACAGTAGGGGACATGAACCTGATCGAAGTGTTGGTGTATCTGGATGATATTATTGTGTTCGGGAAGACTTTGGAAGAACATGAGCAACGGTTGGAGAAGGTCTTGAAGCGGCTCCATGAAGAGGGGTTGAAACTGTCTCTGGAGAAGTGTCAATTTTGTTTACCCTACGTTACGTATCTGGGACATGTTGTTTCAGCAGAAGGCATTTCGACGGATCCTCGAAAGTTGGAAGCCGTAGCTTCCTAGCCTAGACCCCGAAACGTTACTGAACTTAGATCTTTCCTGGGGTTCTGCTCATATTACTGAAGATTCGTAGGAGGATTTGCCAAGATAGCTCAACCCCTGAACAAGCTCCTACAGAAGGAAGATGCAGGAGAAGGCCCAAAGACCTCTGATCGAAGTTCATCGGCTCCGGGGCCAAGGAAGGCTCGAGAATCCATCCAAGAAGAATGGACTAATCAATGCGAAAGTGCTTTCATGAAACTGAAAGAGAGTCCAACTCGAGCTCCTGTCCTGGCTTACGCTGATCCTCATAAGCCATACGAATTGCATGTGGATGCCAGCAGAGAAGGTCTAGGGGGAGTCCTATACCAAGAATATGGTGGATTATTGAGGCCTGTGGCGTATGTGAGCCGAAGCCTTACGCCTTCAGAAAAGAACTATCCTACCCACAAGTTGGAGTTCCTAGCCTTGAAGTGGGCGGTAGTAGACAAGCTGAAAGATTATCTGTATGAAGCTGAATTTGTGATAAAGACTGACAACAATCCTCTTACGTATGTCCTTACTACTGCGAAGCTGGACGCAACGGGACATCGGTGGTTGGCCGCTCTGTCAGGGTTTCGGTTCAGCCTGAAGTATCACCCTGGAGTGAATAATCGAGATGCAGATGCTTTGTCAAGAAGGCCCTACACTACAGAATGGACTCAGTTAACTCCAGATGGGGTGCAAGCCTTATGTCAAGGAGCGGAGCGCCGGGTCAAGGGAGGGTTTGAAGCAGAAGCTATAGGAGTTATGGCTGCGGCTGTTCCAGAGTTCTATTGTAATCCTACACAGCTGAGGGATGAAAGTCTGCCTACCTTCTCGAAACAGGACCTAAGAGCCGATCAGGCTAGAGACCCTTTGATTGCGTTAACCGTGAAGGCCCTAAATGCGAACCAATGGGAAATTCTACTGACAAATTCCCCAGAAGGAGCCCGATTGGTATACAAAGAGTGGGGACGGTTGAAGATGTTGGATGGGGTGGTCTACCGAAGGGGCCCCTCAAACAGTGCTGAAGAGACCCAACAGTTGTTGCTTCCCACCAAACACAGAGAGGTTGTGCTGCGGTCATTACACGATGAACATGGGCATTTGGGTGCAGAGAGAACTTTTAAGCTAGTGCGAGACAGATTTTATTGGCCCTGTATGAGATCTGAAGTTGAAAGTTACTGTAATTCGTGTTTGAAGTGTATCCAGAGGAAAACCCTACCAACCCGAGCTGCTCCAATGAGCCACCTGCAAAGTCAAGGACCCATGGATTTGGTGTGCATTGATTTCCTGTGCTTAGAGCCGGATGCTAGTGGGCAGGGAAATATTCTAGTAGTGACTGATCATTTCACGCGTTATGCCCAAACTTTTTCTACGAAAGACCAACATGCTCCTACGGTGGCGAAGGTTTTGATGGAAAAGTTTTTTGTTCACTATGGCCTACCAAGGAGAATACACTCGGATTAGGGCAGAGACTTTGAGAGCCGGCTTGTTGGGCGATTGCTGGAACTGCTAGGAATTCAGAAGACCCGAACTACACCATATCAACCTCAAGGTGATGCCCAACCAGAAAGGTTTAATCGCACGCTGCTAAATATGTTGGACATTGTCAAACAGAGCGAAGCAGAGCTGGAGTCATCACATAGCTATGCTGGTGCATGCGTATAACAGTACAGAGAGTGACGCTACTGGATACTCACCGTACCGTCTTATGTTCGGAAGGGAAGCTCGACTGCCGGTTGACCTCTCATAGAAATTATGTGGATAGACTTCAGAAGAATCTGGCCTCTGCGTTTGAACAAGCCCGTTTGACCTCAGGAGATAGGGAACAGAGGAATAAATGAAACTACGACTTGAGAGTTCGGATACCGGATCTACAACCCGGTGATAGGGTTTTGTTGAAGAACTTGGGTGTTTCTGCAAGGCATAAGTTGGCGGATAGATGGAGTTCTCAAGTCTACATTGTCTGCAAGCAACTGCCGGGTCTGCCAGTTTACCAGATCCGACCGGATGGAAAGGCCGGGCCTCTAAAAAACTGGCATCAAAATCATCTGTTGCCTTTGAGGGAGGCTGTGAGGATACCAGTTGGAGATGAATTTCCTCTGCTGAACCCGCCTGCTCCACGTTTGACTCCTGTTACTCGGTCTCAGCAGACACGGGTTGTCGAAGAGAGTGAAAGGGATAGTGAGGAAGGAAGTTTTTGTCTGGACTGGGTGCGCTCACCTGAGCCTGAAGAGGTCATTCCAGTTTCTGAACGGTGGGAAAGTAACCTGAGGTCTAAGGCTCCTGAATTCCAATTGGAAGTTCCCGAAACTTTGGAAATTCCTGTAGTTCCCGAAAATGTGTCTTTTGATTATAGTTCTATGCCTTCACTGGAAGGATCATATTCCGAAGAGATGTCTGTTCCAGTGGTGGACGAAAGAACTGAACCCGTACCTGTAGTATTTCCACCTGAAGAGGAGCTGATTGAGCCGGAGTCAAAACGTTCTATCCGACCCTCTCAGAGACTTACCTACGACTCACCGGGACATAGCACTGAAGAGGCTGTCCCCACAGTGCGAAGGTTGCCCGAAGTGCCTGCTATGTTAGCTGAGGTAGTCAGGAGCATGAGTCAACTTGAAGACGTATATCTGACCCATTGTATGTTTGCTGCTGAGCCTATATATATTGCCTAATGTAATGTTAAAATGTTATGTAAATGTTACACCTCCTTGGAGAGACCCAGGAGTTCTAGGAGGGGGAGAGTGTAGCGCTGTTTAAAAACTCTGTTGATGTATTGCTCGGGTTTGGCCACCAGAGGGAGACAAGCGCAATGTAAAGTATACTGGACAAAACGGGACTACGTTTTCCATCATGCTTTGCGGCGGGGACAGGAAGTGGGTGGGAGAGAGCGAAGGACATCCGCAGCCTCGTCGAAGGAGAGCCAGTGTGAGCCGAGAGACGAAAGGTGGAAGACGCACGTGAGACTGACAGAGATTGAGACCAGGCCGGAGAGCAGGAGCTGCCTTGCGGGTGCTGAGAATCCGAGACAGTGCTGGCGGAGACCTATCCACACATCGCTGAGAGGTTTTGCACAGACACAACGTTCCGGTTTGGACCCCAAGTAAGGAGACCACGATGATCCACTGGGAGTGCAGGCGGTAGGCCGTAATTCTCGTTACCGAAATCAGACAAGCAGGAGAAGCGGATCCGGTGGCACAGAGTTCCAGTATAATCAAGCGGAGAGAGAACCTTGATTGGACAGCGGAACAGATTGTCCAGCGGATGGGTGAGAGGCCTTCCAGGCCACAGTCCAAGTTTAAACAAAGCACGCTGCAGTATTGTTTAAATCTACAGGGCCCCAACGTGACTAGTCGAAGAATTGCTCAACCCATTCACTGGCCAGTTGAATATAGTACCCGGGTACCTGAATCGCACACACACACCTTTTTGGGACATTACTTTTGCGGGACTTACACTCCAGAAACGAAGGAGTTAAACTTTCCTTTTGCCGCTGCGTGTTTTTCTCGCATTACGAAATCCTGTCGTTCATATACCGTATTCACATTATATATGCCGCTTTTTTGGAATCAGTAAAGTATATAATCTATAAAATCCACAACAGTGCTGGTGTATATTTATTCCCTAGTGCAGTGAGACTAACCCGAGGTTAAATTCAGTGGCTCCTCCGGGAGTGAGCGCTACACCTGTATATATAATAAATATATTATTCCACATTTATGTGTCGTGTATTTTTTGAGTATTTATTGTCTCCCTGCGTACGACTCGGTCATCAGTCGGCGACTTAAGGCTTTTCAAACAATTGCTAATTTTTAGATGATTGCACAACAGGTTATATTATTTTCCCATCATTTCCGTTCCCTCCCCCAGCTGTCAGAAGTACCTAAACACATTTGCTCTTCTTAGGCCAGTGTCAGACGAGCCTGCTAGGTGCACCCGTACTGACGTGGCTTCCAGCATCTGTCGCAGCGTTGTGACGCTGCAACTGGGCCGGCCAGATGCTGTTGCATGCGCACGAATTGCGCACACAACAGCGGCTGTGCTGCATCCGTGCAGCAGGCCTCACAGTCAAAGCGCATTGACGCGTGTTGACAGAGCTGCAAAGCGCGATTCTCCATAGGAGGATCGAGCCGTGCAGCGTTGAGCACACTAACTGCTCTCAGCGAGGTGGCCAGACGGGCGTTGAGTGGAAGGAACGTCCACTCTCACTGATGTTCCTTCCGCTCTTCAAAACGCTCGTCTGACCCCAGCCTAATACTTCTTTCGGTTACTTATACTTCTTATATTCTTATTATCCTATTATATTATTGCTATATACTTATACATCTTATAGGAAGCACTATTACTGTGGCAGCTGGAGAATAACAAATAATTCTAAGGTCGCTCATTTTTTCCTGCAGCCTGTATGGTTAGAAACAGAAAAATACCAAAACCTACCAAGTCACTTAACACAAAGAAAAAATACCCCGAAAGTTGTACTCTTCATCCCATGACAAAAGGATGGCATGATCTACTGCCTCTTCTGGATGAATAGCAAAGGACATAGAGAACATATAGTCCTTCTGCAGGCCATGGACGATCACATGGGATCCCTCAAACACTATCTCGTAGCTGTCCATGCAGTCCTGTGAGGTCCAGGACAGGATATCAGAGGTGACATACGGTGCCACTGCCTATACCATTTAGCAACTAACGGCTTGCTCATTAGAGCCAGGAAAAGGCTGCTGATGCTTAATGACTTGCACTGTCTTTTGGCATTTGCAGCACCCGTTTACTGGCTTGCCAGAAGAGGTTCCTTCCTCTCTGTTAGAGGTTCGATATATTTGAGGTGTGAGGGTGGATAACAGAGTAGCAAAGCAATAAACCTGCCAGCTATAAACTACTGTATAATAAATGTTGTTAGAAATTATTTGGTGTAAATAAGATACTTTACTTTTGTTCTAAATGACATTTTATTGACATAAATAGCCCTGATAGCTCGTGATTATTTCTATTAATGTCTTATTTATAGTATATATTTTTTTAGCTGAGGTGTGGAGGCAGCAGAATTCGCAGTGCCTAGGGGAGCATCAAGCCTAAACATGCCCCTATGCTTGCTATGATTTTGAGAGTTGCAACTGAAAGCTGAAAAGGAGTTGGTATTTTTCCAGTCCTGCATTACTCTGTATATCCCCCACTTGTGTCCCTAAATATAAGGGTCAGCAACCTTGGCCCTCCAAATGTTTTGGAGCTACAGCTCCTTTGGCTTGGCCAACTTAATATGTGTGACTGAGCATCAAGGGAAATGTAGTTCAAAAACATCTGGGGGGCTAAAATTGCTGACCCCTGCCCTCATAACTATTTCTCCATCTCCTATCACTCTTCAATAATTTTCTCAATGATCCCACATTTTTCAATTATTCAGGTTATCCGTTCCCATTGTTCTCATATCCTTTACCCATGGTGCTTTTTCCCATGGTAAAATATATTTTTCGATAATTTCGTCCTATAACCCTTCTATTCTCTTGCCATCAATATAATGTGCCAGTATCGGCTTGGTTGAAGTGGAGGTAACATCACTGCTCTATAAACAGTGAAGACCATGGAGACACATGTTCAAATCCGGGCAAGAGCACCTCTCCAGTAAGCATCCTTGGGAAAGACACTTACCGGTACATACCCCAGGACATACTTGAAAATGAACGAAATATCAATGTATCCTGGTAATATATTTACTCAAAAAATTATATTGTGCCTTTTGTTAAATTAAGGCTAATCTGTTGCCCTTAAATTCATTAAATTGTCACACGGCTGCCAAACATTGAAATGCCTGATCTTTTTCAGGAGATTTAACTGTTCAGCCAGCAGAAATACCATACTGTACAGTTAAATAAATGGCATCTGGTAGCCCTACCTGTCTGCTTGTCTGTCTATCTATTTGGACACACTTACAGTATATGGTATTCACATAATCCTGCTGATTCAGTTTAAATTAAAGACAAGTTAAACTGGATCACACGTAAACATGATTATCCTATAGGCATAAGCCTAGTAGCTCAGAAATTTATTTTGGAACAATTCCCAAAATCTATTTTACCTTATGGCGCGACATGTTACAGGCATTTAAAAGTGTCATCAATTTCTGTAGCGCTGTACACAGGGGGAGACAGAATAAAAAATATACATACACATTACACACACAGAACAGTAGGTGAGAGGACCCTGCTTGAGAGCTTATAATCTAAGAGGAGAGGGGTGACACGCTAGGTGAGGGTGAATAGAGTACAAGAAGTAACAGGGTGCGTGTGGGCTGTGTGGGGAGAAGGCGCAAGAAATGAACAATGGAGGATTATGGAATGAGCCGATAGGTTTCTCTAAAGTAATGTGTTTTCAGATGCATCTTAAAGGACTGGAGAGACGGCGAGAGTCTGATGTTGTGGGGGAGGGAATTCCAAAGAAAGGGGGCATTTCGGGAGAAGTCCTGAAGGCAGGGAGTTGGGGGTGCAGGTACGTGGATACCATCAGATCATTGGCAGAGTGAAGTGGTCAGGGCGGGATGTACCTGTTAATAAGGGAAGAGATGTGGGCAGAGGCGCGGGTTATGGAGAGCTTTGTATGTGAACAACAGTATTTTGAAATGGATTCTAAAGGAAACAGGGAGCCAGTGTAGAGATTGACAAAGGGGTGAGGTGCGGGATGTGAGGTGTATGAGTCTGGCACAGGCATTCATAACAGACTGCAGAGGGATAATCTGGGATCTTGTAAGGCCAAAGAGTTACAGTAGTCAATTTGGGAGATAATGTATAATTATACATTTATTTATATATTTGCAATCTTGTATCATTCTTGTACAGTGTCTATTACATACAAAGTAATGCAAATGATTTTCCAATGTAGTTGCTTAATTGTGTTGCATCCAAGATTAGGCAGAAGCACAAGCAAAGCAACAGCTACACTCTGGAGAACACACAGGATTCAGCATACAGGATTTCTTCAGGAACAGGCATGATGGGTTCAGCTGAAAACCTCTCATGTCTGCATGGTTACCTCCACCCAGCCCTAGGCTACTCTAATATAAGTAAAAATGTGCATGTTAGCTACTAACGGATATTTAATGATCCTTCTCCTTGGAAAATAGCTGTGTTTTCAATGTTACACTCGTTTGTGTGAAAACAACAGCTGGTACCCTGCCCATAGCCATTCTCACCTCATGCAGAAACCATTGCAATAGATAAAAAAATGCAATTTTCCACTAGCTGAAGGAGGCTCTAAAATGTTACAAATATCATGTGGCTAAACATGTAGATCTAGACATAATTTCTCCCACATGCAGCATACTGTATAGAATTCTTGGACGTTCAGCCTGCAAAAGCCTGTCCTCTCCATCTAAATGATCTCCATCTGTATGTTGTGTGATTGAAAGATTGTTTAAAACCTAGCAGGTATCGGCCGAACCCTCCAACACCTAATTTCTGTTTGCGTACCCTGTAGAACAGGGGTCAACAACCTCGGCCCTCCAGATGTTTGGGAACCACATCTCACGTGATTCTCAGATAGTCATTTGATTGACTGAGCTTAATAGGGAAATATAGTTCCAAATGCAAACCATCTGGTGGACCAAGGTTCTATGGAGAAAGCAAACCGAAATTAGTTGCTGCAAATTGAGATGAAGCCATTAAAGTTACTCTTTTTCTTGTTTTGTGATTAACCCTAAAAGTAACTCTAACCTTAAACACAAAACTCAAAAAATAGTACCCCTAACCCTAAACGTAGTGCTAGCCCCGATACTAACCCTAACCTAATCATAAAACAAGCAAAATTAGTAGCCCTAACTCTAAGGCCGGGTGCACACTAGACTAGAGTAGACGTTTTTTGTAACGCACTAACGCGCGTTAAAAAAAAAAAACATCGTACCCGACGCTCGTCCACGCCCCCTTGCGTTATCTTCCATAGGAGGATAGCGGAGCACCCGTCGACGTGAATCCTAGCGTTCTAGAATGGCGATGCGCTAGGATTCGCGTCGACGGGTGCTCCGCTATCCTCCTATGGAAGATAACGCAAGGGGGGGTAGACGAGTGTCGAGTACGATGATTTTTTTTTTAACGCGCGTTAGTGCGTTACAAAAACGTCTAGTGTGCAGCCGGCCTAAAAGTAACTCAATCCCTAAAAGTAGCCCTAACCTTAGAGTTACGCTTAGGGTTACTATTTTCCCTTGTTTTATGATTAAGGTTATGGTTATAATTAGGGTTTGCATTATGTTTAGGGTTAGGGATACTATTTAAACTTGTTTTATGATGCTAATAGTTAGGATTACTTTTAAAGTTAGGGTTATTATTTGTGATTGTTTTACGATTAGGGTTAAAGTTAGAGAATTTGCATTCCACAGTGCTAATTTATTTATTTACTTATTTATTTATAAAGTATTTTACCAGTATTTTACCAGGAAGGATACATTGAGATTTCTCTCATTTTCAAGTATGTCCTGGGTTCAAGAACATTGAATCTAATGGTGTCTGTCCTATGAATCAATCTGAATTGGACAATTCTATTTGGATTGTTTTGGATCCATTGAGAAATTATTTTGGGATTGAGTTGGTTTCCGAATCCGTAAAATTGGTGATATTTACCAAAATTTGTATTCGGCCTGAGCTGAATTGCGCAAGTCTAGTTTGGACGTGGAAATGGTTTTCCACAATGACTTCTCTCACTCCATCTCTCAGTTATAATTAATATAACTCACATCTAAAATAATTTACCTTTCTTATTGCTGAAAACTGACAGCATTTAGAATAGAAAAAGGATGTGCATTTTGTTTTGTACGACTTGTTTTTCTCACGAAACGGGCCGATTCGGTGCTTCAGATTCGTCCGATGTTCCGAACCGGACCGGCAACGAAATACACACCATCGAAAATATTTCCCTTTACGAAACGAAAAAAATTTGTTATTTCATATGGACATGAAATTTGTAAAATCGCAAGTCATTTTCTTTCTATTTGCGATTTCGACTCTGTTTTGGTTGATTTCGGACAACGTATTTTTGTATCGTTTCGGTTCCATTGCTGATTTCGTAATTTCCCATTGTCCATCACTTTTTTCACTTGTTCCAGTGCAAAATTCCCGTTTTTAATAAATATGTCTTAAAGCATTTATTTTTTTCACTTACAGCAAGAAGTGTCTGCATTTATTTATTTGTTAGGATTATTTTTGCATTTTCGGGAATTTTTGGGTTAATAATATTTAGGGTTCTTCCTAACTTATTTTAAATGTATAACGAGGTCTGTTTTTTTCTTTGCAAATGCAGAACACATACAGCTGGATTATCTATTCACAGTCTGTCCGTATGTGTTCTGTTCGGCAATGAATTTTGATACAATACATTTTGTCAGTATCCGTACCATGGATAGTAACAAGCCTGTCATTATCCATGGTGCTGATATGAAGAAATAGATTGATAATATGTGTTTTTCCATCGGCGACTGTCCATGGTTCTGACTCAGATCGGCTCTTGTATTGGAGAAATGATTAAGTCTGTCTGGAGTCAGATACCATCGATTAAAGAAGTTTTTTCCTGGCTACGTGTAACGTGGCACTCTTAAATTTCCCCTTGTCTCTTTCAAAGGATTGTGCCCATTGGTTTGGAGCAATAGTAACCTTTAAATCGCATTCCCCGTTCATTTGGAAATGATTTTCCAGTTTGGGGCTGGAGCCGTAAGGAGTCTGTAACATAGGGAAAGTAATCTAGCGGGTACATAGGTTTTGACACAGTACGCTTCAAAAGGGCATAATGCTGAAATTGCGATCCTTCCAGGATTTGTCATATCGTAAGTCGACAATAATGTTTTAACTTGCAGATAGGAAAACTGAAGGGGACGTGAGAAATTATAACGTCTGACCAGTACATCATAGGGCATGAACTCTGTGAGAGAGTAGAAGTCTACTAGATGAGATAGGCCTTGAGATTGCCAATGTCGTGCGTCAAAGCTGTGCCTCTTATAAGATAGAGCTGTAATTGGGGTTGCTAGATGAAGCTGGTGGTAGTGGCATAGTCGACCCCTAACTGCATCCCAAGTGTGTATAAGTAAAGTCGTCAGGGGCAGAAGAGCAGGTAGTTGAGGACGTAAATGTTTCGGGAGCCAGACCACGTCCGACATTTTAAAAGGAGAAAGTGTGGTGTGGATGGTCATTGTCCACTGCGGTGCAGAAGCAGATGACACCGCAGATCCCAGAAGGGCCATAAGAGCCGCCTTATGATACAGCAACATGTTAGGGAGACCTAATCCCCCCCTGCGATACTGATGTCGCAAGGACCTGGAAACTGACTCGGGGTTTCCTCTTTTTCCAGACAAATTGGTTAATAATACCTTGAAGAGATTTATAAAAGGATGGGTGTGGGGGAAAGTGTAGGGCTCTGAATATATATAGGATGTTAGGTAAAAATTGACATTTTTGTCACTGCAATCCTCCCTAGCCAGAAGAATTCAAAGCGTGTCCACCTGGAGCACAGCTCTCGTATTATCATCAAGGTAGAACTGTAATTAAGTTTATACATAGTATTACGAGAGAAAGAAATCGTAATACCTAAATAAGTGAGGAAAACCTCCCGCCAATCATAATGATATGTATTTTTCAAAAGAAGGCGATCACAGGCCAGGAGATGTACAGTGAGGGCTTGTGTTTTAGATAGATTTATTTTAGGATAGGACACTTCACCGTATCAAGATAACGAGTCATGGAGATGTGGCAGTGACGATTTGGGGTTAGACAGGGTAAGGAGGATATCGTCTGCAAATAAGCTAATCTTACAATCTTTAGGTCCAACTGAAAGACCTTCTATCTCCGGGTGGGCTCTAATAGCTTGGGCCAGTGGCTCTAGTGCCAAGGCGTAAAGGAGGGGCGACAGTGGACATCCTTGCCGTTTGCCATTTGTGATGTTGATCGTTTCTGAGAGAAATCCTGCATTCATTACTTGTGTGCTTGGGAAGGAATATAGAGTAAAAATAGCTGATATAAAGGGTAAAGGTAGATTAAATTTAAGGCGGACATGCCGCAAGAACAACCAGTGAAGTCTGTCGAATGCTTTTTCAGCATCGAGAGACGAAAGGAGGTAAGGAGCAGAATCACGGGCCACACAGTGCAACACATTAAGAAGTCGGACGGTATTGTCAGTACCCTGTCGACCCAGAATAAATCCCACCTGATCATCCGACACCAGGTGTAATGGTAGCTGTATCGCTTACCCAAGGGTAGCGGAGTTGGGATCCTTGAGAGCAGAAGTATCTGCTTGAATAATACAAAAGGTTTATAACGTACAGACTGTAACAAGGAGACACAAGGACTAACTGAATTGCCTCTAGGCTCTGAAGGTTTCAAGACCAACAGGTTACCTAGGACACGCTCAGAAACAGCAGATGTGGAATGACAGTCCGTGAAGTATTCAAGGTGCAGGGCAGTCAAATGCAGAAACCAATCGTTTTGGTACATACAAGGACTAACTGAATTGTCTCTAAGCTCTGAAGGTTTCGAGACCAACAGATTACCTAGGACACATTCAGAAACAGCAGACGTGAAATGACAGTCCGTGAAGTATTCAAGGTGCAGGACAGTTAAATGCAGAAATAACATAAAATCAGAAATAAACAATAGTTTGTAATCATGGTCCTAGCAAAACCATAAACCTAAGAAGTAACCTGGATAAAGGGACCCACGAAGGGTTCCAAACAATATCCCTAAACGTGAGGGGTGAAACCCAAAACTGTGAGTGATCAACCCAGCAACAAGCAGGAGGTTAAATCACTAAAACAAATAAGGAAAAAGAGTGTCATCTGCGCTCGTTTCTATGTGTTCCATGTACAACAAAAATGAGGTTTTTGTTTGTTTCTGTTTGTTCTGCAGCTGTTCCTCTTTCCATGTTTTTGTTTTTGATCCCAAATGGGAAGTGTTTGGTGCGTGTATAAATAAAAGCCACCATCTTTGCCTCTCCTTCGCTGAAAAGCAGCTGGAGGGGCTTGGAGCTGCTCAGTAGAGCGGCCTTTTGGTCACAATTGTTAGGTACCCACTCTAAAGAGGTGCCTTGAAGTGGCGAGTGGGCTTACGTTGCAATGGCCATTGAAACAAACAAAAACCTCATTTTTGTTGTACATGGAACACATAGAAACGAGCGCAGATGACACTCTTTTTCCTTGTTATGTTTTATGTATTGACTGGGCTGTTACTCCTGGCAGTTGCTGCCCCTCCGAAAATAAGTGAGTATGGGCGCGACGCCATTTTTTCTGTATTTAACTAAAACAAATAAAACAGCGTAAAATACTAGATAAATAGAGAGAGTTGTCTAAGCCAAGCCAGGTCAAATATCAGAAGGGATCGCGTACAAAGCAGGGTCGTCAACAGTAAACAAATAAAGAGAAGCTCCAAAGCAAGATTAAAATATTTAATAAAATAAATTAAAAACAAATAGACCAGAACGCGTTTCACCAATACATTAAAGTATCACAAGGCTTCCTCAGCTTCCTCAGCCTTGTGATACTTTAATGTATTGGTGAAACGCGTTCTATTCTATTTGTTTTTATTTTATTTTATTAAATATTTTAATCTTGCTTTGGAGCTTCTCTTTATTTTTTGAGAATCTCCACACCATCAGCCACTAACACGGAACTTCATCTGATTCCAATTGCATTTTCTGAAGCGAATTTATTCCATCTCCATCCTTGGAAATCTAATTGGGATCCAGTGATTCTCCTTTGAAAAGGTTATTGGGAAGCCAACAATATCCCTACAGTGAATATACCTAGAACCAGGAGGGTTCTATTACATGTGAGTGCTACCACCTTATCCATTTATATGTGTTACTATACATAGGTCGCACTATGATGTACTTTCTGTGTTTTCTCTGAGGGACATCACAAGAAGACTTGGAGAAAAAGATTATAAACGGGACATTGACCATATCCCGTGAAGGACATTGACATCGCTACACCATTTTTTAATTTTTGTTTATTTATGTGATGGTTGAGCAACAAGGACCATTAGGTGTATGAGCGATTTCCTACATTGATTCATTTATCAGCGCTACCTTATCTTTTTTGTCTATTATAATCTATCTTTGAATATGTGTGGTGGGTAAGGGAATAATAAGAGTAATCTACCTCATTTGGATGTAATAGACGCCATGAGTCATGTAAGTGATGTTCAGATAATAGGTTAAGGGTAGACTGTACTGACCGTTGGAGGGGTTTACCAGGTCTACTCCCAAAGGATAAATTAAAATCTCCACATACAATAAATTGGCCCATGTGAAACTGGGCTATTTTCTCTAAAACATGAGGTATAAAAGAACCTTGTCCAGAGTTGGGACAATACAGGTTTGCAACCGTATACAGGACATTGTTCAGCGAGCAAACAATTATTAAGAAATGACCCTTAGTGTCTCGGATTATTTTATGTAATTCAAAGGAGACTCTATTATGAATGAGTAATGATACTCCCCGGGATTTAGTGGCGAGGTTGCATGGTATTGAGCATTATAATAAGGGAGGTATAGAGTAGGATGAGAGAGGCGTCAGAAATGTGTCTCCTGGAGACAAATAATATCAGGGTTTTGTCTCCTCACTTCAGCGTAAAGTGCATGTCTTTTGTGGGGCATATTCAACCCCTTAACGTTATGAGAGTATAACTTCATGTTAGAGTGACTCATAATGACAAATACAGTAATTGTGTCTCATGACATATACAACCCAACCACATCCCTTCGAGTCACCACCATCACATGACCAAGGAAAGTTGCCAAGAAAAACAAATGAGATGTCACTGTCTCTCAATATCAAGGGGATCATCTCCGTACAGCTCCCAGGCAGGGTAGGTAGTGAGTCTATCGAGTAAAGGTGAGGGGGTGGGGAAGAACAGAAAAAGTAAAAATAAAGAGAGGACCAGGGCAATAACCCAAGCCAAACTATGTACAAGGGTCTCAAGTAAGCCTTCACAACCTCTGCCAAAAAAGGAGCAGGGTTGACTCCAGGACTTGGAGGAAGGCATTGGAGGGGTGGGAGTGCAAACAGCTCCGGAGGCAAAAAAAAAACCACCATATTCGTTCTCGTGCCGGGGTAAGTCTGCCACCTGTTAAAACAAAATTTTTGAAAAATCGAACGTGCCAAAACTAAAAACAAACAAAATGTGTGCACATCCCTAGAATGGAATAGAATATTTATATTGCAAATGTTTTTCCATTTGTTCTTATGTCTTGGATTATTGTGACGTTTTACATCTGACTATGATTTACGGTTCCTTCCAATCAACGACATAGTTCCAATGCAGCATAAAACTTACAAAGATGGTCTTTAAATCATGTATATGTACTGTGTGGTTAAGTCACACCTGTGTGGCATGTGACTTATTTACAATCACAGTGTTTCAACAGAAAAAATATAACAAGAAGACACTTTACTTTGCATTGCTTTTTTTAAAACATTATTTTAGAACAGGTAGAGTTTAAAGCAGCATATTCAGAAACATCTAATCATATCTAGATTTTGAATATGGAATAATTCCCAATAACACTGACTCATAAAATGTGATTTCCCTATCTCTCCTCCCTATCTTCTGTGACAAGGTGAGCCCTTATATTCGATCCATCCACACCTTTTAAATTGACTCAGAGGTGTGATGCACTATTGCGTTAGTTTTGATAAGTCAAAGTCCAGATACAATGTTATTTGTTTTCCAAGTACGAATTTAAAATGTTTTATAGTTTTAAAGTGTGACCAACATTGAATCCAAGCAGAAATTATGTTTCGGTTTACAAAACCATAAAAAAAAAATGAGGGTGAAAGACAGGGTAAAAGGAAAGTTGGCCTTTGTTTAAATTTAGATAGCTGTTGAGGCTGAAATTAGGATATAGACATCATTAACCCTTTCACTGCTGAAGACGTGTGGGACACGTCCTCATTGATGCACGTTACATGCTGAGGACGTGCCCCACACGTCATCAGATGTGCGGGACCCCCGGCGGAGATACTCACCTCTCTGTCCGGGGTCCCGCGGTGTTCTGACTTCAGCGTCCTCAGACGCTGAAGTCAAGCTCCTCCCGGCGTAAATGACGTCATCGCGCTGGGCGCGATGACGTCATTTCCAGGCGACCCCCCCGTCAATGCCGGGAGATAGCCTGGAAGGGAGGGGGGGATCCGTTCGGATCCCTCTCCCTCCCGATCGGAAAGGAGCAGCGCCAAAAGCCAGACACCGCTTAAAAGGGGAGAGTCTCCCCTTTTAAGCGGTGCCTGGCTTTAACCCCTCAAGCGCCGGGTTGCACTTCAGCGCCTTGCGGCGCTGAAGTGCAGCCTAGCTCCGGTGGGGGCCGCCATCTTGGATGGCGGCTCCACCCCCGGGTCTCCCCTCGCTGCCTGATGTCATCATGCATAGCGTGATGACGTCAGATAGCCGGGGAACCCCTAGCTGCCAGGGGATTTCCCAAGGAAATCCCCTGGTGGAGATATGGGGTTCTTCTTTTTTGTGTGTTGTTTTTATTAATGCAGCAATATTGTTCACATTTCAATTATAATGTGAACAATGATGCTGCACTAATGATTTTTTTCTATGGGGTGCGTTTGCTAAAAATCACGTAAACCCCCCCACAAAATGTAACAAGTCCCCATTTCAAATTTTTGTACAAGCGCACCCCATAGAAAACATAACCGCAAATGCTCATGTAATAAAATGTGAAAAAAAACACTTTACACACTGCAGATGATTAAAAACTAAATTTTTATTGTATTTTTTGTTACAATATACAGACAGGACATGACGTATACATATAAAAATTATATATTATGAATCTGCGGAGTCTGCCGGAAAGAACGATATATAATATGTCTGGCTCATTTATTAAAATATGGCTTCAAATCGCGTTTAAACATGATGAGCGAAAGCGGTAAAAATGAGCTCAGCACACAGCGGTGAAATGCCTCAGCAGTGAAGGGGTTAAGACACTTGTTTAACCCTTTCACCCCCAAAAATGTCAATACACATTTTTTTACATTGAAACATTTTAATGCAACTTTTTAATGCAAGGTTGACTTTCACCCTGGAGAGAAACGAAATTCTCATTTAGACCTGACTCTTTTCCCCCATTAGGTGCTTTTAGGAAACAGTCTCCCGTCACTGTAAGGAAAAACTTCAAATAGTATCGCTGTATGACAACAGCCAGGGAGAGGACAGACCTGAGGGAAAACTTTGGGTTGGTTTACTGCTGCACGGGTATACATATACAGGCATTATGCCAAATACAGGTATAATGTTTATATTTTATGGGTATTTTTCGAAGTTGCATTGCTAATAATTCCACTGTGATCTGTAGGGATGCATCAATACTAATACCGGTATCTGTGTCGATAATGGAATTTGCACAACTACTTGTGCAAATGCCCCCGATACTTCTACCGATACTGGAAGCCAGCACTGGACTAGCTTGTCGGGTGCTATTTGAGGGGCTGGGGCTGCTGGAAGAATGCACTAATCAGGCCTCTCCAGCTGACTGCATTCCAGCAAGCAGCTGGAATGTGAATGTGCCGGCATGTGAAGTTTGTAACGTGGCTCTGCTGTGGCCTCCAGCCGTGCTCTTGCGAGACCTTGCACCGTTTTCAAGATCTTATCTTGCGAACTCTGCAAGATCTCGTGACACCTCAGCTGGAGGCCCCAATGGAGCCGCATTAAAACTTACAGATGCCAGTACCCACTCGCTGGAGCGTAGTGAGCCGGAGGGTCTTGGCAGAATGAGGTTAGTGCAGGGCCGGCCCGACCATGGTGCAGGATGGATCAGCCGCTCCAGGCGGCCAATCCGGCCTCACGGCATATTTTGGCCGTCAGCGCTGCACTATTTTTTTTATCTGTGCTGGCCCGCCCACACACTTGAAGCCGAAGTGCAGGAGTAAGGTGCAGCCGATGCGTGTGTGGGCGGGCGACCCAGCCTGGCACTTGATCTGTTTGCACCCGGTGGATCCTTCTCTTTTCTACCTGCTCATAGAGATCAGACGTTTGGCACAGCGTCTCTCACAGGCTACACAGCCCTCAGCCTCCCTCCTGATGACAATTGGATCTGGGCCCCCTGCAGTCTCGACCAATTGCTGAATGCAGGGAGGGGACACAGGGCAAAAACCCCCACCTCCCATCTGCTCAGAGCTGGCCCTGCGCAAGCCACCTCCAGCCTGCTCCTCCCCATCCTCCTGCAGAGCTTTCGGTCCTGGGCCATGTGGAAGGGAGGAGTGAAGCACCAGGGCCAGCCTGTGCAGCAGTTTCCGTAAGTTCCTCAACATAGTGTTTTTTTCGTTTACTATGGCAACCACACACACACAGAAGCCAGGCTGCTTGTGGGAGATAGAAATCAGGCAGCTGTGACACTCTAGTTGCTCTCCTCCCCATGGACAGCTCTCTCCCTCAGACCTGCCGATCCCTTGCGCCTCAGCAGGGAGGGAGGACATGGCGGCACCAAATACTGAGAGTATTTAAAGAGATCACACAGACACTGGAGAGAGGGGACACAGAGTGTGGGGGGACACAGAGCAGGGGCAAGGTAAGGGAAGGGAGACAGAGTGTGAACAGGACACAGAGTGAGAGTAGAGGGGACACAGAGTGAGGAAAAGGATATACCGTGTGGGGGGACACAGAGTGTGAAGGGACACAAAGTGTAGTGGGGCAGAGTGAGAGAAGGGACACAGTGTGGTGGGACACAGTGGGGGGGGGACACAGAGTGTGAGGGAGTACCCACCAAGTCTAAAGACCATCTACATATAATGGATTGTTTATTACAAAGTAATATTTAAAAGACTAGTTAGAAATATATTATTTGGCTCTGAGCTGCACACTGCCACCTCTATATGTCTCTCTGCATCCCCCATCCCAAGTCTTTGCAGCTTGTGGCTGACTGAGGGTGGTGGGGGAGTGCAGGCAGCTGGGAGGTGAATGATAGTGGCCAGCAGCTGGCAGAGCACCATGGGAAATGTAGCTTGAAACAGCTGGAATGAGTGGGCTGATCACATCTGCCTCCTTGACCTCCTAGTTTGATCGCTGGCACTGTACATTGTTCAGTGGGTCATTTGATATTTTTTTTTCTGTGTTGGTGTGTTATTTTGGGTAGAATGGAGCTGTCACATGGGTTTTTATATTGGTGCAGTGCAAACGTGGGTTCCTCATTCAGAAGAAACACTGTTTTCACATGGATTAATTTCACTGATGCTAAAGGCAGGCGCCACTCTCGCTCTGTCAGTCCTATCTTTGCCTGAGGTTATATCAGTTCCGCCATGTTTCCCTCCACACACATCAAGCTTCCATGCTTCTCAGTGGCACATACATGTTCCCCATGGTGTGTAAAATTCATATGCTGCCGTAATGCTGAGTATGCTGAGTAATGCCTTATTAACTTTTATCATGGAGGAACTCAAATAGAACAGCTGCGGTTGGTGAACTGATTTCATTTTTCCTTAATGCGTTTGAGCCAAGCATTACCTACTGTTGGCTTTTTGCAACCTGCGTGGATTATGGATTGCTGGCCAGACACTGTTTGCACATGTAATCCGTCTGTGGATGTGTGTGTGTGACTGTATGTGGATGTGTGACTCTATGTGGATGTGTGACTGTATGTGGATGGATGTGTGTGTGTTTTTATGCGCGTGGATGGGTGTGTTACTGTGTTACTGTATGTGGGTGTCACGGTGTTACTGTATGTGGGTGTCACGGTGTTACTGTATGTGGGTGGATGTGTGTGTGAGACTGTGTGTGGATGGGTGTGTGTGTGAGACTGTGTGTGGATGGGTGTGTATGTGAGACTGTGTGTGGATGGGTGTGTGACAGTGGGCCAGGATATGTGAAGCTCTGTGATACACTCATACACACTGCACATTATTGTGAGTTTTATTGCTGTGGAGCTCTGATATACACACCGCTTGTTGTTTTTTTGGAGGTGGGGCAGCAATTCATCCTTTGCTCCAGGCAGCACAATGGCTCGGGCCGGCCCTGGGCTAGTGCATTCTGCCAGCAGGCCCCAGTGTCTGTGTCTGAGGTCTGGGATGTGTGAAATGTAATATATATATACTGTATATATATGTGTGTGTGTCTGAGGTCTGGTGTGCATATATATGTGACGTGACCCAGGTCTGGTGTCTGTGTGTGTGTGGTCTGGTCAGGGTGTGTGCAGGCTTGTGCAGTTGGTAAATGGGGTGTCTGGCCATACATTTCAATATTTCCATAAATTGGACAGGCTATCAGCAAAATCCTAAATTATTTATTCGACAAGGTCTTATGACATACAATAAAAGTATCCTTAATCGGTATTGTGTGTCCTTGAAAAAAGTATCCGTACTTGTACTTGATCTTAAAAAAATGGTATTGGTGCTTTCCTAGTGAACATTACAAATCCCCAAAAGCAGGGTATCTGACCATTTGTATCTACAGTTATAACATTTACTGGTTTTGACACAAATCGTTAATTTCTGTCTGTTTGAAAATAATGCAGACCCCATTGGATGCTGAGGGAGGGTGGGCAAGAAAAGGCATTTGATTGGAGACTGGTATGTGTAATAGCTGAGTCCAAGATGAGCAAGGGATTCAGGGCAGGCGTCTAGCAACTCAAGCAGGGTCAGAGAGAGAGCGCCAAATGGTCTGGTAGTAACAAGGAAGACTAGGATACTACTGGGGAACCACAAGGAGACAACCAAGCACTCATCCACTTGAGGAGTGGGTTTAAATATAAGGCCTGTCATGCACACACCTCCTGTGGGAGAGATTCGAGCCTCCAGCCAGGCAGGCCGAGAGAATGCCTGGTTGCCATGGTGTCCTTCCTCCTGCCAACCCGAACATGGGGCACTCCCCTGGAGAAAGGGTGCCTCCCCTGGCTACCTCCAGCTCCCCGTGTGAGGGGGACACACCTCCACACTGGGTCAAAGCGGCTGCTGCCATGTTTGGTTTCCCTCCCAGGTGCTGCAAGCCCTTGCCTGGACCAGAGGAGGAACCTGGAGGAACAGCCAACCGAGTGCCACATAGACACTAGCTGACTGGTACTGCTGGCCGAAGCTGATACAGCATGCCACCATGATGAGAGGCGTGCTTGAGCCCCCCCCCCCGCTGCCGCTGGACAGGTGAGACCTGACAAATAGTAAATTAAATATAAACCTATATAATTCCAGTAAAGCTTTTTTTTCACAGCTATATCTCGAGGGGGTGTAGGGCTCCTAGAGAATCGAAAAGTCACTGCACGTTCGGTGACTTTTCGTTCTCTTCCATTCGGTGCAATTTGGCGATCCCATTTCAGCGACCCTGCGGTGTATTCAGCAAGCACCACAGGGCCTACGTAGTGCAAGGAACAGCCGCCACAAACCCGCCGAACACTCACCGCAAAAGCCGGCAAACTTATACCGAAACCCACAGAAACATTTGGATTAACCCCGCCGAACATGCCGGAGAAACCCGAGCAGCCGCCGGAAAAAGCTGACACACAGATGAGTAGAGTGAGAAAAAAAAAAACAGTAC